>JAVANC010000011.1:4887272-5567272 GCA_033319125.1 Parnassius glacialis
TTAGCGCTTCCTCGAATGTCCTTTTTAGTGGATATTTTGACACACGTAGGAATGAGATTATTGTCGCGACATCTCTTCAAGAAGTTTAATGCTGTTAGATATCTTGCGCGCTTAGTCATGAGATCTTCTAATCGGCGAATTTTATTTGCAATTACCAGTCCGTACTGGTTCACATAATGATTTCTTATATTTACGCGAACACTACACATTTAAATAAAACTAATTTTACGGATTTTATCGCGTATATTAACTTTTTTACATTCCCGACGTTTCAAGCACTTTACAGCACTCATGGTCACGGGGGGGACTGAGGTGTATGACGTCCCAATGTCATAGTTAACCACGGCTACCTCCAGATTAAAATATTATTAATTTTTGATCCGATCTACGCAGTATGAACTTACAGTATCATGAAGTCTTGCAGTTGTATGCTTGGGTTGAGATTTAATTTTATTAATTATGGGATCCCAAGCAGATGGTAGTACCCAGCCATCTTCTCTATTGAAATTAGGATGTTTCTTGATTTCAATAGCCTCGCGAATCATCCTTGGAAGGAATCGGTGTTCTTTAGCGAGGATTTGTGGTCTATCAAATCTAATGTAGTGACGGGGGCGATCATGTACGTGTTCACAGACTGCAGACTTCCCGGAGCGTCTATTCTTCACATCAGCTATGTGTTCTTTAACGCGGGTTTTTATAGATCTTTTAGTTTGTCCTATATAAGAGAGACCACATTCACAATCAAGCTTGTACACTCCTGCATCTTGCAGAGGAATATTACACTTGACTGATGGTAAAAACTGACTAATCTTCTTCGGCGGCTTGAAATATGTTTTAATGGAAGCACGCTTCAAGATGTAGCCAATCTTGTCAGTGACACCTCTGACATATGGCAGTACAGCAGGCACTCGCTCGACTGTGGCCGGCTTCACTCGTTCACTGTGACGTAGGCGCGGGACCCGAAGCTTATTGTCGTGCAAAATTTGCTTGACGTGTTGGAGCTCGGCGGCCAGGTGTTTACTGTCACAGATCCCTCGTGCTCTCTGAAACAAAGATTTACCCACGGTAGCTAACTGTGAAGGATGGTGGTGAGAATCACCGTTTAAGTATCTATCTGTATGGGTCTTTTTTCTATACACAGTGTGGCTCAAGGTGTTATCAGGATTCCGAATTACTAATACATCTAGAAAAGCTAAAGAATTGTTTGCCTCTAACTCCATTGTGAACTGAATTTTAGAATTTAAGGAGTTAAGATGGTCTAGAAATGCAGTTACTTTATCTAAAGGGAGAATTGTGAAAGTATCGTCTACGTACCGCTTGTAGAATCTTGGGTTTACGGGAGAAGTACGCAGGGCTTTCTCCTCAAAGTCCTCCATGAATATATCGGCAACAATGGGAGATACAGGTGAGCCCATCGCCACTCCATCTACTTGCTTGTAGAACTCCTCCTTCCACAATAGGTAGCCAGATGTAAGGCAGTGTCTAAGTAATACTGCATATTCTACGGGCATGTTGTTTTGCTCTAGCCTTCTAGTTACAATCGAGATGCAGTCTTCAACAGGTAAGCATGTGAACAGAGACTGCACATCAAAACTGACCATAGTTTCATTGTCTGCCAGATGTAGGTCTTTAATCTCGCTGACAAAATGGTAGGAATCCTTTGTGTGTGCTCTTGTATGTCCCCTAAGCGGTGAGAGTATATTCGCTAAGTGTTGAGCCAATTTGTAAGTTGGTGAATCGATTTGGCTCACTATAGGACGTAGTGGAGCATTGGGCTTGTGTATTTTTGGTAACCCATACAATTTCGTGTGCCAAACCACCGAAATTGTATGGGTTACCAAAAATACACAAGCCCAAGGAATTTGAGGAGAAAGCCCTGCGTACTTCTCCCGTAAACCCAAGATTCTACAAGCGGTACGTAGACGATACTTTCACAATTCTCCCTTTAGATAAAGTAACTGCATTTCTAGACCATCTTAACTCCTTAAATTCTAAAATTCAGTTCACAATGGAGTTAGAGGCAAACAATTCTTTAGCTTTTCTAGATGTATTAGTAATTCGGAATCCTGATAACACCTTGAGCCACACTGTGTATAGAAAAAAGACCCATACAGATAGATACTTAAACGGTGATTCTCACCACCATCCTTCACAGTTAGCTACCGTGGGTAAATCTTTGTTTCAGAGAGCACGAGGGATCTGTGACAGTAAACACCTGGCCGCCGAGCTCCAACACGTCAAGCAAGTTTTGCACGACAATAAGCTTCGGGTCCCGCGCCTACGTCACAGTGAACGAGTGAAGCCGGCCACAGTCGAGCGAGTGCCTGCTGTACTGCCATATGTCAGAGGTGTCACTGACAAGATTGGCTACATCTTGAAGCGTGCTTCCATTAAAACATATTTCAAGCCGCCGAAGAAGATTAGTCAGTTTTTACCATCAGTCAAGTGTAATATTCCTCTGCAAGATGCAGGAGTGTACAAGCTTGATTGTGAATGTGGTCTCTCTTATATAGGACAAACTAAAAGATCTATAAAAACCCGCGTTAAAGAACACATAGCTGATGTGAAGAATAGACGCTCCGGGAAGTCTGCAGTCTGTGAACACGTACAGGATCGCCCCCGTCACTACATTAGATTTGATAGACCACAAATCCTCGCTAAAGAACACCGATTCCTTCCAAGGATGATTCGCGAGGCTATTGAAATCAAGAAACATCCTAATTTCAATAGAGAAGATGGCTGGGTACTACCATCTGCTTGGGATCCCATAATTAATAAAATTAAATCTCAACCCAAGCATACAACTGCAAGACTTCATGATACTGTAAGTTCATACTGCGTAGATCGGATCAAAAATTAATAATATTTTAATCTGGAGGTAGCCGTGGTTAACTATGACATTGGGACGTCATACACCTCAGTCCCCCCCGTGACCATGAGTGCTGTAAAGTGCTTGAAACGTCGGGAATGTAAAAAAGTTAATATACGCGATAAAATCCGTAAAATTAGTTTTATTTAAATGTGTAGTGTTCGCGTAAATATAAGAAATCATTATGTGAACCAGTACGGACTGGTAATTGCAAATAAAATTCGCCGATTAGAAGATCTCATGACTAAGCGCGCAAGATATCTAACAGCATTAAACTTCTTGAAGAGATGTCGCGACAATAATCTCATTCCTACGTGTGTCAAAATATCCACTAAAAAGGACATTCGAGGAAGCGCTAAGATCTTAAATCAGGCAAGTAAAAAGTTGTTACGAACGGTAATCCAACAAAAACGCTCCGATCTACATGCCATAAACAAATCCATAGACACATCATTCAGTGAGTTAAAGGCAGTTTTAACGACATTTGATTATAATGTTTGCATCGAAACGTTAAATAAACGAGAAATTAATAAATATAACGAATGCAAAAACAAACATATAGTAAAATATCAAAAATTAACGACCAAATTAAATGTCAAACATCTGAGTCAACGTGAGAACGAAACGCAACCATTGACTACGAACGCGGATCATAGATTAAGCGCGGTCTATAATCTGTCAAAACAAACTCTGGATGATGCAACAATTAGAGTATTATCGAAAGGCCTTAATTTTGCTTTAACACCTAAAAAATTACCGTACGAAGAAATTATCTGCAGCGTCGAGGACTGCTTATTTAAAAACAATATGCGAAAGGAAGATTTGGAAGCGATACGTCAAGACATTTCGTCTATGTTACGTAGAAGTTCTGCGCCAAAACCGAATCTACCTAAAGACGAATTTAAAGCGTTGAATAACCTACGCAATAAACAAGAACTCACGATTCTCCGCGCAGATAAGGGAAATGCCACGGTAGTCATGGATACGTCGGATTATAATTCTAAAATACAAGAACTTTTGTCGGATGCAAGTACTTATAAAAAGGTTAAAAATGACCCAACAAATAACACACTCAAAACAACTAGTGATCTCATAAAGAAACACTCCGAAAGATTAAATCTAGACGTAAAATCGATAATACCTACGTGTGCCAAACCACCGAAATTGTATGGGTTACCAAAAATACACAAGCCCAATGCTCCACTACGTCCTATAGTGAGCCAAATCGATTCACCAACTTACAAATTGGCTCAACACTTAGCGAATATACTCTCACCGCTTAGGGGACATACAAGAGCACACACAAAGGATTCCTACCATTTTGTCAGCGAGATTAAAGACCTACATCTGGCAGACAATGAAACTATGGTCAGTTTTGATGTGCAGTCTCTGTTCACATGCTTACCTGTTGAAGACTGCATCTCGATTGTAACTAGAAGGCTAGAGCAAAACAACATGCCCGTAGAATATGCAGTATTACTTAGACACTGCCTTACATCTGGCTACCTATTGTGGAAGGAGGAGTTCTACAAGCAAGTAGATGGAGTGGCGATGGGCTCACCTGTATCTCCCATTGTTGCCGATATATTCATGGAGGACTTTGAGGAGAAAGCCCTGCGTACTTCTCCCGTAAACCCAAGATTCTACAAGCGGTACGTAGACGATACTTTCACAATTCTCCCTTTAGATAAAGTAACTGCATTTCTAGACCATCTTAACTCCTTAAATTCTAAAATTCAGTTCACAATGGAGTTAGAGGCAAACAATTCTTTAGCTTTTCTAGATGTATTAGTAATTCGGAATCCTGATAACACCTTGAGCCACACTGTGTATAGAAAAAAGACCCATACAGATAGATACTTAAACGGTGATTCTCACCACCATCCTTCACAGTTAGCTACCGTGGGTAAATCTTTGTTTCAGAGAGCACGAGGGATCTGTGACAGTAAACACCTGGCCGCCGAGCTCCAACACGTCAAGCAAGTTTTGCACGACAATAAGCTTCGGGTCCCGCGCCTACGTCACAGTGAACGAGTGAAGCCGGCCACAGTCGAGCGAGTGCCTGCTGTACTGCCATATGTCAGAGGTGTCACTGACAAGATTGGCTACATCTTGAAGCGTGCTTCCATTAAAACATATTTCAAGCCGCCGAAGAAGATTAGTCAGTTTTTACCATCAGTCAAGTGTAATATTCCTCTGCAAGATGCAGGAGTGTACAAGCTTGATTGTGAATGTGGTCTCTCTTATATAGGACAAACTAAAAGATCTATAAAAACCCGCGTTAAAGAACACATAGCTGATGTGAAGAATAGACGCTCCGGGAAGTCTGCAGTCTGTGAACACGTACAGGATCGCCCCCGTCACTACATTAGATTTGATAGACCACAAATCCTCGCTAAAGAACACCGATTCCTTCCAAGGATGATTCGCGAGGCTATTGAAATCAAGAAACATCCTAATTTCAATAGAGAAGATGGCTGGGTACTACCATCTGCTTGGGATCCCATAATTAATAAAATTAAATCTCAACCCAAGCATACAACTGCAAGACTTCATGATACTGTAAGTTCATACTGCGTAGATCGGATCAAAAAATTAATAATATTTTAATCTGGAGGTAGCCGTGGTTAACTATGACATTGGGACGTCATACACCTCAGTCCCCCCCGTGACCATGAGTGCTGTAAAGTGCTTGAAACGTCGGGAATGTAAAAAAGTTAATATACGCGATAAAATCCGTAAAATTAGTTTTATTTAAATGTGTAGTGTTCGCGTAAATATAAGAAATCATTATGTGAACCAGTACGGACTGGTAATTGCAAATAAAATTCGCCGATTAGAAGATCTCATGACTAAGCGCGCAAGATATCTAACAGCATTAAACTTCTTGAAGAGATGTCGCGACAATAATCTCATTCCTACGTGTGTCAAAATATCCACTAAAAAGGACATTCGAGGAAGCGCTAAGATCTTAAATCAGGCAAGTAAAAAGTTGTTACGAACGGTAATCCAACAAAAACGCTCCGATCTACATGCCATAAACAAATCCATAGACACATCATTCAGTGAGTTAAAGGCAGTTTTAACGACATTTGATTATAATGTTTGCATCGAAACGTTAAATAAACGAGAAATTAATAAATATAACGAATGCAAAAACAAACATATAGTAAAATATCAAAAATTAACGACCAAATTAAATGTCAAACATCTGAGTCAACGTGAGAACGAAACGCAACCATTGACTACGAACGCGGATCATAGATTAAGCGCGGTCTATAATCTGTCAAAACAAACTCTGGATGATGCAACAATTAGAGTATTATCGAAAGGCCTTAATTTTGCTTTAACACCTAAAAAATTACCGTACGAAGAAATTATCTGCAGCGTCGAGGACTGCTTATTTAAAAACAATATGCGAAAGGAAGATTTGGAAGCGATACGTCAAGACATTTCGTCTATGTTACGTAGAAGTTCTGCGCCAAAACCGAATCTACCTAAAGACGAATTTAAAGCGTTGAATAACCTACGCAATAAACAAGAACTCACGATTCTCCGCGCAGATAAGGGAAATGCCACGGTAGTCATGGATACGTCGGATTATAATTCTAAAATACAAGAACTTTTGTCGGATGCAAGTACTTATAAAAAGGTTAAAAATGACCCAACAAATAACACACTCAAAACAACTAGTGATCTCATAAAGAAACACTCCGAAAGATTAAATCTAGACGTAAAATCGATAATACCTACGTGTGCCAAACCACCGAAATTGTATGGGTTACCAAAAATACACAAGCCCAATGCTCCACTACGTCCTATAGTGAGCCAAATCGATTCACCAACTTACAAATTGGCTCAACACTTAGCGAATATACTCTCACCGCTTAGGGGACATACAAGAGCACACACAAAGGATTCCTACCATTTTGTCAGCGAGATTAAAGACCTACATCTGGCAGACAATGAAACTATGGTCAGTTTTGATGTGCAGTCTCTGTTCACATGCTTACCTGTTGAAGACTGCATCTCGATTGTAACTAGAAGGCTAGAGCAAAACAACATGCCCGTAGAATATGCAGTATTACTTAGACACTGCCTTACATCTGGCTACCTATTGTGGAAGGAGGAGTTCTACAAGCAAGTAGATGGAGTGGCGATGGGCTCACCTGTATCTCCCATTGTTGCCGATATATTCATGGAGGACTTTGAGGAGAAAGCCCTGCGTACTTCTCCCGTAAACCCAAGATTCTACAAGCGGTACGTAGACGATACTTTCACAATTCTCCCTTTAGATAAAGTAACTGCATTTCTAGACCATCTTAACTCCTTAAATTCTAAAATTCAGTTCACAATGGAGTTAGAGGCAAACAATTCTTTAGCTTTTCTAGATGTATTAGTAATTCGGAATCCTGATAACACCTTGAGCCACACTGTGTATAGAAAAAAGACCCATACAGATAGATACTTAAACGGTGATTCTCACCACCATCCTTCACAGTTAGCTACCGTGGGTAAATCTTTGTTTCAGAGAGCACGAGGGATCTGTGACAGTAAACACCTGGCCGCCGAGCTCCAACACGTCAAGCAAGTTTTGCACGACAATAAGCTTCGGGTCCCGCGCCTACGTCACAGTGAACGAGTGAAGCCGGCCACAGTCGAGCGAGTGCCTGCTGTACTGCCATATGTCAGAGGTGTCACTGACAAGATTGGCTACATCTTGAAGCGTGCTTCCATAAAACATATTTCAAGCCGCCGAAGAAGATTAGTCAGTTTTTAACCATCAGTCAAGTGTAATATTCCTCTGCAAGATGCAGGAGTGTACAAGCTTGATTGTGAATGTGGTCTCTCTTATATAGGACAAACTAAAAGATCTATAAAAACCCGCGTTAAAGAACACATAGCTGATGTGAAGAATAGACGCTCCGGGAAGTCTGCAGTCTGTGAACACGTACAGGATCGCCCCCGTCACTACATTAGATTTGATAGACCACAAATCCTCGCTAAAGAACACCGATTCCTTCCAAGGATGATTCGCGAGGCTATTGAAATCAAGAAACATCCTAATTTCAATAGAGAAGATGGCTGGGTACTACCATCTGCTTGGGATCCCATAATTAATAAAATTAAATCTCAACCCAAGCATACAACTGCAAGACTTCATGATACTGTAAGTTCATACTGCGTAGATCGGATCAAAAATTAATAATATTTTAATCTGGAGGTAGCCGTGGTTAACTATGACATTGGGACGTCATACACCTCAGTCCCCCCCGTGACCATGAGTGCTGTAAAGTGCTTGAAACGTCGGGAATGTAAAAAAGTTAATATACGCGATAAAATCCGTAAAATTAGTTTTATTTAAATGTGTAGTGTTAACTATTCTGGATAATAATTCTCATTTGGAAATTCTTAAACTGGGCTGCAAACTTTTCAAGTCAGATCTTATTACTGTCTCTACTGCTAATAATCAAAAAATTAATTCCTTGGGTTATTTTGACTTACCTGTTCATTTTAATAATCAAACTCATTTAATTAAAGCTTATGTTTTCGCTGAAATATTTCCTTCGCTAATATTAGGTATTGACTTTTGGAGAAAATTTAATCTTTTACCTAGTGTTTTATCTTCTCTTAACTTTACAGAATCTAAATGTTCTGCTATCGAAACTAAAGATACTAAAGTTTTACCTTATGAGCATTTAACTCCTAACCAAAAGAACATCGCTAACGACATCATGCAACGCTGCAAAACAATTTCTTTTGAGGAAAAAGGTATCCTGGGAAGCACACATTTAATCACCCACAAGATTGATACTGGTGATTCTCTTCCAATCAAACAAAGATGTTATAGACTGTCTCCTGAAAAACAAAAGGCGTTAATTAATGAAGTTGACAAGATGCTGGGATGGAAGGTCATTGAACAATGCGAAAGTCCTTGGTTATCTCCAGTTCTCATCACTCCGAAGAAGAATGGTGAATGGCGTTTCTGTGTTGACAGCAGGAAGCTTAACTCAATTACACGTCGTGATGCTTATAAGTTGCCACTAATAAGCGAAATTTTGGACAACCTGAAGAATGCCAAATACTTATCAAGCATTGACATTGCAAAAGCATTTTGGGAAATTCCCTTGAATCCTGCGGATAAAGATAAAACTGCCTTTTATGTACCTGGAAGAGGTATGTTTAGATTTAAAGTAATGCCTTTTGGCCTCACCAACTCACCTGCAACTCTACAAAGATTAATGGATATGCTGTTTACTCCTGAATTTGAGAACAAGGTATTTTGCTATCTGGACGACATTGTTATTATTAGTGAGACTTTTGATGAACACATATCGCTTCTCATGAAAGTTCATGAAAAACTATCATATGCCAATCTAACTATTAACTTTGTGAAGAGTAATTAACTTCAAGAAAGAACTGAAATACCTTGGTTTTCTTGTGGACGAGTATGGTTTACGTGCAGATCCAGATAAAATAAAAGCTATTTTAGAATATCCTGTACCTACTTGCAGAAAAGAAGTACGAAGATTCATAGGCACCTGCAGCTGGTTCAGAAGATTCATTCCAAACTTTAGCACTATTGCCTCTCCACTCAACCAACTAACCTGTTCCGGGAAGAACGCTCCTAAATTTTTATGGAATTCACAAGCTGCAGCTGCTTTCCAGAAACTTAAAGAAGCCTTGGTAACTACTCCTGTCCTTGCTTGCCCTAACTTCGAACTACCCTTCTCTGTACATTGTGATGCATCAAATTATGGCATAGGAGCAATGCTTACCCAACAACAAGATGATAAAGAAGTCGTGATTGCTTACATGAGTAAAGCACTAAATAAAATCAACGGAACTACTCAAATACTGAAAGAGAAACATTGGCTGTAATAACTGCATTAGAACATTGGCGATGTTACCTAGACAATGGTAAAGAATTTACAATATATACTGATCATGCTGCGCTTAAATGGTTTCAGAATTTATCAAACCCATCAGGAAGACTTGCTCGCTGGACTTTACGCTTATCATGCTTTAACTTTGTCATAAAACATAAAAAAGGAAAGGATAACGTTGTTCCAGATTTATTATCAAGACATAAAAATCAAGAACGTCCTAATACACGAGAAACTTCACCTCAAGGCGTACATCCCATTACGATTGAAGAACCACCTGATCGTAGACTTGAACACTACAACAAAATTTTTCTCGGATGTTCCAACAATCCAGACGCATATCCCAACTACACTATCAGGGATAACAAACTTTACCGCTGTATCCATTCTCCCGATCGTCTAAACGATGACTTTATTTGGAAAGAAGTTCCACTACCTCAAGATAGACAGGCACTTATTGAAGCTAACCATGGTTCCCCTTCAGAACTCCATCTTGGTATCTTCAAAACATTCAAGAAAATATCATTAAAATACTATTGGCCTGGTATGTTTAAGGACATTGCTGAATTAATCTCGACTTGTGAAACCTGCTTAACCTACAAACACCCTAATCATTCTCCCTATGGTCTTATGGGTAAACCCAAACTTTGCTCCAGACCTTTTCAAACTATATCCTTAGATCTTATGGGTCCATTGCCAATGACTCGAAGACGAAATCAGTATATTCTAGTGATTAACTGCAATTTTACTAAATATACTATGAATTTTCCCCTTAAACGTGCTACTTCAGCTAATATTATTAATGTTTTGGAAAATTCAGTTTTTCTAGTTCATGGCATTCCTCAAACTATTATAATGGACAACGCTGTTCAATTTCAGTCGCGAGAATTCCACTCATTTTTAAATTCTTATAATGTTCCTTGTATTTTTCACACAGCTTTATATTGTCCTCAGGTTAATCCTACGGAGAAGTTTAATAGCACAATTATTACAGCTCTAGCATCTCTAGTAGGAGACGATCATAGATCCTGGGACAACCATCTTACTAAGATTCAGTACGCAATGAACAGCGCTACAAATGTAGCTACTGGTTTTACTCCAAATTTTTTAGTCTTTGGTAGGGAAACAATACCTTGTGGTTCCTTCTATACTCCAACTCAGAACCTCGAGGAATTGGTATTTATGCCTCGTGATATTTACGCGTCTAATGCTGGTCTCCTCTCATCTATATTTCACAAAGTTCAAACTAAACTTCACATAGCTCACGCTAAAAATAGCGCTCGCTATGATCTTCGTCGGTCTTTTAAAGAATTCAATGTGGGAGACACTGTTTGGCGTAAAAACCATGTTTTAAGCGATGCCGGCGCATACTTTAATGCTAAACTTGCCCCTAAGTTCATCAAGTGCAAAGTGATAGCTAAACTGTCACCACTAGTCTATGTGCTTGAAGACCCTAATGGAGTTAGAGGCAAGTGGCACTTTAAAGATGTAAAATCATAAATTTTCTTAACTTTTATTTACTATTAATTTGTATATATGTATAAATATCACCATCATTTTCACCTTAATATTTTTATTTCTTTTAATTTGTTTGTTTGTTTGATGATCCAGTGTTATTCAATACATCTTACTTTAGGACCTCGAACTTTCGTTGGTTAAGCGTCACTTTTTATTTTTATTTCAGACACATCTCGTTGGTGATGTTGCTGATCTCTGGCTTTGAGCCCTACCGCTCTGGCCGTTCTTAATCTTTACTTAAGTCATAGCGACTAAAGCTTACTTGAGGTATTTCTTTACCTTTATCTTCACTTGGGAGCAGCTGACTACTCCCTTAATTTTTATCTTCACTTAGGAGCGGTTGACAACTCCTTAAATAAGCCTGAATGTCCTTTTGAAAACACACTTCTAAGAGTGGTGTTTCTTCGACTAATTTTTTTTTCCCACACAGGAGCGGTTGACTACTCCTTAAATAAGCCTTAATGTCGTTTTGAAAACACACTTTTAGAGTGGTTGTCATTGAATGTGAACTCCACCCTTACCTGAATGCAGATGATGAATGTAAGAGATAGTATATCTGATTTTGACTGGTG
Organism: Parnassius glacialis; assembly: GCA_033319125.1. Taxonomy (NCBI): domain Eukaryota; kingdom Metazoa; phylum Arthropoda; class Insecta; order Lepidoptera; family Papilionidae; genus Parnassius; species Parnassius glacialis. The sequence goes on from JAVANC010000011.1 coordinate 4,899,119, forward strand.
ATGTCTGTTTCTGCAAAGCTGTGTTTTTATGGTTTATTTTAGAATGTATATATCAAAATTTTTGCTGAGTCAAAAATTTTTCAGGGTCGGGGGGAAAATGTAGTGTTATGCTACTTACTTATCATTTTACATTAATTTAAATCCATTTTTCCATTCTGTTTCAATTCTCTGCATTCACTTCAAATCGGGATATTTTACATCACCTTTATTTCCATAGGATCCTGTAACGATTTCAAACCATAAGAACACAATCACAAATTATTTCTACTTCGTATTTCCACATTATCAGCACTTTTAAATTGGTGTCAATGAAGTCTACCTTTTTTCGATCTTTTAGTTAGTTTTCCGTAACTTTACAATTTCGGGCTTTGTGGGTAGTTGCGCTACCTTTTTTCCTATTTCAATAATATCTCCTTTTCCATTTAAATCTTTCCATTTTCTTATAACAAGCCTAAAACTAAAATTTGACATGTTCTGTTACTGATGTTTATTTGGTCTCCATGGAAATTATATTCAAATTTGTTACCGGTCTGTAGTTTCTATTTCGATAATTCCACATAAATACTTTTTCCTCTTGACCATTTACAAAAAATTTGCGTTTAATTTAAATAATTTTTCCGTTCTCTCTAGAAAGATATAAAAGCCGAACAATCGGTGAAGAAATTCAGTCTTGCTTCAGTTCTCGTATCGGAAGCATCTTCTAAAGGCCTTATCCCGGGGCCGCTCAGCCCCGGGATCCTGCAAGCCTCTATCCTGCCTGAAGCCACTGGACTCTACGATCCGTTGCTCTGCCTGAAGTCGCCGGATCCTACAAAACGTTGCTCTGCCTGAAGTCGCCGAGATCCCACAAGTCTCTACTCTACCTGGAGTCGCCGGAACCTACAAACCTCTGTTCCGCCCGAAATCACCGGAACCTACAAACCTCTGTCCCGCCTGCAGTCACCGGATCCTGCAGGCCACTGCGCTGTCTGAAGTCGCTGAGGATCCTGCAAGCTCCTGTCTGGGCTGAAGTCGCCGATCCTGCAATCGCCGCATTCACCTGAGGTCGTCGCCTAGAGACGCCCACGCCTACCCACCTACGCCGTGCGTGCTCGTTCCAGGCGCTGAGAGCACGCTTGGGATCTTCGGACTCAGCTACGACATAAATCTTTTTTTATTACCTTTTTTTTAAATATAATTTGTAAATCACATCATCCATCATCTTCATATTTCATTTTTTTTTTATAAAATTGTAAATACTCTTTTAAAAACTTAAATATATTATTGTCTTGGTCTATTTGGTTGTTTTGCTGATCGTAGGTTAGGTTTTCCTTCTCTTTTAATTGTCGCTTCACGACAGATCTCCTCTCGGCGCCCCGTCAAAGTTGGTGTCCCTCAGGGCTCAGTACTTGCTACTCTCCTGTACATCCTGTTCACCAACGACATTCCCATCCCGTCGAAAGGTGTTCAGCTTCCCCTGTTCGCAGACGACACTGCCCTCTACTGTAAAGTTACCTCACTACTTTTCATATGGAACAAGAACCAAAAGTCAGTTGATGACCTAGGAGCTTGGTTCCAAAAATGGCGCATCGATGTGAACCCGGAGAAGAGCTCCGCCATTCACTTCGATTATAAACGACGCCGCCTCAAAAACAACCCACCAATACATATGCTAGGGACCCCTGTCCCCTGGCATACGTCTGCCAAATATTTAGGCGTCACCCTTGATACGAGGCTCACCTTCTGGCCCCATGTCAAAAGAGTAACCCGTCACGCACGTTTTCATCTGAGTAGGCTTAACAGTATGCTGGGCCGACACAGTTAAATGTCCCTCCGTAACAAGCGAACCTTTTATAAGGTCTGTTTATATGACCAGTCATGTCTTACGCCCTGTATTTGCTCACGCTGACCCCAAAATTATTAATGAACTCCAAAAAGTTAAAAACCTCTTCTGCCGTCGAGCTGCGAACACACCGTGGTACTTCCGCAACGCGGACCTCCATCGGGACTTAGAGCTCCCTACAATCCAACAATTTCTAAAAGTACACTCTGAGAACTTCTTCAAAGCTTCAGAGTCTCATTCCAATACTTTTATTCGTGAGGCAGCTACTTATGCAGCCCCACTCCCCTTTCGCTATCGAGTCCACAGGCCGAGAAACTCTCTCTCGGACCGGCCAAATAAACTTTAAACCGACCTGAACTGCCTCCTGGCGGCTCAGGCTGACTCTTCTTGAATTTGCCTTAGTAGGAGCGCAAGCGGCTCTAAGCCGCTTGCGCCCTCTTTTCCTAAGATAGAGTCGCTTCCAATTGACAGAGAGGCCTCATAGGCCACTGCCCATTCCCTTTAGGCGGTGTTTAGTGGGTACACTTAGGAAGTAGGATAGTTAGACACAGTGAGTCCCACATAACCACGACAAACCGGCTGTCGTGGTATACATAAAGCATTCACCGCCTCCTCGTATGAACGGGGTAGCCCTTTATCAATTGCTTCTGGGCGCAAAAAAAATGTGTAATTCGATTGGGACCAGCCAGTAGTAATTATTTAATACCAAGAAAGAAAACCGACTGTGCTTTGTGGCATTCCTTGGGGGCCTATGTTCTGCAGTGGACTTGTGAAGGGCTGTAATGGTGATGATGAAGAAAGAAAACGTATGGGGAAGTGATAGGAATAGGGAAAGTAATCAATTGCCCCCTATGGAGAAATTTCGAAGATAAATGCTGTTTCATTCCTAAAGGATCTTCCACAACCTACATAGACAGTCCACTATAGGACGACCAGTCCGGGACCACTTCAAGAGGACCCGTGATCTCCGTCGTCCGACCTTTTCCTTTTAGAAAGAAGCGGCAGGCGCTCTCTTGTGATACTCCTTCTCGGGGTTCACATCCACCTCGTTGACCGCCCGAACCCAACGGAAAAAGAAAAAGAGTTTCTGTGTAGAACGTTTATGACAGACTAATCCAGTTTGATTAGATCTTTTCAGATAAGGGATCTTTATCTGGAGCGTGCTGGCCATCGTTGAACTTTTCAGACTCCTTTTCCTAGGAGTCCGTCCGGGTAGGTACCACCTCTGACTATTTCTGCCACGCAAAAAGCAACGCCTGTAATACTCTGTTCCAGTCTGAAAAGGTACAGAGAGCCACTGTAATACTAAGCGGTGAGACATTCCACCTTAGCTCTCACAAGTAACAACGCATCTGTAGTATTTTTTGTTTGAAATTAGCTACAGGCGTCTATGGACTACTGTAGTCACTTACAATCAGGTGGAATGTCAGTTCGTTTGTTACTTCAGTTCATAAAAAAAGAAAGATATCAATTGAAATTATTTAAAATAGTATGGACCTGATTTAAAATAAAGAAAATCTCTCAAGAACTACCAATATTGTATGATTATTTTTTTAATCTTACACACACTACTTATCGCCAAAAAATCGTTCAGAAAAATTAAAAAAATCGTATTATTCTATTATACTAGTATATATAAATCTTTTGGAGATTATTAACCAAGAAAAAAGATAATGTATTTATTTTTTTGAAGGAAACACCCATATAGCAGACTGCCTCTTAGTTTCAGGATCATAACAATAAATCCAGCTTTCGTGACCCGTAAGTATGTCGAACACAGCATTTGAGTCACCTCCGTGAAATGTTTGAACCATTTCACGACACCAATCAACATGACGGAGTTTTTGGGTCTCTGTGAAATTATGAATTATCCACCGGGCACAAAGCTTCCTGACCGCTAAATGTACATTGTCACATCCAACAATTGTCACGGAGGAAACTAAGTTCACACTCTGATTCAATGAAGGATGTGACCTCTATCTATGTACCATTATTAAAAGACTTCTTCTTCTATTAGAAGTCTTAAAATTTGTAAACAGGACTAATATGAGTAAACTTGTTCACATCTCACTTGAACTGAAGGTATTGTTCCCTAGTACCAGTTACTCCTGATTTTATCATCCAATCATGGAAACATACCCTGCTCGAGGACTATATACTTTACCAGTGATGGACGTTCCCGTATCTCTCCATTACTAATTTATGCAGGTCAACTTTCGTTTTATTTCTATTTATTTATTTACATTAATAGTATTTATTAATCATTATTTAACTGTAGAATAACTTCATGTACACGGCTCGCGTACATCCATGATGAAGATAATGGACACTATTCATATAATTCATAATAAATTATTCATTCCCTCATTGATAATATATTAAAACATATTCCGGATTTAATCGTTTCGGAAGAACCTCAAAAACTTAATCGGTTGTTAGTATTTCCAAACTCTCAGCTGATCAGGTTGATTGTATGTGGATATGACCGACACTTTTTTTTTACCTATGTCACTCAAATTTACAATATAATAATTACTTTTCATTTTTAATTATGTATTCTGTAACTTATATAAATTTACTTACATCTTTTACAAATATCATAGTCTCGTAAAATATTTAGCCTCAACACCTAACTGACAATGATGTACGTTGTCAGTTAGGTGTTGAGGCTTAAAATATGACCATAAACAAAATTTAAATTAATTAACTTGCATACCTTATGTAATGAGTTTCCAAATCATATAAAGCGAAGATAATATTTTCATATTCCATACAAGTAAGTACTATTTTCAGAGAAAATAATAAATTGTAATAGTTTAAAAGCTTTAAAAGTTCAAACAATAGAAAACCGAAAATAAATCACTATATTTCATATTAAAATGAATGGAACAAAGAAATAATAATAGGAACATAATCGTCACTACTATCATAACAAGAGACAGATCAACATACAAATTGTACTCCTAGCAGCACAAGCAATTTCAGACACCTTCGAAAGTAAGTATATGGAAAAGTTTGCGATTGCATCGAACTATGATCAGATCACACATGGCATTCATACCTAATTTTAAGATAACTTGTACAAAATGTTATATATGAATATATGTGAAGTTATAGCAAACTTTAAATGAGATACTAAGATTTTTTTTTAATTTGCACAGAAATTTAAATAGTTTCGTTTTTCATAGTTATAGTACATACATCCAATTATTCATTGGCTCTTAAAAATTTAATGTTGTTAGAAATATTACGATGTTAATTATATCGCATACTTAATTAATTTAAACAATCGCTGTAACAGCCATCGAGTTTACTTATAACAAAATATTAATTTATTTAAAACGTTGAAAGAAAAAAAATAATTTTAATTTATCATAATATAACTTTAAGATAGTACCGTCGGCTTTTAAAAACTAAATATAAAACGAATTGTTTTTAACCCTTTTTAAAATTTGGATTCCAAAACATAAAAACGACGAAATGTATCACAGTGTTATTTACTGTAACTTATGGAGAACAAGTACGTAAAAATGTAATCTATTATATCATTATTTCATTAATATTTTAGCAGGACACAGTAATAAAATAATTTATAACTATAACTGAATAAAAGTGAATATAATATCGTCTTGTGTCTCAATAGAAGTGCCACATTAGTGTTACTACACTTTATACGTAACTTAATTTATACTATTGCGGTATGATTTTTATTTAGACTAAGTAATAAAACTAATAAAATGCTATTCAATCGTTAGATGTCTGATAAATATTTTCAACTTTATCATATTATATTAAATACAGAATATTTAATACATAACTTTAAAAAATATATAATAACAAAAAGAATATAAAAACAAACACAAATTGATAAATAAAGTTTTAAATGGAATTAAAATCTCACTGGTGCGAAGTTACCTCTTAAGTATTACTTCTTTCGGCTCAATTTTCACATTCTTCTGGACGAAGCTTGCAAGAGTAGGTACATCCGCTTCTTTCCTTTTTAAATAGATCTGCCGTTTCTTGAATTTTGGTTTTTGGTCATAATATAAAAAAAAAATCCACAATTTATTTTCCTCATTCTTTGTTAGTTGTCTTCAAATTCAAATTAAATTCAAATTCAAATTATTCAAATTCAAATTAATTTTATTTGCCAGAATGTAGGTGTACAATAAAGTATGATCTTAAATTATATCTAATGGCCCATTTACATTCTACCACTACATATGATGTGCAAACGTTTTATAGGTATACATGCAAAAAATTATTTAAACAGAAAATAGAAATTATTAAAAACAAATTAGTTATCTGGAGTCAAAATTATCATGTCAATTCAAACGATAAATCTTAAAATGTCAGATTATTTAGTAAGGTATACATTTATAGTTATTAAAAACAAATTAATTAATTGCAGTCATAATTATAATGTCAATTTAAATGAAAATTTTTAAAATGTTAGATTATGTAATAAACGTACTAGTTAGTTACCTATATATGTATCAATATTACTGATGTCAGATTTATTTTTCGTAATAAGATATAGATTCCTTGAAGTCGTAAAAACATTTTTCCTTTAACCATTGTGTCAACTTTTTTTTAAACATGGTTAAAGGCAATTCTTTAAATGAGTTGGGCAATTTGTTACATACCCTTATAGCATTAACATAAAAATTCCTTTTATACAATTCGAGTCTGCATTGAGGTAAATAGAGCTTATATTTATTTCTAGGAGCTACATTTCGTTTACTTACATCTATATGTAAAATACATACATATATTTGTAAAACAACATCCGGAACACTTTGAAAAGGCAAAGTGTTCCGGATGTTGTTTTACAAATAGGCATACTTCTTTAATATACAAGCATGTCAAGATATTGTACCTTTTAAACAAAGGCTTACAGCTATCCGTACACCAGGCTCCATAGATTGCACGAACACATTTCTTTTGTACTCTAATAGTCAACAATCTCTAATAATCTTCATAGTATTATAAAATCATTAATTTGGCCTCTTCTTGTATTCATATTTGTTTATTTTTCGTCACATCCAGTATTGCGTCCATTCCGTTATAATATAATTTTTTTAAAATTGTCAATCCTCTTAACAACTGTTCGTTATTTAATTTAGTTTTCTTACAATATTTCTTTCTTCTTGCAAATAGTAGGCCCGGCGGTGCGCGTGCATTGTCGCAGCGCACCGCCTGCCAGGGTTGCCATGTAATATATGAAGGGTTTTGAATGAATAAGGGACGTGTTGCGTGTACAAGAACTTTAATTATACTGACTAACAAACTTAAAAGTACATGTATTACTTATACTATGTCGTGAAACGACAATTAAAAGAGAAAGAACCTAACCTAAGAACAGCAAAACAACAAAAGTAGACCAAGAAAATAATATATTTAAAGTTTCAGAAAAGTATTTACAATTTTATAAAAAAAATGAAATATGAAGATGATGGATGAAATGAGATTACAATTAGGTTTTAAAAAAATAAAGATAGGAGAATAGGACAATATAGTTTTATAGTGGAGCCTGGAGCCTCGCTGCTTTTGTAGAAATAGGCACACGCAGAGCTTGAGCTTTCTCAGCGGCGACGGCACGCAGCGCCTGGACTGGGCACACGCAGCGTCCGGAGCCGGCGCACGTAGCGCCTGGGGTAGGTGCGCTCAATACTTGGAGAAGTAGTCGCCGCGCCCAGAGGTGGCGCGGGCAGTAGGTGCACTCGGCGCCTGGAGCAAGCAGTCGTAGCGTGCCCGAAGGTAGCGCGGGCAGTAGGTGCACTCAGCGCCTGGAGCAAGCAGTCGTAGCGTGCCCGAAGGTAGCGTGGCCCCGCGCTTGAAGCAGACTGCCGACGACTTCACGTGTAGATGGAGGCTTGCAGGATCCCGGGGCAAAGCGGCCCCGGGATAAGGCCTTTAGTAGATGTTTCTCGTTTGAGAACTGAAGGGAGACTGTCCTGTATTCTCCAATTGTTTGGCTTTTATACCTTTTTAGAGAGAACGAGAAATTATTTAAATTAAAACGAAATTTATTGTAAATGACCTACAGCCAAAGAGTATTTATGTAGAAATAACATCATACCAGAGACGAATTTGAATAAAAGTTACTATGACAACGGTATATATAGTAGTTGTCATATTTACCAATTTTTGGTTTTTGGACTGTTATTAAGAAACTATTACATTAAAGTAAGAAACGAGATATTATTCATATAGGAAAAACTGATGCGCGACAGCGCGCCGAAGCCTGAAATTGTAGAGTTACAGAGAATTCAATAAAAGACCAAAAAAGGTAAGACTCCATTGACAGCTATTTTAAAAGTACTAAATAGTGTGAAAATACGCAGTAAAATGATATGTTATTGTGTAAAAACGTTACAGGATCCTATGGAAATAAAGGTGATGCTAAATATAAATGCAGAAAATCAAAAACAGAATGGAAAAATAGTATAAAGTGATGCACGTGGTGGCTCCTTAATATTAGCAGATAAATCATTATTATATAAAGAACGTAAGGATATTGTGAGCCTCTCTGTTGAACGAACTGTAGAAATGGCTTGTGTCGAGCTCGAGCACCTCATTTTTGTAGGTGTTTACAGACCCCCATGTGCTACTTATGACCATTTTGAAAGGATTGTGGAAGAAGTTTTACTCAAACTTAGCAAACAGAACAAGTCTGTTGTAATATGTGGAGACTTTAATATCAATCTCCTTGAAACTTCTTCCATTAGTATTAAGTTTAGCTCATTGTTTAAATCATATAATCTTGTAAATTTATTCTTAGAACCAACACGTATTGCTGGGCCGAGTGCGACCTGTATAGATAACATTTTTACAGATGTTAAGCCCTTGCATAAATCAATTATTCAAAATTTAAGTTCAGATCACTGTGGACAGTTGGTATCACTACCTTACATACACAAAACACAGAAAAATAAGAAAGTTGTGTTTGTTCCAATAAATGAACATCGCTTGGAGAGGTTTAGAAGTAATGTAATAAAAAGACTTCCATCACTTTCGTTTAAAAATAGTGCTAATTATATGTATGCTACATTATTTAAAATTATAAGTTGTGAATTTAGTAGAATATTTACTTCTAAAACTTTCTCTTTTAACAGTCGCAAATCATTTAATGAATGGGCGACAGTAGGAATTTATAAAAGTAGGCGAAGGTTATACGAGCTTTATGATGAAAGATCATATAATAGTAGTGTTATATTTAGAGATTATGTAAAAACATATTCTAAAATATTTAAAAAAGTGTGCTCCACTGCTAAGGCTTTACATTTAAGCAACAAAATTAAAACTGCATCCGACAAAATTAAAATGACCTGGAGAATAATAAATAGTGAAACGGGCAAGGTCAAACCGCGCAACTCGGATTTTCAATTGAATATTAACAATAATTTAACGCGATCTGATCAAGAAGTTGCTATGGCTTTTGAGAAACATTTTACTGATGTTCCTTTTTTGACAACAAAATCATTAAATTCTTCTCCTACTGTCGCCGAATCATTGCTCAAACAAAATGTAAAGGCTTGTTCTAATACTTTTAAATTCCATAGAGTACTGCCAAAAGATATCGTTAAATATTTTAAAGCTATTGATGTTAAGAAAACGGCAGATTTATGGGGGATTTCCGTTAAAGTTATTTTATCTATAATAGATATATTAGCACCTTATCTAGCCACTATATTTAATATAAGCGTCGAATCTGGTGTGTTTCCTGATTTAATGAAACATAGTAAAGTCATACCTATATTTAAATCTGGTAGTACAATAGACCCCGCCAATTTTAGACCAATTTCTGTACTACCAACATTAAGTAAAATTTTTGAAAAAATTATTTTAGATCAGATGTTAAGTTTTTTTAATATTAATAAATTGCTACATAAAAATCAATTCGGTTTTACAAGGGGTCGCTCGACAACTGACGCTGGAGTTGAGCTTATTAAACATATTTTTTGTGCATGGGAGAATTCAGAGGATGCTTTGGGTATATTTTGTGACCTTTCCAAGGCCTTCGACTGTGTTCACCATGAGACATTAATCAGGAAGCTACAGTACTATGGTGTCAAGAACACAGCGCTTAAACTTATTATTTCATATTTAAGTAATAGAAAGCAGAAGGTTATTATCAATGGTAAAAGTTCTTCCGGGTCACCTGTACTAATGGGTGTTCCTCAGGGCTCGATTCTCGGCCAATTCCTGTTTCTGGTGTATATTAATGACTTACCTCACCTTGTAGGGAATAGTCATGATATAGTATTATTTGCTGATGATACTTCCTTGATTTTTAAACTTAAACGTCAATCATTTAAATGTGACGAAGTGAATAATGCTATATCAAAATTAGTGCATTGGTTTAACGTTAATAATCTGCATTTGAACGGAAATAAAACTAATTGTGTTAAATTTACAACAACGAATGTTAAAAATCTGAATACCAATGTGTTTTTAAATGGGGAGGAATTGAGCCCTGTTGTATCTACTGTTTTTCTTGGCATCACTCTTGACGCAAAGCTTCAGTGGGGCCCCCATATATCCAAATTAGCAAGCAGACTAAGTTCTGCAGCCTATGCTGTAAAAAAGATTAGAGGTCTCACTAGTGTCGAGACAGCTAGATTAGTTTATTTTAGTTATTTCCATAGCATAATGTCTTATGGGATTTTGCTATGGGGAAATGCGGCTGATTCAGAAACTATTTTTGTTTTACAGAAGAGGGCCATTAGAGCTATTTACAATCTAAAACCGAGAGAGTCTCTTAGAGATAAATTTAAAGAAATTAATATATTAACTTTGGCCTCTAAGTATATTTACGAAAATTTAATGTATGTTCACAAAAACAAAGATAGTTTTAGTAAAAAAAGTGATATACATTCTGTAAACACTAGGAACAAACACAAGCTAGTGATGCCAGTTTCTCGACTCCACAGAGTCAGTAATTCATTCTTGGGGCAATGTATACGCTATTACAACAAGGTCCCGGAAAGTGTACAGGTTCTCTCTATTACCAAGTTTAAATGTTTTATTAAGCTGAAACTGTATAAAAAGGGTTATTATAGTATAAATGAATACATGGTTGATAATAACCCCTGGGAATGAGGTGGTCGCTTCCAAGCAGTTTCTAAAATAAATTTTGTAAATAGTTCGTAATCATTTATATTGTAAAATTTATTTAGAAAAAAATTGTCCCGCTGGGTTCCTTGCTGGTTCTTCCCAGGACAGAGGGTTTTTTTTCGAACCAGTGGTAAAGTAAAAAATGACTTTCAATAACAATTACACATGTAATGTATATTGAATAAAAATTATTCTATTCTATTCTATTCTAAAATGCAGAACATCAAAACAGAATGAAGAAATAGTGTACAAAGAAATGTAAGTAGCATAACACTACATTTTCCCCCCGACCCTGGAAAATTTTTGACTCAGCAAAAATTTTGACATGTACATTCTAAAATAAACCATAAAAACACAGCTTTGCAGAAAAAGACATCAACAGGCAAAATCAGATATACTATCTCTTACATTCATCATCTGCATTCAGGTAAGGGTGGAGTTCACATTCAATGACTACCACTCTAAAAGTGTGTTTTCGAAACGACATTAAGGCTTATTTAAGGAGTAGTCAACCGCTCCTGCGTGGAAAAAAAATAAATTAGTCGAAGAGACACCACTCTAAAAGTGTGTTTTCGAGAGGACATTCAGGCTTATTTAAGGAGTTGTCAACCGCTCCTAAGTGAAGATAAAAAAAAATCGAAGAGACACCACTCTAAAAGTGTGTTTTCGAAAGGACATTCAGGCTTATTTAAGGAGTTGTCAACCGCTCTTAAGTGAAGATAAAAAAATTAAGGGAGTGGTTAGCTGCTCCTAGGTGAAGATAAAGGTAAAGGAAATTAAGGGAGTAGTTAGCCGCTCCCAAAATTCGAGGTCTTGAAGCAAGATGTGTTGAAGAACACTGGATCACTAGACAAACAAACAAAGAGAAATTAAAAAAATAAGGAGGAAATGGTGATATTTATACATACAGGGTCATTTCTAATTTACTAAAGACCTTTTGGGAATATATTGGTTACATCATTACAAACAATTTTAGCGAGATCACTCTTTACAGAATATAATACATTTACAAAAAAACTACTTTTAAGTTTTTGTTGTCATATCTGACTCCTTTTAAGTCTGTATTTTGTAGTACATAAACAATGTCAGAATAAATCGTCAAAGAAAATGCCTTATTTATTTTACACTTGTTATCAATATCACACATTGTGTTGAAATGATTAAACATAATTAAAAAAGCAAATGACATTCAAAAAAAAAATTGCAAATATTAAAATGTACAATAACCGACCAATCGACGCCCGCGCTCAGCTGATTGCGTTGCGAGTGCCTACTAAACCATTCATCACTGTGCCTATTGCACCAGCGCGCTACTTTAAATGACTACATTAAATTTTCATATACTTCTTTATTTTGCATAAAACCATTTGATGAACTATTTGATTATTTTATTAATTTCTTTACGAATTAATAGACATTCGTTAAAAGACATTTAGGTATTGTATTGTCTGCTATCTTCTCTAATCACTGTAGTGTAACACAGGCTCGACACGCACTTAACTAAACACGTCCACTCTCGCCCGAGGCTCTCGTGTAACTGACGCGGTGCGCTCGAGACTGTGACTTATATATAAATGTATGTTTGTGTATTTGTGCAAACACTACATCTCTTTCTTATCAAGATTTTTTTTTATTTTGTCTCTATCCCTGATATCTGAATCTAAATGATTGTAATTTATTTCACCTATTGATGGGATATTATCCCTACTTTTTCGTTGAAAAAAACAGTTCAGACTGGAACTGCAACTGCAACTGTTCAGAAAGGAGGGGTGCTGTTATACATTAGAAGATACTCCCACAAACATTCTTTTAAACCCTTCCTCTCGATCTGGCTGATACGAAGACGTTTCAAAATATCTCTGTTTTGTCTTTTAACTTCGCCGATCATTTGAGGCCAATATGGTACAGTACTAAATAACTTAATGTTATATTCTTTGAAGAAAGATCGAAACTCTTCACTAACGAACTGCTTGCCATTGTCTGCGGTGATAGAAATAGGATAACCAAGTCTACTGAACATTTCTTTTACCATTTTAATAATCTGTAAGCTTGTGATGTTTATGTAATTTTTTACTTCTTTGTATCGACTATAGTAGTCGACCACTACTAACAGATACTCATTACTTGGCAATGGTCCTATTAGATCCATTGTGACATCTATCCATGGGGCTGCAGGCAACTCTCGTCTCTTTATTGGTGCAGGTGGGTTTGGCAAACCCACTAACGTACAAACTTTACAGGCCTTTACTAATTGTTCTACGTCTTTATCGATACGGGGCCACCATACCTTTGATCTCAAGCGTCCCTTCATCGCTACGATACCTGGATGACCCTCATATGCCGCATCTAATACACTCTTGAAGAGTTGCTGTGGTATTACAATTTTATTTCCACGAAGTAGAATGCTATCGTGGAAACAACTCGTTTTCAAAAAATTTGTAACTCTTAATTGAATCGTCCCAGTCGTTCTGATAGACACCTTTTTCACTTTGTAAATCTCTTGGTCTTTTTCTGAATATGCTACAATGGTACTCATTGGTATAGCAACTGGTCTAGAATTTTCCACTATGACACATGCTGGTCTTTTCCTTTTGGTGGGTTATCAGGATAGTTACATAATCGTGACAAGGGATCAGCTATATTTGTTTTCCTGGCTTGTATACAACCTTGAATGAATAAGACTGTAGCCTCAGTACCCATCGTTCAATCCTCGCACATGGTTTTGATTTAGACCCGAACAATATCTCTAGCGGCTTTTGGTCAGTGACTAAATCAATAGAGCTTCCAAATAAAAAAATATTAATGCTCAACCCCGCAAACTAATGCTAGTGCCTCTTTTTCCGTTTGGCTATACCTGCGCTCGCAGTCTGTCAAAGTTCGATTACCATAGGCAATAATTCTAGGGACATTTGTATCATTTTGTACAAGGACAGCACCAAGTCCGACAGGGCTAGCATCTGCTATCACCTGTCTTGCATTTCTGACGTCATAATACCCTAAAATCTGTATTTCCGTGAGCATCCGTTTGAGTTTTTTGGAATGCTTTATCTTGTTCCCCAGACCATTGTTTTTCCAAGCTCTTCCTTTTGCTCATCTTCTGTCTTAGCAGGTGCTTCAGAAGTTCTGTCATGGCGGCCAAGTTAGGTATCCATTTGTTTATGTAGTTTAAGAGTCCTAAAAAACTTTGGAGTTCTTCTATGGTCTTTGGGACCCTAAATTTCATAATGCTCTCAACATACTTGTTGAAGGGTTTACTCCTTCATGTGTAAGCATGTGTCCCAGAAAATTCACATCCTGCGTTTTATATATGCATTTATTGCTATTCAGCACGGCGTTGTTTTTACTAAGTACCTGTAGAACTTTCTTTAGTCATGCGCCATGTTCTTCTTCACTGTTTCCGAATACCAGGATATCACCAATAAAATTGACGAACCCTTCACAGTTTATCAGCAGATCTTCTGAAAAATCTTGGAAGCACAGGTAATTCTAAGCATTATTCTTTTATATCTATATAATCTTTTGGGGGTTATAAAAGTCGTTATGTGTCTGGATTCAGAGTGAATTTCCGCTTGATGGAAGGCATTGTTTTATGTCTAATTTGTTAAAATATATAGCTTTCTTCATTTTAGGCAAATATGGTCCATAGTAGGCAGGGGGTGGTTTTCTCGCAATATAGCGGCGTTCGTACATCTCATATCTAAGCACAAACGTAATTCACTATTTTCTTTTATGATTGGAACATTGGTGAAACCCATTTAGACGGGCCTTGCACTTCTTCAATTATATCACTGTTTAGTGATTCCTTAATTTTGATTGCAACCTTCTCTTTAATGGGGATCGGTACTCTCCACTTGATTTATCCCGATACCAAGTTTTAAGACACCTAGACGGACTGCTGTGTTCTTACCCAACAGGTCTCTAGTACCCCCCGAAATCACGTAAATGGTTGTATGTTCCTTTCGTCCACCGACTTCGAGAATAGTTTCAAATGAACCCTCTATTGCCAAAGGAGAGTTACTACTATATGCTAATACTGTCTTGTCTGGTCTAAGACATTTGATTAAAAACATATACTTTTTTGCTTGTTAACTCTTCCCACGTTTTGTAAGAATTACACTTTTCCGCAATTTGATCTATGAGATGATCATCTTGCTTTTCGAATGCACACTTTTCGGCCTGTTGACGCAATCTTATCAAAACTTCTCAAATTTTTCTCCTTTTTCCTGTTTTAGCAATCGAAAAACATGCCACTCATAAACTTTGCTCCGTTTAGGATGAAAATACTCGTAGAGTTTTTTTATGGCTACTTTAAATTCATCAACGGTTTCTGATGACTCGACACTGGCACCCGGTAAATTGTAGAATATTTTTTTGTAACCCAGACCCACCAAAATGCAATAGCATAGCTCGTTTATTGAGTGCTGATATAACTTCAGCTGCGTCCAGATAGATTAGACCTTTTCCATTTTTCACACCTTATAGCCAGAGATGTGCTATCACATTAAAACTGATAGCGGTATTATTATTATTATTATTATTTTAGGGGCAAACTGAAACAGTTTCTTATATTTTTATTTCCAATTTAATGCTGGTATTTTAATACCCAAAGTCCAATTTAATGGTAGTAACTTAGTAGCCAAAGTCCAATTTAATGGTAGTATCTTAGTACCCAAAGTTCAATTTAATGGTGGTATCTTAATACCCAACTTCCAATTTAATGGTGGTATCTTAATACCCAACTTCCTATTTAATGGTGGTATCTTAATACCAAACTTCCTATTTAATGGTGGTATCTTAATACCCGACTTCCAATTTAATGGTGGTATCTTAATACCCAACTTCCAATTTAATGGTGGTATCTTAATACCCAACTTCCAATTTAATGGTGGTATCTTAATACCCAACTTCCAATTTAATGGTGGTATTTTAATACCCAACTTCCAATTTAATGGTGGTATCTTAATACCCAACTTCCAATTTAATGGTGGTATCTTAATACCCAACTTCCAATTTAGTGGTGGTATCTTAATAACCAACTTCCAATTTAATGGTGGTATCTTAATACCCAACTTCCAATTTAATGGTGGTATTTTAATACCCAACTTCCAATATAATGGTGGTATCTTAATACCCAACTTCCAATTTAATGGTGGTATCTTAATACCCAACTTCCAATTTAGTGGTGGTATCTTAATAACCAACTTCCAATTTAATGGTGGTATCTTAATACCCAAACTCAATTTCTTGATAGTAATATGTTCCATAACACTCGCCCTTCTCTTTCGGTTTATTTGTTATACCGACTACTTCCATTGCAGTGCTATTGGTGGTGGTTGGTGAATTCAATACCTATAATGTGCATTTACAGTATTACTGGTTACCTACTATGCAATTTACAGAAGTCGTGAAGCGTCCACGATTTTTTTTAAGACATATATGCCCTGAAAGCGGTAAAATAGTATTTTCATTAAAGGCGATAAATATCACACCTACATGTAAAATGCCACTAAAATTTAGCTAACGACATTGTATTTCGGTTCGAATCGAGAGGAGTGATTAGTTACATCTACTATTTTTCCATCAAAAATATTTTTAAATAAAAGTTGTGCTAATAGACATATGTTAAAATAAATCATTATTTTATCATTGCTACAGAAACAGAAACTTTTTTTATTCAATATAGATTATAAATAATACTTATTGAAAGTCACTCTTTTGTATAATTACCACTGGTTCGAAAAAACTCTGTCCTGGGAAGAACCAGCAAGAAACCCAGCGGGACTTCCTCTTTTAAAACAACAGCTTACAATCATGTATGTTATACAAATCAACAACACAACAAATTAGAAATAGCTTGGGAGCGATCACCTCACTTCCGGGGTTATTATCATCCATAAATTCTTTAAAATTATAATAATAAATAACTTTAATACATAAAGAAAATAAATTTTGCACACCATAAGCGTGGTCATATGCGAACATATAATTTATATAAATTATAAAATGATCATAACAGGGTTAAAACAATAAATCATAATTAATAATCCACAGTTTTTTTCCGCGGGTACTCTAGGAATTAATTTACAATTGCTATGCTAATAATTGCACATTGCTAACCTATTTTTGATTATATCTTTATACTAAATAGGTACTTATCTTTTTCCTCGTCGCCAATTGTATTGTCTGCTATCTTCTCTAATCACTGTAGTGTAACACAGGCTCGGCACGCACTTAACTAAACACGTCCACTCTCGCCCGAGGCTCTCGTGTAACTGACGCGGTGCGCTCGAGACTGTGACTTATATATAAATGTATGTTTGTGTATTTGTGCAAACACTACAGGTATTATTTTTTACGAATACTGTTTGCTAGCAACGTCGCACATGCAGCGGCCCAAGGCCAAGCCAAAGGTATATTATGACGTCGACACAGGTGTCATTATCATCAAAAGCGCCGCCTGCGCTTTTTGGTTTACAGCCATCGATGTGGTGATCGATGTTTGCAGCACGTGCAAATTAAATGAGTATTATTAACTATTTTTTTTTATTTAATGTCAGTTGTATTTAAAAATGGATGCAGGTTAAACTAATTACAAATATTACAATAAAATATTTATAATGATTAATAAAAATTAACAGTAATTGAATAAAGATATCAATAAAATTTATAAAATACAAATTTAATAATTAGACTTACCTAGGTACTTGTCCGCGGATGGCGGTGATTATCGCGCACATAGCGTTCAAAACACAAAATAATCACCTCCACATTCTATGCATAGGTGACACCTAAAACTTAACTGTTCACCGACACGAGATAATACTTGATGATTCATTTTGATTTGATCGAATGCCCAAATTATTTTTTTCTTTCAACATGTCAACGGGTTTCGAATGCGCGAACAGTATACACTAATGTCTTTACATGCCCCCACAAATAAAAATCATTGGTGTGATATCTGGCGATCTGGGAGGCCATACACAAGCCCCGTCACGACTGATTCAGTGAACAGGGTATTCTCTGTTTAAATAAAAAGTTAAGAAACTTGACGAGCATAGTGCGCCGGCGCCCCATCATGTTGGTAATACATATTGCGTAGAGATGCAAGTGGTATGTCATTTAATAACTCTGGCAGCGTGTCGGTGAGAAAAGTATGATAGATTTCACCGTTTAATCTTTCTATGAAGACCGGGCCTGCCTACACATTGACACTAAACCGGTGTTGAAAGCTATGCGGTCTTGGTTCATGTGGATTTTCATAGCACCACAAGTGTTCATTGTGCGAATTAAATAATCCTATTCTGCCAAATGTTGCGTCATCAGTCCATAAAATCATCAGTCCATAAAATGTACCTCGTTCAGCAGTTAGTAACAAGTTACAAAATGTAACTTGCGCTGGTTTGTCAGCTTCGCTGAGTTCATGAACACGATGCAGGTGGAATGGGTACTTCCCTTCATTGTGTATGACACTCCATGCGTAGTACTGTGACACCTGTGGTAAGCCCGATGGCTTACCGATACTAACGTACAACGTAACTTTCGCGATATTAATCTCACAACGGAAGGAGAAACGTCGCGGGCGCATCAAAGGCGACTGACGACGCAGGTAATTAGGTCAATTTCAAATAAGCAAGCGCCGCTTCCCACACCCCTCCATCCCTACCCCGCCACGCGCTTTCTTTTGCTAACTAGGGCTATTGCCATTTAGAAGGTCCAATTAAAATATTTTTATTTTTGTATGAAAATATAAATTGAAGAAATATATATATTTTTTCTTACAGATGTTATTGATATGATGTTAATAATATATTCCCAAAAGGTCTTCAGTGAATTAAAAATTACCCTGTATATACAAATTAACAGTTATATTTATACATATATACAAATTAACAGTTAATAAATGTTTAGAAAAGTTATGGTTCGTTTCGCTTCAGCTTTCAAAAACAAAAGTGCAAAGTGTAAAGTTAAGTTTAAGAAATAAAGATTTTATTAAAAATTGTACCTCTTTAAGTTATCTAGAATAAAATTATTAGAGTGATGAATGTAACTTAGACTGATTAATGTAAATGAAGTGTTATATGTAGGTCTAAATATAATCCAGATAAGTTGAAAAACTAGAAGAAGTTTTGTTTTAGAATTTTGAAGATATGAAAAGGACGAATAAATGAATGATGAGTAATGAGTTAAGAACGAAAGGGAAAGCAATTAAATCAAAAGGGAATGGACAAGGCGCAGTAAAGGTGAAGAATTAAGAGAGAAAGAGGACTTTTACGTTGGGCGCCAAACTGGCGTGAAACGACAATTAAAAGAGAAAGAACCTAACCTAAGAACAGCAAAACAACAAAAGTAGACCAAGAAAATAATATATTTAAAGTTTCAGAAAAGTATTTACAATTTTATAAAAAAAATGAAATATGAAGATGATGGATGAAATGAGATTACAATTAGGTTTTAAAAAAAATAAAGATAGGAGAATAGGACAATATAGTTTTATAGTGGAGCCTGGAGCCTCGCTGCTTTTGTAGAAATAGGCACACGCAGAGCTTGAGGTTTCTCAGCGGCGACGGCACGCAGCGCCTGGACTGGGCACACGCAGCGTCCGGAGCCGGCGCACGTAGCGCCTGGGGTAGGTGCGCTCAATACTTGGAGAAGTAGTCGCCGCGCCCAGAGGTGGCGCGGGCAGTAGGTGCACTCGGCGCCTGGAGCAAGCAGTCGTAGCGTGCCCGAAGGTAGCGCGGGCAGTAGGTGCACTCAGCGCCTGGAGCAAGCAGTCGTAGCGTGCCCGAAGATAGCGTGGCCCCGCGCTTGAAGCAGACTGCCGACGACTTCACGTGTAGATGGAGGCTTGCAGGATCCCGGGGCAAAGCGGCCCCGGGATAAGGCCTTTAGTAGATGTTTCTCGTTTGAGAACTGAAGGGAGACTGTCCTGTATTCTCCAATTGTTTGGCTTTTATACCTTTTTAGAGAGAACGAGAAATTATTTAAATTAAAACGAAATTTATTGTAAATGACCTACAGCCAAAGAGTATTTATGTAGAAATAACATCATACCAGAGACGAATTTGAATAAAAGTTACTATGACAACCGTATATATAGTAGTTGTCATATTTACCAATTTTTGGTTTTTGGACTGTTATTAAGAAACTATTACATTAAAGTAAGAAATGAGATATTATTCATATAGGAAACACTGATGCGCGACAGCGCGCCGAAGCCTGAAATTGTAGAGTTACAGAGAATTCAATAAAAGACCAAAAAAGGTAAGACTCCATTGACAGCTATTTTAAAAGTACTAAATAGTGTGAAAATACGCAGTAAAATGATATGTTATTGTGTAAAAACGTTACAGGATCCTATGGAAATAAAGGTGATGCTAAATATAAATGCAGAAAATCAAAAACAGAATGGAAAAATAGTATAAAGTGATGCAAAACATGAATGCAGAATATCAAAACAGAATGAAGAAATAGTGTACAAAGAAATGTAAGTAGCATAACACTACATTTTCCCCCCGACCCTGGAAAATTTTTGACTCAGCAAAAATTTTGACATGTACATTCTAAAATAAACCATAAAAACACAGCTTTGCAGAAAAAGACATCAACAGGCAAAATCAGATATACTATCTCTTACATTCATCATCTGCATTCAGGTAAGGGTGGAGTTCACATTCAATGACTACCACTCTAAAAGTGTGTTTTCGAAACGACATTAAGGCTTATTTAAGGAGTAGTCAACCGCTCCTGCGTGGAAAAAAAATAAATTAGTCGAAGAGACACCACTCTAAAAGTGTGTTTTCGAGAGGACATTCAGGCTTATTTAAGGAGTTGTCAACCGCTCCTAAGTGAAGATAAAAAAAAATCGAAGAGACACCACTCTAAAAGTGTGTTTTCGAAAGGACATTCAGGCTTATTTAAGGAGTTGTCAACCGCTCTTAAGTGAAGATAAAAAAATTAAGGGAGTGGTTAGCTGCTCCTAGGTGAAGATAAAGGTAAAGGAAATTAAGGGAGTAGTTAGCCGCTCCCAAAATTCAAGGTCTTGAAGCAAGATGTGTTGAAGAACACTGGATCACTAGACAAACAAACAAAGAGAAATTAAAATAATAAGGAGGAAATGGTGATATTTATACATACAGGGTCATTTCTAATTTACTAAAGACCTTTTGGGAAGGATGCGATATTAACATCTATGGCGAATACATCACTCACCTTCGATTTGCCGACGATATAGTCCTTATGGCAGAATCGCTGGAGGACCTAAGCACTATGCTCAATGACCTCAATAGTGTCTCCCAACGGATAGGTCTTAAGATGAACATGGACAAAACAAAGATCATGTTTAATGTCCATGTCACACCTATGCCGGTAGTTGTTGGGAGCACTAAGCTCGAAGTTGTTGACGAGTATGTTTACCTGGGACAAATAGTCCGACTAGGTAAGTCCAACTTCGACCGAGAGGTCAATCGACGGATTAAACTCGGCTGGGCAGCGTTCGGGAAG
Source organism: Parnassius glacialis (assembly GCA_033319125.1). NCBI lineage: Eukaryota > Metazoa > Arthropoda > Insecta > Lepidoptera > Papilionidae > Parnassius > Parnassius glacialis. The sequence goes on from JAVANC010000011.1 coordinate 4,920,561, forward strand.
CTACGACACATCTTCTCGTCAGACATACCTCAAAACCTTAAAACGAAATTGTACAACCAGTGCGTGTTGCCAGTGATGACTTACGGAACTGAGACGTGGTCCTTCACTGCTGGCCGTATGAGGAAGCTCAAGGTCGCTCAGCGAGCTATGGAGAGGGCTATGCTCGGGGTTTCTCTGCGTGATAAACTTAGGAATAAGGATATCCGCAGTAGAACCAGAGTAACCGACATAGCCCAACGGATTAGTAAGCTGAAGTGGCAGTGGGCCGGCCATATAGCTCGAAGAACCGACAACCGATGGGGAAGAAAGGTTCTCGAGTGGCAGCCTCGTACCAGTAGGCGAAGTGTAGAGCGTCCCCCCACGAGATGGAGTGACGACCTGGTAAGACATGCAGGAAGTCGATGGATGCAGGTGGCTCAGGGCCGTGCTTTGTGGCATTCCTTGGGGGAGGCCTATGTTCAGCAGTGGACTTGTGAAGGGCTGTAATGATGATGATGATGATTTGGGAATATATTGGTTACATCATTACAAACAATTTTAGCGAGATCACTCTTTACAGAATATAATACATTTACAAAAAAACTACTTTTAAGTTTTTGTTGTCATATCTGACTCCTTTTAAGTCTGTATTTTGTAGTACATAAACAATGTCAGAATAAATCGTCAAAGAAAATGCCTTATTTATTTTACACTTGTTATCAATATCACACATTGTGTTGAAATGATTAAACATAATTAAAAAAGCAAATGACATTCAAAAAAAAAATTGCAAATATTAAAATGTACAATAAGCGACCGGTCGACGCCCGCGCTCAGCTGATTGCGTTGCGAGTGCCTACTAAACCATTCATCACTGTGCCTATTGCACCAGCGCGCTACTTTAAATGACTACATTAAATTTTCATATACTTCTTTATTTTGCATAAAACCATTTGATGAACTATTTGATTATTTTATTAATTTCTTTACGAATTAATAGACATTCGTTAAAAGACATTTAGGTATTGTATTGTCTGCTATCTTCTCTAATCACTGTAGTGTAACACAGGCTCGACACGCACTTAACTAAACACGTCCACTCTCGCCCGAGGCTCTCGTGTAACTGACGCGGTGCGCTCGAGACTGTGACTTATATATAAATGTATGTTTGTGTATTTGTGCAAACACTACATCTCTTTCTTATCAAGATTTTTTTTATTTTGTCTCTATCCCTGATATCTGAATCTAAATGATTGTAATTTATTTCACCTATTGATGGGATATTATCCCTACTTTTTCGTTGAAAAAAACAGTTCAGACTGGAACTGCAACTGCAACTGTTCAGAAAGGAGGGGTGCTGTTATACATTAGAAGATACTCCCACAAACATTCTTTTAAACCCTTCCACTCGATCTGGCTGATACGAAGACGTTTCAAAATATCTCTGTTTTGTCTTTCAACTTCGCCGATCATTTGAGTCCAATATGGTACAGTACTAAATAACTTAATGTTATATTCTTTGAAGAAAGATCGAAACTCTTCACTAACGAACTGCTTGCCATTGTCTGCGGTGATAGAAATAGGATAACCAAGTCTACTGAACATTTCTTTTACCATTTTAATAATCTGTAAGCTTGTGATGTTTTTGTAATTTTTTACTTCTTTGTATCGACTATAGTAGTCGACCACTACTAACAGATACTCATTACTTGGCAATGGTCCTATTAGATCCATTGTGACATCTATCCATGGGGCTGCAGGCAACTCTCGTCTCTTTATTGGTGCAGGTGGGTTTGGCAAACCCACTAACGTACAAACTTTACAGGCCTTTACTAATTGTTCTACGTCTTTATCGATACGGGGCCACCATACCTTTGATCTCAAGCGTCCCTTCATCGCTACGATACCTGGATGACCCTCATATGCCGCATCTAATACACTCTTGAAGAGTTGCTGTGGTATTACAATTTTATTTCCACGAAGTAGAATGCTATCGTGGAAACAACTCGTTTTCAAAAAATTTGTAACTCTTAATTGAATCGTCCCAGTCGTTCTGATAGACACCTTTTTCACTTTGTAAATCTCTTGGTCTTTTTCTGAATATGCTACAATGGTACTCATTGGTATAGCAACTGGTCTAGAATTTTCCACTATGACACATGCTGGTCTTTTCCTTTTGGTGGGTTATCAGGATAGTTACATAATCGTGACAAGGGATCAGCTATATTTGTTTTCCTGGCTTGTATACAACCTTGAATGAATAAGACTGTAGCCTCAGTACCCATCGTTCAATCCTCGCACATGGTTTTGATTTAGACCCGAACAATATCTCTAGCGGCTTTTGGTCAGTGACTAAATCAATAGAGCTTCCAAATAAAAAAATATTAATGCTCAACCCCGCAAACTAATGCTAGTGCCTCTTTTTCCGTTTGGCTATACCTGCGCTCGCAGTCTGTCAAAGTTCGATTACCATAGGCAATAATTCTAGGGACATTTGTATCATTTTGTACAAGGACAGCACCAAGTCCGACAGGGCTAGCATCTGCTATCACCTGTCTTGCATTTCTGACGTCATAATACCCTAAAATCTGTATTTCCGTGAGCATCCGTTTGAGTTTTTTGGAATGCTTTATCTTGTTCCCCAGACCATTGTTTTTCCAAGCTCTTCCTTTTGCTCATCTTCTGTCTTAGCAGGTGCTTCAGAAGTTCTGTCATGGCGGCCAAGTTAGGTATCCATTTGTTTATGTAGTTTAAGAGTCCTAAAAAACTTTGGAGTTCTTCTATGGTCTTTGGGACCCTAAATTTCATAATGCTCTCAACATACTTGTTGAAGGGTTTACTCCTTCATGTGTAAGCATGTGTCCCAGAAAATTCACATCCTGCGTTTTATATATGCATTTATTGCTATTCAGCACGGCGTTGTTTTTACTAAGTACCTGTAGAACTTTCTTTAGTCATGCGCCATGTTCTTCTTCACTGTTTCCGAATACCAGGATATCACCAATAAAATTGACGAACCCTTCACAGTTTATCAGCAGATCTTCTGAAAAATCTTGGAAGCACAGGTAATTCCAAGCATTATTCTTTTATATCTATATAATCTTTTGGGGGTTATAAAAGTCGTTATGTGTCTGGATTCAGAGTGAATTTCCGCTTGATGGAAGGCATTGCTTTATGTCTAATTTGTTAAAATATTTAGCTTTCTTCATTTTAGGCAAATATGGTCCATAGTAGGCAGGGGGTGGTTTTCTCGCAATATAGCGGCGTTCGTACATCTCATATCTACGCACAAACGTAATTAACCATTTTCTTTTATGATTGGAACATTGGTGAAACCCATTTAGACGGGCCTTGCACTTCTTCAATTATATCACTGTTTAGTGATTCCTTAATTTTGATTGCAACCTTCTCTTTAATGGGGATCGGTACTCTCCACTTGATTTATCCCGATACCAAGTTTTAAGACACCTAGACGGACTGCTGTGTTCTTACCCAACAGGTCTCTAGTACCCCCCGAAATCACGTAAATGGTTGTATGTTCCTTTCGTCCACCGACTTCGAGAATAGTTTCAAATGAACCCTCTATTGCCAAAGGAGAGTTACTACTATATGCTAATACTGTCTTGTCTGGTCTAAGACATTTGATTAAAAACCTATACTTTTTTGCTTGTTAACTCTTCCCACGTTTTGTAAGAATTACACTTTTCCGCAATTTGATCTATGAGATGATCATCTTGCTTTTCGAATGCACACTTTTCGGCCTGTTGACGCAATCTTATCAAAACTTCTCAAATTTTTCTCCTTTTTCCTGTTTTAGCAATCGAAAAACATGCCACTCATAAACTTTGCTCCGTTTAGGATGAAAATACTCGTAGAGTTTTTTTATGGCTACTTTAAATACATCAACGGTTTCTGATGACTCGACACTGGCACCCGGTAAATTGTAGAATATTTTTTTGTAACCCAGAGCCACCAAAATGCAATAGCATAGCTCGTTTATTGAGTGCTGATATAACTTCAGCTGCGTCCAGATAGATTAGACCTTTTCCATTTTTCACACCTTATAGCCAGAGATGTGCTATCACATTAAAACTGATAGCGGTATTATTATTATTATTATTATTTTAGGGGCAAACTGAAACAGTTTCTTATATTTTTATTTCCAATTTAATGCTGGTATTTTAATACCCAAAGTCCAATTTAATGGTAGTAACTTAGTAGCCAAAGTCCAATTTAATGGTAGTATCTTAGTACCCAAAGTTCAATTTAATGGTGGTATCTTAATACCCAACTTCCAATTTAATGGTGGTATCTTAATACCCAACTTCCTATTTAATGGTGGTATCTTAATACCAAACTTCCTATTTAATGGTGGTATCTTAATACCCGACTTCCAATTTAATGGTGGTATCTTAATACCCAACTTCCAATTTAATGGTGGTATCTTAATACCCAACTTCCAATTTAATGGTGGTATCTTAATACCCAACTTCCAATTTAATGGTGGTATTTTAATACCCAACTTCCAATTTAATGGTGGTATCTTAATACCCAACTTCCAATTTAATGGTGGTATCTTAATACCCAACTTCCAATTTAGTGGTGGTATCTTAATAACCAACTTCCAATTTAATGGTGGTATCTTAATACCCAACTTCCAATTTAATGGTGGTATTTTAATACCCAACTTCCAATATAATGGTGGTATCTTAATACCCAACTTCCAATTTAATGGTGGTATCTTAATACCCAACTTCCAATTTAGTGGTGGTATCTTAATAACCAACTTCCAATTTAATGGTGGTATCTTAATACCCAAACTCAATTTCTTGATAGTAATATGTTCCATAACACTCGCCCTTCTCTTTCGGTTTATTTGTTATACCGACTACTTCCATTGCAGTGCTATTGGTGGTGGTTGGTGAATTCAATACCTATAATGTGCATTTACAGTATTACTGGTTACCTACTATGCAATTTACAGAAGTCGTGAAGCGTCCACGATTTTTTTTAAGACATATATGCCCTGAAAGCGGTAAAATAGTATTTTCATTAAAGGCGATAAATATCACACCTACATGTAAAATGCCACTAAAATTTAGCTAACGACATTGTATTTCGGTTCGAATCGAGAGGAGTGATTAGTTACATCTACTATTTTTCCATCAAAAATATTTTTAAATAAAAGTTGTGCTAATAGACATATGTTAAAATAAATCATTATTTTATCATTGCTACAGAAACAGAAACTTTTTTTATTCAATATAGATTATAAATAATACTTATTGAAAGTCACTCTTTTGTATAATTACCACTGGTTCGAAAAAAACTCTGTCCTGGGAAGAACCAGCAAGAAACCCAGCGGGACTTCCTCTTTTAAAACAACAGCTTACAATCATGTATGTTATACAAATCAACAACACAACAAATTAGAAATAGCTTGGGAGCGATCACCTCACTTCCGGGGTTATTATCATCCATAAATTCTTTAAAATTATAATAATAAATAATTTTAATACATAAAGAAAATAAATTTTGCACACCATAAGCGTGGTCATATGCGAACATATAATTTATATAAATTATAAAATGATCATAACAGGGTTAAAACAATAAATCATAATTAATAATCCACAGTTTTTTTCCGCGGGTACTCTAGGAATTAATTTACAATTGCAATGCTAATAATTGCACATTGCTAACCTATTTTTGATTATATCTTTATACTAAATAGGTACTTATCTTTTTCCTCGTCGCCAATTGTATTGTCTGCTATCTTCTCTAATCACTGTAGTGTAACACAGGCTCGGCACGCACTTAACTAAACACGTCCACTCTCGCCCGAGGCTCTCGTGTAACTGACGTGGTGCGCTCGAGACTGTGACTTATATATAAATGTATGTTTGTGTATTTGTGCAAACACTACAGGTATTATTTTTTACGAATACTGTTTGCTAGCAACGTCGCACATGCAGCGGCCCAAGGCCAAGCCAAAGGTATATTATGACGTCGACACAGGTGTCATTATCATCAAAAGCGCCGCCTGCGCTTTTTGGTTTACAGCCATCGATGTGGTGATCGATGTTTGCAGCACGTGCAAATTAAATGAGTATTATTAACTATTTTTTTTTATTTAATGTAAGTTGTATTTAAAAATGGATGCAGGTTAAACTAATTACAAATATTACAATAAAATATTTATAATGATTAATAAAAATTAACAGTAATTGAATAAAGATATCAATAAAAATTATAAAATACAAATTTAATAATTAGACTTACCTAGGTACTTGTCCGCGGATGGCGGTGATTATCGCGCACATAGCGTTCAAAACACAAAATAATCACCTCCACATTCTATGCATAGGTGACACCTAAAACTTAACTGTTCACCGACACGAGATAATACTTGATGATTCATTTTGATTTGATCGAATGCCCAAATTATTTTTTTCTTTCAACATGTCAACGGGTTTCGAATGCGCGAACAGTATACACTAATGTCTTTACATGCCCCCACAAATAAAAATCATTGGTGTGATATCTGGCGATCTGGGAGGCCATGCACAAGCCCCGTCACGACTGATTCAGTGAACAGGGTATTCTCTGTTTAAATAAAAAGTTAAGAAACTTGACGAGCATAGTGCGCCGGCGCCCCATCATGTTGGTAATACATATTGCGTAGAGATGCAAGTGGTTTGTCATTTAATAACTCTGGCAGCGTGTCGGTGAGAAAAGTATGATAGATTTCACCGTTTAATCTTTCTATGAAGACCGGGCCTGCCTACACATTGACACTAAACCGGTGTTGAAAGCTATGCGGTCTTGGTTCATGTGGATTTTCATAGCACCACAAGTGTTCATTGTGCGAATTAAATAATCCTATTCTGCCAAATGTTGCTTCATCAGTCCATAAAATCATCAGTCCATAAAATGTACCTCGTTCAGCAGTTAGTAACAAGTTACAAAATGTAACTTGCGCTGGTTTGTCAGCTTCGCTGAGTTCATGAACACGATGCAGGTGGAATGGGTACTTCCCTTCATTGTGTATGACACTCCATGCGTAGTACTGTGACATCTGTGGTAAGCCCGATGGCTTACCGATACTAACGTACAACGTAACTTTCGCGATATTAATCTCACAACGGAAGGAGAAACGTCGCGGGCGCATCAAAGGCGACTGACGACGCAGGTAATTAGGTCAATTTCAAATAAGCAAGCGCCGCCTCCCACACCCCTCCATCCCTACCCCGCCACGCGCTTTCTTTTGCTAACTAGGGCTATTGCCATTTAGAAGGTCCAATTAAAATATTTTTATTTTTGTATGAAAATATAAATTGAAGAAATATATTTTTTTTTCTTACAGATGTTATTGATATGATGTAAATAATATATTCCCAAAAGGTCTTCAGTGAATTAAAAATTACACTGTATATACAAATTAACAGTTATATTTATACATATATACAAATTAACAGTTAATAAATGTTTAGAAACAACAACTGAACAGACAGATCTCCAAATTCATGCGGCGAGACTTACGCAACTTCAATACAGCTCGTATTGAAGAAGCGATCGAGCGGAACCAAGGCTCCAAAGTCTTTGCCAGAGATCTGTCTGCCAGAAAGAGCCAACTGTCAAAGCTGAAGACCGAATGTGGCAGCATCGTTTCCGGGGCACCTAAGATTTTGAGTGAGATTGAGAGGTTCTATGGGCAGCTGTACACGTCATCGTTGGAGCCACACGCAAGTGTGAGTAACGATCCAAGAGCGAGTCTTATTCGACACTATTCCGAAGATATCCCGGACGTCAGTCTGAGCGAGATTAGAATGGCTCTCCAGCACCTTAAAAACGGCAAGGCCCCAGGCGAGGATGGAATTACAGCGGAGCTTCTGAAAGCGGGTGGAAGACCGGTACTTGAAGTCCTTCAGAAGCTCTTTAATTCCGTCCTCCATGGTAGCATTACACCGGAGGCGTGGAGCAGAAGTGCGGTGGTCTTGTTCTTCAAGAAAGGTGACAACGCTCTCTTGAAGAACTACAGACCGATTTCCCTTCTGAGCCGCGTCTACGTGCTGTTTTCGAGAGTCATTACGAATCGTCTCGCGCGCAGACTTGACGACTTCCAGCCTCCCGAACAAGCCGGTTTCCGAAAGGGCTTTAGCACCATAGACCACATACATACCCTACGGCAAATTGTACAGAAGTCCGAAGAGTACAATTTGCCACTATGTCTGGCGTATGTGGACTATGAGAAAGCCTTTGATTCCGTCGAAATTTGGGCGGTGCTGCAGTCCCTTCAGCGGTGCCAAGTTGACTGTCGGTAAATCGAAGTGCTGAAGTGTTTGTACAGTAGAGCTACGATGGCTATCCGAGTACAGAACCAGAGTACGAAACCTATCCAATTGCAGAGAGGTGTAAGACAGGGTGACGTTATATCCCCGAAACTCTTCACCGCTGCATTGGAAGACGTTTTCAAGCTTCTGGACTGGAAAGGATACGGAATTAACATCAATGGCGAGTACATCACTCACCTTCGATTTGCCGACGATATAGTCCTCATGGCAGAATCGCTGGAGGAGCTAAGCACTATGCTCAATGACCTCAATAGTGTCTCCCAACGGATAGGTCTTAAGATGAACATGGACAAAACAAAGATTATGTTTAATGTCCATGTCACACCTATGCCGGTAGTTGTTGGGAGCACTAAGCTCGAAGTTGTTGACGAGTATGTTTACCTGGGACAAATAGTCCGACTAGGTAAGTCCAACTTCGACCGAGAGGTCAATCGACGGATTCAACTCGGCTGGGCAGCGTTCGGGAAGCTACGACACATCTTCTCGTCAGAAATACCTCAAAACCTTAAAACAAAATTGTACAACCAGTGCGTGTTGCCAGTGATGACTTACGGAACTGAGACGTGGTCCTTCACTGCTGGCCGTATGAGGAAGCTCAAGGTCGCTCAGCGAGCTATGGAGAGGGCTATGCTCGGAGTTTCTCTGCGTGATAAACTTAGGAATAAGGATATCCGCAGTAGAACCAGAGTAACCGACATAGCCCAACGGATTAGTAAGCTGAAGTGGCAGTGGGCCGGCCATATAGCTCGAAGAACCGACAACCGATGGGGAAGAAAGGTTCTCGAGTGGCAGCCTCGTACCGGTAGGCAAAGTGTAGGGCGTCCCCCCACAAGATGGAGTGACGACCTGGTAAGACATGCAGGAAGTCGATGGATGCAGGTGGCTCAGGACCGTGCTTTGTGGCATTCCTTGGGGGAGGCCTATGTTCAGCAGTGGACTTGTGAAGGGCTGTAATGATGAAATGTTTAGAAAAGTTATGGTTCGTTTCGCTTCAGCTTTCAAAAACAAAAGTGCAAAGTGTAAAGTTAAGTTTAAGAAATAAAGATTTTATTAAAAATTGTACCTCTTTAAGTTATCTAGAATAAAATTATTAGAGTGATGAATGTAACTTAGACTGATGAATGTAAATGAAGTGTTATATGTAGGTCTAAATATAATCCAGATAAGTTGAAAAACTAGAAGAAGTTTTGTTTTAGAATTTTGAAGATATGAAAAGGACGAATAAATGAATGATGAGTAATGAGTTAAGAACGAAAGGGAAAGCAATTAAATCAAAAGGGAATGGACAAGGCGCAGTAAAGGTGAAGAATTAAGAGAGAAAGAGGACTTTTACGTTGGGCGCCAAACTGGCATGAAACGACAATTAAAAGAGAAAGAACCTAACCTAAGAACAGCAAAACAACAAAAGTAGACCAAGAAAATAATATATTTAAAGTTTCAGAAAAGTATTTACAATTTTATAAAAAAAATGAAATATGAAGATGATGGATGAAATGAGATTACAATTAGGTTTTAAAAAAAATAAAGATAGGAGAATAGGACAATATAGTTTTATAGTGGAGCCTGGAGCCTCGCTGCTTTTGTAGAAATAGGCACACGCAGAGCTTGAGGTTTCTCAGCGGCGACGGCACGCAGCGCCTGGACTGGGCACACGCAGCGTCCGGAGCCGGCGCACGTAGCGCCTGGGGTAAGTGCGCTCAATACTTGGAGAAGTAGTCGCCGCGCCCAGAGGTGGCGCGGGCAGTAGGTGCACTCGGCGCCTGGAGCAAGCAGTCGTAGCGTGCCCGAAGGTAGCGCGGGCAGTAGGTGCACTCAGCGCCTGGAGCAAGCAGTCGTAGCGTGCCCGAAGGTAGCGTGGCCCCGCGCTTGAAGCAGACTGCCGACGACTTCACGTGTAGATGGAGGCTTGCAGGATCCCGGGGCAAAGCGGCCCCGGGATAAGGCCTTTAGTAGATGTTTCTCGTTTGAGAACTGAAGGGAGACTGTCCTGTATTCTCCAATTGTTTGGCTTTTATACCTTTTTAGAGAGAACGAGAAATTATTTAAATTAAAACGAAATTTATTGTAAATGACCTACAGCCAAAGAGTATTTATGTAGAAATAACATCATACCAGAGACGAATTTGAATAAAAGTTACTATGACAACGGTATATAGAGTAGTTGTCATATTTACCAAATTTTGGTTTTTGGACTGTTATTAAGAAACTATTACATTAAAGTAAGAAATGAGATATTATTCATATAGGAAAAACGCGCGACAGCGCGCCGAAGCCTGAAATTGTAGAGTTACAGAGAATTCAACAAAAGACCAAAAAAGGTAAGACTCCATTGACAGCTATTTTAAAAGTACTAAATAGTGTGAAAATTCGCAGTAAAATGATATGTTATTGTGTAAAAACGTTACAGGATCCTATGGAAATAAAGGTGATGCTAAATATAAATGCAGAAAATCAAAAACAGAATGGAAAAATAGTATAAAGTGATGCAAAACATGAATGCAGAATATCAAAACAGAATGAAGAAATAGTGTACAAAGAAATGTAAGTAGCATAACACTACATTTTCCCCCCGACCCTGGAAAATTTTTGACTCAGCAAAAATTTTGACATGTACATTCTAAAATAAACCATAAAAACACAGCTTTGCAGAAAAAGACATCAACAGGCAAAATCAGATATACTATCTCTTACATTCATCATCTGCATTCAGGTAAGGGTGGAGTTCACATTCAATGACTACCACTCTAAAAGTGTGTTTTCGAAACGACATTAAGGCTTATTTAAGGAGTAGTCAACCGATCCTGCGTGGAAAAAAAAAAAATTAGCCGAAGAGACACCACTCTAAAAGTGTGTTTTCGAGAGGACATTCAGGCTTATTTAAGGAGTTGTCAACCGCTCCTAAGTGAAGATAAAAAAAAATCGAAGAGACACCACTCTAAAAGTGTGTTTTCGAAAGGACATTCAGGCTTATTTAAGGAGTTGTCAACCGCTCTTAAGTGAAGATAAAAAAATTAAGGGAGTGGTTAGCTGCTCCTAGGTGAAGATAAAGGTAAAGGAAATTAAGGGAGTAGTTAGCCGCTCCCAAAATTCGAGGTCTTGAAGCAAGATGTGTTGAAGAACACTGGATCACTAGACAAACAAACAAAGAGAAATTAAAATAATAAGGAGGAAATGGTGATATTTATACATACAGGGTCATTTCTAATTTACTAAAGACCTTTTGGGAATATATTGGTTACATCATTACAAACAATTTTAGCGAGATCACTCTTTACAGAATATAATACATTTACAAAAAAACTACTTTTAAGTTTTTGTTGTCATATCTGACTCCTTTTAAGTCTGTATTTTGTAGTACATAAACAATGTCAGAATAAATCGTCAAAGAAAATGCCTTATTTATTTTACACTTGTTATCAATATCACACATTGTGTTGAAATGATTAAACATAATTAAAAAAGCAAATGACATTCAAAAAAAAAATTGCAAATATTAAAATGTACAATAAGCGACCGGTCGACGCCCGCGCTCAGCTGATTGCGTTGCGAGTGCCTACTAAACCATTCATCACTGTGCCTATTGCACCAGCGCGCTACTTTAAATGACTACATTAAATTTTCATATACTTCTTTATTTTGCATAAAACCATTTGATGAACTATTTGATTATTTTATTAATTTCTTTACGAATTAATAGACATTCGTTAAAAGACATTTAGGTATTGTATTGTCTGCTATCTTCTCTAATCACTGTAGTGTAACACAGGCTCGACACGCACTTAACTAAACACGTCCACTCTCGCCCGAGGCTCTCGTGTAACTGACACGGTGCGCTCGAGACTGTGACTTATATATAAATGTATGTTTGTGTATTTGTGCAAACACTACATCTCTTTCTTATCAAGATTTTTTTTTATTTTGTCTCTATCCCTGATATCTGAATCTAAATGATTGTAATTTATTTCACCTATTGATGGGATATTATCCCTACTTTTTCGTTGAAAAAAACAGTTCAGACTGGAACTGCAACTGCAACTGTTCAGAAAGGAGGGGTGCTGTTATACATTAGAAGATACTCCCACAAACATTCTTTTAAACCCTTCCTCTCGATCTGGCTGATACGAAGACGTTTCAAAATATCTCTGTTTTGTCTTTCAACTTCGCCGATCATTTGAGGCCAATATGGTACAGTACTAAATAACTTAATGTTATATTCTTTGAAGAAAGATCGAAACTCTTCACTAACGAACTGCTTGCCATTGTCTGCGGTGATAGAAATAGGATAACCAAGTCTACTGAACATTTCTTTTACCATTTTAATAATCTGTAAGCTTGTGATGTTTTTGTAATTTTTTACTTCTTTGTATCGACTATAGTAGTCGACCACTACTAACAGATACTCATTACTTGGCAATAGTCCTATTAGATCCATTGTGACATCTATCCATGGGGCTGCAGGCAACTCTCGTCTCTTTATTGGTGCAGGTGGGTTTGGCAAACCCACTAACGTACAAACTTTACAGGCCTTTACTAATTGTTCTACGTCTTTATCGATACGGGGCCACCATACCTTTGATCTCAAGCGTCCCTTCATCGCTACGATACCTGGATGACCCTCATATGCCGCATCTAATACACTCTTGAAGAGTTGCTGTGGTATTACAATTTTATTTCCACGAAGTAGAATGCTGTCGTGGAAACAACTCGTTTTCAAAAAATTTGTAACTCTTAATTGAATCGTCCCAGTCGTTCTGATAGACACCTTTTTCACTTTGTAAATCTCTTGGTCTTTTTCTGAATATGCTACAATGGTACTCATTGGTATAGCAACTGGTCTAGAATTTTCCACTATGACACATGCTGGTCTTTTCCTTTTGGTGGGTTATCAGGATAGTTACATAATCGTGACAAGGGATCAGCTATATTTGTTTTCCTGGCTTGTATACAACCTTGAATGAATAAGACTGTAGCCTCAGTACCCATCGTTCAATCCTCGCACATGGTTTTGATTTAGACCCGAACAATATCTCTAGCGGCTTTTGGTCAGTGACTAAATCAATAGAGCTTCCAAATAAAAAAATATTAATGCTCAACCCCGCAAACTAATGCTAGTGCCTCTTTTTCCGTTTGGCTATACCTGCGCTCGCAGTCTGTCAAAGTTCGATTACCATAGGCAATAATTCTAGGGACATTTGTATAATTTTGTACAAGGACAGCACCAAGTCCGACAGGGCTAGCATCTGCTATCACCTGTCTTGCATTTCTGACGTCATAATACCCTAAAATCTGTATTTCCGTGAGCATCCGTTTGAGTTTTTTGGAATGCTTTATCTTGTTCCCCAGACCATTGTTTTTCCAAGCTCTTCCTTTTGCTCATCTTCTGTCTTAGCAGGTGCTTCAGAAGTTCTGTCATGGCGGCCAAGTTAGGTATCCATTTGTTTATGTAGTTTAAGAGTCCTAAAAAACTTTGGAGTTCTTCTATGGTCTTTGGGACCCTAAATTTCATAATGCTCTCAACATACTTGTTGAAGGGTTTACTCCTTCATGTGTAAGCATGTGTCCCAGAAAATTCACATCCTGCGTTTTATATATGCATTTATTGCTATTCAGCACGGCGTTGTTTTTACTAAGTACCTGTAGAACTTTCTTTAGTCATGCGCCATGTTCTTCTTCACTGTTTCCGAATACCAGGATATCACCAATAAAATTGACGAACCCTTCACAGTTTATCAGCAGATCTTCTGAAAAATCTTGGAAGCACAGGTAATTCCAAGCATTATTCTTTTATATCTATATAATCTTTTGGGGGTTATAAAAGTCGTTATGTGTCTGGATTCAGAGTGAATTTCCGCTTGATGGAAGGCATTGTTTTATGTCTAATTTGTTAAAATATTTAGCTTTCTTCATTTTAGGCAAATATGGTCCATAGTAGGCAGGGGGTGGTTTTCTCGCAATATAGCGGCGTTCGTACATCTCATATCTAAGCACAAACGTAATTCACTATTTTCTTTTATGATTGGAACATTGGTGAAACCCATTTAGATGGGCCTTGCACTTCTTCAATTATATCACTGTTTAGTGATTCCTTAATTTTGATTGCAACCTTCTCTTTAATGGGGATCGGTACTCTCCACTTGATTTATCCCGATACGAAGTTTTAAGACACCTAGACGGACTGCTGTGTTCTTACCCAACAGGTCTCTAGTACCCCCCGAAATCACGTAAATGGTTGTATGTTCCTTTCGTCCACCGACTTCGAGTATAGTTTCAAATGAACCCTCTATTGCCAAAGGAGAGTTACTACTATATGCTAATACTGTCTTGTCTGGTCTAAGACATTTGATTAAAAACATATACTTTTTTGCTTGTTAACTCTTCCCACGTTTTGTAAGAATTACACTTTTCCGCAATTTGATCTATGAGATGATCATCTTGCTTTTCGAATGCACACTTTTCGGCCTGTTGACGCAATCTTTTCAAAACTTCTCAAATTTTTCTCCTTTTTCCTGTTTTAGCAATCGAAAAACATGCCGCTCATAAAGTTTGCTCCGTTTAGGATGAAAATACTCGTAGATTTTTTTTTATGGCTACTTTAAATACATCAACGGTTTTTTATGACTCGACACTGGCACCCGGTAAATTGTAGAATATTTTTTTGTAACCCAGAGCCACCAAAATGCAATAGCATAGCTCGTTTATTGAGTGCTGATATAACTTCAGCTGCGTCCAGATAGATTAGACCTTTTCCATTTTTCACACCTTATAGCCAGAGATGTGCTATCACATTAAAACTGATAGCGGTATTATTATTATTATTATTATTTTAGGGGCAAACTGAAACAGTTTCTTATATTTTTATTTCCAATTTAATGCTGGTATTTTAATACCCAAAGTCCAATTTAATGGTAGTAACTTAGTAGCCAAGGTCCAATTTAATGGTAGTATCTTAGTACCCAAAGTTCAATTTAATGGTGGTATCTTAATACCCAACTTCCAATTTAATGGTGGTTGGTATCTTAATACCCAACTTCCTATTTAATGGTGGTATTTTAATACCCAACTTCCTATTTAATGGTGGTATCTTAATACCCGACTTCCAATTTAATGGTGGTATCTTAATACTCAACTTCCAATTTAATGGTGGTATCTTAATACCCAACTTCCAATTTAATGGTGGTATCTTAATACCCAACTTCCAATTTAATGGTGGTATTTTAATACCCAACTTCCAATTTAATGGTGGTATCTTAATACCCAACTTCCAATTTAATGGTGGTATCTTAATACCCAACTTCCAATTTAGTGGTGGTATCTTAATAACCAACTTCCAATTTAATGGTGGTATCTTAATACCCAAACTCAATTTCTTGATAGTAATATGTTCCATAACACTCGCCCTTCTCTTTCGGTTTATTTGTTATACCGACTACTTCCATTGCAGTGCTATTGGTGGTGGTTGGTGAATTCAATACCTATAATGTGCATTTACAGTATTACTGGTTACCTACTATGCAATTTACAGAAGTCGTGAAGCGTCCACGATTTTTTTTAAGACATATATGCCCTGAAAGCGGTAAAATAGTATTTTCATTAAAGGCGATAAATATCACACCTACATGTAAAATGCCACTAAAATTTAGCTAACGACATTGTATTTCGGTTCGAATCGAGAGGAGTGATTAGTTACATCTACTATTTTTCCATCAAAAATATTTTTAAATAAAAGTTGTGCTAATAGACATATGTTAAAATAAATCATTATTTTATCATTGCTACAGAAACAGAAACTTTTTTTATTCAATATAGATTATAAATAATACTTATTGAAAGTCACTCTTTTGTATAATTACCACTGGTTCGAAAAAAACTCTGTCCTGGGAAGAACCAGCAAGAAACCCAGCGGGACTTCCTCTTTTAAAACAACAGCTTACAATCATGTATGTTATACAAATCAACAACACAACAAATTAGAAATAGCTTGGGAGCGATCACCTCACTTCCGGGGTTATTATCATCCATAAATTCTTTAAAATTATAATAATAAATAACTTTAATACATAAAGAAAATAAATTTTGCACACCATAAGCGTGGTCATGTGCGAACATATAATTTATATAAATTATAAAATGATCATAACAGGGTTAAAACAATAAATCATAATTAATAATCCACAGTTTTTTTCCGCGGGTACTCTAGGAATTAATTTACAATTGCAATGCTAATAATTGCACATTGCTAACGTATTTTTGATTATATCTTTATACTAAATAGGTACTTATCTTTTTCCTCGTCGCCAATTGTATTGTCTGCTATCTTCTCTAATCACTGTAGTGTAACACAGGCTCGGCACGCACTTAACTAAACACGTCCACTCTCGCCCGAGGCTCTCGTGTAATTGAAGCGGTGCGCTCGAGACTGTGACTTATATATAAATGTATGTTTGTGTATTTGTGCAAACACTACAGGTATTATTTTTTACGAATACTGTTTGCTAGCAACGTCGCACATGCAGCGGCCCAAGGCCAAGCCAAATGTATATTATGACGTCGACACAGGTGTCATTATCATCAAAAGCGCCGCCTGCGCTTTTTGGTTTACAGCTATCGATGTGGTGATCGATGTTTGCAGCACGTGCAAATTAAATGAGTATTATTAACTATTTTTTTTTATTTAATGTCAGTTGTATTTAAAAATGGATGCAGGTTAAACTAATTACAAATATTACAATAAAATATTTATAATGATTAATAAAAATTAACAGTAATTGAATAAAGATATCAATAAAATTTATAAAATACAAATTTAATAATTAGACTTACCTAGGTACTTGTCCGCGGATGGCGGTGATTATCGCGCACATAGCGTTCAAAACACAAAATAATCACCTCCACATTCTATGCATAGGTGACACCTAAAACTTAACTGTTCACCGACACGAGATAATACTTGATGATTCATTTTGATTTGATCGAATGCCCAAATTATTTTTTTCTTTCAACATGTCAACGGGTTTCGAATGCGCGAACAGTATACACTAATGTCTTTACATGCCCCCACAAATAAAAATCCATTGGTGTGATATCTGGCGATCTGGGAGGCCATGCACAAGCCCCGTCACGACTGATTCAGTGAACAGGGTATTCTCTGTTTAAATAAAAAGTTAAGAAACTTGACGAGCATAGTGCGCCGGCGCCCCATCATGTTGGTAATACATATTGCGTAGAGATGCAAGTGGTATGTCATTTAATAACTCTGGCAGCGTGTCGGTGAGAAAAGTATGATAGATTTCACCGTTTAATCTTTCTATGAAGACCGGGCCTGCCTACACATTGACACTAAACCGGTGTTGAAAGCTATGCGGTCTTGGTTCATGTGGATTTTCATAGCACCACAAGTGTTCATTGTGCGAATTAAATAATCCTATTCTGCCAAATGTTGCTTCATCAGTCCATAAAATCATCAGTCCATAAAATGTACCTCGTTCAGCAGTTAGTAACAAGTTACAAAATGTAACTTGCGCTGGTTTGTCAGCTTCGCTGAGTTCATGAACAAGATGCAGGTGGAATGGGTACTTCCCTTCATTGTGTATGACACTCCATGCGTAGTACTGTGACATCTGTGGTAAGCCCGATGGCTTACCGATACTAACGTACAACGTAACTTTCGCGATATTAATCTCACAACGGAAGGAGAAACGTCGCGGGCGCATCAAAGGCGACTGACGACGCAGGTAATTAGGTCAATTTCAAATAAGCAAGCGCCGCCTCCCACACCCCTCCATCCCTACCCCGCCACGCGCTTTCTTTTGCTAACTAGGGCTATTGCCATTTAGAAGGTCCAATTAAAATATTTTTATTTTTGTATGAAAATATAAATTGAAGAAATATATGTTTTTTTTCTTACAGATGTTATTGATATGATGTAAATAATATATTCCCAAAAGGTCTTCAATGAATTAAAAATTACCCTGTATATACAAATTAACAGTTATATTTATACATTTATACAAATTAACAGTTAATAAATGTTTAGAAAAGTTATGGTTCGTTTCGCTTCAGCTTTCAAAAACAAAAGTGCAAAGTGTAAAGTTAAATTTAAGAAATAAAGATTTTATTAAAAATTGTACCTCTTTAAGTTATCTAGAATAAAATTATTAGAGTGATGAATGTAACTTAGACTGATGAATGTAAATGAAGTGTTATATGTAGGTCTAAATATAATCCAGATAAGTTGAAAAACTAGAAGAAGTTTTGTTTTAGAATTTTGAAGATATGAAAAGGACGAATAAATGAATGATGAGTAATGAGTTAAGAACGAAAGGGAAAGTAATTAAATCAAAAGGGAATGGACAAGGCGCAGTAAAGGTGAAGAATTAAGAGAGAAAGAGGACTTTTACGTTGGGCGCCAAACTGCGAGGCTCCACTCGCTGCTTTTGTAGAAATAAGCACACGCAGAGCTTGAGGTTTCTCAGCGGCGACGGCACGCAGCGCCTGGACTGGGCACACGCAGCGTCCGGAGCCGGCGCACGTAGCGCCTGGGGTAGGTGCGCTCAATACTTGGAGAAGTAGTCGCCGCGCCCAGAGGTGGCGCGGGCAGTAGGTGCACTCGGCGCCTGGAGCAAGCAGTCGTAGCGTGCCCGAAGGTAGCGCGGGCAGTAGGTGCACTCAGCGCCTGGAGCAAGCAGTCGTAGCGTGCCCGAAGGTAGCGTGGCCCCGCGCTTGAAGCAGACTGCCGACGACTTCACGTGTAGATGGAGGCTTGCAGGATCCCGGGGCAAAGCGGCCCCGGGATAAGGCCTTTAGTAGATGTTTCTCGTTTGAGAACTGAAGGGAGACTGTCCTGTATTCTCCAATTGTTTGGCTTTTATACCTTTTTAGAGAGAACGAGAAATTATTTAAATTAAAACGAAATTTATTGTAAATGACCTACAGCCAAAGAGTATTTATGTAGAAATAACATCATACCAGAGACGAATTTGAATAAAAGTTACTATGACAACGGTATATATAGTAGTTGTCATATTTACCAATTTTTGGTTTTTGGACTGTTATTAAGAAACTATTACATTAAAGTAAGAAACGAGATATTATTCATATAGGAAAAACTGATGCGCGACAGCGCGCCGAAGCCTGAAATTGTAGAGTTACAGAGAATTCAATAAAAGACCAAAAAAGGTAAGACTCCATTGACAGCTATTTTAAAAGTACTAAATAGTGTGAAAATACGCAGTAAAATGATATGTTATTGTGTAAAAACGTTACAGGATCCTATGGAAATAAAGGTGATGCTAAATATAAATGCAGAAAATCAAAAACAGAATGGAAAAATAGTATAAAGTGATGCAAAACATGAATGCAGAATATCAAAACAGAATGAAGAAATAGTGTACAAAGAAATGTAAGTAGCATAACACTACATTTTCCCCCCGACCCTGGAAAATTTTTGACTCAGCAAAAATTTTGACATGTACATTCTAAAATAAACCATAAAAACACAGCTTTGCAGAAAAAGACATCAACAGGCAAAATCAGATATACTATCTCTTACATTCATCATCTGCATTCAGGTAAGGGTGGAGTTCACATTCAATGACTACCACTCTAAAAGTGTGTTTTCGAAACGACATTAAGGCTTATTTAAGGAGTAGTCAACCGCTCCTGCGTGGAAAAAAAATAAATTAGTCGAAGAGACACCACTCTAAAAGTGTGTTTTCGAGAGGACATTCAGGCTTATCTAAGGAGTTGTCAACCGCTCCTAAGTGAAGATAAAAAAAAATCGAAGAGACACCACTCTAAAAGTGTGTTTTCGAAAGGACATTCAGGCTTATTTAAGGAGTTGTCAACCGCTCTTAAGTGAAGATAAAAAAATTAAGGGAGTGGTTAGCTGCTCCTAGGTGAAGATAAAGGTAAAGGAAATTAAGGGAGTAGTTAGCCGCTCCCAAAATTCGAGGTCTTGAAGCAAGATGTGTTGAAGAACACTGGATCACTAGACAAACAAACAAAGAGAAATTAAAATAATAAGGAGGAAATGGTGATATTTATACATACAGGGTCATTTCTAATTTACTAAAGACCTTTTGGGAATATATTGGTTACATCATTACAAACAATTTTAGCGAGATCACTCTTTACAGAATATAATACATTTACAAAAAAACTACTTTTAAGTTTTTGTTGTCATATCTGACTCCTTTTAAGTCTGTATTTTGTAGTACATAAACAATGTCAGAATAAATCGTCAAAGAAAATGCCTTATTTATTTTACACTTGTTATCAATATCACACATTGTGTTGAAATGATTAAACATAATTAAAAAAGCAAATGACATTCAAAAAAAAATTGCAAATATTAAAATGTACAATAAGCGACCGGTCGACGCCCGCGCTCAGCTGATTGCGTTGCGAGTGCCTACTAAACCATTCATCACTGTGCCTATTGCACCAGCGTGCTACTTTAAATGACTACATTAAATTTTCATATACTTCTTTATTTTGCATAAAACCATTTGATGAACTATTTGATTATTTTATTAATTTCTTTACGAATTAATAGACATTCGTTAAAAGACATTTAGGTATTGTATTGTCTGCTATCTTCTCTAATCACTGTAGTGTAACACAGGCTCGACACGCACTTAACTAAACACGTCCACTCTCGCCCGAGGCTCTCGTGTAACTGACACGGTGCGCTCGAGACTGTGACTTATATATAAATGTATGTTTGTGTATTTGTGCAAACACTACATCTCTTTCTTATCAAGATTTTTTTTTTATTTTGTCTCTATCCCTGATATCTGAATCTAAATGATTGTAATTTATTTCACCTATTGATGGGATATTATCCCTACTTTTTCGTTGAAAAAAACAGTTCAGACTGGAACTGCAACTGCAACTGTTCAGAAAGGAGGGGTGCTGTTATACATTAGAAGATACTCCCACAAACATTCTTTTAAACCCTTCCTCTCGATCTGGCTGATACGAAGACGTTTCAAAATATCTCTGTTTTGTCTTTCAACTTCGCCGATCATTTGAGGCCAATATGGTACAGTACTAAATAACTTAATGTTATATTCTTTGAAGAAAGATCGAAACTCTTCACTAACGAACTGCTTGCCATTGTCTGCGGTGATAGAAATAGGATAACCAAGTCTACTGAACATTTCTTTTACATTTTAATAATCTGTAAGCTTGTGATGTTTTTGTAATTTTTTACTTCTTTGTATCGACTATAGTAGTCGACCACTACTAACAGATACTCATTACTTGGCAATGGTCCTATTAGATCCATTGTGACATCTATCCATGGGGCTGCAGGCAACTCTCGTCTCTTTATTGGTGCAGGTGGGTTTGGCAAACCCACTAACGTACAAACTTTACAGGCCTTTACTAATTGTTCTACGTCTTTATCGATACGGGGCCACCATACCTTTGATCTCAAGCGTCCCTTCATCGCTACGATACCTGGATGACCCTCATATGCCGCATCTAATACACTCTTGAAGAGTTGCTGTGGTATTACAATTTTATTTCCACGAAGTAGAATGCTGTCGTGGAAACAACTCGTTTTCAAAAAATTTGTAACTCTTAATTGAATCGTCCCAGTCGTTCTGATAGACACCTTTTTCACTTTGTAAATCTCTTGGTCTTTTTCTGAATATGCTACAATGGTACTCATTGGTATAGCAACTGGTCTAGAATTTTCCACTATGACACATGCTGGTCTTTTCCTTTTGGTGGGTTATCAGGATAGTTACATAATCGTGACAAGGGATCAGCTATATTTGTTTTCCTGGCTTGTATACAACCTTGAATGAATAAGACTGTAGCCTCAGTACCCATCGTTCAATCCTCGCACATGGTTTTGATTTAGACCCGAACAATATCTCTAGCGGCTTTTGGTCAGTGACTAAATCAATAGAGCTTCCAAATAAAAAAATATTAATGCTCAACCCCGCAAACTAATGCTAGTGCCTCTTTTTCCGTTTGGCTATACCTGCGCTCGCAGTCTGTCAAAGTTCGATTACCATAGGCAATAATTCTAGGGACATTTGTATAATTTTGTACAAGGACAGCACCAAGTCCGACAGGGCTAGCATCTGCTATCACCTGTCTTGCATTTCTGACGTCATAATACCCTAAAATCTGTATTTCCGTGAGCATCCGTTTGAGTTTTTTGGAATGCTTTATCTTGTTCCCCAGACCATTGTTTTTCCAAGCTCTTCCTTTTGCTCATCTTCTGTCTTAGCAGGTGCTTCAGAAGTTCTGTCATGGCGGCCAAGTTAGGTATCCATTTGTTTATGTAGTTTAAGAGTCCTAAAAAACTTTGGAGTTCTTCTATGGTCTTTGGGACCCTAAATTTCATAATGCTCTCAACATACTTGTTGAAGGGTTTACTCCTTCATGTGTAAGCATGTGTCCCAGAAAATTCACATCCTGCGTTTTATATATGCATTTATTGCTATTCAGCACGGCGTTGTTTTTACTAAGTACCTGTAGAACTTTCTTTAGTCATGCGCCATGTTCTTCTTCACTGTTTCCGAATACCAGGATATCACCAATAAAATTGACGAACCCTTCACAGTTTATCAGCAGATCTTCTGAAAAATCTTGGAAGCACAGGTAATTCCAAGCATTATTCTTTTATATCTATATAATCTTTTGGGGGTTATAAAAGTCGTTATGTGTCTGGATTCAGAGTGAATTTCCGCTTGATGGAAGGCATTGTTTTATGTCTAATTTGTTAAAATATTTAGCTTTCTTCATTTTAGGCAAATATGGTCCATAGTAGGCAGGGGGTGGTTTTCCTCGCAATATAGCGGCGTTCGTACATCTCATATCTAAGCACAAACGTAATTCACTATTTTCTTTTATGATTGGAACATTGGTGAAACCCATTTAGATGGGCCTTGCACTTCTTCAATTATATCACTGTTTAGTGATTCCTTAATTTTGATTGCAACCTTCTCTTTAATGGGGATCGGTACTCTCCACTTGATTTATCCCGATACCAAGTTTTAAGACACCTAGACGGACTGCTGTGTTCTTACCCAACAGGTCTCTAGTACCCCCCGAAATCACGTAAATGGTTGTATGTTCCTTTCGTCCACCGACTTCGAGTATAGTTTCAAATGAACCCTCTATTGCCAAAGGAGAGTTACTACTATATGCTAATACTGTCTTGTCTGGTCTAAGACATTTGATTAAAAACATATACTTTTTTGCTTGTTAACTCTTCCCACGTTTTGTAAGAATTACACTTTTCCGCAATTTGATCTATGAGATGATCATCTTGCTTTTCGAATGCACACTTTTCGGCCTGTTGACGCAATCTTTTCAAAACTTCTCAAATTTTTCTCCTTTTTCCTGTTTTAGCAATCGAAAAACATGCCGCTCATAAAGTTTGCTCCGTTTAGGATGAAAATACTCGTAGATTTTTTTTTATGGCTACTTTAAATACATCAACGGTTTTTTATGACTCGACACTGGCACCCGGTAAATTGTAGAATATTTTTTTGTAACCCCAGAGCCACCAAAATGCAATAGCATAGCTCGTTTATTGAGTGCTGATATAACTTCAGCTGCGTCCAGATAGATTAGACCTTTTCCATTTTTCACACCTTATAGCCAGAGATGTGCTATCACATTAAAACTGATAGCGGTATTATTATTATTATTATTATTTTAGGGGCAAACTGAAACAGTTTCTTATATTTTTATTTCCAATTTAATGCTGGTATTTTAATACCCAAAGTCCAATTTAATGGTAGTAACTTAGTAGCCAAGGTCCAATTTAATGGTAGTATCTTAGTACCCAAAGTTCAATTTAATGGTGGTATCTTAATACCCAACTTCCAATTTAATGGTGGTTGATATCTTAATACCCAACTTCCTATTTAATGGTGGTATTTTAATACCCAACTTCCTATTTAATGGTGGTATCTTAATACCCGACTTCCAATTTAATGGTGGTATCTTAATACCCAACTTCCAATTTAATGGTGGTATCTTAATACCCAACTTCCAATTTAATGGTGGTATCTTAATACCCAACTTCCAATTTAATGGTGGTATTTTAATACCCAACTTCCAATTTAATGGTGGTATCTTAATACCCAACTTCCAATTTAATGGTGGTATCTTAATACCCAACTTCCAATTTAGTGGTGGTATCTTAATAACCAACTTCCAATTTAATGGTGGTATCTTAATACCCAAACTCAATTTCTTGATAGTAATATGTTCCATAACACTCGCCCTTCTCTTTCGGTTTATTTGTTATACCGACTACTTCCATTGCAGTGCTATTGGTGGTGGTTGGTGAATTCAATACCTATAATGTGCATTTACAGTATTACTGGTTACCTACTATGCAATTTACAGAAGTCGTGAAGCGTCCACGATTTTTTTTAAGACATATATGCCCTGAAAGCGGTAAAATAGTATTTTCATTAAAGGCGATAAATATCACACCTACATGTAAAATGCCACTAAAATTTAGCTAACGACATTGTATTTCGGTTCGAATCGAGAGGAGTGATTAGTTACATCTACTATTTTTCCATCAAAAATATTTTTAAATAAAAGTTGTGCTAATAGACATATGTTAAAATAAATCATTATTTTATCATTGCTACAGAAACAGAAACTTTTTTTATTCAATATAGATTATAAATAATACTTATTGAAAGTCACTCTTTTGTATAATTACCACTGGTTCGAAAAAAACTCTGTCCTGGGAAGAACCAGCAAGAAACCCAGCGGGACTTCCTCTTTTAAAACAACAGCTTACAATCATGTATGTTATACAAATCAACAACACAACAAATTAGAAATAGCTTGGGAGCGATCACCTCACTTCCGGGGTTATTATCATCCATAAATTCTTTAAAATTATAATAATAAATAACTTTAATACATAAAGAAAATAAATTTTGCACACCATAAGCGTGGTCATGTGCGAACATATAATTTATATAAATTATAAAATGATCATAACAGGGTTAAAACAATAAATCATAATTAATAATCCACAGTTTTTTTCCGCGGGTACTCTAGGAATTAATTTACAATTGCAATGCTAATAATTGCACATTGCTAACGTATTTTTGATTATATCTTTATACTAAATAGGTACTTATCTTTTTCCTCGTCGCCAATTGTATTGTCTGCTATCTTCTCTAATCACTGTAGTGTAACACAGGCTCGGCACGCACTTAACTAAACACGTCCACTCTCGCCCGAGGCTCTCGTGTAATTGAAGCGGTGCGCTCGAGACTGTGACTTATATATAAATGTATGTTTGTGTATTTGTGCAAACACTACAGGTATTATTTTTTACGAATACTGTTTGCTAGCAACGTCGCACATGCAGCGGCCCAAGGCCAAGCCAAATGTATATTATGACGTCGACACAGGTGTCATTATCATCAAAAGCGCCGCCTGCGCTTTTTGGTTTACAGCTATCGATGTGGTGATCGATGTTTGCAGCACGTGCAAATTAAATGAGTATTATTAACTATTTTTTTTTATTTAATGTCAGTTGTATTTAAAAATGGATGCAGGTTAAACTAATTACAAATATTACAATAAAATATTTATAATGATTAATAAAAATTAACAGTAATTGAATAAAGATATCAATAAAATTTATAAAATACAAATTTAATAATTAGACTTACCTAGGTACTTGTCCGCGGATGGCGGTGATTATCGCGCACATAGCGTTCAAAACACAAAATAATCACCTCCACATTCTATGCATAGGTGACACCTAAAACTTGACTGTTCACCGACACGAGATAATACTTGATGATTCATTTTGATTTGATCGAATGCCCAAATTATTTTTTTCTTTCAACATGTCAACGGGTTTCGAATGCGCGAACAGTATACACTAATGTCTTTACATGCCCCCACAAATAAAAATCCATTGGTGTGATATCTGGCGATCTGGGAGGCCATGCACAAGCCCCGTCACGACTGATTCAGTGAACAGGGTATTCTCTGTTTAAATAAAAAGTTAAGAAACTTGACGAGCATAGTGCGCCGGCGCCCCATCATGTTGGTAATACATATTGCGTAGAGATGCAAGTGGTATGTCATTTAATAACTCTGGCAGCGTGTCGGTGAGAAAAGTATGATAGATTTCACCGTTTAATCTTTCTATGAAGACCGGGCCTGCCTACACATTGACACTAAACCGGTGTTGAAAGCTATGCGGTCTTGGTTCATGTGGATTTTCATAGCACCACAAGTGTTCATTGTGCGAATTAAATAATCCTATTCTGCCAAATGTTGCTTCATCAGTCCATAAAATCATCAGTCCATAAAATGTACCTCGTTCAGCAGTTAGTAACAAGTTACAAAATGTAACTTGCGCTGGTTTGTCAGCTTCGCTGAGTTCATGAACAAGATGCAGGTGGAATGGGTACTTCCCTTCATTGTGTATGACACTCCATGCGTAGTACTGTGACATCTGTGGTAAGCCCGATGGCTTACCGATACTAACGTACAACGTAACTTTCGCGATATTAATCTCACAACGGAAGGAGAAACGTCGCGGGCGCATCAAAGGGCGACTGACGACGCAGGTAATTAGGTCAATTTCAAATAAGCAAGCGCCGCCTCCCACACCCCTCCATCCCTACCCCGCCACGCGCTTTCTTTTGCTAACTAGGGCTATTGCCATTTAGAAGGTCCAATTAAATATTTTTATTTTTGTATGAAAATATAAATTGAAGAAATATATGTTTTTTTTCTTACAGATGTTATTGATATGATGTAAATAATATATTCCCAAAAGGTCTTCAATGAATTAAAAATTACCCTGTATATACAAATTAACAGTTATATTTATACATTTATACAAATTAACAGTTAATAAATGTTTAGAAAAGTTATGGTTCGTTTCGCTTCAGCTTTCAAAAACAAAAGTGCAAAGTGTAAAGTTAAATTTAAGAAATAAAGATTTTATTAAAAATTGTACCTCTTTAAGTTATCTAGAATAAAATTATTAGAGTGATGAATGTAACTTAGACTGATGAATGTAAATGAAGTGTTATATGTAGGTCTAAATATAATCCAGATAAGTTGAAAAACTAGAAGAAGTTTTGTTTTAGAATTTTGAAGATATGAAAAGGACGAATAAATGAATGATGAGTAATGAGTTAAGAACGAAAGGGAAAGTAATTAAATCAAAAGGGAATGGACAAGGCGCAGTAAAGGTGAAGAATTAAGAGAGAAAGAGGACTTTTACGTTGGGCGCCAAACTGCGAGGCTCCACTCGCTGCTTTTGTAGAAATAAGCACACGCAGAGCTTGAGGTTTCTCAGCGGCGACGGCACGCAGCGCCTGGACTGGGCACACGCAGCGTCCGGAGCCGGCGCACGTAGCGCCTGGGGTAGGTGCGCTCAATACTTGGAGAAGTAGTCGCCGCGCCCAGAGGTGGCGCGGGCAGTAGGTGCACTCGGCGCCTGGAGCAAGCAGTCGTAGCGTGCCCGAAGGTAGCGCGGGCAGTAGGTGCACTCAGCGCCTGGAGCAAGCAGTCGTAGCGTGCCCGAAGGTAGCGTGGCCCCGCGCTTGAAGCAGACTGCCGACGACTTCACGTGTAGATGGAGGCTTGCAGGATCCCGGGGCAAAGCGGCCCCGGGATAAGGCCTTTAGTAGATGTTTCTCGTTTGAGAACTGAAGGGAGACTGTCCTGTATTCTCCAATTGTTTGGCTTTTATACCTTTTTAGAGAGAACGAGAAATTATTTAAATTAAAACGAAATTTATTGTAAATGACCTACAGCCAAAGAGTATTTATGTAGAAATAACATCATACCAGAGACGAATTTGAATAAAAGTTACTATGACAACGGTATATATAGTAGTTGTCATATTTACCAATTTTTGGTTTTTGGACTGTTATTAAGAAACTATTACATTAAAGTAAGAAACGAGATATTATTCATATAGGAAAAACTGATGCGCGACAGCGCGCCGAAGCCTGAAATTGTAGAGTTACAAAAAATTCAATAAAAGACCAAAAAAGGTAAGACTCCATTGACAGCTATTTTAAAAGTACTAAATAGTGTGAAAATACGCAGTAAAATGATATGTTATTGTGTAAAAACGTTACAGGATCCTATGGAAATAAAGGTGATGCTAAATATAAATGCAGAAAATCAAAAACAGAATGGAAAAATAGTATAAAGTGATGCAAAACATGAATGCAGAATATCAAAACAGAATGAAGAAATAGTGTACAAAGAAATGTAAGTAGCATAACACTACATTTTCCCCCCGAACCTGGAAAATTTTTGACTCAGCAAAAATTTTGACATGTACATTCTAAAATAAACCATAAAAACACAGCTTTGCAGAAAAAGACATCAACAGGCAAAATCAGATATACTATCTCTTACATTCATCATCTGCATTCAGGTAAGGGTGGAGTTCACATTCAATGACTACCACTCTAAAAGTGTGTTTTCGAAACGACATTAAGGCTTATTTAAGGAGTAGTCAACCGCTCCTGCGTGGAAAAAAAATAAATTAGTCGAAGAGACACCACTCTAAAAGTGTGTTTTCGAGAGGACATTCAGGCTTATCTAAGGAGTTGTCAACCGCTCCTAAGTGAAGATAAAAAAAAATCGAAGAGACACCACTCTAAAAGTGTGTTTTCGAAAGGACATTCAGGCTTATTTAAGGAGTTGTCAACCGCTCTTAAGTGAAGATAAAAAAATTAAGGGAGTGGTTAGCTGCTCCTAGGTGAAGATAAAGGTAAAGGAAATTAAGGGAGTAGTTAGCCGCTCCCAAAATTCGAGGTCTTGAAGCAAGATGTGTTGAAGAACACTGGATCACTAGACAAACAAACAAAGAGAAATTAAAATAATAAGGAGGAAATGGTGATATTTATACATACAGGGTCATTTCTAATTTACTAAAGACCTTTTGGGAATATATTGGTTACATCATTACAAACAATTTTAGCGAGATCACTCTTTACAGAATATAATACATTTACAAAAAAACTACTTTTAAGTTTTTGTTGTCATATCTGACTCCTTTTAAGTCTGTATTTTGTAGTACATAAACAATGTCAGAATAAATCGTCAAAGAAAATGCCTTATTTATTTTACACTTGTTATCAATATCACACATTGTGTTGAAATGATTAAACATAATTAAAAAAGCAAATGACATTCAAAAAAAAAATTGCAAATATTAAAATGTACAATAAGCGACCGGTCGACGCCCGCGCTCAGCTGATTGCGTTGCGAGTGCCTACTAAACCATTCATCACTGTGCCTATTGCACCAGCGCGCTACTTTAAATGACTACATTAAATTTTCATATACTTCTTTATTTTGCATAAAACCATTTGATGAACTATTTGATTATTTTATTAATTTCTTTACGAATTAATAGACATTCGTTAAAAGACATTTAGGTATTGTATTGTCTGCTATCTTCTCTAATCACTGTAGTGTAACACAGGCTCGACACGCACTTAACTAAACACGTCCACTCTCGCCCGAGGCTCTCGTGTAACTGACGCGGTGCGCTCGAGACTGTGACTTATATATAAATGTATGTTTGTGTATTTGTGCAAACACTACATCTCTTTCTTATCAAGATTTTTTTTATTTTGTCTCTATCCCTGATATCTGAATCTAAATGATTGTAATTTATTTCACCTATTGATGGGATATTATCCCTACTTTTTCGTTGAAAAAAACAGTTCAGACTGGAACTGCAACTGCAACTGTTCAGAAAGGAGGGGTGCTGTTATACATTAGAAGATACTCCCACAAACATTCTTTTAAACCCTTCCACTCGATCTGGCTGATACGAAGACGTTTCAAAATATCTCTGTTTTGTCTTTCAACTTCGCCGATCATTTGAGGCCAATATGGTACAGTACTAAATAACTTAATGTTATATTCTTTGAAGAAAGATCGAAACTCTTCACTAACGAACTGCTTGCCATTGTCTGCGGTGATAGAAATAGGATAACCAAGTCTACTGAACATTTCTTTTACCATTTTAATAATCTGTAAGCTTGTGATGTTTTTGTAATTTTTTACTTCTTTGTATCGACTATAGTAGTCGACCACTACTAACAGATACTCATTACTTGGCAATGGTCCTATTAGATCCATTGTGACATCTATCCATGGGGCTGCAGGCAACTCTCGTCTCTTTATTGGTGCAGGTGGGTTTGGCAAACCCACTAACGTACAAACTTTACAGGCCTTTACTAATTGTTCTACGTCTTTATCGATACGGGGCCACCATACCTTTGATCTCAAGCGTCCCTTCATCGCTACGATACCTGGATGACCCTCATATGCCGCATCTAATACACTCTTGAAGAGTTGCTGTGGTATTACAATTTTATTTCCACGAAGTAGAATGCTATCGTGGAAACAACTCGTTTTCAAAAAATTTGTAACTCTTAATTGAATCGTCCCAGTCGTTCTGATAGACACCTTTTTCACTTTGTAAATCTCTTGGTCTTTTTCTGAATATGCTACAATGGTACTCATTGGTATAGCAACTGGTCTAGAATTTTCCACTATGACACATGCTGGTCTTTTCCTTTTGGTGGGTTATCAGGATAGTTACATAATCGTGACAAGGGATCAGCTATATTTGTTTTCCTGGCTTGTATACAACCTTGAATGAATAAGACTGTAGCCTCAGTACCCATCGTTCAATCCTCGCACATGGTTTTGATTTAGACCCGAACAATATCTCTAGCGGCTTTTGGTCAGTGACTAAATCAATAGAGCTTCCAAATAAAAAAATATTAATGCTCAACCCCGCAAACTAATGCTTGTGCCTCTTTTTCCGTTTGGCTATACCTGCGCTCGCAGTCTGTCAAAGTTCGATTACCATAGGCAATAATTCTAGGGACATTTGTATCATTTTGTACAAGGACAGCACCAAGTCCGACAGGGCTAGCATCTGCTATCACCTGTCTTGCATTTCTGACGTCATAATACCCTAAAATCTGTATTTCCGTGAGCATCCGTTTGAGTTTTTTGGAATGCTTTATCTTGTTCCCCAGACCATTGTTTTTCCAAGCTCTTCCTTTTGCTCATCTTCTGTCTTAGCAGGTGCTTCAGAAGTTCTGTCATGGCGGCCAAGTTAGGTATCCATTTGTTTATGTAGTTTAAGAGTCCTAAAAAACTTTGGAGTTCTTCTATGGTCTTTGGGACCCTAAATTTCATAATGCTCTCAACATACTTGTTGAAGGGTTTACTCCTTCATGTGTAAGCATGTGTCCCAGAAAATTCACATCCTGCGTTTTATATATGCATTTATTGCTATTCAGCACGGCGTTGTTTTTACTAAGTACCTGTAGAACTTTCTTTAGTCATGCGCCATGTTCTTCTTCACTGTTTCCGAATACCAGGATATCACCAATAAAATTGACGAACCCTTCACAGTTTATCAGCAGATCTTCTGAAAAATCTTGGAAGCACAGGTAATTCCAAGCATTATTCTTTTATATCTATATAATCTTTTGGGGGTTATAAAAGTCGTTATGTGTCTGGATTCAGAGTGAATTTCCGCTTGATGGAAGGCATTGTTTTATGTCTAATTTGTTAAAATATTTAGCTTTCTTCATTTTAGGCAAATATGGTCCATAGTAGGCAGGGGGTGGTTTTCTCGCAATATAGCGGCGTTCGTACATCTCATAT
Organism: Parnassius glacialis; assembly: GCA_033319125.1. Lineage (NCBI taxonomy): Eukaryota > Metazoa > Arthropoda > Insecta > Lepidoptera > Papilionidae > Parnassius > Parnassius glacialis. The sequence goes on from JAVANC010000011.1 coordinate 4,952,588, forward strand.
CTACGCACAAACGTAATTAACCATTTTCTTTTATGATTGGAACATTGGTGAAACCCATTTAGATGGGCCTTGCACTTCTTCAATTATATCACTGTTTAGTGATTCCTTAATTTTGATTGCAACCTTCTCTTTAATGGGGATCGGTACTCTCCACTTGATTTATCCCGATACCAAGTTTTAAGACACCTAGACGGACTGCTGTGTTCTTACCCAACAGGTCTCTAGTACCCCCCGAAATCACGTAAATGGTTGTATGTTCCTTTCGTCCACCGACTTCGAGTATAGTTTCAAATGAACCCTCTATTGCCAAAGGAGAGTTACTACTATATGCTAATACTGTCTTGTCTGGTCTAAGACATTTGATTAAAAACATATACTTTTTTGCTTGTTAACTCTTCCCACGTTTTGTAAGAATTACACTTTTCCGCAATTTGATCTATGAGATGATCATCTTGCTTTTCGAATGCACACTTTTCGGCCTGTTGACGCAATCTTATCAAAACTTCTCAAATTTTTCTCCTTTTTCCTGTTTTAGCAATCGAAAAACATGCCGCTCATAAACTTTGCTCCGTTTAGGATGAAAATACTCGTAGAGTTTTTTTATGGCTACTTTAAATACATCAACGGTTTCTGATGACTCGACACTGGCACCCTTTAAATTGTAGAATATTTTTTTGTAACCCAGAGCCACCAAAATGCAATAGCATAGCTCGTTTATTGAGTGCTGATATAACTTCAGCTGCGTCCAGATAGATTAGACCTTTTCCATTTTTCACACCTTATAGCCAGAGATGTGCTATCACATTAAAACTGATAGCGGTATTATTATTATTATTATTATTTTAGGGGCAAACTGAAACAGTTTCTTATATTTTTATTTCCAATTTAATGCTGGTATTTTAATACCCAAAGTCCAATTTAATGGTATTAACTTAGTAGCCAAAGTCCAATTTAATGGTAGTATCTTAATACCCAACTTCCAATTTAATGGTGGTTGGTATCTTAATACCCAACTTCCAATTTAATGGTGGTATCTTAATACCCAACTTCCTATTTAATGGTGGTATCTTAATACCAAACTTCCTATTTAATGGTGGTATCTTAATACCCGACTTCCAATTTAATGGTGGTATCTTAATACCCAACTTCCAATTTAATGGTGGTATCTTAATACCCAACTTCCAATTTAATGGTGGTATCTTAATACCCAACTTCCAATTTAGTGGTGGTATCTTAATAACCAACTTCCAATTTAATGGTGGTATCTTAATACCCAAACTCAATTTCTTGATAGTAATATGTTCCATAACACTCGCCCTTCTCTTTCGGTTTATTTGTTATACCGACTACTTCCATTGCAGTGCTATTGGTGGTGGTTGGTGAATTCAATACCTATAATGTGCATTTACAGTATTACTGGTTACCTACTATGCAATTTACAGAAGTCGTGAAGCGTCCACGATTTTTTTTAAGACATATATGCCCTGAAAGCGGTAAAATAGTATTTTCAATAAAGGCGATAAATATCACACCTACATGTAAAATGCCACTAAAATTTAGCTAACGACATTGTATTTCGGTTTGAATCGAGAGGAGTGATTAGTTACATCTACTATTTTTCCATCAAAAATATTTTTAAATAAAAGTTGTGCTAATAGACATATGTTAAAATAAATCATTATTTTATCATTGCTACAGAAACAGAAACTTTTTTTATTCAATATAGATTATAAATAATACTTATTGAAAGTCACTCTTTTGTATAATTACCACTGGTTCGAAAAAAACTCTGTCCTGGGAAGAACCAGCAAGAAACCCAGCGGGACTTCCTCTTTTAAAACAACAGCTTACAATCATGTATGTTATACAAATCAACAAAACAACAAATTAGAAATAGCTTGGGAGCGATCACCTCACTTCCGGGGTTATTATCATCCATAAATTCTTTAAAATTATAATAATAAATAACTTTAATACATAAAGGAAATAAATTTTGCACACCATAAGCGTGGTCATATGCGAACATATAATTTATATAAATTATAAAATGATCATAACAGGGTTAAAACAATAAATCATAATTAATAATCCACAGTTTTTTTCCGCGGGTACTCTAGGAATTAATTTACAATTGCAATGCTAATAATTGCACATTGCTAACCTATTTTTGATTATATCTTTATACTAAATAGGTACTTATCTTTTTCCTCGTCGCCAATTGTATTGTCTGCTATCTTCTCTAATCACTGTAGTGTAACACAGGCTCGGCACGCACTTAACTAAACACGTCCACTCTCGCCCGAGGCTCTCGTGTAACTGACGCGGTGCGCAAAAAATGCATATTGAAAAAAATACATACATACAGCCAATAGTCTCATTCACATATAAATGTGTATTTTTATTTGCCAAATATTATTAGGGTTCCCATTTGCCACGAAAAAAAAATATGTTAATTTTATTTTGTTTTGATAATGTGCAGTTGTTTTACCTTTTTATGATATGTATTTTAGGATAAATAACATAGCCTATGTTTATTTTAATTCTAATTTACTTATATTTAACATTTTTAGTTCGATTATTTTATGAATCTAAAAAAGATAATATTTCGAGGATAGCGTCATCAAAGCGGCAGTTGTTTAGAAAACAGTTGCAGTTACAGGGTCATTAAGAGATATTGATTTTAAGTACTAGAGTATATTTTATTTTATATTATTTAATAAACATTTTTAATTTCATGTTTTGTTTGAATAGTTTATCTCCTTCCGAATCTTATTTTGTTTTAATGCAAAACATAATATCCAATAAAGTAATAATAATAATCACTTGAAGCTGACCGCACTCTTAAGTCTCGTGATTCCTTCTAATATTATATCTATTCTGTAAAGTTGTATGTTGTAAACTTTAGGTTGAGACCGATTTAAATTAAATATATCATGTAGATTCTTAGAATGGCAAGAATCGAGATCAGTGTATGCTTTAATATGCGGGTGAAGGCGCGGGCCACAGCCACAGCTAGTAATGAATAACTAATGAAAAGATATCTGACAGCTAAAATGATTATATGACAACTATTTACTTGTTATGTATAAGTGGGGCTGGATTGGAAAAACTGGAAGAAATGGACGTAGGCATTGGCCTCCTCCATTTCTTTCACTTCTCTATATATCATAGAATAAGGCTACTGAGTATTATATAAAAATTAATATTTACAAATAATATAAGATTTTTTGGAAGATCAATAACAGATATTTATATAAATATACCACTTTTAACAGAATAATATAATTAGATTTGTGAATATAACACAAGATATTACGTATATTAATAATTTAAATTTTACATAAGTTAACAAAAATAAATAATGTTACATTTTTCTCTTTGCAAATAGTTAATAAATAATTATAAACTCAACCTAAATATTAATCCTATGAGTATGTCTACTATTACATTTTCCCCACTTTTTGGGGTAAATGTCATTAACTTGCATACATTACTCATTTGCTTGTGTGCGTGTGGACAAACGTAATTACAGGCTGCTTATGCACACATTCATTGTGTTGTTGCTTCAACTTTGAACGGAATTTTGAATGACACTGTCACTCTATGTGTAATTACTCTAAGTATACTATATAGAATAACGGTGACTAAAAAGAACACAGTCCGCCTGACGGGAAATGGATGCTGTGGCTCATAGACATTTATATCTATCCTCGATTAAGAATCAAAATATAGATGTTGATGTGAGGAGTGACTCCTTAGGACTAAGGTATATATATAAATATAGATAAATTCCCAAGGAAAGAAAAAAAGAAAATGTTAATTCTTAGTGTGAAGGTATTGTATTTAAAAAAAAAACACTACAATGTCGCCTATTCTCGAGACTGGTAAGATTCGTACTAATCATGTTGTTGTCACCAATTAGCCTTTAAGCGCGACTTTATATTGAGTCCAAAGCCGCTAGGTAACTGTTGCTTTGGCCGCGTGGTTTTATCCTCAAATTTAGTCTATTCCTTTGATACATAAAACGCTTTGAATGCAAACTTTTAACACATGTCGTTTACATAAATTATACAAAGCACAAAAACGTGCACGAAACGTGTCCAAAAATCGTTTGGATAGAACAACAAACAAGTATGAATTTCGTTTAATGTGGCTTTTGAACACAAAGGCACGCACAGCTATTAAATATTTTAAATATAAAAAAATGGCGGCTTACTATTCATATGATTTAACTTTCGTTTCTTATATATGTATATATATATATATATATATATATATATATATATATATATATATATATATATATATATATATATATATATATATATATAGCTTTAATCAACAGAACAAAATTACCAGTCTTATAAACTTAAATGTTAACTCTAAGCAATTATTTTATTACAAATTAAACAGTCGGATGTAGTGTGTTTAATATTTAACACACCAAAGGAAAATATTCAAGGTTTATTCAAAGTCGTTTCAAATAACAATTAAGAAACACTCGCTGAACTTTGAATTGTTGCTGAGTTTGGCATATTACTAATGACTTCGATAAAACCTGTTTCATTTTTAACTGTCCTAAACTAAATTGCGGCGAAATTTACTTAAACTTACTGGCATGTTAATCCTTTTCATGGACTTTTTTTACAACCCGCCTAGACACTTTATATCTAACGTCGATTATGAATAAAAACGCAGATACGCTGTCAACCCTGAGGGTTAAGACGAAATGCCTCGTTTCTAGTCAAAAGGGTCTCCATACATCTACAGTGCTCATACTAAACACAGAAGTGGCCACAAGCTGTTGTTTTTCGCTGGTATTTTGTGAGAATGTGGTCATTCCCAAATTGAGCCGACCCATTCGTGCTACAAGTATAATAAAACTACAGCATGGCTCTACCACGTATAAAAAGGTATTTATTGATATAACTTTCAGATCAATAGTCTGTATTGGACAACAATAAATAACGATGCAACTTTGAACTTACACAGGTCACTTTTTAGAGTTACAACGCTCTAGGCCGCGGGTTTATATCTCGTACGGAAAAAAACATAACACTTGATGTATGGTCTATAAAAAATTGTTCCAGATGATCCTACCAGTGTTGAAACAGCTAGTTTACTTTAGTTACTTCCATATCATAATGTGAAAATAATTTATACGACACGGATAATGAGATGTCGAACACCCCAGTACTTCCATCACCACAAGGTTGAAGTAAAGTACTCCGTATTAACTAGTTTCATTTAAATATGAAGTTAAAAAATATAGAATAGTAATAAGGTATACTTTCTTGTATTTATTTCATTTCTGACATTGTAATAATATAATAGGCGCGGTCATATTTTATTTCGCTATTTGTCACTAACGTCAAAAGTCCGGTTAGGGAAAGTTTCGAAAAATTTATTGCTGCCTTGGGAGCAACTTGATGCTTAGAAACGTTGAAAGTAGAAAATAATGAACTATTCTGAGATGTGTCAAAAAATAAATGCGATTTTATTCATAGCCCTTTCAGAACGATAATAAATGCTTTTATTTTCGTTGTATTTGTAGATTTATTTGAGATCCCTGAGGTTTTGAGTGTCTGGAAAAAATAATTAAAAAATTATCCCCCTTGAGTACACAGCCAAGGCCTCCCGCGCGTTTGTGCGTTGCCTTATTGAAGTGTTCAATCAAAAATAAAAACTATTATTATTATTACAGTATTATAGTTTTTTTTTACAGGAGAGGGGACAAACGAGCATGCGGCTCAACTGATAGTAAGTTACTACCGCCGCCCATGAACAACCGCAACACCAGGGGAATTGCAGATGCGTTGCTGGCCTTTTAGATAGGTGTAAGCTCTTTTCTTGAAGGTTCCTAAGTCGTATCGGTCCGGAAAATTCGCTGGTGGTAATTGATTTCACAAGGAAGTTGTGAGAGGGAGAAAACTTCTTCTAAATCGCACAGTGGTGGACCGTCAATCATCCAGATGGTATGGATGGTATCGCGAGTTTTGTCGCGATGTGCGATGGTGAAATTGAGCGGCTGGAATTAGTCCGAATAATTCCTCAGAGCACTCCCCGTGATAGATGCGATAAAATACGCAAAGAGATGCAACATCTCTACGCAGTGTCAGTGTATCGAGCCGATCAAAAAGAACTCGGTCGTCGACGATTCGAACTGCTCTGCGCTGGATGCGGTCAAGTGGAAGGAGCTGGCACTGGGCTAACCTGGCCCAGAGATGAGAACAGTATTCCATGTGGAGCCGAATTTGCGCTTTGTAAAGTTGCAAGCGATGTGCTGGTATGAAATACTGTCTCGCTCTGCTGAGCACGCCAAGCTTTTTAGAGGCCAATTTGGCCTTCCCTTCCAAGTGACCACGAAACTGCACACTATTCGATATGTTGACGCCAAGGATTTCTCGATACTGGTTGAGGCAGCAAGGGGAGTGCCTTGAATCTGAGGAGATACGACAAAGGGGTTCTTTTTAGCGGTAAACGCGCAAACTTGTGTCTTCTGGGGATTGAACTGGACTAGATTAAGTCGGCCCCAATCCGAGACTTTGTTAAGCAAAGACTCGACTTCAGACACAAGTTTGTCCCGATACTCGGCGACGTTTTCCCGAGAAATATTGGCACGGCCGGTATATAGGGCATCACCAGTGCTGTCGTCTGCATAGCAATGAATGCTACCAGTTAGCAAAATATCATTGATATGCAGGAGAAACAGCGTTGGTGATAGCACGCAGCCTTGTGGAACACCAGCGTTGATAGGCTTGAAATCAGAGCATGCACCGTCTACTACAACCTTGATGCTCCGATCAGCAAGGAAACTGTTGATCCATTTGCACACTTTCTCGGGAAGTCCATAGGAAGGAAGCTTCGAAAGAAGCGCTTTGTGCCAGACCCGATCAAAGGCCTTCGCTATGTCCAAACTAACGGTCAATGCCTTCCCCTTGGACTCTACTGCCTCCGCCCATCTATGAGTTAAGTAAACTAGAAGATCACCAGCTGATCGACCCTGACGAAAACCGTACTGGCGGTCACTAATCAGCTGGTGATCCTCAAGGTACCTCATGAGCTGGCAGTTTATAATGGCTTTCATTATTTTGGAGAACAAGGAGGTGATGGCGATAGGCCTGTAGTTGGACGGGGTCTGAGCGGTCGCCTTTTTTAGGGATTGGGTGGACCAAAGCTGTCTTCCATGAATTCAGGACTATGCCATGGGAGTAGGAGTACTGGAAAAGACGCGTTAAAACCGGTGCCAACTCCGAAGCACACGTCTTCAGCACAATGGGATGGACTCCATCGGGCCCACTCGACTTATTGACGTCCAGGGAGAAGAGTGCTTAACGAACCGAGCGCTGTGTAAATCGCACATCCGGCATGGAGCACTCACATCGCGGGATAGTCGGCGGTGTGTTCCCTCCGTCATCTAGAGTCGAGTTGGACGCAAAAAGAGAGCTCAACAGATCGGCTTTCTCCTTTGCGGCATGGGCCAGTGAGTCGTCCTCTCTGTGCAGAAATGGAAGAGATGGCTGACAGAAGTTCCCTTGGACAGCCTTGGCAAGAGACCAGAATGCACGGGTTCCCGAAGGAAGGCGAACTAGCTTCTCGCCAATTCTGCCGATGTGCTCAGACCTTGCCTTGGCAATGACGCTTCATATTTTTATTTAAAGTACCGTAATTTATCTGTTAACAACAATATTGTGCGCTTATTAATTAAAAAACAATAAATATAGTAGGTACTTATAAAGCATTTCTAATCTATATGTAATCACTATATGATATTTAAAAAAAATATTTAATATTAGATACAATTATACATTGCCTTTTGTGCATATTATTTTTGTGGTAGAAGAACAGCTTTCTAGTCTGCATTTCCTACCCTTGTCAGATGATCAAAAACAGGGAAATGGCCAACTTGGTTAAAACGTTCATTGGAGTATGGCGGTAATGATTTGTAGCTTTTGCAAGGCCTTTAGGCAGATGATGCAGTCTTCTTATCCTCTCTAATATCGTGAGAAGTAACCGTAGAGAAGTCAGAAAGAGCATTGGTTAAGTCAACTCTGAACCATAGCAAATCCTTGGCCTTGACTTTTTTCGTGCCACAGTCTATCTCCAAGCTCTTACAACTGCAAGCTCTAAGAAATGAATCAGAACTTTTACATTTCATTTCTTTGTTTTCTTGTATTAAAATATCTATCAGAATACAAGCAGCTATTTGAAGAAGCATTCTTTGATAGAAACAGGACAACAGCAGGGCCTTCGCCTAGAGATTTGTCTGTAAAGGTAGGATTTTTAGGATAGTATATTTCAAAATCTAGCATTAGCCCCTCACTTTTTGTGATAACGTAGTTCTTAGTAGTAGTAGTCCAAAAGGCCTAGGTTTGTTTTTAACTAAGACTCGTAGCTTGCATTTACCCGTAAAGGGTATAATTTGTTCGTCAAATGAGTATGTGCCAGAAATCCTTTCATTCACTCTACAAGAATTTTTGACGGCATCAAGAACGGGCTGTAATTTTTAATTACGAGATTTTCATAAAAAACTATCATAATATCTTTCAAAATACTATAATGGAGTCTTCACTTCTTGTCCTCTTAGCCGAGGAGGATACTCATGGGGTACGTTATTAAATGAAGTGGCTTTCCAAATTCTTGATCTTATATTACTTACTTATACGGCGGTTGTTAATTCGAATGGCGTTTTTGTTTGGAAGTAGTATGTTTTTCTGATCTTCACATTGTAGTAACTCAGCACTATGCTAGTAGGACATTTACGTATGAGTGATTGACGCTTCCTTTGTCATTGGGTGTCTCTTGTATTAGTATTAGTACTAGTAGCCTTTATTTTACACATAAATAAATTTTTACTTTATTTTTTTAAGTTGTGTCATTATATTTTTATTATTTATATGTCGCTATTAGCGCGAAAGGCCTCTCCCAACTTATCATCAACAATAACCCAATCTTTTCTACTCTGGGCTGTTCTGTGCCAGTATTTGTCAAAATTCGAGAGTTCGTCCCGCCATCTCCTTTTTGGTCTCCCTTTTTCCTTCTTTTGTCCATCGGGATCCACTCTGTAATTGTTTTAGTCTATCTATCATTTGGTAGTCTGCAGAGATGTCCAGCCCATGCCCATTTGCTTTTCCTAATCTTTGTTATGACATCTTCCACCCCCGTCCTGTTCCGGATCTCTGTAATCCTGATTCTGTCTTTTTGGATATCTTAAGCATTGATCTTTCCATTGCTCTTTGAGTTACTTTTAGTTTATTTAATTGAGCTTTAGTAGGAGTGTTTGTGATCCATAGGTTAAGGTAGGTAGGACGGCGGTGTTAAATGTTTTTTTTTTAAGTTTTATGCATAGGTCACTTTTCATAATAAATTTTAGACTCCAAATTTTTTCCATGATTTGTTTATTCTTTGTTCTATCACCATATCTAGGATGTTTTTAAATGACATGACTTGTCCTAGATATGTAAAGTCTTCTACATAATCCAGTAGGGTTCCTCCAAGTCTAACAGGTTTGTGTTCCCCATTAGTCATGATCTTGCATTTTGCCTATTCATTTCCAAGCCTGTTTCTCTACACATACTTTCAAATTTCCTGAGCATATTTTCTAAGACCTCCGTGGTCTCATCAAAGACAATTACATCATCTGCAAACCTCAGCTTGTTTAGGTATCTTCTTTTTATTCTTAAATCTTTATTTGACCAAGACATATTTCTGAAAATTTTCTCCAGAACAGCATTGAAGAGAATTGGTGAAATCGGGTCACCCTGTTTGACACCCTTTTGCAATGGAAATGGTTTCGCCATTTTGACTGTTTTATTCTTGCCTCGCTGTTTCTATAAATATATTTTAGGATATTTATATATTTTTGGTCAACACCTTGTTCTTCAAGAGTTTCGAATAAAAAATCATGGTAAATTGAGTCAAAGGCTTTGGTAAAGTCAATGAAAATCAGATATACTGTCTAAATATATCCCATACATTTCTCTATAATTTGGGTGACTGAGTGTATGTGATCAATTGTGCTGAATGTTGGTCTAAATCCTGCTTGTTCCACAGATTGCTGTTCGTCTAAAGTTTTCTCTAGTGTTCTTCGCAAGACTATCATAAATAGTTTGTATAAGCCCGAGGAAAGATTTATGGGTCTATAATTATCTAAGTTATCCTTGCTTCCTTTTTTGTGTAATATTATTATATTTGATATATCCCACTGTTTTAGTACGACTTCTTCTTTCAAAATATGGTTGAATAAATGTGTGATGACTTTATGTAATTCATAGCTGGATTATTTTATAATTTCGTAACAGATATCATCTGGGCCCGAAGCTTTTTCATTTTTGAGTTTTGATATCGCTGAAGTTATCTCTTTGACCAGGAATGGTTCAACATCTTTACACTGTTTTTTTTCGTAGGTACTCGGATTATAGTTGACATTGGTATAGAGTGTTTTGAAATACTTTGCTGCTGTGTTAACAATTTCCTTTCTCATCTCAACTTTTTTCCCCTCATGTTTTAAGTTTGGTATTAGTTCTTTGCCGATAGACATAATTTTCTCTGCTCGTTTTATCACACTATTTTCTGCCAAAGCTTTTTCTATTTCTGCAAGTTTCTGGTTTTCCAAATCTCTTTTGACACGTTTTTTAAGTCTTTTTTTCACTGCTTTAAGTCCTTGTCCTTGCTTAAGTTTTTGTCCGCTCTACTTTTGGCTTTCGTTTCTGTCAATGTTTGTTTTAAAATTTGAAATCTTCTGGTCTTCTGAAAAAATATATTTTTTTTATTTGCGGTTGTTCTTTCTTTGTTTCTTTCATAGCGGTATTCCTTATTTCCTCTATGAGATTGTATTCGTTTTGTACATTTTCTGAATTTTTAAATTCAATGTTTTAAATAGCCTTCTCGTTATTTCCTCTATTTGTAAAACAGAGTATTTTTTTTATATATCTTTTGTTTATATTTCTGTGTTTCTTACAGTTATTTATTTTCAATATTATTTTGACGGGATGGTGATCAGAAGCAAAGTTAAGTTTTCTGATTGTTGATAAGTTATTTATATTAGTTTTGTTTTTTATTGAGAAGAAGTCAATTTGAGTTTCATTTATTTTATTAGGATGGTCCCACGTCCATTTTCTACTTGTTCTTGATTTATAAAACGTGTTTCCTACCTTTAGATTTAGTGTCTGTGCTAGAAGTATAAGTCTGTCACCTCTGCTATTCCTTGTTCCGTAGTTGTATTGTTCTACATGATATTCTTCACTAGATTCTCGTTGACCAATGTGGCTGTTAAAATAACCCATAGTAAATTTATATTTAGCTTTGCTATCCCAATATGCTATTTCAACATCAGTCATGAAGGTTTCCACCTCTGCGTCGAAACCGTCGGAGGTTGGCGCGTACACTTGAATAAATGTATATATTAATTTATTTATTGTTAGTTCTAAGCTTATTACTCTGTCTGAAGTGTGAGATATACTTGTAACATAATTTTTTATTTCTTTATTTACTAAAAATCCAACTCCATACAGTCCCTTTTTCACTCCATAATAATACAACAGATTTTCAGATTTAAATTCCATCAGCGTGTCTCCCTCTCATCTCACCTCGCTCATACCTGTTATGTGCCATTGAAAAGTTTTTAAACTCTCGTCCAGTTCTTGGATTTTTGTCTCTTGTAAAGGATCTTAATCCAGGAGTCGGACAACACGAACAGGTGGTTCCACCTCCTCTTCGAGTATCTCAAGATCCGATTGGAATCCATCTCCGATCAAATCTTGCAACAAATCGTTATCTAAAAGCCGCCCAGTTGAAAATATTACAAGTGTTAATTATATGAAATTTACGTCTTATGATTATAATTGAAAACGATAGTTCACGACCGTGCGTTTTAATATTGTGGACCTGTTACAAAGTCTAATATTTTTAATTTCAAATATATTTTTAATTCTTACTGTAAGCAAATAACTAAAATAAATATTTAAATACAAAAAAAATGATACAGAACAACTTTAAACTTGAATAAAATATACTTACGTCGATCTTTGCCGTCCACAATCGTCATGTTCATCTTGAACACTCACAAACACTTTATTACCCTCTCCTTGACCTGCGATGCATTTTATGCTGTATAGTCAAAATTTACGTCCAATCGATTGAGACCGTTTCGGGACAGTAGAACGAAATTCCACGCGTGCTAAATTTTTCTTATTATAACGCACGCTTGGCGTAGTCGTTTCTGAAAGGGATAGAATAAGCATGACAAACGAGCACATAGTCCTAAAAGTAAGTAGATGCTGTACCCCATTTACATCAACTCGTACATCTATCTGCATTAAGAATAAAAATGCACATGCGTTGTCACCCTGAGTATGGAATAAAATCTCGCGTTTCCAGTAAAATAGGTCTCAGGTTCTCTACACTCACCATACGAAACATCAGCTGGTGTTCTGTAAAAGCGTAGCTCTTTCCCGGTCGAGCCGACACATGTTACGTGCTACAACCATAATGTAGCTTTACCACGTAAAATTGATATACAATTATGAGAATAACCTTACGTAACTTGATTTCAACAAATCAAAGCAAATGAATAAGGGGGCTTTAAAGCTTCTATACACTATATCTTAGCACCGACTTCAGAATGTGACATTGTTTTACTGTTTTTTAGTACCTAAATGTTGAATTAATATTATGTGTTAAAGTTTATTTTTTCACGAACGTTTAAAATTTGTTCTAAAACTTTTGGCTGCACTTTACTGTTTTGAGATATTAGATTGGTAAAAGTAGTGCAATGCTTTAGAAATTTGCCTCTTCACGTTATCACTCGTCATCATTTTATGACTTTTGGCTCTTTTCCAAACTTGGAATGCATTTCTGAACATGTTGCGGAAAATGGCAGTTTTTTATTTCGAAATAAAATAACACAAAAAGGATTTTGAGTTATACGTTATTGTAAAAAACCGTTATAGCCTAAATTCCACTGCTGAACATAGGCCTACCCACATAGATTGCCTTCTAGGGGGATAATTGTTATAGTTGCCACGCTTGGCAGGTGTGTTGGCAACCTCAATTTATTTTTATTTTTTAAATGTCATTAGAAAGCCGCTGCTGCTCATATCCTGAATTTTTCCTTCTGTCGTCTCTTACTACAACCACGGGACATATGGAGTAGTGGATATCCTTACACAAAGTAAACACTCCTTCCTATGAGGAAATCTATGGAGTAGGCCTACATTCACCAATGGATATTGATAAGCTATAATAGTAACAGTAACAGATGCGTTGACGCCACTGAGGACTAAAATGGAATACCTCTCAGCCTGTAGTTACTGTCTCTTTATACCGTTAAAATACAACAATAAAGACATAGCAATATTATATAAATTATCCACCCTAATAGAAATGAAAAAGCTTTCTTTTTATGACATAATTTATTCCCTACAGAATAAAAATCTCATCCTTTTTTAGAAAGAACGCGCTTTGGTCGTTGCAATTTTTCGTTTTATGTTAATCTATTTTGTATTTTAGCATTCGCTTTTGTGAATTAAATGTACATTATTCATTTATACTATTTTGTAGTCTTGTTACTTAAACCGTTAAAAAGATTTCAGCCATTTATAAATTCGTATTCATCATGAAAGTAGTTGTAAATTAAAATAATTAGTGAGCTGTTCGGTACTCATTCTACGACGTCTAATCCGATTAGGTATGTTGTTATTTACTCATCCTAAACTACTCATATATTCTTAAATCAACCGATAACATTTTTCTTATTTAATTTTTTCAATTCAAACGAAGTGTGTTCCTCATTCACCCTACAGCAAAAATAAGCAATAAAAAGTATGTATATCATAAAAATGAGTTAACGTTTAAAATTCTACAATTTCGTGTCCCAAATAATTGAGCCGTTATAACAGGTACATGTTAGTACCCTTTATCAAGTCCTACTGTGGTGATCAATAGTTTAACTCCTGTAGGTTTTTGTTTTATTCATGAATAAGAGTGAAAGAGGTAACACTAAATTTCATCATTCTCGACTCATCCTTTTCTACAGTCTGACAAATAAATGAAGTGATAGGAAAAATCTGATGTGTTATTCGGAATATAGCTTTTATTATATAGAATAAGGGATAAACGAGCTCACAGTTCACCTAATGGTAAGCAAATGCTGTGGCCTATAGACATCTACATTTATCCTCGATTAAGAATCAAAATGCAGGTGTGTTATCATCCCTAAGGACTAAGATCGAAAGCCTCGTTTTCAGTTAAAAGCCTCTCCGGTTCTCTACACTCAACATAAGGAACAAAGCAGCATTAAGCTACTATTTTACATAATATTTAATATAATAGTTTATGTTACATGACGTGTGTGTTCAAATGTTTATTTAGACTCATGGATGATTTTTTATTTACTAGGATATCTGTGCGGACTTCAGACATTCACCAGTTTTTGTTTCAGGGCTTTTCCATGGGTTTGTAATAGGTTCGCCCAACGTTTTATACCATGTTTCGAAGTCGTGTACCCCAATTAGTTACTCAGTGAGCTTAGTGGCTAAATTGCTGCTTAAAAGAACATAGTAGATCTAGAGATAACACTTCGCAATCGGTTGAGGTGCGGGTGGCGGAGGTTTTTAATCCAGAAATATTCCTAATAGTTATCCGTTTTAAGTTCCTTAAAAAATATTTAGTTTGATATTTCTAATAATATCAAATTAATCCAAGTGCTAGCATTTACTTTGCAATAATTATAAACAACCATCAGGGCCTGGAACTCCATCAGATTTGTCCATAATTTTTATAAAGAAGTACTTTGATAAAACAGCCTGCGTATATTTTTTTGGGTTTCGTACACTAACCGAAACCCTTTAGACGAATATTTCGTGACATGGCATTTTTTCTGAGCGACGAGTGATCATTGCTATTGACTTGAAATTAGGTATAATTGTAGAAATTAATGTCTGATACTTAGTTACCGAATTGGTAAAGTTAATGAATATCGAAATTCGGATTTTAATGGTCGTCATTTAAAATGGCTTGTTTAAATGATGACTTTATAGCCCAAAATATGTCAAAAGAAAACCATTCTTCCCTCCTTATCATTGAAGCTTGCAATCCAAGAAACTCTTTTTCATGTGTTAAGTGCTCGCCGTCAATTTCAAATAACACGACCACCCGGGTTCCATTCCCGATGAGAGTGACCAAAATGGTTATAGTTATTTTAAATTCAAATATTACATTACTTATTTTATTTTATTTAATTAGATGTGGAAAATTTTAAGCAATTACTTATTTAAACAAAAATTATAATAATGTAATTATTAAGCCATTCACAAGGTTCCTTATTTAGAAAAAAAAAACAGATAAAAGCTCAATTGAAAAACGATTACAAATGACTGAAGCAGTTAATACTGAAGCAGCTATCTTGTCAAAAGTTTCGACTTATTTTTTGAATGAGCCCTATTGAAATTCAAATATTTTTAACGAAATATTAACGTGAGTCGATAATTTTTTTTTAATTTTTGATACCTTATTACATTAAAGAAAAAGTGAATAATTTAATTAATTAATGTTATCCAACTGAATTTTGGTCACAGCAGGCACTCTTAATGGAGTCTGTGGCGGCGCTGTCGTCGCTCCCCGGGCAGAACACCTTGCCCGGCTTAGATCTCCCCTTTTCCTTCCAACGGCCACATTGGAACGCTCCGAGTGGTAGTTCGGAGCTATTCTATATATGCTGCTTTAACTTCGTAACTTTGTTAATGCAATTTAGGCTTCGATGTGTTTCGCTTGTGGCACGAAGACAGCGCCGCTACATCACCCCCCTGCTTAGTTGTATTTTCCGAAGGTTATTGGTTGCGTGATTTTTTTTTTTTTTTTTTTTATAGGATAAAGGTGACAAACGAGCACACAGTCCACCTGATGGTAAGTGGCTGCTGCGGCCCATTGACATCTACATCTATCCTCTATTACAAATCAAAATGTAGATGCGTTGTCACCCGTGAGGACTAAGATGGAATGCCTCATTTCCAGTAAAAAGGGCCTCCGGCCACCTGCACTCACCAAGCGAAACGCAGAGGTAAACCTCTACTTCACGCTGGTTTCTGTGAGGTCGTGGTACCACCCCGGTTCGAGCCGGCCCATCCGTACGACAGCAAAAGTTGCCGCGTGGCTCTACCACTGTTAAAACGTGATCGTGAACGTGATCAAATCACGTCGGGGTCACTACTGTGGCGGGAATGAAGGAAAAGGGGAGATCTCCCGCCGGGCAAGGTGTTCTGCCCGGGGAGCGGCCAACGCTCCGGTTGGTAGTTTGGAGCTATTTTATATATGCTGCTATAACTTCGGAACTTTGTTAGTGCGATTTAGGCTTCGATGTGTTTCGCTTGTGGCGCGACGACAGCGCCGCCACAAGTCCATCTGTGCCGGACAGAATTATAGTGCACGAGTGCAAACTCGAGCACAGGTGCACTCTCTATTTCCTCACTCTTATAGTCCGACGGGATGGAAAGTCGTAACGACCGGAGAGAAATCAGGCCCAAGACCAACAGCTTGTTTTCTGAGGCACTGGGTTAAAACACCGCTGACTTGCCGACTCCGGCTAGCAGCCCGAAAAATGCCCTGGAGAATTTCTTGACAGAAAAACTCAATCACTTTCTTTCGGCCCGACCAAGAATTCGAACCCGCAACCTCGTGATTAGCAGTCGCATTCACGACGACTAGAGCAACGAGGCAGTCGGCGAGAGAAAGTGATTAAGAGGTTCTTACATGAGTTTATTAAAGGCTGTTCTATGAAATGTGTAATAACTAACTTGTGCTTGTTGCTAATATTTACAGAATGTACATCACCATTTTTAATAAAACTATTTTAGTTTTTGTGTATAAATATTAAATTTTTTGCTCTTAGGACTGCATTCCTCCTACGCTGACGTCGGTCGCGTACGTCGATCACGCGTATTAATGTACATTTTGTTCTATATAGCCCCATACTACGACGCTGACGACAGCGGCGTGTAGATTGCTACTACATCGGTCTCGCTCGTCATCGCCGCGTACGTCGGTCGACTGACGAGAGTGGAATAGTACGAGAGCCCTCAGTCTGTTACCGACTATACACGCGTACACGTACAGTTGCAATGAATTCGATTACCAAGAATATCGATACAGAACGTGTTATTGATCTAATGATTTGTACAAAAATCGTGATGCGAGAGCAAAATACTGACTAGAAGTTTTCGAGGCTTTATTTCTCGATTACAATAAAGAAGACGATAGTAAAATAAAGATCGGTAAGTAACAGACAATGTTATTAATCATAATTATTAACATTTTATTTTACTTACTGATTTCTTTTCCGAAATTCACTTAGCAGACTGTACCGTATAGCGCTCGGTATCGCACTATGGAATTTTATTTCTCGTTAACGTACGCGACCGACCGGACGCAACCGACGTCAGCGTAGGAGGAATTCAGGCCTTATGGCTCTCTTTTGCAAAAGAAAGATAATTTAAGGTAGGTAAAAGGTAGAGCCACGCGGCAGCTTTTGCTGTCGCACGGATGGGCCGGCTCGAACCGGGGTGGTACCACGACCTCACAGAATACCAGCGTGAAGTAAAGGTTTACCTCTGCGTTTCGCTTGGTGAGTGCAGGTGGCCGGAGGCCCTTTTTACTGGAAATGAGGCATTCCATCTTAGTCCACCCGGGTGGCAACGCATCTGCATTTTGGTTCGCAAACGAGGATAGATGTAGATGTGTATGGGCCTCAGCAACCACTTACTATCAGGTGGACTGTGTGCTCGTTTGTCACCCTCATCCTATAAATAAAAAAAATGTCAGTCGCATAACCCCATAGCAAGATTCCATATGACACCATGTCCCAATCACAATTACGATGTGGGTGTCTTCAAGGCAAGAGTGAAAAGGCTTTTGTTAAGTTAGTGCGCTTCACCATCTTAGGCTACATCACCACTTACCATCAGTTGCGACTTGCGAATGTAGTTAAGTGCTGGCTTAGTATAATATAAAATAATATCTAAAATAAATTAATCTGTTTTAACATATGTAAGGGCTTCAATCCTTTTACAGCATATACTGCAGAGCTAAGTTCACTAACTAGTTCAGATATATGAGGGACCCATTGAAGCTAAGCGTCAATTGTAATTCCAAGAAAAATGGCATGCAAAAAAAATTACAGATACCATCGATATATATGTACTACGTACTAGATTTCGCGTTCCGAACATACACTATGTTCAACTGAACTGTATTGCAATCCGTACAGTGTGTAGTTTAGTGTGTTTTCAATCTACTAGTTAGTCTGTGGTTTCAATATACATGCAGTGTGGAGCGGCGCTAATAATACAAGATTTCAAATTAAATTTTAAATTAAAAACTGACCGCGCAGGCGCAACGCAATTAAATCAACTGCGCATGCGCAACTCTACTATGTCACATGCGCATGCGCGAAGACATAGAGTAGTGCATATTTTTTGTTTAGAATGACTTCTCTAGTATGTAGTACATATAACGCAATGACAGATACGTTCAATTTTTGTCCACGGAGAATAGTATTGCAACTGTAGCCTTTTTTTTTTAAGATAATTGCAGGAGTCCATGTGCTTATGCACTTCAATGTTATAATTTTTTATTAATTTTTCGTTTAATTTGAGTTTTTAATTCCCGACGTTTCGTATGCTTTACAGCACCCATGGTCACAGGGGAGACTGAGGTTTTCGACGTCCCAATGTCAGTTAGCCACGGCTAACTTCTAACTTAATTTATTATTTTTTAATTCGATTTACGCAGTATGAACTTATATTATCTTGAAGACTTGCAGTTATATGCTTGGGTTGGGATTTAATTTTATTAATTGTAGGATTCCAAGCAGATATTAGCACCCAGCCATCTTCTCAATGAAATTAATACTTCTGCAAGCAGTGCGTAGATGATACACTCATCTTTAGGTACAATTCTACCTTTAGATAAAGTAATTGCATATTTAGACCACCATAATTCCATAAATTCTAAAATTGGGTTCACAATGGAGTTAGACGCAAATAACTATTTCGCTTTTCAAGATGTGTTAGTACTCGTAATTCGGAACACTGATAAAACCATGTGCCACACTATGTGAAGAAAAAAGAGTAGAGATAGACATTTAAATGGTGATTCTCACCACCACCTTTTACAGTTAGCTACCGTGGGAAGATTTTTGATTCTTTTTTTTTTCGTTGAGATCATGAGTTCAGAGATTCACAGAAAACACCTGACCGCCGAAGCCCAGCACGTCAAGTAAATTTTGAGTGATAACAAGCTTCGGGTTCCGCGCCTCCGCAACAGTGACCGCGTGAAACCGGTCACAGTTGAGCGTGTGCCTGATTTACTACCATATGTCAGAGAAGTCACAGACAACAGTGGCTACATCTTAAAGCGAGCTTCCATAAGAATATACAGCGAACCCCCGAAGAAGATTAATCAGTTCTTGCCGCCCATCAAGTGTAGCATCAAAAATTAATATAAAAAAAGAAGGCAGCCTTCATTAACTATGATATCACTACGTCAAATATTTCGACCCCCCCCCCCCCCCCGAGACCATGGGAATACGTCGGAAATTGCAAAAATTAAATTAAACGCGGTAAAGTCCATAAAATTAGTTTTATTCCAAGGAAATAATTAGTAGCATCTACTTGATTTTTGTTTGGATGATAAAAGAACTGCACTTGCCAAACCGCTTGCCAAACGTGTAAACTATGACAAATATTCCCCTGTCAAGCAATCCACGGGGAGGCCTATATTCATCAGTGAACTTTTGATAGGTTGTCACGAAAAATACGAGGGTTCAGGCACATTTACCCTATTTATATACAATATTAATGGTTTCTTGTACGATGTCGTTCCAGGGAGAATTGGAGACAAAAAGTAATACCATTATCAAATAATTCTCGCTTCTATTGTTCACCGACTTCAGTAAGGAGGAGTAACTCAATTCTACTGTATTTTTTATGTGTACTTTTTGTCTGTTACCTCATAAATTTTTGCTAGGTGAACCGATTTTGATGATTCTTTTGAAAGCTGATGCTTTCAAATACAAAAAAATAATTTAAGGGTGGTAGAGCCACGCAGCAGTTTTAGTTGTTGCACGTATGGGCCGGCTCGAGCCGGAGTGGTACCACGACCTCACAGAATACCGGCGTGAAGTAGAAGCCCTTGTCGTGAAGCGACAATTAAAAATAAAGAGAACCTAACCTAAGAACAGCAAAACAACAAAAGTAGACCAAGAAAATAATATATTTTAAAATTTTAAAAAGGTATTTACAATTTTATAAAAAATAATAAAATATGAAGATGATTATGGATGAGGTGAGTTTACAATTAGATTTAAAAAAAAAATAGGAGAATAGGAGAATTAGTATTATAGTAGAGCCTAAAAGGTTGAAGTGACACGCTGCTCTTGTAGAAATAGGCACACGCGGAGCTTGAGGTTTCTCAGCGGCGACGGCACGCAGCGCCTGGAGTAGGTGCGCTCGCAGCGTCCGGAGCTGGCGCACGTAGCGTCTGGGGTAGGTGCGTTCAGCACTTGGAGGAGTAGTCGCCGCGCCCAGAGGTAGCGCGGGCAGTAGGTGCACTCGGCGCCTGAAGCAAGCAGTCGTAGCGCGCCTGAAGGTAGCGCGGGCATTAGGTGCACTCGGCGCCTGGAGTAAGCAGTCGTAGCGCGCCCGAAGGTAGCGCGGCAGTAGGTGCACTCAGCGCCTGGAGCAAGCAGTCGTAGCGCGCCCGAAGGTAGTAAGGCCCCGTGCTTGAAGTAGACTTCGACGAATTCGGATGTAGATGGAGGCTTGCAGGATCCCGGGGCAATGCGGCCCCGGGATAAGGCCTTTAGTAGATGCTTCTCCTTTGAGAACTGAAGCGAGACTGTCCTGCATTCTCCAATTGTTCGGCTTTTATACCTTTTTAGAGAGAACGAGAAATTATTTAAATTAAAACGAAATTTATTGTAAATGACCTACAGCCAAAGAGTATTTATGTAGAAAGAACATCATACCAGAGACGAATTTGAATAAAAGTTACCATAACAACGATATAAATAATAGTTGTCATATTTAACAATTTTTGGTTTTTGGACTGTTATTAAGAAACTATTACATTTTAGTAAGAAATGAGATATTATTCATTTAGGAAAAACTAATGCACGGCAGCGTGCATGAAGCCTGAAATTGTAGAGTTACCGAGAATTCAATAAAAGACCGAAAAAGGTAAGACTCCATTGACAGCGATTTTAAAAGTGCTAAATAGTGTGAAAATACGAAGTAAAATGATATGTTATTGTGTAAAAACGTTACAGGATCCTATAGAAATAAAAGTGATGCAAAACATGAATGCAGAAAATCAAAAACAGAATGGAGAAATAGTGTACAATGAAATGTAAGTAGCATAACACTACACCCTGCTTCTGCGTTCCGTCTGGTGAGTGCAGGTGGCCGGAGGCCCAATCCCCCCCCCCCCCATCAACATGGTAGCGGAATTGCACAATAAACTACCCCAGGAGGGTACCAGTACCCCTGGAGAATCCCTCGCTGAGCATCCACGACCATGTTATTCCAATCCTGAGCGTGGGTGCTCAGGCTGCCCCGCGTCTTCTGGGGGGGGGGGGGGCAAAATTCCGCTCAAAAACATAACTGCTCGGGGCAAACTGAGCAACAATACCAAGGCGACCCCTGCCACGCTATCCGTGAATTTCTGCAACATCAGGGGACTTCACTCTAACCTAAACGCCGTCCACTACCATCTCGAGACGGCGAAGCCGGCCTTGCTCTTCCTGACCGAGACGCAGGTTTTCTCTCCGGCTGATGTTTCGTATCTCTTCTCGTACAAATTGGAGCACTCCTTTGTGCCTCGGGCTGGAGTTTGCGAGTATGTCAGAGAGGACATCTGTTCTCGACGCCTCGGCAGTCTTGAAGGTTCGGACCTGTCCATCCTTTGGCTACGCGTAGACAGCGACGACCATCCGCGCGTCTACGGGTGCCTCTATAGGTCCCATAGCGGTAATGCCGAAACAGACCGACTCATCGACCACGTCCAAATGGCTACAGATTCCTTGCTACAACAGGTCCCATCCGCAGAGATCGTGATCCTTGGCGATTTTAACGCCCACCATGCCGAATGGCTCGGTTCACGTCTAACAGATCATGCGGGGAGATCTGTTTATGACTTTGCCTTGGCATATGGTCTGACACAACTGGTTACTTCGCCTACGCGGATTTCAGATGTGGAGGATCATACACCTTCCCTGTTGGACCTTCTGCTGACCTCTCATCCGGACGGATATCAGGTTTCCGTCGATGCCCCTCTCGGCTCTTCGAACCACTGTCTGATCCGGAGAATGGTGCCACTCATGCTCCCTTCGCGGTTGCGTTCTGTAGCTTGCCGCCGTGTTTGGCATTACAGGTCGGCGGATTGGGACGGAATGCGGTCTTTCTTTGTATCCTACCAATGGGGGCGGGTTTGCTTCTCGCCGGATGATCCCAGCGCTGTTGCTGACTCTGTCACTGATGTGGTGCTACAGGGAATGGAACTATTTATTCCATCATCTGTGGTACCCATCGGAGGCAGATCTCAGCCTTGGTTTGGTCGCTCTTGTAAAACTGCATTACACAGTAAGCAGGAGTGTTATCAAGCCTGGGCAGCGGCTTCAGCGACTCAGGATGTAAACACCAGCATACTTAAAAATAAGTATAACTTTGCCTCCAGGTCCTTCAAAAGAGTTATTGCCAAGGCAAAGTCAGAGCACATAGGCAGAATTGGCGAGAAACTAGTTCGCCTTCCTTCGGGAACCCGTGCATTCTGGTCTCTCGCCAAGGCTGTCCAAGGGAATTTCTGTAAGCCATCACTACCATCTCTGCACAGGGAGGACGACTCCCTGGCCCATGACGCAAAAGACAAAGCCGACCTTTTAGGCTCCCTTTTTGCGTCCAACTCGACTCTTGATGACGGGGGGAAAACACCGCCGAGCATCCCGCGGTGTGAGTGCTCCATGCCGGATGTGCTGTTGACACAGCGCTCGGTTCGCAAAGCACTTCTCTCCCTGGACATCCAGAAGGCGAGTGGGCCTGACGGAATCCCCCCAATTGTGCTGAGGACATGTGCTCCGGAGTTGGCACCGATCCTAACGCGTCTTTTCCGGTACTCCTACTCCCAAGGCGTAGTCCCGAATTCATGGAAGACAGCTTTTGTCCACCCGATCCCTAAAAAAGGCGACCGCTCAGACCCGTCCAACCATAGGCCTATCGCGATCACCTCCTTGTTCTCCAAAATAATGGAATCCATTATCAACTGCCAGCTCATCCGGTACCTTGAGGATCACCAGCTGATTAGTGACCGCCAATACGGTTTTCGTGGGGGTCGATCAGCTGGTGATCTTCTGGTCTACCTGACCCATAGATGTGCGGAGGCAGTAGAGTCCAAGGGGGAGGCGTTGGCCGTTAGTCTGGACATTGCGAAGGCCTTCGATCGGGTTTGGCACGAAGCGCTTCTTTCGAAGCTCCCTTCCTATGGGCTTCCCGAGAAATTGTGCAATTGGATCACCAGCTTCCTTGCAGATCGGAGCATCAAGGTCGTTGTAGACGGTGCATGTTCTGACTACAAGCCTATTAACGCTGGTGTTCCACAAGGCTGTGTGCTATCATCAACGCTGTTTCTTCTGTATATCAATGATATGTTGCTAACTGGTAACATTCATTGCTATGCGGATGACAGCACTGGTGATGCTCTACACACCGGCCGTGCTAATAACGTCTCCGAGTACCGGAACAAACTTGTGTCTGAAGTCGAGTCTTTGCTGGACAAAGTCTCGAACTTGGGGTGACTAAATCTAGTCCAATTTGATCCTCAGAAGACACAAGTTTGCGCGTTTACCGCTAAAAAGAACCCTTTTGTCGTATCTCCTCAGTTTCAAGGCACTCCTTTTGCTGCCTCAACCAGTATCGAAATCCTTGGCGTCAACATATCGAATAGTGTGCAGTTTCGTGGTCACTTGGAAAGGAAGGCCAAATTGGCCTCTAAAAAGCTTGGCGTGCTCAGCAGAGCGAGACAGTATTTTATACCAGCACATCGCTTGCAACTTTACAAAGCGCAAGTTCGGCCCCACACGGAATACTGTTCTCATCTCTGGGCCAGGTTAGCCCAGTGCCAGCTCCTTCCACTTGACCGCATCCAGCGCAGAGCGGTTCGAATCGTCGACGACCGAGTTCTTTCTGATCGGCTCGATACACTGGCACTGCGTAGAGATGTTGCATCTTTTTGCGTATTTTATCGCATCTGTCACGGTGAGTGCTCTGAGGAATTATTCGGACTAATTCCAGCCGCTCAATTTCACCATCGCACATCGCGACAAAACTCGCGATACCATCCATACCATCTGGATGATTGACGGTCCACCACTGTGTCCGAGTCTTTGCTGGACAAAGTCTCGAACTTAGGGTGACTAAATCTAGTCCAATTTAATCCTCAGAAGACACAAGTTTGCGCGTTTACCGCTAAAAAGAACCCCTTTGTCGTATCTCCTCAGTTTCAACTTCCCTGGTTGCCTCAGCCAGTATCGGAATCCTCGGCGTCGACATATCGAGTGACGTGCAGTTTCGTGTTCACTTGGAAGAGAAGGCCAAATTGGCCTCTAAAAAGCTTGGCGTGCTCAGCAGAGCGGGACAGTATTTCATGCCGGCACACCGCCTGCAACTTTACAAGGCGCAGGTTCGGCCTCACATGGAATACTGTTCCCATCTCTGGGCAGGGGCTCCCCAGTGCCAGCTCCTTCCACTTGACCGCATCCAGCGCAGAGCGGCTCGAATCGTCGACCACCGAGTCCTTTCCGATCGGCTCGACTCATTGGCGCTGCGAAGAGATGTTGCATCTCTTTGCATTTTCTTTCGCATCTACCATGGGGAGTGCTCTGAGGAATTGTTCGGATTAATCCCAGCCGCCAAATTTCACGAACGCACATCGCGGCAGAACTCCCGATACCATCCACACCATCTGGATGATTGGCGGTCCACCACTGTGCGATTTAGAAGATGTTTTCTTCCTCGCACGACTTCCTTGTGGAATCGATTACCATCAGCGATTTTTCCGGACCGATACGACTTAGGGACCTTCAAGAAAAGAGCGTACTCCTTTTTAAAAGGCCGGCAACGCATCTGCAATTCCCTCCCTGGTGTTGCAGTTGTTCATGGGCGGCGGGAGTCACTTACCATTAGGTGAGCCGCATGCTCGTTTGCCCCCTCTCCTATAAAAACAAATTTGATCAACATCTGACCAGTAGTATTTCAGTTATCCATATTAATTTATATTGAAGTCGGTTGTACAAAATTTTTAATTTCACCACTTGTGTTATAACATTTTTTGTACTTTCAATGTGTTGATAAGAGGGGGTTCAACGTATTTTTTATTTCCATATTTCTGGCTTAACTTTGTTATATTTTTATAGGATAAGGGTCACCCACATCGTAATTGTGATTGGGACGAAACACAGCAGCGTTACGCTGGTATTCTATCTGTGGTCCTTCCCCGGTTGAGGCGACCCATTCGTGCTACAACTATACCATTAATATACTATAATATTACTAACACTACTGTGGATTAATTTTGGTCCGAAATAAAGATTAATATTATTACTATGCAGCATGGCTCTACCAAGTAAAAATAATTAATATAATATAATGAAATTAATATAATATAATCAATATGGAGACTTTATACGTACCACATAGCAATGTATTTTTTTAATTTTTTTTAGTAAATATTAAGAGCCGTGATACTTAAGAGGCTAAGCACTCGATATAAATATAAATATCACACTATGCGAGCAACTCGGGTTCGATCCATCCATCATCAGCACCAATGCATTAACTGCACAGTTACCATTACAGCCTATTAAAGTCCACTGCTGAACTTAGGCCTTCTTCTGATAGGGGGATATTTGCCATGGTTGCCACGCTTGGCAAGCAGTTGGCAAACTTAGTTTATTTATTTTTATTTTTGTCGTCATTAAGAATACTCCATCTCTCGATTTGTTTCCCTCTGTCGCCTCTTACGACACCCATTTTTACAATGCCACGGTTAATTAACTTTACTGTTGTTTAAATTTTAAGGGATATTTTTAATTTCAAGTTAATAGTATAAGCGTCACTTTCTTTTTTTTTAATCAGTTCGCGGCTTTTTGAATTTACACGGGATTACTGTCATTTTTAGAGCTGAATGGCGAATTGATATCTAGGTTCTTAATGCCGCTGTGTTACTTATGGTGAGTGTGGAACAGGAGACCTTATTTCATAGAAACAAGGCATCATATTTTAGTCCTAAGGGGTGACAAGGCATTTTGATTCTAAATTGAGGATAGATGTATCGTAGTTGTTTATGGGCCACATCTAATCACTCACTATCAGTGGACTGTGTATTACACATACTTTTATAAAAAAAAATCGGTTGTCTGTAAAGTCGGTTTACTGACGATAGTTGAACGTGACAACGTCATAAGAAATGTTTAATATCGAAAGAATCATTACCTTTATCGCCGCAATTATCGTTGCAATAAACAATTGACACCACATTCGCTCGCACAGTCGCTCGTTCCGCGCTCTCCCTTGCACTTTAAATGGAACGCCTAGGTAACGCCGCATGAGTCATGTTTTTTCGTGCGTGCAGCGAGCTTCATCGATTTATAAGACGTTGTCACGTCAAAAAGTTTTGGAAATTATGGCAAATATGACAGATCCCGTAATTGATTAATAATTCAGTGTAATTTAGTTAAATTAGCGACATATTGTTCAGGTAAAATTTGCACACAAATTGATTTAATTCAAACTTCACGATGTAACCGAGGTCGAAGTTCGATAGCGTTATTCAATAAGGACCGGCTGTCGCCTCAATTCGCTTGTTTAACAATTTACATAATTAGTTACGTGGGCTTACTAGAACAAGAGAGGCTTAAAGCCAGCAATATAATTTAAATATGTCGACTATATTGCCTTGTAGTTGCGGCGTAAGGGAATCCACTATCCCAAAAACTGGACCCGACAGGTCTAACAAGTCCAAATATTAGTGATTTTTTTTATTTACATTGTAACCTACTCGTATTTGCAAAGTCACGGTACATCGTTTGCCGAGCCTAAAAGAAAAGTTTGACGAACCACAAAAGCTGGGAACAAATGTCAATTCCATAACTGGTTGAGCCACGCTGCTGATATATTATTGGTGTAGCAAGAATTGGTCGGCTTGACCAGGGACCACGCTCTCACAGAATACCAGCGTAAAATATAATGCTGTGTTACATATGGTGAGTGAAGAGAACCGGAAACTCATTTTACTGGAAACGAGGCATTCCATATTAATTCTTAGGGATGACAACACACCTGAATTTTGATTCTTTTTTCAGAATCAGAATTAAAACCAGAATCAGAATTTTGTGAAATACAGGTGCAATAGGTGGTTATTCATTTACGAGCAATAGTGCGCTGTTTTGTCGTTAGACATATTTTTACAAAAAAAAATAGGTTTTTTTTTTATAGAAAAGGGGTGACAAACGAGCACACAGTGCACCTGATGGTAAGTGGTTGCCGCGGCCCATAGACATCCACATCCACCCTCCACTACAAATCAAAATGTAGATGCGTTGTCACCCGTGAGGACTAAGATGGAATGCCTCATTTCCAGTAAAAAGGGCCTCCGGCCACCTGCACTCACCAAGCGAAACGCAGAGGTAAATCTCTACTTCACGCTGGTTTTCTGTGAGGTCGTGGTACCACCCTGGATCGAGCCGGCCCATCCGTGCGACAGCAAAAGCTGCCGCGTGGCTCTACCACTGTTAAAATTAAATTTTTTTTCTATAATTAAATAATATTCATAAAATTTGATACAATTCATAACCAATGTCAAGCATAATATTATAATAGTGATTAGTAAGCTGAAGTGGCAGTGGGCCGGCCATATAGCTCGAAGAAACGACAACCGATGGGGAAGAAAGGTTCTCGAGTGGCAGCCTCGTACCGGTAGGCGAAGTGTAGGGCGACCCCCCACTAGATGAAGTGACGACCTGGTAAGACATGCAGGAAGTCGATGGATGCAGGTGGCTCAGGACCGTGCTTTGTGGCATTCCTTGGGGGAGGCCTATGTTCAGCAGTGGACTTATGAAAGGAAAAATGATGATGATGATGAATAATATGTAATAAAATTAGTCAAGATGTTTTTGCAGTGCTATTTTAAATTTTGACAGCGGCATTATTTGAATGATATTATGAATTTTGTTGTATATTTTAGAAGCAAGTCCGGAAAAGGTTTTTTTTTTATATGATAAGGGTGACAAACGAGCACACAGTCCACCTGATGGTAAGTGGTTGCTGCGGCCCATAGACATCTACAACTATCCTCTAATAGAAATCAAAATGTAGATGCGTTGTCACCCGTGAGGACTAAGATGGAATGCCTCATTTCCAGTATAAAGGGCCTCCGGCCACCTGCACTCACCAAGCGAAACGCAGAGGTGAACCTCAACTTCACGCTGGTTTTCTGTGAGGTCTTGGTACCACCCCGGTTCGAGCCGGCCCATCTGTGCGACAGCAAAAGCTGCCGCGTGGCTTTACCACTGTTAAAAACTGGTTTTGTGCATTAAGGCAGTATTACATTTTAACTTGCTTAATTGATTCATGTCATTCATTTTTTACGTGGTAGAGCCATGCTGCAGCTATATTAGTAGTATAGTTGTAGCACGAATGGGTCGGCTCGACCGGGGAAGGACCACGCTATCACGGAAAACCAGCGTAAATAGCAGCTTAACGCTGCTGTGTTTCGTATAGTGAGTGTAGAGAACCGGAGACCCCTTTTACTGGCAAAGAGGCATTCAAACTTAGTCCTCACGGCTGACAACGCATCTGCAACTTGAGTCTTTATTTAGGATAGATGTAGATGTCTATGGGTCACAGTAACCACTTATCATCAGGTGGACTGTGTGCTTGTTTGTCACCCTATCCTATTAATAAAAATGTATTGAGCATTCATTAACTCTCTTACTCTCCTTAAGATTGCCTTATAAGAGGGGCATTTTTTAAATAGTCGTTACGTTTATTATGTGTTGTTATCCGAGAGATGATGTTACCTTTCTTCTGTTTCATTTTCATCAGTAACTTCTTACGAAAACCAAGTGATGATGTGGAATAGTTGATATTCTTACGGCGCCACTACAAGGCAAAAATCTACCTCTATCACTGACATTCCATTTCATCAATTTAGTGCACCTACACTTTCATGCCTTAGTATGTAATAAAGCTACAAATAAATAAATGTAACGTGGTTTAAGACATAAAGAATTGTATGGAATGAGTAGGCTTAAATATTGTTGATGTTGATACCGTGCAGTGGCGGTGTAAGTATATTTTTTTATAGGATAAGGATGACAAACGAGCACACAGTCCAGCTTATGGTAAGTGGTTGCTGCGCCTAATAGACATCTACATCTATCCAGTATTACAATTCAAAATTCAGATACGTTGTCACCTGTGAGGACTAAGATGACACTCACTACACGAAACACAGCAGCGCATGCGCTTGTATTCTGTGAGAGCGTGCTACTTATCCGGCCGAGCCGAACTATTCGTGCTACAACTATACTACTAATATAGCTGCAGCATGGCTCTACCGCGTATATAATAATCCACTCTAAGTGTCATAAGAGACGACAGAGGGAAACAAATAAGAAGATGGGCAGCAAAGTATTCCCTAATAATTACTAAAAATAAAAAAAATGCGTTTCAAATATATCCCGCTATGCAGCAATCTATGGGGAGGGGACAATTTTCAGCTGTGAATTTTAATAGGCTGTAACGGTAATGATAAATATTGTTGCGAACAATGGATTTGAATGCCTGTGTGTGAGGTTAAAGTACATAATATTATTTCGTTGGATATTACATAATTTTTTATGAATTGTCCGCTCATAACGTTTTACGATAAGTGTTACATTGTCTGTCAAATTATATTTGCCGTAATGGCGACACTGGATTAAAAGTTGGTCCTTTTATATCAACAACGAATTGAAAAATTCTGAGTATAACATAACAACAATGTTTGCATGTACAATGAACATACACCAATTTAAACATTATTTTTAATTGTATTAGATTTTGATGTACTTGTGAACTACAAGTAAAATGGGCTACAATATCTTTCTTATAACAAAGCTATTTTAAAATTGTGGTTGCCAACTCAACCGCCGTCGTAGGAATTATGGCAAACGTCTTCTTAAGAGGTAAATTTATTTTAGAAATCAGCAGTGGACTTTTGATGGAAAGTAATAAATAATGAACAGTGTGGAAGAAAGGTTCTCAAGCACTCTAGTAATGAATAGCAAAGTGTAGGCGGCCCCCCAATAGATGGTGTGACGACCTGTCAAGAGATGTAGGAATTCGATAGATGTAGGTAGATGGTTTTTTAAAAACATTACATCCACACTAGGACTTTCTCCTGTATCGCGGGGGCAGTTTGCATACATATATTTTTACAAGGACAAACATTTTTCACCCAGAACAATTATTTGTAGGCCATACAAATATTTGTTTCGTACGGAATTCGAACCCGCGGCCCTTAGCGTTGCAACTCATTGCTAAGCCACTACACCACGGAGCCGTCATGCTTTGTAGCATTTCTTTTCTTGGAGAGTGGCGGGATCTATCTTTACCTTGTATTGGCGGTGTTAGAATATCCACTACCCCATACCATCCCAATGGTGTCGTAAGAGGCGACAGACTGAAACAAATCAGGAGATGGTTACAGCGTTTTCCTAATAACGACTAAAACAAAAAAAAAATACGGTTGCCATCCCATTGCAGTCTATGGGGGAAGCGTATATTTAGCAGTGGATTTTAACATGTTGTAACGGTAACCGGTGAAAGGCTGTAATAATGATGATGAGAGTATAAAGTATAGGATATTTTTTTTATATAGAACAGGCAGCAAATAAGCATGCGCCTAACCTGATGGTGAGTGTCTACCGTCGCCCATGAACAAACGCAACACTAGAGGTATTGCAGGTGCGTTGCCGGTCTTTTACAAAGGAGTAAGCTCTTTCCTTGAAGGTACCTAAGTCGTAATATCTCGTTGAAGTCAGTAGATATCAACGGTGAGGAGCATAGGGTCGAAGGTGGCTCGTAAATCCGCTCACCAAGCATGACGATAAAGGCAAATCTTCCTACAGGAGACGCTTATGTCTAGTAGTGGATATTATCCGGCTGACGAAGAAGGGCAAGCTAACACAAGATATATTATTATACTGTTGAAAGTATATTTGCACAATCGCTCTAAGTTTTTTATTAAGTAACGTTAAGTAATTAATAATAAATTACCCATGGAACGTGTAACTTGTCGGAAGGTCAGTAAAAAAAATGAAAAACATAACTAATTAAATAATAAAGCCTATACATCGATAAGCATCTTATAATTTATAATATGTGAAGACTATTATATTAACCTGTAAGCCTTCCTAAAATAAATAAATAAACTTCATTCGCTATACCCGTAGTAAATAACCAGGGTTGCCATTAACTAAGGTTGTACCCTGACATTATATGGACAAATACATGGACCTGAAAAATTATGTGTTGAGATCTTATATAACCCAGGTCTAAAAAGCTCAAACCGGCGACGGGGAGCAGTGTCAAAGATGATTCCGCAATTATCTACATCAGTGTGTCGATTATAATACACCCTTACAAGGGTAGACAAGATACTCACGTCTTGCAATGGAGTGTTACGGACTGAAGAAGAAGGCACAGAGAAAATTACTTCACAATCAGTCCTGGAAACCTAACCCTCTAACTCGTATATTTCCTTCCACGAAAGTTGTTTTTGCTTGACTTATTCAAGCGAATTAGGGTCTTAGAATGAATATAATACCCTATATATAATAGTCTATTTTTACGTGGTAGAGCCATGTTGCAGCTGTATTAGTAGTATGGTTGTAGCACGAATGGGTCGGCTCGACCGGGGAAGGATAACGCTCTCATAGAATATTAGCGTAAAATAGCGGCTTAATGCTGCTGTGTTTCGTATGGTGAGTGTGAATCGAAGACCCTTTTAACCTACCTACCCCTACGACCCTAGAAACGAGGCATTACATCTTAGTCCTCACGGGTAACAACGCACTGCATTTTGATTCGTAATCGAGATGTCTATTGGCCACAACAACCACTTAGCATCAGGTGGACTGTGTGCTAGTTTGTCAACCTTATACTTAAAAAAGGTCGGGGAAACAGTTTCTTTGTAATTTGTTTGTATTTAACTGAATAAAACCTCTTTGTTTGCACTGTTTATATCTGGCTGGTTTAATATCAATACATATAGGATATTAAGAAATATAAAAATAAAAAGTAAAAAACACTTACCCGCTATTTTTCAATTGTTTTGTGTCCGCCAAAATGAATCGATCTAACAAAGAAATTCGATACATTTTTAAATTTGATTACAAAAAAGGGAAAAAATGCGACTCAAGCCGTCAAAAAAGTTTGTGACGTTCATGGACCTAATAAAGTGAGTAAGAGTAGCATAAAGTTGGTTCAAGCATTCTAAGTCCGGGAATTTTGATGACAAAGGTGCAGCACGCTCTGGTAGCCCTCAGACGGATAAAGTAGAAGCCATTTTTGAAAAAGTGGAGCAAGATCGGCATTTTTGTAATAACGACAAAATAATTAAAAAAAAAACGAAAATTGACCACAAAATAGTTTTGATCTTTTTGAAAAAGTCTAGCTATACAAAAAAATCTCCATATTAGGGTACCACACGAGCTCACTGAAAAAAATACGAATAAATCGTTTTACGGCTTATCCCCTGGTCTGATTGAATGGGTGAAGGACTTTCTGAGTGAACGGTCTCTCCCGGTCGTCGTCGATGGCTGCTCATTGGATCCTATGGCGACTAACGCCGGTGTTCCTCAGGGGTCCGTTCTCTCCGCAACTCTCTTCCTGGTGCATATTAATGATCTGCTTATGCCCGGTATCTATGGGTATGCAGACGATAGCACAATTGTTGAGAGATACTAACCAAGTCCTCGGGCCAGTCGGGATCAAATCCAGTCCGAAAGAGAAGCTATTGTAGCGCGTGTGAATCTCACATTACAGGCAGTCTCTGAATGGGGCGATGCCAATCTTGTGAAATTCAACGCCTGCAAAAAATAAGCGTGTTTCTTCACTGCAAAAAGGAGCCAGCTCACCTTGGCTCCTTCTTTCCGAAATGTATCACTGAAATATACCGACCGCCTTCAGTTCTTAGGGTTTGAAATATCCTCAAATTTGAATTTCAGGCGGTTCATTGAGTCCAAGGATGCAGCTGCAAGGATGCTGGGAATCCTTAAAAAGGTGCGGGGATACTTCACTCCGGGACAGCTGCTTATTTTATATAAAGCGCAAGTCCGGTCGTGCATGGAGTATTGCTGCCATATATGGGCTGGTGCTGCAAAATGCCACCTAGCAGCTTTGGACTCAGTGAAAAGGCGTGCTAAGAGGCTTATTGGTGACCCAAATTTGGTTAAAACCAAGCTTACCAGCCTCGAACACAGATGTAACGTAGCCAGCCTCTCGGTTTTCTACAGGATGCATTTCGGAGAGTGTGCGCAAGAATTACATAATTTAATTCCCCCCTCTCCCTTCCACCATCGGATATCCAGACGTTTCGCCAGTCTCCACCCCTTCGTTGTTGACTTATCACGCATTCGAAACGAATGGTTTGCCACGTCGTTCATCATGCGTACAGTAAAGGCTTGGAATAAGTTCCCAGCATCTGGCTTTCCATCAGATTACAGTGTGGGTGTCTTCAAGGCAAGAGTGAATAGGTTTTTGTTAAATCAGTGCGCTTCACCATCTTAGGCTACATCACCACTTACCATCAGGTGCGATCGTAGATTAGCGCTGGCTTAGTAGGATATAAAGAAATCGTCTCCACATTTGCGATTCTTTATCGAAACGTAATGAAATCAAGCCATTTTTAAAAAGATTGGTGATTAAAAATGGTCACCTACGACAATAATAGGCATCATGGGCAAAGAGTAGTCCACAAACTGCAGCGAAACTCGAAGTAACACTCAATAAGGTGATGCTGTGTGTATGGTGAGTTTGAAAGGGCATCGTTTATTATGAGCTTTTACCGCCGCGCAAAACCATCGAATCGGATCTCTACAGCCAACAACTAATGAGACTCAAGCAAGAGATTGAGAAAAAACGGCCGGAATCGATCAATAGGAAAGGAGTGCTCTTTTAAGATGTTAACGCCAGAACATATACATATTTGGCCTCTCAGCAAAACTTGAGAGAGCATAGTTGGAAGGTTTAATGCATCCACCATATAGTCCTGACCTTGCACCCTCAGATTTTCACCTGTTTCGGTATCTTTAGAATTCTTTAGGTAGTGTTAGGTTAACATCAAAAGAGGACTGTCAAAACTACTTGTCGCATTTTTTTGATCATAAATCCCAAGATTTCTACAGCAACGGGATTTTGTGACTACCAGGTGGCAACAAGTTATCGAAAAACATGGCACATAATATTATTTTCATTTATTACAGCCCTTCACAAGTCCACTGCTGTACATAAGCCTCTCCTAAGGAATGCCACAAAGCACGACCCTGAGCCACCTGCATCCATCGACTTCCTGCATGTCTTACCAGGCCGTCACTCCATCTAGTGGGGGTTTGCCCCACACTTCGCCTACCGAAACGAGGCTGCCACTCGAGAATCTTTTTTCCCCATCGGTTGTCGGTTCTTCGAGCTATATGGCCGGCCCATTGCCACTTCAGCGTATTAATCCGTTGGGTTATATCGGTCACTCTGGTTCTACTGCGGATATTCTCATTTCTAAGTTTATCACGCAGAGAAACCCCGAGCATAGGCCTTGAGCGACCTTGAGCTTCCTCATACGGCCACCAGTGAAGGGCCACGTCTCCGTTCCATAAGTCATCACTAGCATTATTATAATTAAATGTAATTACATATCATACTTAAATGTAATTAAACTTTTAAAAAATGTCGTGATTATGTATACAAAATACGAAAAAATTCTTACTCGACCTATATTATGTAAATATTTTCATAAAATCCAGACAACTATTAACATTTAAAAATTCATAAATATTTAGTAATTTTTTGCATAATAATTTTACACCGCACTAGGATTTTCTCCTGTATGCTAAAGGCAGTTTGCATACAATTGCACATGGACATACATACAGACCCGAAAAATTTATTTGTAGGCATACAAACACTTGTTAGGGGCGAGATTCAAAGCCGCGGCCCTTATCGTCGCAACTCAACGCTAAGCCACTGCGGCATGGAGCCACAAAAATAAATTAAAGTATATTTAAATCTTACGTATCTATAAGATTTATTGCCTTCAACTTAAATTTGGCGTAACATAGCAAAAAGTGTCCAAAGTAAAAATATTCTCAGTAATTTATCATTGTAATGAATTGATTTTTTCTATTTCTAGATTTATTTAGCAGAGTATCAACGTAAAACACGTTTTACTTTTAGAAAATTTTACTATCAGCATTTTTTGAATTTTAATCGAGGAGAAATGTAGCTGTTCATGGGCATCAGCATTCACCAGGTATAATTTGTGTGTTATGTGCTCTTTAGTCACCTTTACTTGTGCTATACAGAAGTAAGAGTGTAACACAATTGAAGGTGGCAACATAATACATTACGTAGTATACTTGTGCTTAGATTTTATTCTATCCATTGTGGGATCGTTCCCAAGTAGGTCGCTATTAAAATAAGGACATTATTAATTTTCAATAGCTACGTAAATCATTCTTGGTAGGATGATGTCGAGATTGTGATATTTCTTAGCACACTCAAAATAGTTTAAAAAATAACTTTTAATTATAAGTGACAACTGACATTCAAGAACTAAAACTAATGAAATAGTATCACATTCTGAAGTCGATTCTAAGAAACCTGACATAGTGTATAGAAGAATTCTGCTTCTTCTTCTTTTTTAAAAACACGTTACACCTACACTAGGATTTTCGCCTGTGTCGTGGAGGCAGTTTACAAACATGAATTGCTCAAGGATAAACATCCAGACCCGGAACAATTATTTGTAGGCCATAAAAATACTTGTTCCGTGCGAGATTCGAACCCGCGGCCCCCAGCGCAACAACTGATTGCTAAGCCACAGCGCCACGGAGCCGTCTTATTTTATTAAAGTCAAAAGCAGAAAATAGTTCTAACCTAATCCACACATTGCTGCAGTTGCAAATATTGAAGGTCGATAGTTATATGAGTAGATTGTTTACTAGCCACATACTCGAAATTATCTTTTGACAATAGAATCAAAAAGGCTCAACTTTTCCATATAAAGGGAAGGTATTCGTGTCAGTCTAATTGCTGTATCAAGACTGTACACGCCCCTAACTGTCCCGACAAAGTTCGATCCCACAGGGGCCCAGAGCTGTAGGCTCGACGAACAATTAAAGACGGGGCCGAATGGCCTGGTGGAATGTTCTACCGTACTAAGCTTTAAAGGGAAGGCTAGTCGAATAGAGAGTATTTAACTTCTAAGGTACTTCCCTGCTTCGGGAGCGGAGACTCACAAGGATCTGTCAGGCTGAAGGTGTAGTGCATGTAAGTGGTGTTTGGGAGTGTCTGTGTTTAGGTGGCCTGAACCAGATATCACGATGCTGCCCAGGAGGGCGGTGCGGTGTGACCTCGATACGATGGTAGGCTCTTCGAGCGTGCGTTAATTCAATTTTCAAATGGTTAATATTTTGCCTAAACAAACCCTTGCCCCAGACATAAGGAATTATGTCTGCAAGTAGATTGGCAAACGGGACAAGGTCGCGACGGCACGTTGCAAGACCGAATCTCCGACCAAAACCTCGGCTACCCTAGGCACCCCATCCGATCCAAACGACAACTTAACAATGCGCCCACGGCGCCAATACAAAGGCAGAGCGTTGGGTTCTTTAACCAACACGAGGTCTCTAACCCGAGGAGGATCCGTCTTGTCAGACCACTTAATGCGCTGCTGCAAAAGATGTAGGTACTCCAGAGCCCATCGGTGCCAAAAACTCTGAGTCATCTGTTGCAGCAAGTCAAACCTGCTCAACCGCGAAGAGTTCGTTTCCCTGAAGGGGTACTCGGGCAGGGCGTTAAGCGGCTGGCCAATCAGGAAGTGTCCCGGGGTTAGAACCTCCAAATCATTCGGATCGGACGAGAGGGGACAGAGAGGCCGAGAGTTGGGTACCGCCTCAATTTTACAGAATACAGTGGCGAGCTCCTCAAATGTCAAAATAGTTTCGCTAATAACGCGACGGGGATGCGTTTTGCAACCTTAACCACCGCCTCAAAAATACCGCCCCAGTGGGGTCAAGCCGGAGGTTCGAATTTCCACTGGATGTCCCTTTTGGACATCGCATTACCTAAATAGGTCCTGTTGCTGGACAGAAATTCGACGACCTCTTTCAAATATCCATCCGTGCCCTTATAATTCGTTCCGCAATCAGACCAGATCAGGTCCGGCAAACCGCGCCGCGATACGAAACGGCCCAGCGTGGCCAAGAAGGCTTCCGTGCTGAGGGCACTTATAAGTTCTAAGCGAATGGCCTTAGTGGAGAGGCACACGAAGACGCAAAGATAGGCCTTGTGTGAACGCGCGTTACGAAGGTTAGAGGACTTGACGAGGAAGGGGCCAGCAAAGTCTGTTTTGACTCCAGCGAATAGTTGGATGGCCCTGACGCGGTCGGGTGGCAAGTCACCCATCATAGGCTGCGATATGGTGGCCTTCAGTTTATAACAAGATATGCACTTAACGATGACGCTCCGAATGGTGCGTCGTCCAGTCAAAATCCAAAATTCCCGCTGCAGAATAGCCGAAAGAGCGTTACATCCAGCGTGGGCGTTCTTAATATGATGGTGGGTTACCAGCAACCAGACAAAGGCGCCGTCCTTGGGGAGCAGTAACGGGTGTCGAGACTAGTACGGCAGTTAGGAATTTTTCAAACGTCGATCAACTCGCAGCATCCCAGCGTCGTCCAGAAAGAGGTTCAGACGGGCCAGAGCGCCCTTGACAACGGAGCCATGCTTCAAGTTTTCAATCACGGGCTCAAAATGCTCCACTTGGACCATACGGGTCCAATGCATCAAAGCTTCACGACGCTCGCTAGGGGACAAAACGAAATCAGAGATTCGGTTGGACGGGTCTCTCGAATTGCGAACAAATCAGCGCAACCAAGCAGTCACTCCTAAGAGCTTATCGAGAGAGCTGTACCGTTCCAGAAGGGAGAGATCCCGAGTGGGCTTATCCTTGCCCACTCCTACTCGGGCTCGTATGCCAGGCAATTCAATCGGTTCGGAGTAATTATCCTGGGGCCAGAATGACTGAGACTCAGATAACCAACCGGGACCCCACCACAGCGGATGGTTAACCAACGAGGGGGCCTCACAGCCGCGAGAAGCGCAGTCTGCGGGATTCAACTCCCCTGGGACATGTCTCCAGTTTAGGGAAGTCTCAGAACTCTGTATTTGAGACACGTGGTTCGCCATAAAGACCTCAAGATTGTGAGGTGCAGCTCTGAGCCAACAAAGTACTATCTCACTGTCCGACCACGCGTAGACGTCCGTAATGTCAATTACAGACTTCAAAGACGAGTGAACGTGGTTGAGAAGAGCGGCTTCGGACAGTTCCAATTTAGGTATAGTTAAGCGGGACCTAATGGGCGCAACCTTGCTTTTAGCAAGTACGAGATGGACTGCAGTATGATCAGAAGAGCTCACAGTCAGTCAGCAAATATACGACAGCAGCATAGCCTTTCTCAGAGGCGTCGCAAAACCCATGTAGGGTAGCCTTGCATTTCCCTGGAGGGAGGAAGCACCTTGGCATGGAGACCCTGGACCATGGAGAGCCACTCTCGCAAGAGGGTTCCGCTAATAGGCTCGTCCCAACCCAACCCGGATATCCAGAGCTTTTGAAGAAAGCACTTAGCCAAAAAGATGACCGGGGTGATCTATCCATTAGGGTCGAAGGTGCGGGCTACTGTAGACAGCACGGAGCGATTGGTTTATGCTTTCGGAGGGGGATCAAGTTTTACTCGATACGTGAAGGTATCCTGAACAGGCTGATATTGAATGCCCAGCACAGTCAACAAATTAGGATTTTCAGGGTGCTCGAATAGATGAGGGTCTTGTTGATCCTCTCCTGGGAGGTCCTTCAAAATATGAGGGGAGTTCGACAACCATTTGCGCAACTCATTACCTCCGGACTTCAGGATGGCAATTAATTCGTCTCGCAAGACAAGAGCCTCCTCGACGGTGGAGGCGCCCGTACAAATGTCGTCCATGTAGACCGAAGTCTCCAAAATAGAAGCTCCCCGAGCGTATCTTAGGCGCTCTTTCTCAGCGAGTTCAAGGAGGGTTCGCATGGCGATATACGGGCTGGACCGGAGTCCATAGGTGATGGTGTTCAACTCAAACACCTGTATCGGATCGCTGGGCTTCTTGCGCCGCAATATCAGCTGATATCGACGGTCATTCCGTTGGACCACTGATTGTCGAAACATCATCCGAATGTCGGCTACAAAAACCACTTGGTGTCGACAGAATTGGGTCAAAATGTCGGATATGTCCTTGATTAGTTTAGGACCAGAGTGAAGACACTGGTTCAGGGACACACCATTTGACGTGAGGGCGGAGCCGTGTCAAAAACTACCCGAATCTTACTCTCAGGGGTCCTCAAGACCGCATGGTGAGGAAGGAAGTAGTGCTCCTGTGAACGTCGTTCGATATTGGATGGTGACATGTGACCCAGCTCTTGATACTCGCGCATGAACTCGACATATTTGTCGCAAAAGGCTGGGTCGCGCCGCATGCGGCGCTCCATGGAAAGCAACCTCTTCTCGGCCAGTGCACGAGATTGACCCAACGGGGGGCGTGAGTCCAGAAAGGGTAAGCGAGTGACGAAACGACCGTCGACATGACGGCCGGTATTGTTCTGGTAGAACGACGCATGTGGTAGTTCCTCAACTTCCCAGAACCGCTGGACGACGTCCGAAAGCGACACGCCCACAACAGAGAGCGGGTCGGCCGTCGGAGGGGACGAGACCACATAACCGGTCCAAAGAAACTGTGCCCAAATACAGTGGACACGGCCGACAAGCCATCGGGCTTCAGTGCTCGTATCTCGCCTAACAAGATCCCGCCCCAGCGCGTCGGGGTGGCGCCCTCCCGCGGGAGCTCCACTCGGCCTCAGGGGGGTTGGCGATTCCTTGGCCGAGTTGCAAGCCACCACGACTGGATTCACGATGTCCTCACGTAGTCTGGTCCGGTCCTTCAGCAGCGGGAGGTTCAGCAGCTTCCGAACGTATTCGTCCGCAATCCGCCGGACGTTGGCGTACCTTCCGGCGAGGAGGTCCCTGGCATTTTGGTAGGCGCCGTTCCACAACTTAAGGTGGCCGACGACGCCCAGGGCCTCTCCCTCCAATGATGCCAGGAGGTACCCTATTTTTTGGTTGGGGGTCAAGTCCCTACGGGGGTCCACCAGGCTGTCAAACAGACCGACGAAAGTCAGCCATTCGGAGAGGACCCCGGAGAACCTTGGCAGGTCCAGCATTGGGAGTCGTCCCAACAGCTCCGGCGGAGTAGGCGGCTTTCGAGGGGACTCGAGCAGGCCACTCAGCCGCGCTTCACGCGCCTCCTCCGCATCCTTGGCCCCCGCCTCGATCAAATCGTCCGTAAGCAAAAGGAACTGCTCGTAGTCCGCGCGGCAGGAGTCCAGGACTCCCTTTTCCACTTCCAAGTCCTCGAGTTTAGCGTAAGCCTCCTCCACGGCGGCCCTTCGAGCATCGACCTGCTCGAGCCGCTTCCTCATGTTATAGACCCTATCCGGTCGACCTATCAAAGCATGTGCGCTGGTAGCCCAGCGCAGTTCACTCCGCAGGCAACGAATCAGTAGCTTGTGCGATGGCATCACTACTAAATACGAACTAATACGCGGTACAAATACAAATCAAATTAACAAATAACAAATACAAAAAAAATTAACAAATAACAAATACATCTCCCATCAAATCAAGTTGAATACAAGTTACTACAAATACAACTTACTATTTATTAAATTAAATGCAAGTTACACTACAATTAATCAGCAAAATGCCTCCCTCAAACAACCGACCCTTCGACAGTCAATCTACTATAATTATACGCCAACGATAATTATCCGATTACTTGATAACCTTATCTACCTAGTCAAAGTACCTAGCCTTAACAAACTACGGTAAGTACCTTTTTTTTTTTTTTTTTTTTTTTTTTTTTTTTTTTTTTTTTTTTTTTTTTTACATGGGGAAATGCCTACGCATACCCGCCTCGCGGGGGCAAGGACGGGTTATGTCGGACTCGCACCGACTAAAACCCCATGGTGTTCCACCCTAGTCGCATATTGGCAGGGCCACGGGAACGCTTTCGCACACTTCCGCGGCCCCACCTGCGCTGGCCGCCCCATGGCGGCCCCTCCTCGGGAGAGGAACACTCCTCCCCATCTCCTTCTCCGGTAAGGCGCACCAGAACACATGGCGCGCCCTCCTCCTCGGCCTCCAATTTTACATGCGCAACGGACGCCCCCGTGTCCGATGCGCGAAGGCCATGGGGCCAGGAAAAACTAGCACTCAGGAGCACCAGCCTTCCTGACCCCAGCGGCGGATCTGGTCTATGGCTCCGCCGCCAACCAAAATTCGGCTGCGGAGGGTAGGGAGAGCGGCGCCTCGCAATACCGGCACTCCTCTCCCCCCGCAGCCCCACCACCACCGCATCAACGGTGCGGCCCCGTTTGAGTCGCGGAGGATAGGGCGAGTGGCGCATCGCCATACCAACACTCCTCTTCCTCCGCGACTCCACCCCGGCTGCAGAGGTAGGGGTGGGGAGGACACCCCTCTCGCAGCAGCCCACCGACACACATCCGAAGTGGGCTCGTCAAGCCCACTCGGAGTGGCCACCTCGGGCCGGCCCTACACCACGGGCCAGCCAAGGGGTTCCTCTTTGTTCACCGTGGGTGACCAAGCC
Source organism: Parnassius glacialis (assembly GCA_033319125.1). NCBI lineage: Eukaryota > Metazoa > Arthropoda > Insecta > Lepidoptera > Papilionidae > Parnassius > Parnassius glacialis. The sequence continues at coordinate 4,994,644 of JAVANC010000011.1, forward strand.
ACGGCTACTAAGCCCCCCCGCCACGACAAGGCGGGAACCCGTTCGGGGGGGGGACGGTAAGTACCTAGCCTTAACAAAACTCCCGCTTGCCCAACCTACGGGCGTGCCTTTCAAATCTACCCGCTAACAAACAAAAAAAAAAAAAAAAAAAAAGCAAGAAACAAAGGAAAATAATTTTATTATTACGTACTATTTTTATACTATATGTTACATTATTAATATTACGGCCGTGGCGTGATTGGAATTCAATCAACCACGCTCCTACTACCAAAAATGTACACGCCCCTAACTGTCCCGACAAAGTTCGATCCCACAGGGGCCGAATGGCCTGGTGTAATGTTCTATCCTACTAAGCATTAAAGGGAAGGCTAGTCGAATAGAGAGTATTTAACTAGTAGGTCAGGGTAGGTACCACCCACTGACCTGGTTCTGCCGCCAAATACCAGTTCCTGCACTGTGTTTAGATCGGATTGAAAAAAAGTCAATATAATAACAGGTTATGAGGCATTGTATCTTAGTCCTCACAGGTGAAAAGGAATGTTCGTTTGCCACTTCATTTACACAATATGTAACAAAACCCTGTGGTTTCCGTTAAGTGCGTTTTCACAATTAGTAGAATCTATTCAAGCGTATAGAAAAAACTTTACTTTAAAAAAAAATCGAATATATTTTATTATTAAACAGTGATAGATAGTAAAATTGCATAAAATTTGCTAATAAAAAATATTATGGCCGATTTTCTGAAATAAAATTACTTATCGGTAACCAAAAGACTTTTGTTGTATTTTGTATAAAACAGTTGGTAGACTTCATATTATTACAATCGATACCATACATAACGTAAAGACAATATCCATAAGCATCTTAATATTTTCTTGATATTTACGTTAATACTACACATTGAGTAAAACTACTTTTACGGATTTTATCGCGTTTAATTTAATTTAATTTTACTCCCGACGTTGCAAGTGCTTTACACCAAAACGGTTGGGTACCACCACCTGCTCTAGGATCCTGCAATTAATAAAATAAAATTCATACAAAAGCATACCACCGCAATACCTGCACATGAAACGACAAGAGTTGAAAAGAAATTAAATTAAATCCGTACAAACGTATTACAAAACGTATGGTAAGTATACGTTTTAAATAATAAAAAAAATAACACAGCTAATATTTTCTACTCAAAAACATGTGTGCATTTGTTTGTTTTCTGAATCACAAATGGGGCTACGTGATTTTATTCCAATATGCTCGGATTATTTGTTTTATTTGATCACTTGAAATACAAATTTTGAAAGGGTTGAAGAAATTAAATATGTATTATTCGAACGATTATGTATTATTATGTATACATGAACCAGGGTGTCATCTTACTGAAATAATGAAACAGAAATTGTACGTGGTAGAGCATGTTGACCGGGGAGGGACTGCACTCTCACAAAATAACAGCGTATAATAGCAACTGAATGCTGCTGTTTCATATAGTGACTGTAGTGAACCGGAAACTATATATACTAGAAACGAAGCTTTCTATCTCAGTTCTCAGGAGTAACAACGCATGTTCATTTTGATTGTTGATCGAGGGTAAATATATATGTGTATGGGCCGCAGCACACACTTACTATCAGGTGAACTGTGTGATGGTTTTTCAGCTCTTCTATATAAACAAAAATCATTTAAATGCATGCATTTCGACCAGACTTAGTTTTATAAACAAATCACATGTATTGTTTTATTTTAAGTCCTTGTATAAAACCTGGGATTCGAATGCAGGCATTATGATCAGCAGTTGTGTTAACGATTACTAGACCAACAAGACAATTGAAAAATATAACAAATATTCAAAACGTTCCAGATGCATTCCCTGTTCGTAATATTTAACTTTAGCATGGGTTGTGTCTAGCAGTTTTTATTTTTATTTTTTTGTCATAACTTATTTTAAATGCTATAATTTTCTTTCTAATTAAAATTTATATCGACTCACTGTAATCTGATAGAACCATCATTAATGAGTTCTTCGTCCATATTTGAATTCCATTTACCCGTCGATGAGTTCGTTTGTGGTTAAGTTAGACCAAAATCCATTTAGCTCTGAAGATCGTTAGTGTTCGTTGATCGAACATAATTTGTATTTACTTTGCTCGATAGAGCGTTGATTTATCTCTCAGTTGTGCTTAGTTTCTAATTGGATAATACTATTTTAATGAATAATTTAATGGTTTAAAAGCGTAAGGTGCCTTGTAAGTAAATGAAAAGTTTTTTTTTTATAAACCGGAATTGGCAGAAGAACTTCAGTTCACTTTAGCAACCACTTCAGTTGATGGACATTTGCAGCCAACTTCGAACAAAAGAAGCTAGAGATACTTTGTCACCTCTAAAGATAGGTGAGAATACCTACTACAGTTTACAACACTTAAATCTCCAACAATATTTCACTTTAATGTTATGGCCCAATATTTAAAATTTATCAAATATTTGTGTATATTTTATTTTGCAATATTGAATGGATTATTAGGTTGTTGGTCGACATTTAATACGCCTACGCTTATTTAACTAAAGTTTACTTTAACTTTCATTACTTACATTCATTTTTAACCGTGGTAGAGCCACTCGGCAGCTTTTGCTGTCGCACGGATGGGCCGGCTCGAACCGGGGTGGTACCACGACCTCACAGAAAACCAGCGTGAAGTAGAGGTTTACCTCTGCGTTTCGCTTTGTGAGTGCAGTTGGCCGGAGGCCCTTTTTACTGGAAATGAGGCATTCCATCTTAGTCCTCACGGGTGGCAACGCATCTACATTTTGATTTGGAATAGAGGATAGATGTAGATGTCTATGGGCCGCAGCAACCACTTACCATCAGGTGGACTGTGTGTTCGTTTGTCACCCTTATCCTATAAAAAAACATAATGGCTTTTACGTATCGTTTAATACATTATACGTGGAAAAGCTATGCTGCAACTATGTAGTTGTAGCACGAATCAGTTGGCGCAACCGCAGCAGGATCACGCTCAGCACAAAATTCCAGCATGAAAAAGCAGTACAATGCAGTGTTTTGTACAGTGTAATGATCTAGATACCCTTTTGTTACGAGTTATTATATATTAGTCCTGAGGGATGACAGCGCATTTTCATTTTTAATCAAGTAATGATATAGATGTCTATGGCTCACAACATCCTTTTACCAACAAGTGTATGCTCAGTTATCACACTTATTAAAAAAAATTAAAATATTTGCAATGGGTCGGCTTGACCAACAAGATTCACACTCATAAGAAACAGTTTACAGTAGATTATAATATATATATATATATATATTTTTTTTCTTTTTATATTATATAAGAGATTTCCACCTATGTACTGACTCATCAGGATATATCTGGAACCATAAGGCCTAGATACTTGAAATTTGGTAGGAGTATTCCTTTCACCGAGCGAAGGCTAGATAAGTACTAATTTTACGATATTTCATCTGCAAGGGGGTTGCGGGTGCCTTAATAAAAAAAAATCACATTATCAAACTATAGCCCTTAGAGGTATATAAAACTTAACCAGATTATTCTTTTTGTATGTGTTTAAATGGTTTGGATTCACAATTAGAGCCGGTGGGTGGCACTGTTGTCGATAACCAGAAATCACCCGTGCGAAGCTCGGGCGGATCGAATGTAGGATATTTTTGCGTAAGTAATTAATCAGCATTGGTCGCGGGACATTCTCATTAAATTTCCTATAATATATTGTAAATATCTTTATATTTATATTAATTTATTGTCCGTGTGTATGTGACTGAACTCCTCCAAAACGGCTGGACCGATTTTGATGAGATTGTGTGCATGTGTGAGTGTGGATTTCTGCTTCTGTATTATTGTTTAAATAATGACTTGAAGTGGATTTTGATAAGTAAATGTGGTGCGATTTTGTGTATTAAATGTCTGCGTATGTGTCCATGACTTCATTTAAGTCATGGACGCGCCAATATGGCTACCTCCAGGCAGACGCACTCCAGCTTTCCATTCTGCTGCGTTCGTGCCACATTCACGCCAGTAAGCCGTCGCGTCGTACTAGCGCTAGCGAATCGTCGTACTGCTTTGCAAAATTAAAAGAAATCGAGATAAATGTATAGTAAACCATGGAATTCCGAGCTTCCAAAATTCATCACATATTCTCTTATGAAACGGCAACTGTATGACATTTGAAAACATTGCAAAAAAAATGGAAACTATGTGTAGAGACAGATACCACAACATATTTCAAAGGGAAGGAGGCAACAGCGCAAAATCTACGAAAGCCGACCAAGCCTCAGACGTTCATTGACAACACCAAAGGACCATGTGTTCGGCGGCCGCTTGAATTGCCTTGCCGTAAGATCTGCCGATAAGTTACAGACTGTAGTGGTGTAGGCTCAATCTTACCAGCGCTCGGCCGTACCTGACCATGTTCGATTAGCCGTCACAACATCTTCCTCATTCATCATTGTTGTAGAGACTTCTACAAATCTGTCGACATAAAACCCCAATCTTGTCGACCACACAATATTCGGAGCAAACTGCAACACTGATCAACACATTAGAACACAAACATGTCACTTATTATTTTCAATTCCTATCATGTTAAAGTTAATCCTTTATTTTGGTACATCGCATAAACGTTTTGAACTTCAAAATATAACAGATGATAATCATGTTTCGCATTAAAGTTAATCCTTTATTTTGGTACATCGCTTAAAAGTTTTGAACTTCAAAATATAACATATGATAATCATGTTTTCGCATGAACTATCAAATTACAGCAAAACTTGAACAAGTTAATTTTTCATTGAATGCAAACTATAACTCGTCTAGAAAGCCTCCAACATTTCTTCCGATATTTGTTAACATATTTAGGTACGTCAGAAATAATGAAAATACTTGAGGGTATTTTTAATACAAATCGAATAAAAGGATTTATCTTTTGGCTTAAATAATTTCACTTTATCTTTTATCTACACTTTAATGATACGTCAATATCGTAAGTAGGACAGTAAATTTCATTACGGTATTAACAATAAAAAGAGATCCATCAATTTGAAATGCATTATAGCCTTTACAAATGTAATAATCCTCATATTATCGAAGATTATATTTGGACACTTTGGGACTTTATCCTACTTCTGATGTAGGAATGTGTAATTGAGTATAGTACAGAAACTAACTTTGTAGTTAGGAATAATAACTTATTCGTTTACACGAATTAATTATCCAACGAGTTGAAGATAAACTAGTAACGGAATACGACAGGCACACCGTTCCACGTCAGAGCCAAGACTGTCCTAACGGCGGCCGTGCCGTCCGTTTTATACAAGCAAAACGGGTGCCACCGCAGGTGCAATGGTGCAGGTGTGCGGAAGACGTGTTATTTACAAGAATTCTGTCTAACTGCACCGACGGCTACCGCGCCGCACGTGCAATGGTGCTGGTCCCGTCATATATATATAAATATATATATATATATATATAAATATATAATCACTTCTCTTTCCCGTAGGGTTAGGCAGAGACCACTTCTTTCCACTTGCCGTAGCACGCGATCCTTACATACTTGTTTCGCTTCGTCCACTTTCATTATTCCCTTCATACATGCTCTTCGGCTTAGGGTACTTTTGACCTGGCCTTTTTTCAAGACGTCCCTGATTTGATCTAGAAACGTCGGCCTAGGTCTTTCCCTTACAACACTTTCATTCACACTCGCCTTATACACCTTTTTTGTCAATCGTTCTTCATTCATTCTCTCGACATGGCCAAACCATCTCAGCATACCTTTCTCAATTTTTGTCACTACATCTTCTTTCAGACCACGTTTCCTTATCTCACTATTTCTTATCCTGTCACTCAGTTTAACTCCTATCGTACTTCTTAACGCTCTCATCTCAACTGCATTTATTCTGCTTTCATGTTTCTTCTGCCATACCCAACTTTCACTTCCGTACATGAGTGTTGGAATAAACACCCCCTCATGCACAGCCAAACGAGCCTTGTTAGACACGTCCCGACTGCTCATAAAGGAGTTCAAAGCTCCATTCACCATGTTTCCTGCATTCATTCTTTTTTCTATATCATTAGTGTGAGAGTGATTTTGATAAAAACCTCAAAATAATGTGCCCGCTTAGGCGTTTTGAGATACTATCATCATCGACTCTCCACTTGATCAAGCTGCCGTCAAAATCTTCCAAAAACTTCAGAATGGGACGCATCAACATATTGTAAAGAAGTTTTAAATAAATTATTAAAAAAAATTTCGACATTGGTAAAAGTACAACAGTTCGAGTCCATTAACAAAGAAAGAAAAGTGTGTTCTGTGTCGGAATAAAGATGTGTTTATTTTATTGCCTTTAACAACTAGCTTCTTAACTTTGCTTTTCGGCGGAAGATCCCAGCGTTGTTGCCGATTCTGTTACTGATGTGGTACGTCAGGGTACGGAACTTTTTATTCCATCCTCTATGATGCCCATCAGAGGCAGATCCCAGCCATGGTTTGGTCGCTCCTGTAAAATAGCATCACGTTTATAAAGCTATATATATATATAACGGTAGCACTCCTGCTCACGCGAGCAGGAGTACTACCGGGCCTGGGTTGACACATCTACGTTTGTTTTGTACAGTGTAATGATCTAGATACCCTTTTGTTACGAGTTATTATATATTAGTCCTGAGGGATGACAGCGCATTTTCATTTTTAATCAAGTAATGATATAGATGTCTATGGCTCACAACATCCTTTTACCAACAAGTGTATGCTCAGTTATCACACTTATTAAAAAAAATTAAAATATTTGCAATGGGTCGGCTTGACCAACAAGATTCACACTCATAAGAAACAGTTTACAGTAGATTATAATATATATATATATATATATTTTTTTTCTTTTTATATTATATAAGAGATTTCCACCTATGTACTGACTCATCAGGATATATCTGGAACCATAAGGCCTAGATACTTGAAATTTGGTAGGAGTATTCCTTTCACCGAGCGAAGGCTAGATAAGTACTAATTTTACGATATTTCATCTGCAAGGGGGTTGCGGGTGCCTTAATAAAAAAAAATCACATTATCAAACTATAGCCCTTAGAGGTATATAAAACTTAACCAGATTATTCTTTTTGTATGTGTTTAAATGGTTTGGATTCACAATTAGAGCCGGTGGGTGGCACTGTTGTCGATAACCAGAAATCACCCGTGCGAAGCTCGGGCGGATCGAATGTAGGATATTTTTGCGTAAGTAATTAATCAGCATTGGTCGCGGGACATTCTCATTAAATTTCCTATAATATATTGTAAATATCTTTATATTTATATTAATTTATTGTCCGTGTGTATGTGACTGAACTCCTCCAAAACGGCTGGACCGATTTTGATGAGATTGTGTGCATGTGTGAGTGTGGATTTCTGCTTCTGTATTATTGTTTAAATAATGACTTGAAGTGGATTTTGATAAGTAAATGTGGTGCGATTTTGTGTATTAAATGTCTGCGTATGTGTCCATGACTTCATTTAAGTCATGGACGCGCCAATATGGCTACCTCCAGGCAGACGCACTCCAGCTTTCCATTCTGCTGCGTTCGTGCCACATTCACGCCAGTAAGCCGTCGCGTCGTACTAGCGCTAGCGAATCGTCGTACTGCTTTGCAAAATTAAAAGAAATCGAGATAAATGTATAGTAAACCATGGAATTCCGAGCTTCCAAAATTCATCACATATTCTCTTATGAAACGGCAACTGTATGACATTTGAAAACATTGCAAAAAAAATGGAAACTATGTGTAGAGACAGATACCACAACATATTTCAAAGGGAAGGAGGCAACAGCGCAAAATCTACGAAAGCCGACCAAGCCTCAGACGTTCATTGACAACACCAAAGGACCATGTGTTCGGCGGCCGCTTGAATTGCCTTGCCGTAAGATCTGCCGATAAGTTACAGACTGTAGTGGTGTAGGCTCAATCTTACCAGCGCTCGGCCGTACCTGACCATGTTCGATTAGCCGTCACAACATCTTCCTCATTCATCATTGTTGTAGAGACTTCTACAAATCTGTCGACATAAAACCCCAATCTTGTCGACCACACAATATTCGGAGCAAACTGCAACACTGATCAACACATTAGAACACAAACATGTCACTTATTATTTTCAATTCCTATCATGTTAAAGTTAATCCTTTATTTTGGTACATCGCATAAACGTTTTGAACTTCAAAATATAACAGATGATAATCATGTTTCGCATTAAAGTTAATCCTTTATTTTGGTACATCGCTTAAAAGTTTTGAACTTCAAAATATAACATATGATAATCATGTTTTCGCATGAACTATCAAATTACAGCAAAACTTGAACAAGTTAATTTTTCATTGAATGCAAACTATAACTCGTCTAGAAAGCCTCCAACATTTCTTCCGATATTTGTTAACATATTTAGGTACGTCAGAAATAATGAAAATACTTGAGGGTATTTTTAATACAAATCGAATAAAAGGATTTATCTTTTGGCTTAAATAATTTCACTTTATCTTTTATCTACACTTTAATGATACGTCAATATCGTAAGTAGGACAGTAAATTTCATTACGGTATTAACAATAAAAAGAGATCCATCAATTTGAAATGCATTATAGCCTTTACAAATGTAATAATCCTCATATTATCGAAGATTATATTTGGACACTTTGGGACTTTATCCTACTTCTGATGTAGGAATGTGTAATTGAGTATAGTACAGAAACTAACTTTGTAGTTAGGAATAATAACTTATTCGTTTACACGAATTAATTATCCAACGAGTTGAAGATAAACTAGTAACGGAATACGACAGGCACACCGTTCCACGTCAGAGCCAAGACTGTCCTAACGGCGGCCGTGCCGTCCGTTTTATACAAGCAAAACGGGTGCCACCGCAGGTGCAATGGTGCAGGTGTGCGGAAGACGTGTTATTTACAAGAATTCTGTCTAACTGCACCGACGGCTACCGCGCCGCACGTGCAATGGTGCTGGTCCCGTCATATATATATAAATATATATATATATATATATAAATATATAATCACTTCTCTTTCCCGTAGGGTTAGGCAGAGACCACTTCTTTCCACTTGCCGTAGCACGCGATCCTTACATACTTGTTTCGCTTCGTCCACTTTCATTATTCCCTTCATACATGCTCTTCGGCTTAGGGTACTTTTGACCTGGCCTTTTTTCAAGACGTCCCTGATTTGATCTAGAAACGTCGGCCTAGGTCTTTCCCTTACAACACTTTCATTCACACTCGCCTTATACACCTTTTTTGTCAATCGTTCTTCATTCATTCTCTCGACATGGCCAAACCATCTCAGCATACCTTTCTCAATTTTTGTCACTACATCTTCTTTCAGACCACGTTTCCTTATCTCACTATTTCTTATCCTGTCACTCAGTTTAACTCCTATCGTACTTCTTAACGCTCTCATCTCAACTGCATTTATTCTGCTTTCATGTTTCTTCTGCCATACCCAACTTTCACTTCCGTACATGAGTGTTGGAATAAACACCCCCTCATGCACAGCCAAACGAGCCTTGTTAGACACGTCCCGACTGCTCATAAAGGAGTTCAAAGCTCCATTCACCATGTTTCCTGCATTCATTCTTTTTTCTATATCATTAGTGTGAGAGTGATTTTGATAAAAACCTCAAAATAATGTGCCCGCTTAGGCGTTTTGAGATACTATCATCATCGACTCTCCACTTGATCAAGCTGCCGTCAAAATCTTCCAAAAACTTCAGAATGGGACGCATCAACATATTGTAAAGAAGTTTTAAATAAATTATTAAAAAAAATTTCGACATTGGTAAAAGTACAACAGTTCGAGTCCATTAACAAAGAAAGAAAAGTGTGTTCTGTGTCGGAATAAAGATGTGTTTATTTTATTGCCTTTAACAACTAGCTTCTTAACTTTGCTTTTCGGCGGAAGATCCCAGCGTTGTTGCCGATTCTGTTACTGATGTGGTACGTCAGGGTACGGAACTTTTTATTCCATCCTCTATGATGCCCATCAGAGGCAGATCCCAGCCATGGTTTGGTCGCTCCTGTAAAATAGCATCACGTTTATAAAGCTATATATATATATAACGGTAGCACTCCTGCTCACGCGAGCAGGAGTACTACCGGGCCTGGGTTGACACATCTACGTTTCGGGATGTAAACACCAGCGCTCTTAAAAAGAAGTATAATTCCGCCTCCAGGTTCTTCAAAAGCGTCATTGGCAAGTCAAGGTCTCAGCACATTGGCAGGATTGGTGAGAAGCTAGTTCGCCTTCCTTCGGGAACCCGTGCATTCTGGTCTCTCGCCAAGGCTGTCCAAGGGAATTTCTGTAAGTCGTCTCTTCCACCTCTACACAGAGAGGACGACTCACTGGCTCATGCCGCAAAGGAGAAAGCCGATCTGTTAAGCTCTCTCTTTGCGTCCAACTGGACTCTAGATGACGAAGGGAACACACCGCCGACCATCCCGCGATGTGAGGATCCATGCGGGATGTGCGGTTTACACAGCGCTCGGTTCGCAAAGCAATCTTTTTTTTTATAGTGGAGGGGGCAAACGAGCATGCGGCTCACCTGGGTGTCAGTGCCTACCGCCGCTCATGAACAACCGCAACACCAGGGGAATTGCAGATGCGTTGCCGGCCTTTTAAAAAGGAGTAGGTTCTTTTCTTGAAGGTCCCTAAGTCGTATCGGTCCGGAAAAATCGCTGCTGGTAATCGATTCCACAAGGAAGTTGTGCGAGGTAGAAAACATCTTTTGAATCGCACAGTGGTGGACCGCCAATCATCCAGATGGTGTGGATGGTATCGAGAGTTCTGCCGCGATGTGCGTTCGTGAAATTTGGCGGCTTGACTTAATCCGAACAATTCCTCAGAGCACACTCCGTGGTAAATGCGAAAGAAAATGCAAAGGGATGCAACATCTCTTCGCAGTGCCAATGAATCGAGCCGATCGGAAAGGACTCGGTCGTCGACGATTCGAGCCGCTCTGCGCTGGATGCTGTCAAGTCGATGAAGCTGACACTGGGGAGCCCCTGCCCAGAGATAGGAACAGTATTCCATGTGGGGCCGAACCTGCGCCTTGTAAAGTTGGAGGTGGTGTGCCGGGATGAAATACTGTCCCACTCTGCTGAGCACGCCAAGCTTTTAGAGGGCAATTTGGCTTTCTCTTCCAAGTGACCACGAAACTGCACGTCACTCGATATGTCGACTCCGAGGATTCCGATATTAGCTGAGGCAAGAAGGGGAGTGCCTTTAAACTGAGGAGATACGACAAAGGGGTTCTTTTTAGCGGTAAACGCGCAAACTTGTATCTTCTGAGGATCAAACTGGACTAGATTTATTAATTTTCTCCCTGGACGACAGCAAGTCGAGTGGGCCTGATGGAGTCCCTCCCATTGTGCTGAAGACGTGTGATCCGGAGTTGGCACCGGTTTTATCGCGTCTTTTCCGGTACTCCTACTCCCAAGGCATAGTCCCGAATTCATGGAAGAGAGCTTAGGTCCACCCGACCCCTTAAAAAAGCAACCGCTTAAATTTGTCCAATTACAGACCTATTGCCATCACCTCCTTGTTCTCCGAAATAATGGAATCCATTATAATTTGCCAGCTCATGAGGTACATTGAGAATCACCAGGTGATTAGTAACCGCTAGTACGGTTTTCGTCGGGGTCGATCAGTTGGTAATCTCCTGGTCTACCTAACTCATAGATGAGCGGAGGCAGTAGAGTCCAAGGAGGAGGCACTGACCGTTAGTTTGGACATAGCGAAAGCCTTCGATCGGGTCTGACACAAGCGCTTCTTTCGAAGCTTCCTTTCTATGGGCTTTTCGAGAAATTGTGCAAATGAATCAACAGTTTCCTTGCTAATCAAAGCATCAAGGTTGTAGTAGACGGTGTATGCTCTGATTTCAAGCCTATCAACGCTGGTGTTCCACAAGGCTGCGTGCTATCACAAACGCTGTTTCTCCTGCATATTAATGATATGTTGCAAACTGGTAACATTCATTGCTATGCAGACGACAGCACTGGTGATGACTTATATACCGGCCGTGCCAATATTTCTCGGGAAAACCTCGCCGAGTACCAGGACAAACTTGTGTCTGAAGTAGAGTCTTTGATGAACAAAATCTCGGATTGGTGGCGACTAAATCTCATTACAGCCCTTCACAAGTCCACTGTTGAACATAGTCCTCCCCCAAGGAATGCCACAAAGCACGATCCTGAGCCACTTGCATCCATCGGCTTCCTGCAGATCTCACCAGGTCGTCACTCCATCTAGTGGGGGGATGCCCAACACTTCGCCTGCCGGTACGAGCCTGCCACTCGAGAACCTTTTTTCCCCATCGGTTGTCGGTTCTTCGAGCTATATGGCCGGCCCATTGCCACTTTAGCTTACTTATCCGTTGGGCTATGTCGGTCACTTTGGTTCTACTGCGGATATCCTCATTTCTGAGTTTATCACGCAGAGACTCCGAGCATAGCCCTCTCCATAGCTCGCTGAGCGACCTTAAGCTTCCTCATCCGGCCAGCAGTGAAGGACCACGTCTCAGTTCCGTATGTCATCACTGGCAACACGCACTGGTTGTACAGTCTCGTTTTCAAGTTTTGTGGTATACCTGACGGGAAGATGTGTCGTAGCTTCCCGAACGCTGACCAGCCGAGTTGAATCCGTCGATTGACCTTTCGGTCAAAGTTGGACTTACCTAGTCGGACTATTTGTTCCTGGTAAACATACTCGTCAACAACTTCGAGCTTAGTGCTCCCAACAACTACCGGCATAGGTGTGACATGGACATTAAACATGATCTTTGTTTTGTCCATGTTCATCTTAAGACCTATCCGTTGGGAAGCACTATTGAGGTTATTGAGCATAGTGCTTAGGTCCTCCAGCTATTCTGCCATTAGGACTATATCGTCGGCAAATCGAAGGTGAGTGATGTACTCGCCATTGATGTAAATACTGCATCCTTTCCAGTCCAGAAGCTTGAAAACGTCTTCCAATGTAGCGGTGAAGAGTTTCGGGAATATGACGTCACCCTGTCTTACACCTCTCTGCAATTGGATAGGTTTCGTACTCTGGTTCTGTACTCGGATAACCATCTTAGCCCTACTGTACAAGCACTTCAGCACTTCGATATACCGACAGTCAACTTGGCACCGCCCAAATTTCGACGGAATCAAAGGCTTTCTCATAGTCCACATACGCCAGACATTGTGACAAATTGTACTCTTCGGACTTCTGTACAATTTGCCGTAGGGTATGTATGTGGTCTATGGTGCTAAAGCCCTTTCGGAAACCGGCTTGTTCGGGAGGCTGGAAGTCGTCAAGTCTGCGCGCGAGACGATTCGTAATGACTCTCGAAAACAGCACGTAGACGCGGCTCAGAAGGGAAATCGGTCTGTAGTTCTTCAAGAGAGCGTTGTCTTTCTTGAATAACAAGACCACCGCACTTCTGCTCCACGCCTTCGGTGTAGTGCCACCATGGAGGACGGAATTAAAGAGTTTCTGAAGGACTTCAAGTACCGGTTTTTCATCCGCTTTTAGAAGCTCCGCTGTAATTCCATCCTCGCCTAGGGCCTTGCCATTTTTAAGGTGCTGGAGAGCCATTCTAATCTCGCTCAGACTGACGTCTGGGTTATCATCGAAATAATGTCGGATAAGACTCGCTCTTGGATCGTTACTCACACTTGCGTGTGGCTCCAACGATGACGTGTACAACTGCCCATAGAACCTCTTAATCTCACTCAAAATCTCAGGTGTCCCGGAATCGATGCTACCACACTCGGTCTTCAGCTTTGACAGTTGGCTCTTTCTGGCAGACAGATCTCTGGCAAAGACTTCGGAGCTTTGGTTAAGCTCGATTGCTTCTTCAACACGAGCTGTATTGATTGCATAAGTCCCGCCGCATGCACTAAATCTAGTCCAGTCCAATCCCCAGAAGACACAAGTTTGCGCGTTTACCGCCAAAAGAACGCCTTTGTCGTATGTCCTTAGTTTCAAGGCACTCTCCTTGCTGCCTTAGCTAGCATCGGAATCCTATTCCTACCTATCATATTTACCACCGGCGATTTTTCTGGACCGAAACGACTTAGGGACCGTCAAGAAAAGAACTTGACAACTTTCTAAAAGGCCGACAACGCATCTGCAATTCTCCTGGTGTTGCAGTTGTTCACGGGCGGCTGTAGTCATTTACCATCAGGTGAACCGCATGTTTGTTTGCCCCCTCTTCTATTAAAAAAAAACTTAAAATAGCAGCATAATATTATCGAATATGAAAGGAAATGCCATATTCATAGATAATATACTATATATACTATATATTCATTATTAACATTGGACCTTGTGGCTTGTTTGCCCGAGAATTGCTTTTAAGGAGTTACCGGTGTCATCAATTAATGGTACTATGTGCCAGTGTGCCTGTATAACGTAACGCCGTCTTTGTTGTTTATATTCAGTGAGAAAATAAACCGGCTTTCATTTAGCCAATATCCTGTTTTCTGTATTTCTAAAATGGATAAGAGTAAATAACTGAATCGTCTACTAATAAAAAATAACTAATCGAAAAAGTTAAAGTTTGGCGTGATCTTTAAAATTTATAAAATCAATTCCGTATGGTATATTAATAAGAGTAATTCTATAAGTAAGTAGTAAGTAAAATCTGAAAAGCCTTAAGTCTAAAAAATCATAAAATTTAGCATTTTACCCTATAAATAGTGTTCTGCTGCTAATGGGCACCACCCATTGTTATGGTGTGGAAGATTTGCGATAAATAGTGTCTGAAGTCGAGTCTTTCCTGAACAAAGTCTCGTATTGGGGGCGACTAAATCTAGTCCAGTTAAATCCTCAGAAGACACAAGTTTGCGCGTTTACCGATAAAAAGAACCCTTTTGTCGTATCTTCTTAGTTTCAAGGCACTCCCCTTCTTGCCTCAGCCAGTATCGGAATCCTCGGAGTTGACATATCGAGTAACGTGCAGTTTCGTGTTCTCTTGGAAGATAAGGCCAAATTGGCCTCTAAAAAGCTTGGCGTGCTCAGTAGAGCGGGACAGTATTTCATGCCGGCACACCGCCTGCAACTTTACGCAGGTTCGGCCTCACATAGAATACTGTTCCCATCTCTGGGACTGCAGAGGACACAAAAATGGAGCTCAAGAAGGCAGTCAACCCCAAGAACAGTGGGCTTCAGATCGACAGATTGAGGAAGGTTGGAAATGCGGGTGTCGTGGTCCAAACCACGTCTCAGGAAGCAGCAGAGAAGCTGAAGACTGCTGCCCCTCCATCATTGATGGTGACTGAGCCCAGGCAAAGTTTACCCCTGGTGGCTGGAGGGTCATTAGGGCCCTCTACGAGCAGAACCTTGCTGCTTGTGGATGGACCGAAGCAAACGTGAAAGAAAACTGCAGGATCGCTTTCAAGAAGTCCTGGAGAGGAAGCAGGCGGACAATAGTGATCCTTCAATGTTCGGCTGCCTTGAGAGATATCCTGATCGGGTACAACTGGCTCTACGTCGGCTGGGACGTGGTGGAGCCGTGTGATTACGTGGATGTCATGTGCAGCCAGAGGTGTCAACAGTTTGGACATCCTACGAAGTACTGCCGATCGAAGGAGATCATATGTGGAAAATGTGGAGAGGAAGGGCATGAGCGCGGCGCTTGCAAGTCCACAGACAAGAAGTGCGTTACGTTTAAGCGATTTGGTAGATCTGACTCTGGCTCGCAAGTGACCTTGGCGAGGAACTGCCCAGCAAGGCTGTATGCAGAGCAACGCTCTGTGGCCAGCACTCAATACTACCAGTAAGGGTGGCCCCGTAGATAACCATGAAGACAAGGCATTACGACTAGGACAAAAAACCTGGGTCGGGTGGAGCTTGCCATGGCTGAGTTGCCCATCAGGCGCGTAAACTGCACCTGGACATTGTTCTTGTACAAGAACAGAACTCCCAGGTAGCGAAAATCGTGCAGGTGAGCGGTCATCCGTGGGCTGGCGTTTATCTTGCCGACCCAACAATTGGAGCAGCTGTGCTAAGTCACCTTAGCAATATCATCGAACTCAATGGCACTGGGATGAACTACGGACTGCTGCGCGAGTTTTGCGCGTAGGTGTCGCGATCGTAGAATGGGGAGGAGAGAATGCTGGTTAGGAGGGCCCGATGTCGTAGGCGTTATAGTGCTGTCAGCCCTAGAAGAAGGAGAGTGACGTAAAATTGGGACACGGAATAGACGAAATATTTGTAGGGAGCCAAGAAAGTGCGCGCGAGAAAAGAGCCACGTGCAAGTAACACGCGCATCTCCCGAGATTCGGCCCGTATGACCTGAGGGTCGGTGGGGCCATGGGAGTTGGAGGGTTGTTCCTATCTCTGGGCAGGGGCTCCCCAGTGCCACCTCCTTCCCCTTGACCGCATCCAACCCAGAGCGGCTCGAATGGTCGACGAGCGAGTCTTTTCCGATCGGCTCGATTCATTGGCACTGCGCAGAGATGTTGCATCCCTTTGCATTTTCTTTCGCATCTACCACGGGAAGTGCTCTGAGGAATTGTTCGGATTAATCCTAACCGCCAAATTTCACTGATGGATGATTGGCGGTCCACCACTGTGCGATTTAGAAGATGTTTTTTTCCTTGCACGACTACCTTGTAGAATGGATTACCATCAGCGATTTTTCCGGACCGATACAACTTAGGGATCTTCAAGAAAAGAGCCTACTATTTTTGAAAGGCCGGCAACGCATCTTCAATTCCCTCCCTGGTGTTGCAGTTGTTCATGGGCGGCGGTAATCACTTATCATCAGGTGAGCCGCATGCTCGTTTGCCTTTTTGCACTTTGACAGTAGACATCTTCGACGCTCTTTAACCTAGCTTAAACCATAACCAATAAGCAGTTTCATGTTTGACTGCCCTTAAAGATCTATAAAAGTCAACTTGTCGGCTCAGTAGCGCAGTGGCCTAGGAACGAGTTGCAGCAATAAGGGCTGCGGGTTCGAGTCAGCATGGAACAACTTATGTATGGTCTACAAATGATTGTTCCGGGTCTGGTTTTATGTCGGTGTAAAATGTATGTATACAAACTGCCAAGATACAGGAAGAAAGCCTAGTGTGAAGGTAACGTTTTTTTTAAATCACCTCTCTACTAGGTTTTGGCCACTCCCGTTCCAGAGAGAATTTGCCTTACTTGCCACACTTGGCAGATGAATTGGTGATCGATTGCCAGACGTCTCGCAACTTTGACTCTGCTGTTTTAAGTCGGTCTGGGTATTTTTGTTAAGAGTAAACGAGAGACCAATTAAGAAAGAACTTTATAAGACTGGAATAGAGAAATCTGTGGAAATAGAAAAATATATGGAGAGACCTATGATCTGCAATGAAATGATGAGAAAAATTTGAAGGTCAAGCAAGCACTTGTTTGGGGCTCTTACCCGCGTGTTTCTCTCAAGATTCGGTCCGTATAAACAGATGGTTAAAAGTACCTTGGTAGGTTGCTGTTTAAATTACGCCATTTATAGCAAGTCATAAAATTTATCTGGCATTACCCATGGCTACTATACTTCTTACGATACCTAACGGACGAAATAGAGTGATAGTGATGGATTCTCTTAATTGCCATCACATAGCGAAAGCTAGTTTTTTATGCAACAATATTATTTTACATACTATGAAAAAAATACGCACAGCTCTATCTTTTATTATAATATTATAAGTATTGTCCTTAACAGATGTTGAGATCAATAAGGTGAGGCGTCACTCACATTCCACTTTAAAGGTACCGTACACCAGGATAAATCTACTTAAGCTTGTACGTGTGTCTCGCGCTTCACAATTTTCTAATAGTGTTGCCGCAGAAACGGACATCACCTGCAGCCTAGCAAAGTTCATAGAAGCGGCGCACGGGTCCGTGACGATTTCTTGTAATACTTATGCAGTAATAATTATTTTGTATAGAGTAACATATGTACATGTCTAAGTCAAACTGTAATGGTTTTTTTTATAGGATGAGGGTAACAAACGAGCACACAGTCCACCTGATGGTAAGCGGTTGCTGCGGTCCATAGACATCTACATCTATCCTCGTTTGCGAATCAAAATGCAGATGCGTTGTCACCCTTGAGGACTAAGATGGAATGCCTCATTTCCAGTAAAAAAAGCCTCTGGCCACCTGCACTCACCAAGCGAAACGCAGAAGTAAAACTCTACTTCACGCTGGTATTCTGTGAGGTCGTGGTACCACTCCGGTTCGAGCCGGCCCATCCGTGCGACAGCAAAAGCTGCCACGTGGCTCTGCCACTGTCATAACTGATGATGCGGTAACTCTTTCTGTAATAAAAGAACTTTTAGAGCTTACGACTGGAAATTTATTTTTTGCTGTTTTGCAACATATTAAAAAAATACGGTAAAAAAAGGGAAAAAAACTAAGAATGGAACGTCTGAAGATATAGGTTTCGTGCAGAGCCACTATTTTTAATAACACTTTTTAATAAAACAAATTCAATGCCAAAAATAGAATTTTTTTTTTAGAGGATAAGGGTGAAAAACGAGCACACAGTCCACCTGATGGTAAGTGGTTGCTGCGACCCATAGACATCTACATCTATCCTCTGTTACAGATCAAAATGCAGATGCGTTTTCACCCGTGAGGACTAGGATGGAATGCCTCATTTCCAGTAAAAAAGGCCTCCGGCCACCTGCACTCACCAAACGAAACGCAGAGGTAAAACTCTACTTCACGCTGGTATTCTGTGAGGTCGTGGTATCACCCCGGTTCGGGCCGGCCCATCCATGCGACAGCAAAAGCTGCCGCCTGGCTCTACCACGGTTAAAATTAATTATTATTAATTATTATAATTATTATTATTATAATTAATAAAGTTTATTTATTTATTTAAAATTTTATGCGCAGATAATAATAAATAATCATGGCGGACTTAATGCCTTAAGCCATTCTCACCCAGTTAACCATTAGGCTAAGCAGAGATGAACATATTGGAGTTAGTGTAGCAACAATAATTTAATATACCTATCTCATGATAGAATCATTCTTTAGAAAAAACACATTTGCCATGATTTTAAAAAAAAAAAGTAACAACGCTATATTTTTTGAATATTACAGCATCATCCCATCGAGGATAAGTGTTATTGAAGTACTAACAGGAATGAATAAGTAAAAATGTAGGTACACCGGTGAGAGTGAAACGATCTACCATCAATTAGATTCGACATGATCTCTAACAAGCAACGATTGTTTGACAGACAAGGGTCGGCACTTGACAAGGTCTGGCCATTAAGTTTATCTAACACTCATATCAGCTTACATAGTACCATTAACTAAGTAATATTACATTCAATATAAATATATTTTTTGCCGACTGTAAATCATTAAATTTATTGGTTTGTATGTTAGGCAAGCTTTGTTTCACTTTCAACTGCACATTAATATATGAAATACAAAATAAATATAATAAACACTTTTAAGAGTGTAGTGGCGGTTTAAGAATATCCACTTCCCCATACCGTACCGTGAGTGACGTATGAGGCGACAGAGGGAAATTAATATAGGTGGTGGGCAGCAGCATATTCATGAAAACAACTCAAAATAATAAAAAAAACATCGATTGACAACCCACTCACCAGGCATATCAACTATGGCAAATTCTCCCTATGAGGCAATCTAAGGGGGAGGCCTATGTTAGACCAGGCCTGTCAACAAACAATCTACAGTTAATACGACATAATTTGATCAAGCGACATTTATGTATTTGACATTGACAGTACAGAATGAGAATGACAAAAATGAACACAGACCATCTGATAGTAAGTGGATGCTGCGGCCCATAGACATCTACATTTATCGGAATCAAAATGCATATGTGTGATCAACCCTGAGCGCAAAGATGGTATGCCTCGTATCCAGTAAAAAGGTGTCTGGTTCTCTACACGTACCATACAAAACACAACAGCCTTGAGCTGGTATTTTACGTTGATATTCTATCAGAGCGTGGTCCTTTCCGGATTAAGTAGACCCAACATATACAGTATAGAGCCATACTTATAAAAATATTATATATGGATTGTTTATGGTTCAGTGGATATCATTTGCTGTAAATTACATAGTACGCGCAAACTCGAAAAGAAACCCGAATTAGATCCCGCCGGCACCAATGAAATTGTTAATTGTAAATTAATGAGCTCATTTACCACTCTTTCGATATGTGTATTTTCAATTTGAGATACTACACCACTATGTATTTAACATTGAGGTTTTCTGAATTGAATTATTATTCTTTGTCGCAGAGTTTACAATGTACTAACATTTAAATTTTTCATAAATTATGGATAGAGATGTTAAAGTGACAGTGAACTACCAGATGGTTACGCTAGTCACCCTTTAGCAAATATAAAAAGTTATACATGATACTTTGAAAACATATATTGGTCCTTACAAGGCATCCACACAAACATTCGGACCACCATATACAGTATAGAGCCACCATATACAGATATCCACACCATTCAATTCCAGTGCCCGATTGTCGGGAGTGCGACTCGACAAAAAACTGTAACTTATGTTTGTCGGTCGCTTTTCTACATCCAATGTACCCACAATTTTATTTTGTCATTTCCTTACATATTTGGTGGATGATTTTATTTGGTCCTAGTTCAGTTGGTAGGCTATTGCAGTCCCATTGAAATCAGGAGCGAGCCGTTATGTTGATTGTAATTAGAATCGCTTGCTTTGTATAATAGCTATAAGAAAACCCGCCACACAAATCCTTCTAGAGGGTTACGTAAGATATAAGAGGATAAGGTAAATATTTCCTGAATTGTGAGAGGCCCAAGTCCAGAAGAGCACTTTTACAGGCTAATGAAGAAGAGGAAAAATAACATCAGTGGTTCTAGTTGCGACTACAGTTAAGGGTTCAGTAGAATAATAATTATGTAGTTGTTTTCAGAAAGATGCTGCTGCCTATTTTCTATTTCAGTCTCTTTCTCACCTCTTGCGACGTTGAGGGATAGTGGATACTCATTTAATAACAAAAAACTGCGGTGTCAACCAATCTGCCTACCAATCGTGGCAACTATGACTAAATCCTCTCTACGAGGCAATCTATGGGGGATACCTACATTCAGCAGTGTACTTTTATAAAATGAATGATATGGTAAGTATTTAGATTGACAATGAACTAAATCAACGTAAAATTACAATGAATATTGCCAACGGAAGAATTCTTTTAAATGATTTATAAAATGTACATACCACAGATTATAAAATTCAACGTCATATGAATTTATTCATGAGGCCCATTTATTCATGAGTTCGTTCGTGGCCCCGCGAGACCGGAATTGATGCTACATGAGCCATTGTTTTTGTCGGATATGTTTTAGCAAAATAATTATGTATTTAATAGTAAATAAACTATGGGTTTTAAATATAATAGATTAAATTTGCTAATTAACATATTATAAAAAATGTACTTTTTTTAAATAAATAGATACTTTTATTATATCTGAAGAGAGGCGCCTTTCAATCTGGAATCCTCTTCAACGGTATACTATATTTTTTATAATTTTACTATGCCAAGATTTAGTGAGGAATTCGTGAATATTAATGATCTAAGAAAAAAGTGACTAAATACTTAAGGAGATATAGCCTTTTTATTGGGAGGAGTCTAACTGGAATTCAAGCAAGCAGTCTGACTTCTAAAACGCCGTTACTGTCTGCTGTTGAGATGTGATTGAATTTTAAAGATTTAATGAGCCTAAGGTGACATTCATTTACCGACAATGAAAAATACTCCAGTGGCGCGTGAGCAGTCGAGTTAATCGCACAGGTTTGGCTGCTTATTATTAAGGTGTCATTTTCAATTCCTACCCACATAATAATTACGTTAAGTTTAAACTGATAACGTACATGAAGCTGTTGAATTAGGTGCCTCAACTGAGAGTGAAGTAATGGAGTGGGAGCTAAGACTTCCAAGTGAGCAACAACTTAATCAAACTTTAACCGAGGAGATGAGGAAAAAGGAGCCGAGAGAGCAACGACTCGCAGGGAACAGAGGAGGAGGAGGATGAAGAAAAAGTGGAAGAGGACGGCTTTGTTACAGTAATTAGAGGGCATAAGCGGTTAAATAGAAATGATTAAATTAATGATAATTTAGTTAGGGAGGGTCATAAATATTCTAATGCGAAGATATATATTATTACTAGTTGGCCAGACAGACGTTCTGCCCACTCCAACGCCTCCTATAAAAAAATCTTTAATTTCGTAATAAAAAATATTGAAGGTCACTTATCACAGGATAAAACTATCTGTTACGGCCAGCAGCCGCTTATCCCATGAGTAGAGTCCCCCGCGGGCCCATAGACGGAGAACCTACAAGCAGATGCTGGTCGGGCCTGCTACAGGCCAAGGTGAAAAGTTTCTAATTACAATAAACAATTAGGGGGGAGCGTTACATTCTAACAAAGGGAGCTTACTTACCTCTATCCAAGGCGACTGGTCCCTCAGGATTCGGTCAGGTCGCGTGTGGATATAGTGCTAGGTAAGTAAGGGTCAGTGATGTGTATCTGGGTGTGGCTGGTAGTGTTATTGACCTTATTAGACCGTTACCCTCTGCAGCAGTTCGGCCCTCAGCACCTCTCCAAACTACGGTCTCCTTTCGCAGTCACTTTCTTCGTTTTCTATGATGACAGTTCTTTAACTCTGCCGTACGATTAACTACCTTACAGAAGCCACTAACTCTCGCTTGTCATAAATCTTAACAAGCGCGACCGGATCAAAGGTCACTACCGTTCCGCATGGCAACAGTTATTTCTAGAACATCAAATGCCGCACTAGTAACTAATACAGTCGAATCCACTTATAAGGACTCAGCGTTAAACTTAAAAGTCCCGGGTGACGCTCTCAGCAAAGAATACGCGCTACAAATCCCAGTCAGTATATTTACTATACGCGCCTATCATGACGAGCTCCCGACAAAATTGACCGCGTGCTATTTCTCGCAGCGATGAATTTGGACTCTTAATTTTTCTAGCGCGTTTTTGACACCCACCGTTCAACGCGCTCGGACTAACTTCATCCCGTATCGCGCCGAGCCGAGTGCCATCTATTGTCGATGCTTGACATTAGCGCTTTTGCGCGAACACTTTCCTATCTCTCAAGTTAGATCAAACTGCACACATTGTGCATAATTTCATTGAAACAGTTCAGTAATTTAGGAGTTTATCGCGGACAAACAATGTGACATGTAGTTTATATATATAAAGAATATGTGTGACAGAAAAAGATGTATTACCCAAGCAATTTGGAATGGCAAAGATTTTACGATCTTTAAACATTGAAAATATAGCGAAGATAATATAGATAATTTAAAATTAAAAAATTTGTGCATCCAACTTCAATATAAGTTCTTAAGAATAACTCAAAACCTATTGGTCTGACCTTGATCAACGTGACCACACGAGAAGTATCTTCTTTCAAATAAGAAAAAAAAATTTCGTAATAGGTTCACCCAGTAAAAATTTAAGAGGTAACACACATAAAAAACATACAGTCGAATTGCGTACCGTCTCTTTTTTGGTAGTCGGCAGAAAAGTGCCTACAGGATGTTGACTCATTTTGAAAAAGTGAAAAGTTATTCAGTTTAGGATACCAAGCACGAAGGGCTGATGAGATTGACTTATGATATGGAAT
Organism: Parnassius glacialis; assembly: GCA_033319125.1. Classification (NCBI taxonomy): domain Eukaryota; kingdom Metazoa; phylum Arthropoda; class Insecta; order Lepidoptera; family Papilionidae; genus Parnassius; species Parnassius glacialis. The sequence goes on from JAVANC010000011.1 coordinate 5,018,369, forward strand.
ACTGAGGCAGATAGATTAGGAGATCGGAGAACAATAAAGTCTTGAAAATATTTCATGTGAGCACGAAATAATTTTAATAAAAATACTCAGAAGAATGTCTGATAGTGGAGAATAGATAGAGTCAGAAACGATAAGAATTTGTTTCAAAGGCACCACTTTACCGCCGTATGTGTATGGCTACGATTGGAGGTTTAAAGTAGAATCTTATACTTTTCCAGTTTCCCAGTGTTCCGGATGTTGGAAGTACGATCATCTCTCAAGATCGTGTCTAACTAAATAAAAATATACACCAAATGTGGTAATTATACACCCGAATTGCGATACTGCCAAGTTTGTTTGTGTCAACTGTAAAGGACCACATATGGTCATGTATAAAAAGTAATCGATATTTTTGAAATAAAAAGAAATTACAGACATTATGAGGAAGCAAAACTGTACTTATCGAAATGGTCTGTAATTTTATTTGAAAGTCAAGGGGAGTCAATAAATATACACAAGAAGCGGGGGCATTTAATGCAATAGGAACACTAACTATTCACAACTTGAGAGCACATAGAATACGCAGAAAATATCGTACAGAGATATAGTGATAACAAAAACACTTATTCATAGTAATTAGTCGACGTCAGCTACGGTTATCGAAGGGAAGAGTTCTCGACATAATCATTTAGACAAAGAGTGGGCATCGGAGAGGAACAATATAGAAGCTGGAGGATCGAGTGGGAATAGTAAGACCAGAGAAAAGGGCAACGATGAGTCAGAAGCAAGACAAATCGAGATAGAACAGAACCCCGAGTCTAAGAGTAATAGTTCAAATTCTATTTTAGATTTTGGTAGTATATTTAAAGAGTCAAAGACATATTTTTTTTCTGATAACGATTGGTCTACTAAGTTATAACTTAAAATACTTGGTAATTTAAAAATCAAAATTTGAAACAGTATAATTACAAGTGTCAATTTTGGTAATTCACTCGGCAGTTTTTAAATGTCTCCGTACTAAATAGTAATTCCGTACTGACTTTTTTATACTTGGATAAATATGATTGTAATTTTGAATTAAAGTGTCTATGAGAAGTAGATAAATTATTGGAAAAAGAATATTTCACATTTATTGATATTTGGTTCAGTACCAATATTTTTAAAATTTCGAAAAATATGAGTAAGATCACTGAGGACGTCATCTGCTCTACCTCCCATTGTACCGTCGTCTAGGTACCAGACATTCAGCTTGGATTTCAAATTTGAAATAATGGGTTGATTTCCCAAACTGAAAATTCTTGGACCTAGTAGATGCCCCTGCTGAACACCAACAGCAGAATCGATAATATGGTTTTCGTAAAACAAGTTAGTATTTTGACTGTAACATTGCCAAACATAATTATAATTTTTGGTGGTATTGTTAGTCACTTCTTTCAGCAGGGTTACCCTATCGATAGAGTTAAAAGCATTCCTTAGGTCAACCTTTACAACAACATCTGCATCAGAGTTTGTTAAAAATGTAACTCTTTGTACCGTCCCCTCACAGCCAGCTCTAGTACCAAAGCCTAGTTGAGTAGGCTGACATTTTGTGTAAGATGTGCCTGCCAGCTAATTTTGAAGTTAAGTGTTGAAATGTGGAACCAACGGCAATAGGACGGACACCGTTATCTTGTTATATTGTATGTTATGGTGTGTCTAATATATATATTATATGGTTATATTGTTTAATTAGAAATGTGTTATCATTCCTGATTAAACAATATAACCCCTCCAAATTTAGAACGATATATCCACAAATATTATTTCATGGCAGGAACGCGCCAGCTACTAGCTAGTACATAATAGATAAAAGAATAAATATGTATTTTAAAAACAATATTAGCTCTGAGATGATTTCACTATGCGATGCTATCTTATTTAAATTTCTGATGTAGAACTTCCCAGCCACCGAGTTCAGGTATCACGGATATTATTGAACACGTGTTGTGAACAAACCAATCTTACTTATTCGCCCTAGACTTAGATAGGACGCCTGTTACACTTATTTGTTATAAACTCTTTAAGGATTATTTTTATTAAACAATTGCATTCGTTCATTACAGCCTATAAAATAACATGCAGAGCAAAGGCGCCATAGATCGCCTCATTAAGGGGATTTTTCCATAATTGCCATGTTTGACAAGCGGGTTGGGAACCGTTTTATACCTACGCGTTAGAGTTACGTTGCAGCTGTATTGTGGTTTAGCAGGTTTAGACATCTAATTAAATACCAGAGTAAAAAGCAGCTTAATTCTCCTGTGTTTCGTATAGTGAGTATAGAGAACTGGAGACCCATTTCAATGAAAGCAAGGTATACTATCTTAGTGCTCTGGGGCGATAGCGCATCTCCATTTTGGATCTTAACCGTGGATAGATGTAGATGTCTACGGCTTAATTATTCACTTACCATCAGGTGGACTGTGTGTTAGTTTGTCACCTTTATTCTATAAAAAATACAAGAACACTGCCGTTTCTGATCGTAAAAGATAACAAAAACGCCATGTACTAGTATGCTGGTACGAGGGTAAACATGATTGGAGTTTTTATTATAAGAAAATAAAATAATTTGTATTGATAATGCTATGGAAATCTAAACTTATTTAAATCTTAGTGGACGTGAGGTGTGAATGAGGTCGATCTCTGAAAATGTCACGAACCCTGCACGTATTACGACCTTTAAACTAAAGAACTTTCATGTGCAGTGATAAAGTTTCTATAATATTAGTTACAACAGCAAAAATTCGATACCAAATATTAAACGTAATAGTTTATATATAAATTACACTAAAACCTTTATAAATTAAAAAGAAATAAAAAATAAACATTATAATATATTGTAAGAAATTATTCCACTTCTGTTAGAAATAATCCTCAAAAGTAAAAATAACACTACTCGGTAACAAACCCTGCTTACTATCAGGACCCCAATTACATGATCACACCAAAGTATGCAGACCAACAGCATCACTACCCATCTCAATGTACACAAGGCAGCCTCTCAGCAAGACGACCTTCCTTGCCTACACTAATAGAATACCCCAACGGGCATAATAACGACCAGTGGGACTCTTGGAATTACAGAGCGATCTTCTTAGTGGCCTGCACAATACTTTATACTGCTAAAACAAGTGGAAGATTACCATTATACCTTCATTTGTTCGTATTTTCTTTTCTTTTTTTTACCCTCACTCCCTACACGGCCTCTCCTGACAGGAGTCCGTCCTCGGGCTAACTTTAAATACCAGTCTCGATTAACGGCATGGGGGATGCAGGCATAGCGTCAGTCACAGTCGACGCGCTTGGCAATAGCTCTACGTTTGCACAAGGTGTCGTCAGAGTAAGTCATAGGCACTACGTTCGCATAACTGAACACAAGTGGTAAAATTAAATATTTTGTAAGAATTGAACTATTAATAAATACGCATTATTAGGAATAACTAAACAAACTGCTGGCCAGATCTTGATCAAATTTATATAAGACCACATGATAAGCACCAGCTCGGAACCATCAAAATCGGTCACCTAGAAGAAAGTTCTGAGGAACACACATAAAAAATACAGTTGAATTGATAACCTCCTCCTTTTTGAAGTCGGATAAGAATAACTGTTTAAGTCATAGGCACTGCGTTCGCAATAACTCAAGAGAATAACTCATTAAATCATAGGCACAACGTTAGCATAAAATAATAAAATAATAACCGATTAATTCATAGTCACTCCGTTAGCATAACTTAACATCTACCTAAGTCATAGGCACGACGTTAGCATAACTTAAGCTAGACGCGACAGAAAAACAAGGTTGGTTTGTCCGCCTTCTAGTTTTACGTTTTGGCGTTTTTGTTATCTCTTACGCTCAGAAACGGCAGTGCTCTTGTATTTTTTATAGAATAACAAGTGACAAACCAACACACAGTCCACCTGATGGTAAGTGAATAATTAAGCCCTTAGACATCTACATCTATCCTCGAATAAGATCCAAAATGGAGATGCGCTATCGCCACAGAGCTCTAAGATAGTATACCTTGCTTTCATTGAAATGGGCCTCCAGATCTCTATACTCACTATACGAAACACAGGAGCATTAAGCTGCTTTTGACTCTGGTATTTAATTAGATCGCTAAACCTGTTAAACCACAATATAGCTGCAACGTAACTCTAACGCGTAGGTATAAAACGGTTCCTAACCCGCTTGTCAAACATGGCAACTATGGAAAAATCCCCTTAATGAGGCAATGTATGACACCTTTGCTCTGCATTTACTTTTATAAGCTGTAATGAACGAATGCAATTGTTTGATAAAAATAATCCTTAAAGAGTTTATAACAAATAGGTAACAAGTTAACCTAACTTAAACTACTGTATTGATATGAGTACACAGGAACACTACACAAAACAAACAAGTTAATTTAACTACTGTAACGATATAAGTACACAGGAACAATAGACTAAACTTACAAGTTAACTACTGTGACGATGTGAGTACACAGGAATAATAGACTAAACTTACAAGTTAACTACTGTGACGGTATGAGTACACAGGAATAATAGACTAAACTTACAAGTTAACAAGTGTGACGATATGAGTACACAGTAATAATAGACTAAACTTAAAAGTTAACTACTGTGACGATATGAGTACACAGGAACAATAGACTAAACTTACAAGTTAACTACTGTGACGATGTGAGTACACAGGAACAATAGACTAAACTTACAAGTTAATAATAGACTAAACTTACAAGATAACTACTGTAACGATATAAGTATACAGGAACAATAGACTAAACTTACAAGTTAACTACTGTGACGATGTGAGTACACAGGAACAATAGACTAAACTTACAAGTTAACTACTGTGACGATGTGAGTACACAGGAACAATAGACTAAACTTACAAGTTAACTACTGTGACGATGTGAGTACAATGGAATAATAGACTAAACTAACAAGTTAACTACTGTGACGATATGAGTACACAGGATTAATAGACTAAACTTACAAGTTAACTACTGTGACGATATGAGTACACAGGATTAATAGACTAAACTTACAAGCTAACTACTGTGACGATATGAGTACACAGGAATAATAGACTAAACTTACAAGTTAACTACTGTGACGATATGAGTACACTGGAATAATAGACTAAACTTACAAGTTAACTACTGTGACGATATGAGTACACAGGAATAATAGACTAAACTTACAAGTTAACTACTGTGACGATATGAGTACACTGGATTAATAGACTAAACTTACAAGTTAACTACTGTGCCGATATGAGTACACAGAATTAATAGACTAAACTTACAAGTTTACTACTGTGACGTTATGAGTACACAGGAATAATAGACAAAACTTACAAGTTAACTACTGTGACGATATGAGTACACTGGAATAATAGACTAAACTTACAAGTTAACTACTGTGACGATATGAGTACACAGGATTAATAGACTAAACTTACAAGTTAACTACTGTGACGATATAAGTACACAGGAATAATAGACTAAACTTACAAGTTAACTACTGTGACGATGTGAGTACACAGGAATAATAGACTAAATTTACAAGTTAACTACTGTGACGATGTGAGTACACAGGAATAATAGACTAAACTTACAAGTTAACTACTGTGACGATATGAGTACACAGGAATAATAGACTAAACTTACAAGTTAACTACTGTGACAATGTGAGTACACAGGAATAATAGACTAAACTTACAAGTTAACTACTGTGACGATATGAGTACACAGGAACAATAGACTAAACTTACAAGTTAACCACTGTGACGATATGAGTACACAGGAATAATAGACTAAACTAACAAGTTAACTACTGTGACGATGCGAGTACACAGGAATACTAGACTAAACTAACAAGTTAACTTAACTACTGTGACGATGTGAGTACACAAGAACACTAGACTAAACTAATTAATTAACTTAACTACTGTAACAATGTGAGTACACAGGTATACTAGACTAAACTAACATACAAACTAACTGAACTACTACGGGGCTGTCTTAACAATTAGACTCTGGGTTTTATACTATATTGAATATTCTTAAGTCACGTAAAAGACGTGCTGTTATTTCCTTAGCGGGCGGTGCAGTAAGGTAGGCGACTTTCTGATGGCATTATGTTGAATATTCTTAAGTCACGTCTAAGTGAATTGAGTCACGTCGTGCTATTATATTCTTTAACAAGAGGTGCTGTATGGTGGGTGACTTCCTGGTCACATGTAAGATATCGATAAACATTTATGTAACTAGCGTCATCTCAATCACAGTTGCAAACAACAATACAATAAGAACACCACTACATAGTGTGGAAAAAATAACAGAAACAAAATAATAACAGGTAAACAAAACTTATTTGGAACAAGGTGATAATTGAAATATTACAATAAAAAGGATTAAAAAATAAACAAGCAATCAATTCAATTATTTCCCAATTACAGATACATACAAGTATAAATGAAAATAACTGATCAAAAACCATACTTTATAAGAATATGATAAAGCAATAAATTACGGAAACAATCAAGTTACACAATATTTCAAAACTATATTAAACGATATTAAAAAAAAAAATATTGTTGATTAAAAAATGTTTAAGTCGCCATTTCTTATAGCCGCCAATTTTTATGGTTCAAAAGCCACATTAAACAAAATTCACACTTGTTCGTTGTTGTGTCCAAACGATCCTAACACGTTTCGTGCACGTTTATGTGCTTCGTGGAATTTATGTAAACGACATGTTTTAAAAGTTTGCATTCAAAGCGTTTTTGTAACAAAGGAATAGACAGAATTTCATCGTGGGGTAGTTAACATACATACATTTCACAAGGAAAAACATCCAGTAACAATTATTTGAAGACCATACAAATATCAGTACGATATTTGAACCCGCGGCCATTAGCGCTGCAAATTATTGCTCACCAATTTTGCGCGGTATTGCATGATTTAATTCGTCCCTCTCCATTCCAATATTGGACCACTAGACGCTCACCTTATCACCACTCCTTTGTTGTCGACATACCGCATTCTAATTAAATATGCCAGCTGAGATCGTCGTTCATTAAACGTACAGCAACGGAGCGGAATAATTTGCCAACATCTGCCTTTCCATCTGATTGACATGTGGGGGTCTTCAAGGCAAGACGTACGTGGTACAGCTATGTTGCAGCTATATTGTGGTTGCAGCGTGAATGCATCGGCTCAGCCGGAGTTACAGATATAAAAAATCAGCCAACATTAAGCTGATAAAATAGCAGCTTAATACTGCTGTGCTCCGTATGGTGAGTGTATGTAAGTACCAGATACCCTTTTTACTGTAAAACGAGGCATTCCACCTCAGTCCTCAGGAGTGACAACGCAACTGCATTTTGATTCATACTTGAGGATAAATGTAAATGTCTATGGGCTATAGAATAGACTGAGTGCTCATTTGTCACCCTTATTCTTAAGAAAGAGAGGCTTTTGTTAATTTAGTTTGTTTTACCATCTTCAGCTGCATCACTTATCTTTGACTGCCTTTTAAGTCTAGTGGACGTTAAGGCGATTGCTGATTACAAGGTCACGGGTTTGAATCCCCGGTCAGGCGAAAATAAGTTATTAAGGTTTTCTGTAAAAATTATCTGTAGCAGCCAGGGTTCGAGAACTTGACGCTGTTTCACACCTGTACCACGGAAGGCCCGTAAAGTCGTTGATACTGTGTATGATCTAACTTCGGTCGTGTCGGATAACCGTCTCAGCAGACTATTAGAGTGAAGAAATAGACAGTGCACCTGCACTTGACTTGCGCAGATAGAAAGTCTCTTTTAAGACTGGCCGATATGACTGAAATTCGATCTGAAGGCCATAACTTAACATCAGGTGGGATAATATTCAAGCACTGATTTATAACACTTCAAAAACTGGCCTCCTGGCCACTGCCAAGTATTTACGTGGCAATATTTTCGCGATGTTTTCCTTTATGATGTTACGTTTTATATGGTGAGTGTAGAGAATCCGAGATCATTTTTAATGGAAACGAGGTATTCCATTTCAGTGCTCAGAGGTGACAACGCATCTGCATTATTATTCTTAATCGAAGATAAATATAGATGTTTATTCACGTCCACTTACCATCAGGTGGACTGTGTGCTTATTTGTCACCCTATTCTATGTAAAAAAGTTTTTTTTTATATAGAAAAGAGTGACAAACGAGCACACAGTCCACAGGCATCTTATCATCGATTTATCTGAAGCTGTAGAACTTCATAAGTGACGACTTAAAATTATCATCAAGTTAGCCACATCACCATTATCATCATTACTGCCCTTCATAATTCACTGCTTAATTTAGGCCTCCCCCAAAGAATACCATAAATAAATAAAGGTCTGCATAACCTACATCCATCTTCTTGACACCTTGATGCTATAGCTTCCTAATTAGTGTCTCATGGTGAACAAAGTAGATGGTCTCGGAAAGGTCACAAAGTATAACCAAAGCATCCTCTAGTTTTTCACATGCACAAAATTATATTTAATAATCTCAACACCGGTGTCTGTTGACGACCTTTGTAAAACGAAATTGAATTTTCTAAAACAATTTATTTATACAGAGCTTTAATCTCAAACCTTTGATTAAACTTAAAAAACTTTCAATAAGTATTCTTGTTATATATATTAAATAAAAATCATTATATTCTATTCTATATTAAAATAAGTTTCATCAAAATATTTACTTAATGTTGGTAGTACAGAAATTAATCACAAATTGGCGGGATCTAAGGTATTACTAGCTTTAAATAAAGTTTACTATATTTAATTAAATCAGGAAACACAAAAAATTGGATGTTTGTATTAAAAATGGTGGCTAGACAAGGTTCAATTTTATCTCTTAAATAAATTACCCGTACACCGAAATCCCATTTAATCACAATCATATTTATCTGAATCGTAAATTTTCATACCTTTCACAAAACATGAATATGAAAACATACTACAGAAACGGTATATATGCACTGAGAGAGAAATGCTCAACCAATCCTAACTATAACCAAGTATTCGAACGTACTTACAAAGCTCAATTCCCATGCAGTAAATTCCCGCTGAATAGAAATGACGAAGGGAAATGAATATGGGAACGTGTCCATATTAAATACGTTCCTTTATATTATTAAACGTTTCTACGTACATCTTTTGTTCATTGCGTATTACACATTCAAGTATTCTTTGTTTAACATGTTCCGTGCCAAATTCAGCTGAATAAAATACTTAGGAATAGAAAAAGGACGAAGTGTTCTAGATATCAATATTTTTTACAGAATAAGGATGACGAACGAACACACAGTACACCTGATGGTAAGTAAATACTGTGGCTTATAGACATCTACATCTATCCTTGGTTATGAAACAAAATGCAGATGTGTTTTCAACCCTGAGTACTAAGATGGAATGCCTTATTACCGGTAAAAAGTGTCTCAGGTTTTCTACACTCACCATACGAAACACAGCAGTATTTAGCTGCTACTTTACGTTGGTACGGAGGGGCACATTGAAATGATCGGGAATAGAATATTTCGGATTGAGTTACAATAAAACCTTTTTTAGAATTTGAATAGAATCTTAATGACATTCAAATAATTAAAAAAATGTTTAAAAACAAAAACTATGTTTGGTTAACTTGGTTTAAAGTTGATACGCCGTTAACAGAAATGGAGCTCACGCGTGAACATTTCCGTGCCATAATTTATCACAACACGCGGCTTATCTCAAGATAAATGTCTCAGCGAACTTGTTTCGATTTATGATGTTGAAGCACCGAGTCAAACGACAATATACCAATGGTATGCCGAGTTCCGACGCGGTCGTGTGTGGCTCAGCACTGTTTCTTCTGCAGGTCGACCAAGAACAGCGGTCACGCCTGAAAACATCGCAGCTGTGCGAACTATTATATTAGATGACCTGAGTAGACCTGATGGTAAATATATACTGCGGCTTATAGACATCTACATCTATCCTCGGTTATGAAACAAAATGTTGATGTGTTGTTAACCCTGAGGACTAAGATGGAATGTGTTATTACAAATAAAAAGTGTCTTCGATTTTCCACACTCACCATACGAAACACAGCAGTATTGACCTGCTACTTTACATAGTTAATCTGTGAGAGCGCGCTCTTTCCTCGGTCGTGCCGACCCATTCATACTATAACCACAATATAGCTGTACCATGGCTCTTCAACATATACAATTTAACTCTGATTATCAAATCTATATGGAGCGTACAGCATGTATGTGACGACTTGACAGAGGAAGGCTACGCTGTTATGCTTTCGTGTTTCGTATGGTGCCCGAAGACCCATTTTACTGGTAACGAGATATTCGAACTTAGTTATAAGGGGTGATAACGCATCTGGCCTTTGATTATTAATTAATAATACGATAGTGTTCATGGGCTACAGCATCCACTAAGTTTTATTTATTTACTAGCTGTTGCCCGCGTCGAATTTATTACAATTTTAATTTTTTTTAGCGCGCAACCCGAATTATTTTCTAAAATAAAAGTAGCCTAAGTTATTTCTTATAATATTACCTATCAAAAGTCCCTTCACAATCAGTCCAGACGTTTTTGAGATTAGCCGGAACAAATAAACAGACAGACAAAATTTTTAGGAATTGTTATTTTGCAATAGTGACTGTCGGTATATCAAAGTGCTAAAGTGTTTGTACAGTAGGGCTACGATGGCTCTCCGAGTACATAATCAGAGTACGAAACCTATCCAACTGCAGGGAGGTTTAAGACAGGGTGAATTTATGTATATCCCCGAAACTCTTTTCCGCTGCATTGCAATGCGTTTTCAAGTTACTGGGCTGGAAAGGATAAGTATTAACATGAATAGCGAGTACATCACTCGCCTTCGACTTGCTGACGGTATAGACGCTGGAGCACCTAAGCACTATACTCAGTAAACTCAATATTGACTTCCAACAGATAGCTCTTAAAATAAACATGGATAAAACAAAGATCATGTGTAACGTCCATGTCAAACCTATAATGGTAGTAGTTGGTAGCACTAAACTTGAAGACGTTGACGAGTGAGTTTACCTAGGATAAAAAGTCCAACTAAGTAAGGCCAACTTCGACCAAAAGATTAATCAATAAAGTTTACGACACATCTTCTAGTCAGATATACCTCAAAACTTGAAAACAAGATTGTACAAACATATGTGTTGCCAGTGATGACTTATGGATTTGAGACCTGGTCCATTACTGCTGGTCGTATGCGGAATCTCAAGGTCGCTCAGCTAACTATGGAGAGGGTCATGCTCGAGGTATCTCTGCGTGATAAATTAAAAATTAGGTTATTCGCAGTAGAACTAGAGTAATCGACATAGCCCAACGAATAAGTAAGCTAAAGTGGCAATAGGCCGGCCATATAGCTCGGAGAACCGACATCTGATGGGGAAGAAAGGTTATTGAGTGACAGCCTCGTTCCGGTAGGTGAAGTATGGGATAGATGGAGTAACGACCTGTTAAGACATGCAGGAATTCGATTGATGCAGGTGTTCTATGTTCAGTATTGAACTTGTGAAGGTTTGTAATGATGAATGTTAAATTAGGTAAAAATTTTTCATTAATAAGTCCTGCACATTTTCTGGGACTTCGTTGTAAAAGCATATACAGAATTACTCACTCGAGTAACTGGTATATGGTATAATGTATAAGTTATAGAAAATAAGGTCATTTGAAAAAGAAATTTCGAACGACAACGGTACCGCTTTTTCGGTTATTCGAGTAAAGATAATAAACTTACGTGAAAAGGGATGATACTTTATAAAGCTCAAAGGCCAGACCGAGCAGTTGGGAATGTTTGCCGAAAGATATATTATCTAAATGATAAATGTCTATCACATCCGCGAAACCTTTTTTTGATTTGTAGTGAAGAACATTCAGCTATGAGCTTTTAGTAAGTGTTTGTGATTTTTGATATTTTCATTGTAAATCCAAAATATCTGACGGTAAGACCTTAATCTTTTTCGTTGTCGCCTATGAAAGTGCCAAGGTGGCGTTAGCAGCAAATCCTCACTATTGGAAACACGTGTCTTACTACTCTAAGAAATGGATTTTATACTTGAAACAAATTGAATATACTTTTAGGCGATAAAAAGGATAGAAAACTAGGTTAGCACCTACTACGACTGCCTTTTTGTCTAGTAGTCCTTCTGGGTAGGTAACACTATTTTAGCTATTTCTACCGCCAAGCAACAATGCCTGCACTGCTGTGGTCTGAAGGGCCGCCAATATAATTACACACTGTGAGGGCATTCCATCTTAGTTCTCACAGGTGCTTTTTTAAAGTGTGCTGCAGTTGCTTATGGACTGTAGTAGTCACAATCAAAACAAGTTACGTTTTCACTGGATGCAAACTAAAACTCATTTAGTAACATCTCTTTTCAATATTTCTTTCAACATTTGTTAACATATTTGGGTACCTTAAGAAATAATGAAAGTAGTCGCGGCTATTTTTAATATATATCTAACAAAAAGATTTAACTTTTGGATTAAAACATATCACTTTATACTTTTACTTTACACTTCAATAATACTTCATGTGGAAAATAGGGCAGCAAATTTTATTACATTTAACATAAAAACAAAGGCATCAACGCAAGGCGCATTATAGTCTTTCACGAATGTAATAACCCTCACAGTATTCATATTATGTGGACGGTAACAGTGATCTTTATCGCACTTCTGATGTAAGAAATTTCAATGTAAAGCTACAGGAAAAGGCTTTAATCACACTTCTGATGTAAGAAACTATTCCACTTCTGATGTTAGAAATTATCCTTAAAAGTATTTTAAAAAAAACACTACTCGGTAGCAAACCCTGCTTACTAACAGGACCCCAATTACATGACACCATCAAAGTATGCAAACCAACAACATCACTATCCATCTCAATGTAACACAGGGCAGCCTCTCAGCAACACGACCTTCCTTGCCATCACTAATAGAATACGCCAATGGACATAGTAACGACCAGTGGGACTCTTGGAAATACAGATTGATCTTCTTAGTGGCCTGCACGATACTTTATACTGCTAAAACAAGTGCAAGATTACCATTCTATCTTCATTTGTTGGTATTTATTTTTATTTTTTACCCTCATTCCCAACAATATTATTTTCTTATTTTATTTTGGCAAGGGTACGGGACCCTTGCCAAATAAAGTTAACAAACGAACATTCCACTGTATGGCAAGTGGCTACTGCAGTTCATATATATATACAGGTTGTCCCAGTAATGGTGGATAATCTGGTACGTACGTGTTCGGGCAGGGGGGAGGTGGCCTCGGTTCCCTAAACAAAAATTCTATCCCGAACGGTTCAGGGTCTACGCCATGTTTTATAAAATTCCGAAAATTCGTACTTCTGCTCACATTTGTGGTCATCAGGTCCGCAGTTTAATGGCTAGATCGGATTTTTTTCTTTTAACGTGTTCCCTAATAATGGTGTTTCTAAATTACCCTAAAAAGTTTTCAACTACTATGGGTAGTATTTTACAGGATTGCACTAAACATAAGAAAACATAAAATTGAGCACCTGTGGTGAAAGAAAAACGTACAGGATCTGTGTACCTTTTTTTTTTCATGTTTTTAAGAATTCATACAATGGAGTATTTGTCGATCATTTTTACTCACATTAATCCTAGGCACCGTTTGTCTCGCTCACACAGCTTAGAATTGGTCCAAACAAGGCGAGCAGGTAGTAAAGTAAAATTTTCAAGGGCGACAAATGTACTTACCTAATAAAGACATGCAATGTTAAAAAAAAAACTATCTGCCAATAATTTTGTAATTTTGTAATGAAATGCCTACTTTTTCACATTAACGGCTATAACTCAGTAAGTAATGACATTAAGTACATAGTATACTAATGTTTTAGAATCCTTATGATATAGAAAAACTTTTTAAATGGTTAGCAACACAGATCCTGTACGTTTTTTTTTGCACCACAGATGCTCAAACTTAGCAGTTAAATAAAGTAAAAAAATTAAACTTATATTTAGTGCAGTCCTGTAAAATACTACCCATAGTAGTTGAAAACTTTTAAGGGTAATTTAGAAACACCTTTATTAGGGAACACATTAAAAGAAAAAAATCCGATGTAGCCATTAAACTGCGGACGTGATAACCACAAATGTGAGCGTAGTAGCGTAGCGAGAAGTACGAATTTTCAGAATTTTATAAAACATGGCGTAGACCCCGAACCATTCGGGATAGAATCTCTTTTTAGTGAACCGACGCCACCTCCCCCCTGCACAAACACGTACGTACCAGATTATTCACCATTACTGGGACACCCTGTATATATATATATATATATATATATATATATATATATATATATATATATATCTACAGTGTGTATTTATATTGGCTGCCCTTCAGATCACAGCAGTGCAGGCATTGTTGCTTGGCGGTAGAAATAGCTAAGATAGTGTTACCTACTCAGACGGACTATCAGACAAAAATGGCAGTCGTAGTAGGTGCTAACCTAGTGTTCTATCCTTTTTATCCCCTAAAAGTATATTCCATTTGTTTCAAGTAAAAAATCCATTTCTTAGAGTAGTAAGACACGTGTTTCCAATAGTGAGGATTTGCTGCTAACGCCATCTTGGCAGTTTCATAGGCGATATCGAAAGGTTAAGGTCTTACCGCCAGATATTTTGGATGAAAATATCAAAAATCACAAACACTTACTAAAAGCTCATAGCTGAATGTTCTTCGCAACAAATCAAGAAAAGGTTTCGCGGATGTGATAGACATTTATCATTTAGATAATATATCTTTCAGCAAACATTCCCGAGTGCTCGGCCTGACCTTTGAGGTTCGTAAAGTATCATCCCTTTTTACGTAAATTTATTGTCTTCACTCGAATTACCGAAAAAGCGGTACCGTTGTCGTTCGAATTTTCTATTTTAAATGACCTTATTTTCTATGACTTATACATTATACCATATACTAGTTACTCGAATCCAAGGAATCAGTAATTCTGTATATTATGCTTTTACAACAGTCCCAAAAAATGTGCAGGACTTACTAATCATTAAATTTAAAGTAATTTAACATTCATCATTAGAGTCCTTCACAAGAAACAGAAACAGAAACAGAAACTATTTTATTCAATATAGATTATAAATAATGCTTAATGAAAGTCACTCTTTTGTATAATTACCACTGGTTCGAAAAAAAAACCTCTGTCCTGGGAAGAACCAGCAAGAAACCCAGCAGGACTTTTTTTTAAAATAACAGCTTACAATCATGTATGTTACACAAATTAACAACACAACAAATTAGAAATAGCTTGGTAGCGATCCCCTCATTTCCAGGGGTTATTATCATCTATAAATTCTTTAATACTATAATAACCCTTTTTATACAAACTTAGTTTAATAAAGTTTTTGAACTTTAAGCAGGTCAAATTTTGTATATTTTCTGGGATTTTGTTGTAAAAGCGTATACATCGCCCCAAGAATGAATTACTGACTCGATGGAGTCGAGTAACCGGTACTAGTAGCTTGTGTCTGTTCCTAGTATTTACAGAATGAATATCACTTATTTTTGCAAAACTACTTTTATTTTTGTGTACGTACATTACATTTTCATAAATGTATTGAGAGGCTAAAGTTTATATATTAATTTCCTTAAACTTTTGTCGCAGCGAATCTTTAGGCTTTAAATCATAAATTGCTCTTATGGCCCTCTTCTGTAAAACAAATATAATTTCAGTGTCAGCTGCGTGTCCCCATAGCAAAATACCATACGACATTATGCTATGGAAATAGCTAAAGTAAACTAGTCTAGCTGTTTCAACACTAGTTAGACTTCTAATCTTTTTTACGGCATATGCTGCAGAACTAAGTCTGCTTGCTAGTTTTTATATATGGGGGCCCCATTGAAGCTTCGCGTCTAGTATGATTCCAAGAAAAATGGTGGTATCTACAAGACTCAGTTTCTCCCCATTTAAAATTACATTAGTATTTAATTGTTTGACATTTGGAGTCATAAATTTCATACATTTCGTTTTAGTGCCATTTAAATGCAAATTATTAACATTGAACCTATTTACTAATTTAGATATAGCATTATTTACTTCGTCATATTTTAGCAATTGGCGACTTAATTTGAAAATTAAAGAAGTGTCATCTGCAAATAATACTATATCATGGTTATCTCCTACTATGTAAGGTAAGTCATTAATGTATACAAGAAACAGAAAGGGGCCTAGAATTGAGCCTTGAGGCACGCCCATCTGTACCATCGACCCGGAAGAACTCATACTGTTAATGACAACTTTTTGCGTTCTCTTACTTAAATATGAAATAATTAATTTAAGAGCATCACTTCTTACACCGTAGTGTTGAAGTTTCCTGATTAATGTTTCATGGTGAACACAATCGAAGGCTTTGGATAGGTCACAAAATATAGCCAAAGCATCCTGTGAATTCTCCCATGCATTAAATATATATTTAATCAGCTCAACACCGGCATCAAATGTCGAGCGACCCCTTGTGAAACCAAATTGATTTTTATGAAGTCAATTATTTATATTAAAGAAATTTAACATTTGATCAAGAATAATTTTTTCAAAAATCTTACTAAGTGTTGGTAGTACAGAAATAGGTCTAAAATTAGCGGAGTCTAATGTACTACCAGATTTAAATAAAGGTATTACTTTACTATACTTCATTAAATCAGGAAACATACCAGATTCGATGCTAGTATTAAAAATAGTAGCTAAATGAGGCGCGATTGTATCTATTATAGACGCAATAACTTTAACGGAAATCCCCCACAGATCCGCAGTTTTCTTAACATCAATAGTTTTAAAATATTTTACAATATCTTTTGATGATACTTTATGAAATGTAAAATTCTTTGTACACGCATTTACATTTTGTTTAAGTAATGATTCGGCGACCGCAGGAGAAGAATTCAGTGACTTAGTGGTTAATATCGGAATATCATTAAAATATTTCTCAAAAACCATTGCAACTTCCTGATCTGATTCGGTTAATTTGTTATTAACACTTAACTGGTTGTTTGAATTGCGAGAATTAATCTTACCAGTTTCACTATTAATTATACTCCATGTCATTTTAATTTTATTAGAAGCCGTCTTAATTTTGTTGCTCAAATGCAAAGACTTGGCTGTGGAGCACACTCTTTTAAATATTTTTGATTTTTTTTTACATATTCCCTAAATTCGACGCTATGATTTTATGACCTCTCATGGTAAAGATCATATAACCTATGTCTGCTCTTATGGACACCTACTGTCGCCCATTCATTAAATGACTTCCGACTGTTCAAGGAGAATGCTTTAGAAGTAAAAGTATTATTAAATTCATTGCAAATAAGCCCAAATAATAGTTCAATACTAAACATAGGCCACCTGCATCCATCGACTTCCTGCATCTCTTATCATGTCGTTACTCCATCTACCCCATACTTCACCTACCGGTACGAGGCTGTCACTCAAGAACCTTTCTTTCCCATCAATTGTCGGTTCTCCGAGTTATATGGCCGGCCTATTGACATTTTAGCTTACTTATTCATGGGGCCATGTCGGTTACTCTAGTTCTACTGCGGATAACCTAATTTCTAATTTATCACGCAGAGATACCTCGAGCATGGCCCTGTCCATAGCTCGCTGAGCGACCTTGAGATTTCGCATACGACCAGCAGTAATGGACCAGGTCTCAAATCCAAAAGTCATCACTGGCAAGACATATGTTTGTACAATCTTGTTTTCAAGTTTTGAGGTATACCTGACTAGAAGATGTGTCGTAAACTTTATAGAATAATCTTGTGGTCGAAGTTGGCCTTACTTAGTTGGACTATTTATCCTAGGTAAATTCACTCGTCAACATCTTCAAGCTTAGTGCTACCAACGACTACCATTATAGGTTTGACATGGACTTTACACATGATCTATGTTTTATCCATGTTTAATTTAAGAACTATCTGTTGGAAGTCAATATTGAGGTCACTGAGTATAGTGCTTAGGTCCTCCAGCGTCTATACCGTCAGCAAGTCGAAGGTGAGTGATGTACTCACTATTCATGTTAATACTTATCTTTTCCAGCCCAGTAACTTGAAAACGTCTTGCAATGCAGCGGAGAAGAGTTTCGGGGATATACATAAATTCACACTGTCTTAAACCTCCCTGCAGTTGGATATGTTTCGTACTCTGAGAGCTATCGTAGCTCTTTTGTACAAAAACTTTGGCACTTTGATATACCGACAGTCAACTTAGCACCGCTGAAGGGATTACAACACCGTCAAAACATCGACGGAATCAAAAGCTTTCTCATTGTTCACATACGCAAGACAAACTGGCAGATTGTACTCTTCGGTTTTCTGTACAATTTGCCGAAGGGTATGTATGTGGCCTACAGTGCTAAAGTCTTTTCGGAAACCGGCTTGTTCGGGAGGCTGGAAGAGGTCGAGTCTGCGTGCAAGACGATTCGTAATGACTCGGCGAGAGCGTTGTTGCCTTTCAAGAATAAGACCGCCGCACTTCCGCTCCACGCCTCTGAAGTAATGCCATTTTATTTATTTACTCTTTATTGTACACCAGAAAACAAAACAAAAACGAATACAATTAAATCTAAATTATAAAATGTACAACAGGCGGTCTCATCACTCTGAAAGTGATTTCTTCCAGACAACCTTAGTAGAACTGATGTAAACAATAGTTAAAAATAGAGGGGGGCGTACAAAATAAAAATAAAAACATGAAAATACATACAAATAAAGGCAAGTGAAGATTATATATGATATAATATAATAGATTAAATGAAAAGAGTACAAAAAAAGGAAAAGTGATTTATCTAATAGCGTTCTAAGTAATAAGATTTAACAAGACTTTTGAAATAATGAAGAGATATGATATGAATGATAGATAGGTAAAGAGTTCCACAAACGTAAAGCAGTTACAGTAAAGGATTTCTTAAAAAAGGAGGAAGAGTGCGAAGGAGTAGAGAGAGAAAGATTGACAGAGGATCGAAGGAACCGATTATGGGTAAGGGAAAGATACTGGAAAATTTTAAATAATGAGGAATGGAAGGATTAAACAGCACGCTATACAAAGTGGAGAGAATGTGAGTATTCCTGCGAAGGTGGATCGGGAGCCATTTGAGCTGTTTGCGAAATTCAGAGATATGATCATATTTGCGAAGCCCAAATATGAATCTAATACATAAATTTTGAATGCGCTCAAGCTTATTAAGCTGCTCCTCGGTAATGTCAAGATAGCATATGTCAGCATAGTCAAGGATAGGTAGAAGTAGAGACTGGGCGAGCGTAACTGCCATCATGGAGGACGGGCTACAAAAGAGTACATGATTGATAATAATAACTCTTGGGAATGAGATGATTGCTACCATGCCGTTTCTTAATGTTTTCATACTTAAGTAGATAACATATTTTATTGTTAATTTATGGTTTTAAGGAAATCCCGTTTTTCCCGAACTAACCTGGGGATAAAGCTCAAATTACTTGTTCTTGTAATGTATAGTAAAAAATGATTCTATTCTATTCTATTGGCTTAAAATTTTCACTTTTCTGGTTTCAGACACAATAGTTATGTAGTACACGGGACAGCGAAAGAGTTAAGTGGTGATGATATATACGTATTCCCTTCTTTATCAGTCCCTGTACGTCCACTGCGGAACACGAGTCTCACCCGTTGTAGGGAGATACACGCACTTAACACGTGGATTGACGATCATAAGATCAGACGTCTTTGTTCTTAGTCGCTGCCGTCCGTCGCCGGCATGTACATTTTACTTCTAGCGTAAACGAGATAACGCCGTCTATTAGAACCCATAAGATTCTTTGATATTTCCCCGCAGTCAATTTTTACGACACCCACGGGTCTTAAGGGGCGGAAATGTCTCTTACGTACATACAGCTATACAGGCTTATATGTATAAGGAAAATATCAGTGTAGCATATTTATGAAAGAAGTACATATTTTCATGCGAGATATTTCATTCATTCATTTATATGTTACTAGCTGTTCCCCGTGACTTCTCCCGCGTGTTAGGGTTTTTAAGTTTTTGCGCGGAACCCTAATTATTTTTCTAATATAAAAGTAGCCTTAGTTACTCCTTGTGAAATCAGCTATCTACCAGTGAAAGTCCCGTCAAAATCGGTTTAGTCGTTTCGGAGATTAGCCGAAACAAACAGATAGACAGACAGATAGACAGACAGACAACATTTTAAAAATTGTATTTTAGTTGTAAGTACCGTATTTACTTTCATATGCATTTAATAAAAAACTGTAATTTTGACATTAGAAACAGTTTTGCGATCACTATTACATTTGATATGGCAGTATTTTTATGGTGGATCAGATTTTTGTTATGGAAGTATTTTAAAATAATTAAAATTGAAGTATAATGCTCCTATCATAATGCTTACAGGCACAAAACGTGTTTTTTTTATAAAATATGGGTGCCAAGCGAGCACGCAGTCCACCTGATATTAAGTGGATGCCGTGGTCCATAGACATCTGTATTGTTTTTATATAGAATAATGGTGACAAATGGGCGCTTTATCCTAAAATAAGCTTTCGATGCATGGTCACTCTGAGGACTAACATGGAATGGCTCGTTTTCAGTAAAGAAGTTTCAGGTTCTCTACACTTACCGTATGAACAACAGTATAAAGCTGCTATTTTATGCTGGTACTGCGTTTGTTAAGGTATAAACAAGTAAGTGTAAATCTATATACAAATAAATAAAATTGAAGTGTCTGTTTGTAATGCCAAAATAGCAGCTATTAACATAATGGAAATGTAAGTATATACGATACCTATAACAAAATAATAATTCTTAAAATTTTTGTCTGTCCGTCTGTTTGTTCCGGCTAATCTCTGAAACGGCTGGACTGATTTTAAAGGCACTTTTGCTGGTAGATAGCTAATATTATAAGAAACAAATAAGGCTACTCTTATTTTTTTAAAATTGTTAGGGTTGCACGCAAAAAACAAAAGAAAATTGTAATAAATTCCACGCGGGCAACAGCTAGTAAATAAATAAAACTTAGTGGATGCTGTGGCCCATGAACACTATCGTATTATTAATTAAGAATCAAAAGGCAGATGCGTTATCACCCCTTATAACTAAGTTAGAGTATCTCGTTACCAGTAAAATGGGTCTTCGAGCACTATACGAAATACGAAAGCATTATTCTTTGAGAGCGTGGCCTTCCTCTGTCAAGTCGTGACATACATGCTGTAGGCTTTACTACGCTCCATATAGATTTTGATAATCGGCGTAAAATTTTATATATTGAAGAGCCATGGTACAGCTATATTGTGGTTATAGTATGAATGGGTCGGCACGCCCGAGGAAAGAGCGCGCTTTCACAGATTACCAACGTAAAGTAGCAGCTCAATACTGCTGTGTTTCGTATGGTGAGTGTGGGAAATCGTATACACTTTTTATTTGTTCCGATCGATTAAGAATCACAATGCAGATGCGTTGTCACCCCTGAGCACTAAAATGGAATACCTCGTTTCCATTAAAAATGATCTCGGATTCTCTACACTCACCATATAAAACGTAACAGTATTAAGGAAAACATCGCGAAAATATTGCCACGTAAATACTTGGCAGTGGGAGGCCAGTTTTTGAAGTGTAATAAATCAGTGCTTGAATATTATCCCACCTGATGTTGTGTATGTATGATGGTATGTATTTTTACAGAAAACCTTCATAACTAATTTTCGCCTGACTGGGGATTCGAACCCGTGACCTTGTAATCAGCAATCGCGTTAACGTCCACTAGACTTAAAAGGCAGTCAAAGGTAAGTGATGCAGTTGAAGATGGTAAAACAAACTAATTTAACAAAAGCCTGTCTTTATTAAGAATAAGGGTGACAAATGAGCACGCAGTCTATTCTATAGCCCATAGACATCTACATTTATCCTCAATTAAGAATCAAAATGCAGATGCGTTGTCACTCCTGAGGACTGAAGTGCAATGCTTCGTTTTACAGTAAAAAGGGTATCTGGTACTTATATATACTCACCATACGTAGCACAGCAATATTAAGCTGCTATTTTACCAGCTTAATGTTGGCTGATTTTTTATATCTGTAACCTCGGCCGAGCCGATGCATTCGCGATGCAACCACAATATAGCTGCAACATAGCTCTACCACGTACGTCTTGCCTTGAAGACTCCCACGTGTTAATTAGATGGAAAGGCAGATGTTGGCAAATTATTCCGCTCCGTTGCTGTACGTTTAATGAACGACGATCTCAGCTGGCGTATTTGATTAGAATGCGGTATGTCGACAACAAAGGAGTGGTGATCAGGTGAGCGTCTAGTGGTCCAATATTGGAATGGAGAGGGACGAATTAAATCATGCAATACCGCGCACAATTGGTTAGAAATGTTTTGCAGCGCCATTGGCCGCGGGTTCGAATATAGTACTGATATTTGTATGGTCTTCAAAAAGTTGTTATTGGATGTTTATCCTTGTGAAATGTATGTATGTTAACTACCCCACGATGAAATTCTGTCTATTCCTTTGTTACAAAAACGCTTTGAATGCAAACTTTTAAAACACGTCGTTTACATAAATTACACGGAGCACATAAACGTGCACGGAACGTGTTAGGATCGTTTGGACACAACAACAAACAAGTGTGAATTTTGTTTAATGTGGCTTTTGAACACAAGGTACGCACAACCATAAAACTGCGGGCTATAAAAAATGGCGGCTTAAACATTTTTTAATCCACAATTAATTTTTTTTATAATTGTTTTGAAATATTGTGTAACTTGATTGTTTCCGTAATTTATTGCTTTATCATTTTATTATGAAGTATGGTTTTTGATCAGTTATTTTCATTTATATTTGTATGTATCTGTAATTGGGAAATAATTGAATTGATTGCTTGTTTATTTTTTAGTCATATTTATTGTAATATTTCAATTATCACCTTGTTCCAAAATTAATATGATTTACCTGTTATTATTTTGTTTACGTTATTTTTTTCACACTATGTAGTGGAGTTCTTATTGTATTGTTGTTTGCAACTGTGAATGAGATGACGTTAGTTACATGTGACCAGGAAGTCACCCGCCATACAGCACCTCCTGTTAAAGAATATAACAGCACGACGTGACTCAATTCACTTAGACGTGACTTAAGAATATTCAACATAATGCCATCAGAAAGTCGCCTACCTTACAGCACCGCCCGCTAAGCAAATAACAGCACGTCTTTTACGTGACTTAAGAATATTCAATATAATATAAAACCCAGGGTCTAATTGTTAAGACAGCCCAGTAGTAGTTAAAGTAGTTTGTATGTTAGTTTAGTCTAGTATACCTGTGTATTCACGTCGTCATACTAGTTATGTTTACTTGTAAGTTAGAAAATAAAAGTAATATAGGAAAAGTCTTCGTGTCCTTTCATTTCAACCATCCCTAAGCTGCTATAAGTCGCTAATCAAGTTTTTTTTTATTACTCTAAAAAATAATATGGTGTTTACTTTGTTGTGGCATCGAATAAATAAATACATACATAAACATAAAACATAAACACTCACGCCTGTCACCCAGAGGGGTAGGCAGAGACTACGGACTTCCATTTGGCGCGATCCTGACACACCTCTCTCGCTTCCTTTACATCCATATATCTACGCATACACGCTCGTCGGTTAAAGGTACTCCTAATCTGGCCCATTTTTAATGTATCGCCGATTTGTTCGATAAAACTTCGTCTAGGGCACCCCTTCCCGACCCTGTCGTTCACTTCTGCAACATAAATTTGCTTTGTCACTCTTTCCTCGTTCATTCTTTCTACATGACCAAACCATCGAAGCATTCCTTTCTTAATCCTTGTCACAACGCCATCTTGCAAACCACACTTTTCTCTTATCACACTATTTCTCACCCTGTCATTCAGATTCAGTCCTAGCATACTCCTTAAAGACCGCATTTCTACAGCATTTATTCTACTCTCATGCTTCTTCTGCCAGACCCAACTTTCACTACCATACATTAAAGTAGGGACTAACACAGCATTATGAATCGCCATACGTGCCTTATTTGACACATTCTGGCTCCTCATAATAGCGTGTAGAGCCCCATTCACTCTATTTCCTGCGTTCACTCGTCGTTCTATATCCTTATCATATCTACCATCCCTGCTAAATAAACATCCCAAATATACAAACTCATCCACTTACTCAATCAACTCACCTTCTATTCTTATTTCACATAAAGTTTTACTTTCTTCTCTTTCAAAAACCATAACTTTCGTCTTACTTGCGTTCACTTTCATACCCCTTTCTTTCAATGACCAATTCAATAAAGTAACCATCATTTGCAACTCGGCCGCCGACGATGCAAATATGACTTGATCATCGACGTACAAAAGGCATTTGACGGTTGACTCACCCATTCTCAACCCACATTCTTTAACTTTCAAAGTTTGCAAAGAACTGTCCATAAATAGGTTAAACAGCCACGCGGAAGCCACACATCCCTGTCTGACACCTTTATGAATGCCAAACCAGTCCGAGTAGACCCCGTTGATCCTGACACAAGCACTGGAGTCCCTGTAAAGAGACCTCAATGCCTGTATCAAGCCAGCGCTCAACCCAAATGAGTTCAGTGTTTTCCATAACACATTCCTGTCCACTCTATCATAAGCCTTTTTTAAGTCCATGAACGCACAAAAAACTTTCTGGTTTTTGGCCAAAAACTTCTCCGCTATCATGCGCATGGAAAAGACTTGATCCGTACACCCCATCCCCTTTCTAAATCCAGCTTGCACATCCCAAATTTTTCCATCAGTTTCTTCCATAACTCTTTCAATTAACACCTTAGCATACCGTTTACCTACAATGCTAAGCAACCTGATACCACGGTAGTTTTTATAGTCCTGCTGTAAGCCCTTTCCCTTATATATTGGGACTATAACGGCTATCCACCAGTCTTCCGGTACCCGCTTCAGTTCCCAACATAAATTAAACAAGGTGCACAGCAGACCTGTAACCACACCCTCTCCAGCCCTTAGAATTTCGAGTGATATTCTATCATATCCGGCTGCCTTACCTGCTTTCATGCTTTTCATTACTTTCATTATTTCATCTACACTTATCTCCCTACCTTTCTCCACTTCTTCCGGAATTTCTATTTCACTTACGTCAGACGACTCTTCACTCTTAAACACGCTTTCAAAGTATTCCTTCCATCTCTTTAAATTTGAAACTTCATCATTCAGCATGCAGCCATTCTCGTCTCGTATAGCATTCATTCTAGGCTGTTTTGAATTTCCCCTGGCAGTTCTTACGAGCTTCCAGAACATTTTAATATTTGCCTGGAAGTTATCAGATATCCTTCTATCATTCTTATCTTATCCTTTCTTGCTTTTTCCTTTCAACAACTTCTTTTACTCTCTTATTTATAAGTCTAAAGTCTGCCTTTTTTCTTTCAATTTCATCATTCATACCGCCAGAATTACCAGCTTTAGTTGCTAGTAAATCTAGCCATGCTCTCTTCTTTGCTTCAACTTCCACCCGTACCTCATCATCCCACCACAACGTATTACTTTTCCTTTCATCCGTTCTCTTACTTACACCACATGCTTCGGTGGCTGCATCCACCAAAACTTTCTTAACATTATTCCATACATTCTTCAAGTCTAAATTATTCATATATAATTCATTCAAACCACTTATGTTTTCCCTCAGGCTGCATTTATACTACTCTTTCACACCTTCATCTTGTAACCTCTCTATTCTTATACGCTCTAACGCAGTAGTAGACACAGATGTCCGATGCCGCCAACGTCTGAATAGACCATTAATTCGGCATAAGACCAAGTAATGATCCGTCCCTACGTTGGACCCCCGGTAAACCCTTGTATCTACCACTGCGCTTCTCATTCTTTCATCCACAGTTATGAAATCTATCATACTTCTATCATCCCCTCTTTCCCATGTATACATGTGAATCCTCTTATGGCGAAAGAAAGTGTTCGCCACAAAAAGATTATTTTCCACACATACGGTGAGGAGGTCTTCACCATTCTCATTTATTCTTTCATCGCCAAACGTTCCTAATATCCTTTCATAACCAGACCTGAATAAATAACAAAATCTATAAAAATACGGTGAAAACTGTAACGTTCATGTAAGAAAATAATATTCCTTACGAACTTAACAGCAAGTTATAAACTGAGTCAAGAAGTACTTTTATGAATTTTTAAGCTTGTAATATTGTGTATGGCATCCACATGATAAATGAGGCGCATTATGAACGATGATTCTTTTAAACTCATGTAGTTTATTGTGAGCATTGCAAAAGATTAACTCTATAACGGGAGAAGCAGTGGAGTTTCGGGCTGATGAGGATAATAATGACGATAATGATGATCACGATAAACAAACTAACATTTTATACGAGTTTTTATAAGTGATAGAGTTATGCTGCAGATTAAATATCATTGTAGCAGACGGTCCACGGTTCTGATAGTAGTGGATGCCGGAGCCTATAGATGTTAACATCTATTTTCAATAAATAATCAAAATGCAATTACGTTGTCATCTTTGAGGACTAAAATGGGATGTATCGCTACCGGTTAAAAGGGTACTGGTTTTCGTCTCACACCCGCGAAATATAGCAGCACTATTTCACGCTTGTATTCTATGTCAGTGTGGTCCTTTTTGGTTGAATCGAACCGTTAACTCTGCAGTGTGGTTCTATCTGGTTAAAAAAGGCATTATTACTATGTAAAGCTTAATACACAGTAGGTGCGTAACGGTACATGTACTACAATACGCGGTAGAGCCAAGCTACAGCTGTAAATTATACACATAACAATCACCTGTCTTAAAAACTTATCTGCTAACTTTAAACAATAATTTTGTTAGAATTTAAACTGACGAATATAGTGTATTTAATATTTAACGCACAAAAGGAAAACCTTCAAAGTTTATTCAAAGTCGTTTCAAATAACAATTAAGAAACGCTCGCTGATCTTTGAATTGTTGCCAAGTTTGGCATATTATTAATGACTTTGATAAAACGTGTTTCATTTATAACTATCCAAAACTAAATTGCGGCAAAATTTATGAAAAGTTACTGGCATATTACTCCTTCTTATGGTTTTTTTTTCAACCGACGTGACAAAAGAACTTACAGTTGCACCTGATGGTAAGTAGATGCTGTATGCCATAGACACTTTACATCTAACATTGATTATTAATAAAAATGCAGATGCGCTATCACCCTTGAGGGCTAAGATGGAATGCCTCGATTCTTGTTAAAAGAATCTCTGGTTCTCCACACTGTCCTTACTAAATACAGCAGCAGCATTAAGTTGTCGTTTTTCGCTAGTATTCTGTGAGGACGTGGTTTCTCGTCTGTCGAGTCTATACATTCGCACTACAAGTATTGGACAACGACAAATGACACAAATGGCTTTAAACTTAGGGTTGTAAAGGTGTGGTGCTCTAGGCGTTTGTCCTTGTGCAATTGATGTTGGTAAACTGCTAATGGGGAAATCACTAATGAAAGAAAGAAAGAAAAAAATATTTCGACACATAAGCACAACACCGTATTGTACGTAATATTTATTTTTTGAACGTTATTATAAATAAAGTGTTAGACGTGGCCGAAAGTGAAGAAAAGGGATCGCACTCAACATTTGACGTGGCGAACCACAGTCGCTGTTTAGAAGTGTAGCATGATTAGTTACTTTGGGTAGTTTGAGCAGTGCAAATTTTAAGAACCTACTCCTTTTTAAAAGGCCGGCAACGCATCTGCAATTCCCCTGGTTTCCCTGGTGTTGCAGTTGTTCATGGGCGGCGTTAGTCACTTACCATCAGGTGAGCCGCATGCTCGTTTGCACTCTCTCCTATAAAAAAATATAAAAAAAAAATTCTAACTGTAAATAGAAAATACTCGTATGATGAAGTGGGACAATGTCTGGATAGCGTTTTATAAAGCAATAAGAATAAGACAGTTGGAAACCAAAACCCAAATTCCATAGAATGGGTAAAATTCAGCATTATCAATGTGGCGAATATAGGCTTAAGCTCATCAATCTACTTGACCATGCATAACGATGTGAATATTGGTTCCGTGGATGTTGAAACCAGGTTTCTGTAAAAAATGTCATCAAAATTCTTTAAGATATGATATATGAAAAAGGAAAAGTTATAGCCTGCTACGTTCCACTAATGTAGATAGACCTACTTAACTTTTGGAGAGGGTGATGTCGCTATTACTGGCATTGTGATATCTAGCAACTAGTCCATTGCACAACTGCAGTCCATGTTGATGGACTTGACATGACCTTAAAATATTTTAATGCTCAGACATAAAAGCAGCAGCTCAGCACAGCGGGACAGTATTTCATGCGGGTACACCGCTTGCAATTTTACAAGGCGTAGGTTCGGATCACATGGAATACTGTTTTCATCTCTGGGTTCCTCCATCCCCTTGACTGCATCTAACGCAGAGCGTTTCGCTCCCTTAGTGTTGCAGTTGTTCATGGGCGGCGTTCGATACCTAACACCAGAGAGAGAGAGAGAGAGAGAGAGAGAGAGAGAGACGCATGCTCTTTTGCACCATCTTCTATAAAAAACATGCTGGTTTTTCACGAAACTGTTCTTCACCGCCGAGGACGTGATGAGACTGGGTAAATCAATAAAAAAATCATAATTATTACTTAAGTAAAATAACTATACCTAAAAGGTAGTAACTATACCTAAAAAGAAAAGGCAAACGTAATAAACCCTGACTTAGCATTTTTATTCATTAAGGTGTTTTAAATGAGTATGCTCTCATAATGAGGTTTCCCGGCCATTATGACCTCTACAAACAATCATAGAGCGCTGCATTTGAATTTAGAACATTGCAAAATAAATAAGGTGTACACTGTATTCAGAGGGTTTGTTTAAAGAGGTTTGTAACGGGTAGCACAGACTGGCATTATCGGGGTCATAATTTTGCATGAAAGCTTTTTCATATTGTTTGAGACCATATCTTTAATTCTGTTTTATACTGTAGAGAGATAAATGAGTATTTTCTCTCGAGGAATGGCAGCGGGTTTTTGTTGGTCCGATATAACCCGCCGTTGCCCCCGCGAGGTAGGTTTGCGTAGACATTTCGTCAAGAAAAGAAAATGCACGGATACTGACCCGTAATCATGGGTGATGTAAAGTACTCGAAATATCGGGACTATAAAATAACTTAATAATTTTATGCTAGAAATCAAAGTAATTATTGAAAATTAAACTAGTTTATACGACACGTCGTACGAGACGTCAAACACCTCAGTCCCCTCCCCCGAGTTGGCCATGGGTTCTGTAATGTACTTAAAACATCGGGTATATAAAATAAGATATTAAGCGTAATAGGATCCGTATTCAGTGGTTTAATTTAAATCTAAAGTGTTCACGTACACATAATAAATCATTAATATTAATAACAATGAAGTAATTATTGCCAGGTATACTCTCTTGTGTTTATTTAGTTTCTTGTATTAATTAAATAGGCGCGGCAATATTTTTAATTTGCTATTTACAGTTTCTAAAAATTTCTCGCCGTCTTGGGAGGAACGACATATTCAGATACGTTAAAAGTAGAAAATAATGAACTATTCTGAGATATGTCATACAATAATTATGATTTTAATCACAGAATAAAAGTGAGTAACGAGCACATAAAACACCTAATAATAAGTAAGTGGATGCTGTGGACCAATGACATCTATATCTATTCTCGGTTAAGAATCAGAATGCAGTTACGTTGTCACCCACGATGACAAAAATTTAATGCCTCGTTTCAAGTTGAAAGGGTCTTCAATTCTCTACACTCACCATACGAAACACAGCAGCGTTAAGCTGCTATTTCATAATAGTATTCTGTAGCGTGATCCTTTCTCGATCGAGCCGACCTCTTCGTGCTTCAACCATAATGTCGCTGCGGCATACCTTTACCACGTAAAATTAATACAACAATTATTATGAGAATAACAACATTTAACTTGATTTCAATAAATCAAAACAACATTCTGAAGTTCGTGCTATTATTTTTTAGTTTTTTTTTAATAGAAATAGGGTGACAAACGAGCACACAGTCCACCTGATGATAAGTGGTTGCTGTGGCCCATAGACATCTACATCTATCTTCGTTTTCGAATCAATATGCAGATGCGTTGTCAGCCTTGAGGACTAATATGGAATGCCGCCTCTTTACCAGTAAAAAGGGTCTCCGATTCTCTACACTCAACATACGAAACACAGCAGCATTAAGCTTAAGTTCTTTAATGTTGGTTTTTATTTTATTAAATTTATTTTTTCATTATAGGTTAACAGTGATTCTGAAAATTGACTGCACTTTAGTCTTTTGAGGTATTAGATTGGCAAAATTACTGCAATGTTTTAGAGGTTTTCCTCTTTGCGTTATCACTCGTCATCGTTTTATGACTTTTCACACAATTCCAAATTTTGAATGTACTTCTGAATAAGCTGCAGGGAATGGCAGATTTCAGAGAATAATATAACGAGAAGATATAACACGGATTTAAGAATAATATAACACGGTAAGGCTTTTGGGTTATAAAATTGTAAAAAGCTGCTATAGCGTAAAGTCCACTGCAGAACATAGGCGTCCACCATAGATTGCCTCATTGGGGATGTTTGCCATAGTTGTTACGCTTAACAAGCGGGTTGGCAACCGCATATTTGTTTTTATTTTTAATTGTTATTAGAAAGACGCTGGTGCCCATCTCCTGACTTGTTTTCCTCTGTTGTCCCTTACGACACCCACGGGACATATGGGTTAGTGGATATTCTTACACAAAATAAAAAAAACCGTCCCATAAGGCAATCTTTAACATAGGCGTACTTTCGGCAATGGACTTGGCAGGCTGTAACAGCAACAGTAACAGTTGTGATGAAACCACTGACGACTTAAATGGACTACCTCTCAGCCTGTAGCTATAATGTCTCTCTATACCTAAAAATAAATCAGGAAAGACATAACAATGTAATTCAAATCATCCATCCTAACAGAAAGGAAATAAAGTTTTCATTCTCTGACATAATTAAATCCCAACAGAATAAAAATCTCATCCTTTTTTAGAAGGATCGCGCTTTGGTCGTTGCAATTATTTGTTTTACGTTAATCTATTTTGTATTTCAGCATTTGCTATTGTGAATTAAAAGTATATTAATCATTTACACTCCTTTGTCGCCTCGGTAATTAAACGTGGAAAAGAATTTCTGCCATTTATAAATTCCTGGTCAACATTAAAGTAGTTGTATATCAACATACTTGTATTATTACTACTACTTAATACATGATAATAAACATTGAATATATAACCATAACTTTTAATTTGATACTTACTATAATAATATTGAAAAACAGTTAAAAGCTTATTGAAATCCGATTATAAATGACTGAGCAATTAATCAACTAAGCTACTTACTCTCATAGTCCGTTGCTCGGATGGGACAGTATACCAACATAACCGGAGAGAAATCTGGCTCAGGACCAACGGTACGTGCTTTCTGAGGCACGGCGGTGAAACACCTCTGTAACACAACCTTCTTTACCTACACTAGTAGAATACCCCAAAGGACATAGTAACCACAGTAGGACTCGTGCAATTACTTACTGATCTTCCTAGTGGCCTGCACGATACTTTCTACTGCTAAAACAAGTGGGCGATTAACATTCTATCTTCATTTGTTTGCATTTCTTTTTATTTTTTACCCTCATTCCCAACAATAGAATATAAAAGACACAACACTTCACTTGCCGGTTGTAGGCTATTATTCGAGAACCTTTCTTGAACATCGGTTAACGATGTTGAAGAATCCAGAATCTTTGAGATATATGATTTATATGGCCAGGCCAGTGCCACATCAGTGTACTGATCCGCTAAGCTATCAGTTATTTTTGATCTGCTGCGATCTCTTTTGGTTAAAATTAAGGATAATCTTACAACTATTAGTTCATATCATGATTTCTTATATTTACGCGAATACTACACATGTAATGAAACTAATTTAACGGATTCGTTAAAATTCTTGTCGATTGCTGGAAATATATGTATTAATTGCCATCCTTGGTTTTTAGTTTATTATTTACTTTATACCGTGTAATGGAGTGCCTCAAACTTGTAAGCGGAGTGCGTCACAATAGAGTCCACCAACTAGTAATTTCGTTAAGACTGGGCGACTTGAGCTAAATTTGGTCTGGAGGACATTATTACCCCGTACCGTCCCGTAGGTATCGTAAGAAGCCACAAAGGGAAACGTAACAGGAGATATCCATCAGCATCTTTCTAACGAGAAATTAATTTAATAAAAAGGTACGGTTGTCAGCCTACCAAGCAGCTATAATTTATGGCAGAGGCCTGTGTTTAGCAGGGGTTTTTTAATTGGTAGTAATGATGTTGAATAATGTTTTTTTTATAAATATTAAGGTTAATAAACAAGCAATTCCACCTGATGTTAAGTGGAAACCCATAGACATTTACGAATATCCCCAATTAAAAATAAAAATTCAAATGTGTTATCATCCCAGAGGACTAAGATGAAATGGCTCGTTTTCAATAAAAACGGTTGTTTTTGATTCTCTACACTCATCATAGGAAACACATCAGCATTGAACTGCTATTTTACGCTGGTATTTTGTGAGAGCATGGTCCTTCCCCAATCGAGCCGACCCATTCGTGCTACAATCATAATATAGCTGCAGCATGGCTCAATCACGTAAAAAATCACTCATGTGTGATGGTGATGAAGAACACTCACATATACAGAGAGGTATTTTACTTATACAGAGAGTAGTCACTTTTAGTTTAAAAGTTCGATCATGTAAATCAATATAGAAACCAAGTCATAATATGAAGTTCACTGCGAGATTTTTCTGATAAAATGACGAATTCTGGAAATATCATGTCCATTGAAATTGCTTTTTTTCATTGAAATTTTTACACGTTCCTGTATTTTCCATTTTCAGAACTGAACGAGATCAAACTAGTTAAAATGGCGAATGACTTAGAAAATTCAATTTCCTTAGAGATAGAACATTTTAAATAGGTAAATATATTAATACCAGTTACGTTCACGGAATACGCAATTACATAAAAAGGGATTTAATATTATTTAAAAAAAAACGATACACTAGAGCTTTCTCCTCTATTTTGGAGACTTTTTACATGTACAAATTGCACATTACATGACATGACTCAGAAAAATTATGTTTAGACCATTCAAACACAAAAGTGTTTGCGAAATTTGAGTCTGCGGCCCGCAGCGGCTTTTCCTTAAAAAAGTGAAGTCCTAACGAAAACAATAGCTTATTGACCTGGAGGATAATGACTCATCGGTTGTCTCGAATCATTGTGACAGATTTGAGGTGGTTCGTGGGTTTGTATCTCAGGAATCTTAGGAATGCCTTTAATTCCAATTAGAGATCATGTGACCCCTTGTTGACGCTGAGGGCAACAACTCATGGGCTTTAGTCGGTAAGAATCCGACATAACCTGTGCTTAATCCCTAGATTCGACAGGAATCCATCAGAATTTCACCTAAAAAGGACTCCTTTCTTGTCTATGAATTCCTTTGGTCAGGTACCACACTCCTACATATTTCTACAGCTAAGTGGCAGTGGATGCACGCCTGTGTTCCCGTCTCAAGGTTACAGAGATCCTTTATTGCAGGCACGGAGGCATAACATTTTAATTCTCAAAGTTGGCAGTGCATTGGAAACCTTCTTTATTCAAAGTTGGTTGCAGGTATCCATGGGATGCAATAGGGAATAATCACAGTGAACTGTGAGTCCCTTTGTATCTTCAATTTAAAGATGGTTTAATACTAAACTACTCACTAACTTAAACCGCTGGATTATGGAAGTTAGTCATCACGCTATGTAAAATTTATGCTCGACTGAAGTTTCTCTTAAATTATTTTGTGTTTAAAGCTTAATATGGAGTCTGGAACATGGAGTTATTTGAAGTTGCACCAGCTTCCTTTTCTGTAACGAGTTTGTATTAATAAAATGCATGATAATGATAATTTCACAAAATATTTTGTTTTCACTGAGTTTTGTTCACTGAGTTTCCACGAGTACAGTACACATCTAGCTATGACTAAGAATCTAAATGCAGATAAGTTGTTACCAATGAAGACTAAGATGGGGTGCTAAATAGTAGCATGATGGTGACTCACCCTGGGTTGCCCGGGTTAAAAAATTATCTATCTTCAATGGGTCATGTTATGTATGCATGTTTTGTTCTGAAACTGATTCTCCGCATTTACTGATTTCCTGACCTAGAGAGACCAACATGTAAGTGAAAATAAATATTTATTTATGCTAGAGTTTTAATATAAAACTTGTTACTGTGAGTTATTTTTAGAGAACTTATCGAGAGGAATGATTAAGCCATACAAATGAAATTAATACAGAGTAATATAAATTGTTTCCACTAAAACATTTTATATAATTCTATTGAATAGACACAGAAAATTCTACTAAGACCTAACACAAAAAAGCATCAAGCAAGTATCAAGTATCAATGACAAACTGCAAATGCGTGTCTATTCGCAACTATTGCGCAACTGACTCTCTTTCTATAATATTGGGTGTAATTACTCTAAGAATATTAGTATATATATATTACTAGCTTGCCAGGTAGACGTTGTTCTGCTCTTTTCAACGACCCTTCCTAAAAATCCTTAAATTCGCAATAAAAATTTTTGAGGGTCATTTAGCGGGATAAAAACTATCCTGTTGGACCAAAGTTGGACCAAAATGCACACAGTGTGCAAAATTTCATTGAAATCAGTTCAGTAGTTTAGGAGTCCATCGCGGACAAATAACGTGACACGTAATTTTTATATATAAGGATTTACATTCATAATGGCTATTGAAAGCCATTTTTGCTTTAATCACTGGTCCGAAAAGAAATTCAAACATTTGTTTTTAAAAAGTAATTTTATTTCTGGTCGATGTGTTTCAGCTAGAACCGACACCTGAAATAGATTCTTAACGATGTGCTAGCGTGTCGGTTATAATTGCCGACATATCAAAGGCATATGCTGACCATCCCGCGGCGTGAGTGCTCCATGCTGGATGGGCGGTTCACACAGCACTCCTCTCGCTAGATATCCACAAATAAAGTGGGCCTGACGGAATCCCCTCAATTATGCTGAGTACGTGTGCTCCAGAGTTGGCACAGATTCTAACGCGTTTTTTCCGGTACTCCTACTCCCTAGGCGTAGTCACGAAATCATGGAAAACGGCTTTTGTCCACTCGACCTCTAAAAAAGGCGACCGCTAAGACTCATCTTACTACAGGCCTCACCTCCTTATTCTCCAAAATAATGGAATTTATTATAAACTGCCAGCTCATGTGATACCTTGAGAATCACCATCTGATTATTGAATGCCAATACGGTTTTCGTCGGGGTCGATCAACTGATGACTCCGAGACTCATAGATGGGCGGAGCAAGTGGAGTCCAAAGAGGTGGCATTGGCCGTGAGTTTGGACATTGCAAAGGCCTTCGATCGGATGTGACACAAAGTGCTTCTTTCGAAACTCCCTTCCTATGGGCTTTCCGAGAAATTGTGCGATTATGCACCAGCTTTCCTGTAAGATGAAGCCTTAAGGTCGTTGTAGACGGTACATGCTCCGGCTACAAGCCTATTAATTCTGGTGGTCCACAAGGCTGCGTGCTATCACCAATGCTGTTGCTTCTGAAAATCAGTGATATGTTGCAAGCTAGTAAAATTCGCATTAGTCGCAGGGGTGTTTGAGAAATATTTCACTGATGTTCCTATATTGACAACAAATTCATTGAATGCTTCTCCAATTGTCGTCGAGTCGTTACTTAAACAGAAAGGTAATGCCTATTTAAAAGAATTTTGATTTGAAAAAGTATTATCACAAGATGTTCTAAAATACTTCAAAACCATTGATATAAAGAAAACCGCAGATTTGTGGGGGATTTCCGTTACAGTTTGGGCGTACATAATATATTAAATTGCACCTTATCTTGCTAATATTTTTAATACTTATATCGATTCTGGTGTATTTATTGTTTTAATGAAGTATAGTAAAGTAATACCTTTATTTAAATCTGGTAGTTCTTTGGATCCCGTTAGTTTTAGACCTATTTCTGTATTACCAACTCTCAGTAAAATTTTTGAAAAATAATTTTAAATCAATTGTTAGTTTTTTAATACGAATAAATTACTTCATAAAAACTAATTTGGTTTTACATGGGGTCGTCCGACGTCTGACGCCGGTGTTGAGCTTATGAAATATATTTTTAATGCCTGGGAGAGTTCAGGAGATTTTTTAGGTATTTTCTGTGACCTTTCCAAGGCTTTCGATTGAGTTGATCATGAGACAATAATAAGGAAGCTACAATATTACGGTGTAAAAAGTTTGGCGCTTAGACTTATTACTTCATATTTAAGTAACAGAACTCAAAAAGTCGTGATCAATGGTAAAGGTTCCTCCGGATCGGTAGTATCAATAGACGTGCCTCGAGGCTCGATTCTTGGCCCATTCCTGTTCTAAATCTATATTAATAACTTACCTTATCCTATAGGGGACAATCACGATATAGTATTATTTGCAGACGATACCTCCTTAATTTTCAAACTCAAACGGCAGTCAATTCATTATGACGATGTAAATAATGCTCTATCAAAATCATTACATTGGTTTAACGGGAACAATTTGCTCTTAAACGGCAATAAGACACAATGTATTAAATTAACAATACCTAATGTTTTACATTCGAATAGCAATGTGCACGTAAATGAAAAGGAGTTGAGTCTTGTAGATACCACTGTCTTGCTTTGTATTATTATTGACGCGAAACTCCAAAAGGGCCCCCATATATCTAAATTAGCAAGCAGCCTTATTTCTGCAGCATATGCTGTAAAAAAGATTAGAAGTTTCACAGATTTTGAGACAGCTAGATTAGTGTATTTTAGTTACTTTTATAACGTAACGTCTTATGGAATTTCGCTATGGGGTAATGTGAGTAATATTGAAGCTATATTAGTTTTGCAAAAGACAGCCGTACGAGCGGTTTATAACCTAAATTGTAAAGGCGCCCTCAGAGAAAAATTTAAAGAAATAAACATATTAAATTGGCATCGCAATCCATATATTTATGAAAATGTAATGTATGTACATAAAAACATTTACCAGTTTCATCAAATAAACAAGCTTTAATAGGAATAAGGATGTTCATACCTTAAACACTAGCAACAATTATAAGCTTGTAATGCCAGTTACTAGACTACACAGAATCCGTAATTCATTTATGGGGCAATGTATACGCTTTTACAACAAAATCCCAGAACATGTTCAAAGTTTGTCAATAAACAAGTTTAAAAGTTTTGTTAAAGAAAAACTGTACCACCATGCTGGTTATATGAAAATTAATTTAAAATAGTATAAACAAAATTATTGTTAAGTGAAATATGTTTAAAAAAATCCCGCTGGGTTTCTTGCTGATTCTTCCCAGGACAGAGGTATTTTCCACACCATTGGCAAATAAAAAATGACTTTCAATAAGTCATCATCATCATCATCATCATTACAGCCTTTCATAAGTCTAATGCTGAACATAGGCCTCCCCCAAGGAATGCCACAAAGCACGGTCCTGAGCCACCTGCGTCCATCGACTTCCTGCAAGTCTTACCAGGTCGTCACTCCATCTCGTGGGGGGTCACCCTACACTTCGCCTACTGGTACGAGGCTGCCACTCGAGAACCTTTCTTCCCCATCGGTTGTCGGTTCTTCGATCTATATGGCCGGCCCACTGCCGCTTCAGCTTATTAATCCGTTGGGCTATGTCGGTTACTCTGGTTCTGCTGCGGATATCCTCATTCTTAAGTTTATCACGCAGAGAAACTCCGAGCATAGCCCTCTCCATAGCTCGCTGAGCGACCATGAGCTTCCTCATACGGCCAGCAGTGAAGGACCTCGTCTCATATCCGTAAGTCATCACTGGTAACACGCTCTGGTTGTACAATTTCGTTTTAAGGTTTTGAGGTATCTCTGACGAGAAGATGTGTCGTAGCTTCCCGAACGCTGCCCAACCGAGTTAAATCCGTCGATTGATCTCTCGGTCGAAGTTGGACTTACCTAGTCGGAATATTTGTCCTAGGTAAACATAGTCGTCAACAACTTCAAACTTAGTGATCCCAACAACTACCGGCATAGGTGTGACATGGACATTAAACATATTTATTTTGTCCATGTTCATCTTAAGACCTATCCGTTGGGAGACACTATTGAGGTCATTGAGCATAGTGCTTAGGTCCTCCAGCGATTCTGCCATAAGGACTATATCTTCGGCAAATCGAAGGTGAGTCATGTACTCGCCATTGATGTAAATACTGTATCCTTTCCAGCCCAGAAGCTTGAAAACGTCTTCCAATGTAGCGGTGAAGAGTTTCGGGGATATAACATCATCCTGTCTTACACCTCTCTGCAATTGGATAGGTTTCGTACTCTGGTTCTGTACTCGGATAGCCATCGTAGCCCTACTGTACAAGTACTTCAGCACTTCGATATACCGATAGTCAACTTGGCACCGCTGAAGGGACTGCAGCACCGCCCAAATTTCGACGGAATCAAAGGCTTTCTCATAGTCCACATACGCCAGGCATCGTGGCAAATTGTACTCCTCGGACTTCTGTACAACTTGCTGAAGGGTATGTATGTGGTCTATGGTGCTGAAGCCCTTTCGGAAACCGGCTTGTTCGGGAGGCTGGAAATCGTCAAGTCTGCGTGCGAGACGATTCATAATAACTCTCGAAAACAGCACGTAGACGCGGCTCAGAAGGGAAATCGGTCTGTAGTTCTTCAATAAAGCATTTTCACCTTTCTTGAAGACCAAGACCACCGCACTTCTGCTCCACGCCTCCGATGTAATGCCACCATGGAGAACGGAATTAAAGAGCCTCCAAAGGACTTTCAGTACCGATTTTCCACCCGCTTTCAGAAGCTCCGCTGTAATTCCATCCTCGCCTGGGGCCTTGCCGTTTTTAAGATGCTGGAGAGCCATTTTAATCTGGCTCAGACTGACGTCCGGGATATCTTCGGAATATTGTCAATAAATATTATGTAATTATCAATATTGAATAAAAAATCATTCATTGATTCATTCATTGATATGCGGTTAACAGCACTGGTACTCTATACACGGGCCTTGTCAACATTTTTCGGGAAAACGTAGCCGAGTACCGGAACAAACTTGTGTCTGAAGTCGAGTCTGCTGAACAATGTCTAGGATTGGAGGAGACTAAATCTAGTCAAGTTTAATCCTCAGAAAACACAAGTTACCGCACAAACTTGTGTCTTCTGATAAGGTCTTCTGAGAAGATACGATAAAACGTCCCCTTGTTGCGTCAACCAGTATCGAAATCTTTGGCGTCGATATGTCGAGTGACGTGCAGTTTTGTGGTCATTTGGAAAAGAAGGCCAAACTGGCCTCTAGAAAGCTTGGCGTGCTCAGTAGAGCGAGACAGCATTTCATGCTGGCACATCACCTGCAACTTTAAAAGGCGTAGGTTCGGCTTCAAATCTTTTCCGATCAGCTCGATTCACTTTCACTGTGAAGAGATGTTGCATCCCTTTGCATTTTTCTTTCGTACCTATTACGGGGAGTGCTTTGAGGAATTGATTGGATTAATTCCAGCCGCTAAATTTCACGAACTCACATCGCGGCCAAACTCCTGATACCATATACATCACCTAGATGCTTGCCGGTCTATCATTGTAGGTTTCACTAGGAGTTTTCTTCCGTGTACGACTTGTCCGTGGAATAGATTTCCACGAGCGATTTTTCGAACCAATACGACTTAGGGACTATCAAGAAAATACTTACTCCTTACTAAAAGACCGGCAATGAACCTGCAATTCTTCTGGTGTTGCATATGTTCATGAAAGGCGATAGTCACCTGCCATCAGGTGACCCGTATACTTGTTTGCGTTCATCTCCTGTAAAAAAAGACGGGCATCTATAAGTGGCGATGAATGCTACATGGGCAAACCCTGTAGATGGAGAAGTGCCAATCATTTGTAAATTTTTTAATGATCTCATAATTTTATAAAACTGAAACAAAGCAATAGGAACGACAAAGAAATACAGTCCTTATATTAAGTGATACTCCAGTTAATGGACAAATATAGCGAACTTCAAATAAAAAAGGCTGCAATTGCCTTGTCGCCTCTGTTCAATAAGATGCCTTACAGTCTGTAATTATACTGGATCTCTTTTGGCGGTTGTAACACCTAGTACCTACTCACATTCTCTCCATTTTGTATAGCGTGCTGTTTAATCCTTCCACTCCTCATTATTTAAAAGACCGTTTCCAGTATCTTTCCCTTACCCATAATCGGTTCCTTCGATCCTCTGTCAATCTTTCTCTCTCTACTTCTTCGCACTCTTCCTCCTTTTTTAAGAAATCCTTTACTGTTACTGCTGTACGTTTGTGGAACTCTTTACCTCTCCACATTCGTCGTGCTCAATCTCTTCATTCTTTCAAAAGTCTTGTTAAATCTTATTACTTAGAAAGCTATTAGATAAATCACTTTTCCTTTTTTGTACTCTTTTCATTTAATCTATTATATTATATCATGCATAATCTTCACTTGCCTTTATTTGTATGTATTTTCATATTTTTTATTTTTATTTTGTACGCCCCCCTCTATTTTTAACTATTGTTTACATCAGTTCTCTACACTAAGGTTGTCTGGAAGAAATCACTTTCAGAGTGATAAGACCGCCTTTTGTACATTTTTATAATTTAGATTTAATTGTATTCGTTTTTGTTTTATTTTCTGGTGTACAATAAAGAGTAAATAAATAAATAAATAAATAAAATAAATAAATATATTTAGTAAAGTAAGTTTTATCACTAAAATGGTTTAAGTGTCATCCAAAATTCAAAATTCAAGTAGATGAATTTGAGACGATGTGGCGTATAAATAATATGAGAAACTATGCTGAATACATACATAGAAATGAAATAGATTACAGTCGAAGTGATAACCTCCTCCTTATTAAGATGGTTTTATAAGCTTGACCTGTATTTATATTTGTATTTATATATGCAAGTGTAAATGTAATGGAATTTTTAGTTCAGTGTTCACTCAATATAATTTCAACTTTTTTTTATAGGATAGGGTGACAAACGAGCACACAGTCCACATGATGGTAAGTGGTTACTGTGATCCATAGACATCTACATCTATCCTCAATAAAGACTCAAGATGCAGAAGCATGACAATCGTGAGGACTAAGATGGAATGCCTCTTTTCCAGTAAAAAGGGTCTCCAGTTCTCTACACTCACCGTACGAAACACAGCAGCGTTGAGCTGCTATTTTACGCTGGTATTCTGTGAGAGCGTGATCCTCGTGAACCAGGAGGTCGAGCCGACCAATTCGTGCTACAACTATACTACTAATATAGCTGCAGCATGGCTCTAACACGTAAAACTAATTACAAAACAACAATTTCGTGTCCTATAATTTTCACTACGATCATCACAGCACATGATTGTGTTGTTTAGATTGTTTGTCGGTTTATATGTAAATATATCATCACGTTTGTAATCCGCGAAGAGGTAGGCAGAGTCCAAAAAGCAGCGAGCTACTCAGACAATGTTTAACAATGAATAAAAATATGAGTGTAGATGTAAATTTGTGTCGATGGCTCCGTGGTTTAGCAATGGGTTGCAGTGCTGAGCTGCGAGTTGGAATCCTGTAGAGAACACGTATTTGTATGTCCTAAAAATAATTATTCCGGGGCTGGATCTTGGTACTTGTGAAATGTATGTACGTAAACTGTGCTTGCGATACATGAGAGAATCCTAGTGTTAGGATCGTAACCCATTTTCAAAAAAAAACCGAAACCGAAACCGATAAAGAAATGATAGGTGGCTAGTCCATCGCTTATACAATCCCAAACCCAATACAACTTTATTCGTATTTTAGGATGTGCTAGGTGAGTAACACAGTTGGCACATTCTTTTTGTTATTAGCATTACTGTTACAGTCTACTAGAGTCCATAATTGAATGTAGGCCTCCCCCATAGATTTGTAGGAGGAATATTTGATTAGTTGGCAAGCGGTTTGGCAACGGCAGTTTTTAATTTTAGTCGTTATTAGAAAGACGCAGCTGTCTCCTGATTTGTTTCTCTCTGTAGCCACTTACGACACCCACGGCATGATGTGGGGTAGTGAATATTCTTACATCGCCAATACACAGTAAATTACTTTTTGTTTTTAGTTCCAGACTTACATGCGACAATATTATAAATATATGTAATAGATATGTAATAAATGGTGGAATAACATCACAGAAACTAGTTAAAACATGGATTAAAATTCAGACCTAAGCTACCAAAACCAAAACAAAATCAAAAATCCCTGTAATTATGATAAGAATAAAGGCTATTGACTATGTTGATTAGAAATTGCAAGAAGTAACTTGCGACTCAGTAGCGTAGTGACTTGGTATTTTGTTGTGGCGCCGTGGGTTTGCAGGTACAAATCGTGCGAAGGGTTTTTTTAATAAGGAAGAAAAGTGAGCACACAGTCCATCTAATGATACCACTGCGGACCATAGACATCTTCATCTATCTCGACTAAGAATCAAAACGCAAAGGCGTTTGTCACCCCTGAGTTCTAAGATGAAATGCCTCGTTAATACTCGAAAAAAGGATCTTCGGTTGTTGGTTATATGGTGAGCGTAGAGCACTCACCATATGAAACAGAGGATTGTGAGAACGTAGTACTATAACGGTCGAGCGGACATATATTTTAGAGTGTTTGTCCTGCAAATCATTATTCCGAGTCTGAATGCTTAACTATACGCAATTTATGTAAATGCTACCAAAATACAGCAGAAAATCCTAGTTAAACGCCTAAAAAAGTAAGGATTTTATCGCATATAATTTGACCTTTAACTGATGTTGAGCAACTTTACGAGGGTTTTAATGTGACTATGCGCACAGGGGTAGTCAAACGTTGGGAAATAAAAGTTAATTTAATACGCGATAAATTTCGTAATGTTAACCGCATTTAATGTTTAGTAATCAAAGGTATAGTTCGTTTACTCTGTCGCCTCTTACAACACCTACAGGGCGATATTGGGTAGTGGATATGCTTACACCGTCGTCACTACGCTGTTGGGAAACTAACCAGGGTATGGTAGGGTGCCCATACGGGCAGCAGCGTCTCCCTAATAACAACTAGAAAAATACTCAGGTTGCCATCCTGCCTGCTAAGGGTGTCAACAATAGCCAATATCTAAATACGAGTAAATAAAAAAAAACAAGGATATATTGTAAATTATCGGGATCTTGTAGAATAAACCTACGTGTAACACTATTCTAGCCAATCTCCATTACGCCAAATGGTCCTCACAATTTCGGCTCGTTCTCGTTTTTCTACATTTGGTGCGGCAATTGCGCTATTTCGTCAGAACATTTATCGTAATATTGTTTTGTGAAGCTATATTCGCTTTCTTGCATTATATTAATGGTGTCACCAGATAACAATAATGCTAATATTTAATACAAAATTTAAAAATATTGTTTGTACTTATTACTTGGAATGCTGAAATAAAAGTTCTTCTACTTTTGCCTAT
Source organism: Parnassius glacialis (assembly GCA_033319125.1). Classification (NCBI taxonomy): domain Eukaryota; kingdom Metazoa; phylum Arthropoda; class Insecta; order Lepidoptera; family Papilionidae; genus Parnassius; species Parnassius glacialis. The sequence continues at coordinate 5,062,140 of JAVANC010000011.1, forward strand.
TTACATTTAAAATTAACATAATAACACTCACGCCTGTCACCCAGAGGGGTAGGCAGAGATTACGGGTTTCCATTTGGTACGATCCTGACACACTTATCTCGCCTCCTTTACATCCATATACCTACGGATACATGTTTAATCTTACTTATAAACGATTTTATTATACAATATAGATTTATGATATTTGACTCCCCCACTACTTTTTTATTAAAATTATCAGCGCAAAGGTTGTCTGCAAGAAAGCCCTTCAGAACTCCTTCTAGTTATCATCGTTTCTTTTATAATAATCGATGATTCAAAATTTAAGTTTACATGGTCGTTTTGGTTAAAATTGCACATCCTTGTACTAGAAAGGACCCCTTTTCTGTTGACAGTATTTTCTGGAATATACAGAAAATAACAATTTATTAAGTGAAACAAGAAAAAAGAAAAATATAATGATTTACATTATATTTTTCTTTTTTCTTGTGTGTGCAGTGCAGTGTATAATATGAGTGTCTCACACTGTATTTCGATAATTAAATTTGGGATATTATTATTATGTAATATCAAATTTTAATATCCGCGTAAAACACATGTCTGCGTGATTCATAATTTACCAAAGTGATTAGCTAATATTTTAGGCGCGAAACACTAATGATGTTCAACGTTTTTTCTCATGTGAGAAAAGCCCTAGAAAAACCTAGGCAAGCTAGTTCGAATTTAAGAGAATGCCCCATTATTACCCGCTACCCCATAATATCATTCCGTGGTTGTCGTAATAGGTGACAGAGCGAAAATGAAACAGATCAGTTACTTCCTGATAACAATTCAATTTTACAAAGCACGGCTGCCAAGCTTGGCAAAGTTAACATCCTCTCGGTCAATATATGGGTAATGTCTATTATTTAGTTCTTTTAATGGGCTGTAAAGAATAGATGATTAAACAATAGAATCAATTTATAATGAAGCGCGGATGACGTGTAATGAATATTCATTGCAAGTTGTACGTTATTCAATGAGGGTACAGCGCAATGGATGGAATTTCCAATAAGTTCGAAACGACGTGCCTAAGTAAGATAGTTTCTTCATGAAGACAGCTTCTAATTTAATAAAAAATATTTTTATTGAATTATTTACGTTTATTATAAAAACATACTGTTTAGGCCCAAAAAAGGTCATTTGAGACGGCACCCAATCTCCTTCGACTTAGCGAATCGCCCGATGGTACCAGGTGTCACGCGCGTTTCGGAGAGGGGCCAGCGGAATGCAGCTTCTCAGCGTTTGGCGCTGGTGGGCGAGAAACAGTAGCTCAAGGGCAGCGGTGCAGTAAATTAGCGTATCTTGGTGACCGCTGCAGATGGTTCGCGCGACCGGTTTTTGAGTTATGGTCTAGATTTTTAGAATTTGTGCGCGTTACTTCGCTACTGGATTGTGGTTTCGTGAAAACAGCCTCGGTTTAGTTTGTCTAAGTTATAAGTTCGAGACAAGAGGCTTGCATTGTATTTGATTGATTAAAGTAATTTCGTTTGAAGGGCGTCGCCTGGTTGATTGTTTTGGAAATCATTGTTTAATTATACCGTCACGTTAAGAGCCTTTTGTGTGTTGACTCTGTAGCTAGTTTACGTGTCAGCTAGGTTGATTTTGAATTCTTATTGCGGCGTAGTATTTAATAGCGAACGAAGGAGTTTAGTTGTTGTTTGTAACGCTGAACTTTGTGTCTCGTGAAGAGATCGCGTTAGTTCCCTATTTGTAATTTGGTGATAAATGAATCCAGAACATTGAATGTTGAACTTAGAACTACTGTTCGTTACTTGTGTCGGGTGTCACGTGTTTGTTTCTTCGATGAACGTTGAATTAGTTAAGTTGAAGTTAGTTAAATGTACAATAAAGTTGATAGACTGAAATAGTGACATGAAGAAAGAAAAAGGGGTCACCAATGGATGGTCCCTGCTGGAGTGATGCAGCATTGTGGAGCAGCATGGAAACCGGCCGCTGCCCGGTCACCTCATCTGGACCAGGTCACATACAGATACACACCACTAAACACCACTTTACATGCACCTACCCTACCTACCGCCTGACCGAGCCTTGGGTGCGGTCTTAGCTTCGGATCCAGGTACGTACTATTTATTTACCTAGCCTTCTCCCTATTGTGTAGTATGATAGGTCATTCCACCATAAGGCCGTAGGGCCCCGTCCTTAGTTGTCCGTCGAGTCTACAGCTGTATGGGCCCCTGTATGATCGACCTTTGTCGGGACAGCTAGGGGCGTGTACACATACCCTACCTTACTTCTTATGTAAAATTGGGTACCTATCTTTTCATAGTTAAGCGAGTTTGTTACTTCGCTTTTAACACTAATGTTAACATTCCATTTGTAAAAATCTTTTGGCTATAGAACGTGCCAAAGAAATAGACATACACACATACATACATATCCACAACAAAACACACGTTACAATAGATGAAGCGAAGACCTGGTGAAGTATGCAAAAAGTCTCTAGATGCAGATGGCTCTGGACCGTGGTTTGTAGAATATTATTGGAAGTTGTAAGGGAGGCCTATGCCCAAAAATATACTGGTAAAGTAAAGTTAAAAGTAAATTTGCAGCCTATTTAAGTCCCACTGCTGTGCACAGGCCTCCTCTCATTTCTGAGAGGGTTTCCATCATCATCATTATTGCAGTCCTTCACAAGTCCACTGCTGAACATAGGCTCAAGGAATGCCACAAAGCACGGTCCTGAGCCACCTGCATCCATCAACTTCCTGCATTTCTTAACAGGTCGTCACTCCATCTAGTGGGGGGTCACCCTACACTTCGCCTACTGGTACGAGTCTGCCACTCGAGAACCTTTCTTCCCCATCGGTTGTCGGTTATTCGAGCTATATGGCCGGCCCACTGCCACTTCAGCTTACTAATCCGTTGAGCTATGTCGGTTACTCTGGTTCTACTGCGGATATCCTCATTTAGAAGTTAATCACGCAGAGACACCCCGAGCATAACTCTCTCCATAGCTTGCTGAGCGACCTTGAGCTTCCTCATATGGCCAACAGTGTAGGACCACGTCTCAGTTCCATATGTCATCACTGGCAACACGCACTGGGTGTACAGTCTCGTTTTCAAGTTTTGAGGTATACCTGACGAGAAGATGTGCCGTAATTTCCCGAACGCTGCCCAGCCGAGTTGAATCCGTCGATTGACCTCTCGGTCGAAGTTGGACTTACCAAGTCGGACTATTTGTCCCAGGTAAACATACTCGTCAAAAACTTCGAGCTTAGTGCTCCCAAAAACTACCGGCATAGGTGTGACATGGACATTAAACATGATCTTTGTTTTGTCCATATTCATCTTAAGACCTATCCGTTGGGAGACACTATTGAGGTCATTGAGCATAGTGCTAAGGTTCCTTATGACAGAATCGCTGGAGGACTTAAGCACAATAAGTCCTCCAGCGATTCTGTCATAAGGAATATATCGTCGGCAAATCGAAGGTGAGTGATGTACTCGCCATTGATGTTAATACTGCATCCTTTCCAGTCCAGTAGCTTGAAAACGTCTTCCAATGCAGCGGTAAAGAGTTTCGGGGATATAACATTACCCTTTCTTACAACTCTCTACAGTTGGATAGGTTTTAGTACTCTGATTCTGTACTCGGATAGCCATCGTAGCTCTACTGTAAAAACACTGCAGCACTTCGATATACCGACAATCAACTTGGTGCCACTGAAGGAACTGCAGCACCGCCCAAATTTCGACGGAATCAATGGCTTTCTCATAGTCCACATACGCAAGACAAAGTGGCAGATTATACTTTTCTGTCTTCTGTACAATCTGCCGCAGGGTACTTATGTGGTTTAGTACCAGCCTTTGCGATAACTGGTTTGTTCGGGAGGCTGGAAGTCGTCAAGTCTGCGTGCGAGACGATTCGTAATGACTCTCGAAAACAGCAAGTAGACGCGGCTCAGAAGGAAAATCAGTCTGTAGTTCTTCAAGAAAGCGTTGTCGCCTTTCTTGAAGAACAAGACCACCGCACTTCAGGTCCACGCCTCCGGAGTAGTGCCATCATGGAGGTTGGAATAAATGAGCTTTTGAAGGACTTCAAGTACCGGTTTTCTACCCGCTTTTAGAAGCTCTACTGTAATTCCATCCTCGCCCGGGGACTTGCCGTTTTTAAGGTGCTGGAGAGCCATTCTGATCTCGCTCAGACTGACGTCCGGGATATCTTTGGAATAGTGTCGGATAAGACGCGCTATTGGATCGTTACTCACACTTGTGTGTGGCTTCAACGATGACGTGTACAGCTGCCCATAGAACCTCTCAATCTCACTCAAAATCTCAGGTGTCCCGGAAACGATGCTGCCACACTCGGTCTTCAGCTTTGACAGTTGGCTGTTTTTGGCATGACAGATATCTGGCAAATACTTTGGAGCCTTGGTTCCGCTCGACCGGTTCTTCAATACAAGCTGTATTGAAGTTGCGTAAGTCCCGCCGCATGCATTTGGAGGTCTGTCTGTTCAGCTGCCTGTATGCTGTCAAATCTGTTGAAGAATGTAGCTTCATCTCCCGTCTAACAGTCATGAGATAAAGAGTGTGATCGGAGAGTTTTTGTGTTCTTCTGCGGCGGGTCTTACAGAACTTGGCTCCGACCGCATGGACAGTTCCCACGAGCTTGTCATTCATATCGTCCACTTCATTGCAATCTTCTAGGCACTGAAAACGCTTTTGTGGCTCGAGCTGAAAGGTTTCGGGACTTTGGAACAGAGCACGAGGGGAACGGAGCGTTGACATTAGACGATACCTTTCACAAGTACAAGATAGCCACTAGTTTATTATTATTTTTCGACATTAGACGAGACCTTTCTAACTTAACGTTTAGTTTCAGTGTGCCTCTAACCATTCCGTAATCGCTACCAGTTTTCACCCTCGTGATCACGGAGATATCACTGAATAGTTGTCGTCTGGTCGTCATAATGAAGTCAATCTCATTTTTTAGTGTTCCGTACCTCAAATGGAAAGAACGGAACACTTATAGGATCACTTTGTTGTCCGTCTGTCTGTCTGTCTGTCAAGAACCTTTTTCTCAGGAACGCATGGAGGTATCAAATTGAAATTCATATCAAATACTCAAGTCTACTCTCCCTTGAAGCTGTGCTGTCAAAGTTCTAAGCCAACGCAACCAAAAGATACGGCCGTTTATGCCGCAAAATTTTCGAAATTCGCAAGGGAATCAAAACCTACAGGATACTTCCCGTGAACTCAGAATCATGAAATTTGGTACAAAGCAACGTTTTATAGCACAGATAAAGGAAAAATTGCGAAAAGCATAAATTTTTAGTTACATCATATAATAAAAATATTTTGAATAATTTTAAACTTATATACCTACGGATTTGTTCGGAACCCTCGGTGCGCGAGTCCAACTCGCATTTGGCCGGTTTTTTTTTGTCGAACCGTCGGGGCTCGATCAGGTCCACTTCCTGTGGGGTCGCTGGGCACAGACCTCCTCTCATTTCTGAGAGGGTTTTAGGGCAAGGAAATGCCCGCCGCGCTGCCCCTATGCGTGTTGGCGAACTTCACATGTCTTCGAAATATTTTTTTTCTTATTTCTCAGACATGCAGGTTTCCTTACGATGTTTTCCTTCACCGCCAAGCATGTGGCAAATCAGCACTTAAAATTACAATTAACTATTTCATTAGTGCCAGCGGGGATCGAATCCGGGTTGCTCGCGTACTGTGTAACTTAGAGCGAGCGCTCACATCTGAGCTACCACGGCTCTTAAAATAGGGCGCGGACCGCAAACTCGAAAATATACTGGTGAATGGTTTAAATGTTGATGAAGTCAGTATTAACTTTTTTTTAAAGAATATTTTTATCTACTTGAGCATATTTTTACTAAGAAAAATGACAAGGAAGTTATTTTGAGAAGACATTTTAAATATACGATTAGGTACTTTACGCTAAAACGTCAAACGTGCTCTTTCAATTTGGCTTTAGCGTTGTCTTGAGAAACATCTAGAGCCGGACTTAAAGTGAATTTGTTTGCATTTTAGAAGTACTGTTGAAACTTTCATCTTAAATATTAATATTCCTTCTTTACTGTTTCAGTGAAAGCAGCTACTGTAATATTAAACATTATACTGGAAAGTAGCTACCAAGGATAATATATATAATGGGAAACTATTCTAAAAACGTAGCAAACTATTTTCCCGCGTGAATTTCAGTGTAGCAATACTTAAGTTATATTATAATGGTAATGCAGTGGTATTAAAAAGGATTAAGCAATTTTACTTCTTCTCTTTCTTTGTTTTTTTTTCTTAAATTTTAGCACAAATAATAATTTATTTATTTATTTTTTATTTATTTAAGCTTTATTTGCACACATAAAAAAAATGTACAAAACGGCGGACTTAATGCCTAAAGGCATTCTCTACCAGTCTACCTTTGGTTTGTGCAGAGAATCTAGTGATGAGTGCAAAACTCGTAATTAAAAAAAAATTAAAGGTTTAAGGAAAAAATACAAAATTATAATATAATGATAATAAATACAATACACATACATATACATTTACATTACTACTTACATGCATACAATAGTATTTTATACATATACACAAATACCCACAATAAATACATACACAATAAATAAATATGATATTTTTATATTATACATACTTGAGAATATAACAGTTTCCGAAGTTTTTAAATTTTTTATTATTATCCGAAACTACTACTGCTTCGTTAAGTAATATTCCCAGAGTAAACGTTTAAAGATAGGTTTAGTTTTTGCTTCTTTTATATTTCTGGGTAACATGTTCCAGAGTCTCACTGCATTTGAAGTGAAAGAATTGTGAGAGAAGCCCGTGCGACAGAAAGGAACATGAAGAGTTAGATTTTCCGCGGAACGGAGACATCGGTTGTGAGAATCGCCCTGATACTGCAATTTGCATTTCAGATATGCAGGGACAAACGGATCGTGTAAAATAGAGAATAGCGTAGAAAGGATTAAGGTGATATAATAGAGCTAACCTTCAAAAAACTAGTATTATGTAGCTATTTATAAGGGTCAGATGTAGAATAATTTCTTTCTCATAATAAAAATGTTCTACAGACCGAATTTCAGTAATGCAACTAGTCTGAACGGAGGTTAACCATCTGCACAGGACAGCTAGTGCACAAGTGTGTGTATACTATATTAACACATGTGCACTTCCTTACTTTATGTACTCTCATATTTCGATAGAACGGTAATCCAAGACCACCGGAGAGAGATCAGGCTCAGGACCAATTACCTTATTTCCGAGAGGGGTGGTAAAACACTACCAACTTCCTGACTCCCGAGTTGCTACTGAAAATTTCTTGACATATAAAATCAATAACTGAAGTAGGCCCGTTCTGGCATTCGAACCCGGGCCTTAATGATCAGTAGTCATGCAAACAACCAACAGACCAACCAGGCAGTCGGTTTTATATTTATTCAGTATTTGACACACGGATTAGAGGTTTGCCACCACTCCATTCTAAATTACCATTGAATTCTCTTACCAAATTACCTTTACCTATATACCGTTTGCAAGCATCGTACCGGTAGGCTAAATGTAGGGTAGCCCCCAACTAGATGAAGTGTTGACCTGGTAAGAGATACGGAAGTCGAGGTAGCAGATGGCTTAAGGCCGTTCTTTGTGGCATTCCTTGTTGGAGGTCTATGTTCAGCAGCGGATTTGTGAGGGGCTGTAATATAAGTGATGATGATATATCGTGTGGATCTTTTTCATATCCCGACCCAGTCTTCCGTTCCCTACCTAACCCTTGATGAGAGTATTACAGTCTGATATGTTTAATACTAAATTCAAATAATGAGCTACAGCATTGCCTCACTGGAACTGATAACTATATAGTATATAATAGATAGATAGATAACTAACTGATTGCAGCACTGAGCTGCATCTCAAATGGAATATTATAATTACCACACACTACGTTTGCTCCACTCAATGAATTGAGTGGGTAAAATAGATGTGAATCCATTTTCTGACCAAACCACAGGGAATATCAAAAAATACGGAGGTGAGTAACGCAGCCGTAGCCTTCTTTGTTTTAAGATGGTTACAATTCAATGTTATAAAAAACTGGTCTACTTACGCGATAGAGCAATACTGCAGCTATATTATGGTTGCAGCACGAATGGGTCGGTTCGATCGAGGAAAGTCCACGCTCTCACAGAATAGCAGCGTAAAAAGGCAGCTCACTGCTGCTGTTTTTTGTATGGTAAGTGTAGAGAACCGGAGACTCTTTTTACTGGAATCGAGGCATTCCATCTTAGTCCTCAGAGGATAGATATAGTATAGATGTCTATAGGCCACACCATCCACTTACCATCAGGTGGACTGCGTTCGTTTGTCACCACTTCCTTATACTGTAAAAAAATTATACATCCCACTGCTAATTAGTAGTCTTCTTTTATGTCTGCGAAGACTCCAATGGGTGATGGTGGGCTTTGATCGTCTTTTTTTAATTATTATAAGCCAGTACTTGACCACAATTCCACTTGGTAGTAAGTTGTGTAAAGCCCTACATAGTAAATCGCACTGTCTTAGCGTAGCACAAGCCTATGCAACCCTGGCTTGAACATTCCCAGATTGTATTCGGATGGAGACACAAACGCCGGTAAATTATTGTCTGCGATTTGTTTTATTTATCGGTCATGCAAGCTTCTACATGATGATTTTATTTACCTTGAAGCACTTAGAAATGACACAAATACTTGTCGGAGTTTTGGCGGGAACTTTATCAGTGTCGGTTTGCTGCTCCTGTTTCATAGTTTAAATAATAGTTTGAAGTGCATTTTGATATGTAAAAGTGGTGCGATTTTATGTATTAACTGTCTACGCATGTGAACTATTAGTGGAAACGGTAAAACAAATTCTCTGATGGTGATGGATTCTTAAGATAAATGTTTACATAGGCGCCTTTAGATACCATCACCAACTGTCAGCTGTCTGCTGGCTCAAGTTGCCGTCAAAATCTCCCAAGGGCTGCACAATGTGACGCATCAACATATTGTGAAGTAGTGAACTATGAAGGATAATTATACATTTGGAGAAATTATAATAAACCGAATAAAAATACTCAAGACTTGGCCTAGGCAAGGTCAATACCAGGCCATAAACTCCAAAAAAAAAACAACAAATACTTGTCACTAGCTGGTACCCGTCGTGTTGCTTCCGCAGAAGAAATAATTGTGAAAATACCGTTTTGAATTTGGAATAGTTATATTTTTAAATAGTTATGATAAAACATTTATTGAAATTGAATGATATACTTCCAAATAAGTTTGTCGATGCGATACACGCCCCACCTATTGTAAGTTAATTGTACTGAGCCTATGACCTTTGCGTAAGTGAAAGTAATGTGTTGACAAAGTTTTACCGCAATCTGATGAACGCTATAGGAGCACATAAAATACGTAAAAACAAAAATATTTTTAACATTTTAGATATTATTAACAATTTCATCGGTGCTCTTGGGGATTGAACCTGGAATCGAAGGCGAAGGCTCAACCCTTGAGCTCCAACGGCAATGAGACTTTTTTCAACACAAAATTTTGTTAACCTGATTAACCTAATGATGATATTCATACGAGTATTATTAAAATTAACATGTCTGCTGTGATATCGAAATAACTGCCATAAATCTTTGCCTCATATTCAGAATGGCTGAAGCTATTGTAATAAAATTTCACGAACAAGCAGAGAGCAAAGCCAATGATATAGCCCATATTTTAAGCAAAAAATATGAAGATTCTTAAAAACAACTTTAATTGAAAAAGTGAATGGTCGTTAATTTTCTTAAATATCGAAAACGTTACATTATTATTAGATGAGATCCTACCCAGATTTCACAAGAGTTAAAAACAGTGATCTCGATATCATACCACAATTAAAATCATAATATCTCGAGTCAGGTTGGCCGAGTGGTCTAAGGCGCCAGATTTAAGCTCTGGTTCCCGAGAGGGAGCGTGGGTTCGAACCCCACACCTGACAAAGTTTGTTTTTTAAAGATTTTTTTAAGATTAGACTAGCAATACGGAAACAGCTTACCTCGACGGCCTTGGTCATTTGATCATAAGAGTAAGAGTAATTATAATATTTTTAGGATTAGTGAAATAAAAAAGAAGAGAGTTTTATTTACATTCTTTAATAAGTCTCTTCAAAGTTAAAGTTCAGGTTAAATATTTTATTAAAATTTGCTTTTATAAACCTCTTTCTGAAAGTCAAGGAAGCATTTGAAGCCTTACCTGGAGTGTTTAACCGGAATATTAGTAATGAAAATAAAATAAAAAATTGTAACTTCCACAATTTTTTCGCATGGGCTTCATTCCTTTATTTTTACAACTTATTTGACTGCAGTGGCTCCTTTTTCTTGAGTCAGCCGTGGCCTCAAGATTTTTTTTTATATGAGAGGGGGTACAAGATCATACGACTCACCTGATGGTAAGTGACAACCGCCGCCTATGAACAACTGCAACACCTGATCGGTTGCCGGCCTTTTAAAAAAAGTAGGCTGTTTTCTTGAAGGTCCCTAAGTCGTATCGGTCCGGAACAATTGCCGGTGGTATTCATTTCCACAAAGAAGTTGTGCCAGGAAGAAAACTTCTTATAAATCCATCAGTAATGGACCGCCAATCATCCAGTTAGTACGGATGGTATTTCGAATTCTGGTAAAATTGAGCGGCTGGAATTAGTTCTAACAATTCTTCTGAGCTCTCCCCGTGGTAGATACGATAGAATACGCAAAGAGATGCAATATCTCTTCGCAGAACCAATAAGTTAAGCCGAACAGAAAGAGCTCGCTCTGCGCTAGATACGATCAAATGGAAGGAGCTGGCATTGGAGAGCGCCAGCTCAGAGATGGGAACAGTATTGCATGTGCAGCCGAACCTGTACCTTGTAAAGTTGCAGGCAGTGTGCCGGCATTAAATACTGATCCGCTGCTGAGCACGCCAAGTTTTTTAGAGGCCAGTTTGGCCTTCTCTTATAAATGACCACGAAATTGCACGTCATTCAACGCCGAGGATTACGATAATGGCTGAGGCAACAAGGGGAGTGCCTTGAAACTGACGGGTCATTTTAAGCGGTAAAGGCGCAAACTTATGTTTCTGTGGATTGAACTGGAGTAGATTTAATCGCCCCCAATCCAAGACTTTGTTCAACAATGTTTCGACTTCAGACAGAAATTTGTTCTGGTACTCTGCAACGTTATTCCGAGAAATATTTGCACTGTCAATGTATAAATTATCACCATGCTGTCGTCCGCATAGCAATGAATGTTACCGGTTTGCAACATATCATTGATTTTCAGAAGAAACAGCGTTGGTGATAGCACGCAGCGTTGTGGAACACCAGCGTTAATAGGCTTGTAATAGGAGCATGCGCCGTCTACTGCGACCTTAACGCACCGATCAGCCAGAAAACTGGTGATCCAATTGCATAATTTCTCGGGAAGCCCATAGGAAGGAAGCTTGGAAAGAAACGCTTTACCAGACTCGATCGAAGTTCTTCGCTATGTCGGATCTAATCGCCAAAGCCTCTCCCTTGTTGTTATAATAATATTATATCATTTAAAGTGACGTGAGTAAAGGGACGTCCTAAACGAAAGTTTGTCGCCCACATTGGCGAGATCAAGAATACCCTTATCCGACATGCATGTATGCGTAGGTATATGGATGTAAAGGAGGCAAGAGAGTTGTATCAATATTGTACCAAATGGTAGTCAGTAGTCTCTGCCTAGCCTTCTGGGTAACATGGCATGAGCGATTATGATTATACTATGATATTATATTTTACTAAATAAATTTTTTACCCTTATTTTTCTCACAACAAGTGCCAAGTGTGACTGCGGCACAAAGTTAAATTAAAAGAATATATTTTAATAATAAAAGTACATTATACACAGACCACAAGAAATAAAACAGACGTTTTCTTACTATATTGCAATACGTCTACTGCAGAGCGCCGGTCCCTTATGAAAAAGTGTAATAAAAATTCAATACAGCATTGGGGGCTAAAGCCCTGAAAAATCCGAATAGCCATTTTTATAACTTTAATTTTTGAAATATTCTCCTAAAATTAAATATGTTAGTTTATGTAAAGCAGAATGATTTGCAATATTCATGATAAGTGTATTTTATAGACATAAATGTGACAAGCGTGCACAATGTTCACCTGATGGTAAGTGGTTGTTTATTTATTTATTTATTTATTAATTTATTTATTTTATTTATTTATTTTTTATTTATTTTGCATAATGTGTGTGTGTTTACAGTTGTTATATAAAATATAGTACAACACATTAACCATTTCTGGTGTACAAAATTATTGAATTTTATAAACATTAAGTATGACATTATGAATTAAAATAAATAGGTAGCAAAAACAAAAAAAAATTAAAGTGACCTAATTAAAAAAACATTTACTACTATTTGCATTATCCTATCATTAATATTTATAATTTCATGTCACATTATAATATATTATAATTACCAAAATATTATTATTTAAAAAAAAATTAAAGATAATTATTGTTTTTCCAACAAGTCGCTAACCGAATAATAAGATTTATTAACTATCCACTTTTTCAACTCGTTCCCGAAACGCTTCCTTGGTAGTAATTTTATATTATTGGGTATTGCGTTAAGCACTTTTATGCACATTTCATAGCAATTTCTATGATAATTTACTGTTTTTGGTATTTTATCAATGACTAATTTATCTGGATTCCTTAAAGGTTTGGACTTGATAATATCTCCAGCAGTTGTAAACAGCACAGAATTATTTTTCACAAATTTTGCTGTTTCAAGGATGTAAATGCAAGGAAGTGTTAACACTTTTAAATTTATAAATATTGGTTTGCACGATTCATGAGGGGCCATATTACATATTGCACGTAGACATTTTTTTTGCACAATGAAAACTTTATTGATGTCTACAGAATTTCCCCATATTATTATACCGTAGCTAAGTATACAATAAACGTATCCGTAATACGCCATAAGAGCTGTTGACTGCGATGCCGTCTTTGTAAGGTTCCGTAATATGTAAACAAAGCGGTTAAGTTTATTACATATTTTTTCTATGTGAGTTTTCCAGTTACAAAATGTATCTATGTGTATACCGAGAAAGGAAATTTCTTGTACTTGTTTTATTTGGTCGCCATTGTGTACAATATTTAGCGATATTTCATTATTTTTTTTTATTAAAAAATTGTATTAACTTGGTTTTGCTTATATTTATGTGTAAATTATTATGTTCTAACCATTCAATTATGAATTTTAAAGAATTATTAATGTCATTTATAAATTTACCAATGTCAGATTTTTTGTTACATGTCATTAGCATAGCAATATCATCTGCAAATAAAGTCAATAAATTATTCGTTACATAAGAGATATCATTAATATAAAATAAAAACAAAAGTGGACCAAGTACACTACCCTGTGGCACGCCATATCCATTAATTAGGTACGGTGATTTATATTGCTCAAGTTCTTTATTATAATTTAACCTTGAAATTTCAACACTTTGTTTTCTATCTTTAAGATATGATTCTATCCAATTTAATGCCGGTTCGCGAATGCCTAAGTTGCTGAGTTTGTTTAGTAGAAGTTTGTGTAAAACGAAATCAAAGGCTTTACTCATATCTATGAATATTACTGAAGTGTGATTTTTGTCATCTAAATTATTAACAACATTTTTCACAAGATGAAAACATGCATGGGTAGTTGATTTATTGCTTTGGAATCGAATTGTTGTGACCCTCGTCTCGTTTGTGAAAATATATTTACATACTTTAAGGAAAACGTTTAAAAATTAAATCATAAATAAATGAATTTAACTCATTATTACAACCCTTCACAAGTCCACTGCTGAACATAGGCCTCCCCCAAAGAATGCCACAAAGCACGGTCCTGAGCCACCTGCATCCATCTACTTCCTGCATGTCTTACCAGGTCGTCACTCCATCTCGTGGGGGGACGCCCTACACTTCGCCTACCGGTACGAGGCTGCCACTCGAGAACCTTTCTTCCCCATCGGTTGTCGGTTCTTCGAGCTATATGGCCGGCCCACTGCCACTTCAGCTTACTAATACGTTGGTAATACTTTTGTTGCTCTCTCTTCACTGCGTCGCCTTCGATCATTTCTTCCCATTCCTACAAAAATTATGCTCGCACAGTCTCTTCTCCTTCCGATTCTCGACTATGCTGACGCAAGCTATGTAGACATAACTGAGGACCAGCTAAATAAGCTTGAGAGACTTCAAAATACTAGTATTCGGTTCATATTTGGATTGCGCAAATTTGACCATATTTCCCAATTTCGCTCACGTCTCAAGTGGTTACCTATCCGACTTCGCCGGAACATGCATATACTTTCTATTCTGTACTGTGTTTTATTTCACCCTACTACTCCTCCCTATCTAAAGGAGAAGTTTAATTTTGTGGGGCTTCCGGGGGAACCTTTACGCTCTTCTAGAAAATTGATTTTAAGTGTACCAACTCACAATACATAATTTTTCAATAAATCTTTTACTGTCCAGTCTATTAAGCTCTGGAATGCCCTACCTTTGCGTATACGTGAGGCACAAACTATTGTTATATTTAAGCGATTACTTAAAGAGCATTACTTGTCTCAATCGTTCGAACACCGTTAGGATAGATTGTGTGATTATGTATTTATTGTATCTATCAGCTTTATATTATTGTTTGAGGAATTTTGTATATATATGTATATTGATATATATGTGTTGTGTGTATATTTATGTATATATTTATATGTATGTGTATGTGTATATATATATATATATATATATATGTATGTATATATTATATGTTTTATTTTATCTTTTATTATGTGTTAGTAATTTATATTATTTCATGTATTACGTAGTTATTTATATCTTTTTTTTGCATTTTTTATTTGTATATTTATATTGCACCACCTACCACCTACCTATTCATTGTTTGTATTACTTTACACCTTTGGTTGCCTGGAAGAGATCGCTATGTAGCGATAAGGCCGCCAAATTGTACATATTATAATCTGATTTTTGTTATGACCTTTTTTTGTTAGTGGTGTACAATAAAAGTATATTCATTCATTCATTCATACGTTGGGCTATGTCGGTTACTCTGGTTCTTTTGCGGATAACCTCATTCCTAAGTTTATCACGCAGAGAAACTCCGAGCATAGCCCTCTCCATAGCTCGCTGAGCGACCTTGAGCTTCCTCATACGGCCAGCAGTGAAGGACCAGTTCCGTAAGTCATCACTGGCAACACGCATTGGTTGTACAATTTCTTTTTAAGGTTTTGAGGTATGTCTGACGAGAAGATGTGTCGTAGCTTCCCGAACGCTGCCCAGCCGAGTTGAATCCGTCGATTGACCTCTCGGTCGAAGTTGGACTTACCTAGTCGGACTATTTGTCCCAGGTAAACATACTCGTCAACAACTTCGAGCTTAGTGCTCCCAACAACTACCGGCATAGGTGTGACATGGACATTACACATAATCTTTGTTGTGTCCATGTTCATCTTAAGACCTATCCGTTGGGAGACACTATTGAGGTCATTGAGCATAGTGCTTAGGTTCTCCAGCGATTCTGCCATAAGGACTATATCGTCGGCAAATCGAAGGTGAGTGATGTACTCGCCATTGATGTTAATACCGTATCCTTTCCAGTCCAGAAGCTTGAAAACGTCTTCCAATGCAGCGGTGAAGAGTTTCGGGGATATAACATCACCCTATCTTACACGTTTCTGCAATTGGATAGGTTTCGTACTCTGGTTCTGTACTCGGATAGCCATCGTAGCTCTACTGTACAAACACTTCAGCACTTCGATATACCGACAGTCAACTTGGCACCGCTGAAGGGACTGCAGCACCGCCCAAATTTTGACGGAATCAAAGGCTTTCTCATAGTCCACATACGCAAGACATAGTGGCAAATTGTACTCTTCGGACTTCTGTACAATTTGCCGTAGGGTATGTATGTGGTCTATGGTGCTTTACCTTTCGGAAACCGGCTTGTTCGAGAGGCTGGAAGTCGTCAAGACTGCGCTCGAGACGATTCGTAATGACTCTCGAAAACAGCACGTAGACGCGGCTCAGAAGGGAAATCGGTCTGTAGTTCTTCAAGAGAGCGTTGTCCCCTTTCTTGAAGAACAAGACCACTGCACTTCTGCTCCACGCCTCCGGTGTAATGCCGCCATGCAGGACGGAATTAAAGAGCTTCTGAAGGACTTTAAGTACCGGTCTTCCACCCGCTTACAGAAGCTCCGCTGTATTCCATCCTCGCCTGGGGCCTTGCCGTTATTGCTGAATTTAACTCACTAATCGTAATTAAAAAAAAATTATAATAGTTAATAATAAAGAAAACAATCAAATATAGTTACACAAAAATACTCACGTAATGGGTCGCGCGGAGTACTGTAGTCATCCGTGAACTTGCACACGGTGCACGTGCAGCATTGAGCACGTCCTTCTAACATTCGACTTTAAATATTTGACGTGTCAAAAGATTTGTTTAAGTGACTTTTATAAAGTTTGATATTATTTAACAGTGGATTACAATTGTAATTCGCGCGACTACTGTAGGTTTATAAATATATATATATATATATATATATATATATATATATATATATATATATATATATATATATATATATATATATATATATATATATATACCCGTATAACACATTACGTTACAATATTCCGGTTCTATGAATACAAAGGGATGCATTATGTATGAGCTAATACATTAATGAATAATAAATAATAATAATATCATTTTAGCTAAGTCACGTTGTAATACCACATTAGTATAGAAACCGGTACTACTGCACGTACATTTTCTATTTTTAAAATGAGCAAGGGTTAATAAAGAAAAAAAAAACGGATTAGGACATTTTAACGATTTAAAAGCGAACCCGAATATGTTGTTATTACCCACAGGAATTTTAATGTTCAGTTAATATTTAAACTTAATTAACAGTATTCATATAGAACGAGTTAGTCTCAATTGCTGCAGCAATAAAAGTTACATTACACTATGATTACTTCAAATTTCAAATGTAACTAAAAATAGCGTAGTACCCTTAATTAAGTTCGATGGTAATAAGGATATTTTATAACTCTTTGTAGCATAAATATAAAGCATAAAATAAAGACACTCACGCCTGTCACACAGAGTAGGCAGACGGTAGGCAGAGATTATGGACTTAAAAATTTTACACGACCTGACACACCTCTCTCGCTTCCTTTACATTCATATACGCATACATGCTCTTAATTTGGCCCATCTATATACAAATAAATAAAATTAAACTGTCTGTTTGTAATGTCAAAAAGCAGTCTGACTGTATGCTTGTTCCGTCAATCCTGGATCGGGCCAAAATCAGTTATCGAGTTTTTCTGTCAAGAAATCCTAAGTAGCAACCCGAATCAGGAAGACGGAAGAGTTTCACCCACGTGCTTTGGAAAATAAGTAAAGCGGTTGGTCCTTCGCATAATCTCTTTCTACTCGTGTCGGATTACCGGACAATCGGAAGATGAGTGTGAGGGAATTAAGAGTGTAGTTGTGTTTGCGCATACACTTGGGTACTATAATATTGTACTGTCGTAAGCACGATTGCTGATCGTAAGATCCCGGTTCGAATCCCGGTTTGGGACTAAATTAGTAATCCTATATAATCCTGAGCATATGGTTCGTCTCCGATGAGAGTGGACGCCGTTACCGAAATTAGCGAAAAAGGACATTATTATTAATACCTATGAATTTAAAAAGTGCAGTGCGTGCAATCGTGCGTGCGTTTAAAGCAAGATCACACAGCATAAATGAAGGAAACAATCCGAAAATGTTTCCTTTATTTATGCTGTGTGATCTTGCTAATTTGCAGTACCATAACACAATAAAAATACGACTAAAACTAACATTTACAGTTATAGCATCGACCGTGATGAGGACAAATGTATAGGAGAATGTTTTTTTTGCCAGGCAAGTTTAAGTTTTTTTTATTTATTTTTTATAGGATAAGGGTGACAAACGAGCACACAGTCCACCCGATGGCAAGTGGTTGCTGCGGCCCATAGACATCTACATCCATCCTCGCTTGCGAATCAAAATGCAGATGCGCTGCCACCCGTGAGGACTAAGATGGAATGCCTCATTTCCAGTAAAAGGGGCCTCCGGCCACCTGCATTCACAAAGCAAAACGCAGAGGTAAACCTCTACTTAACGCTGGTATTCTGTGAGGTCGTGGTACCACCCCGGTTCGAGCCGGCCCATCCGAGCGACAGCAAAAGCTGCCGCGTGGCTCTACCACTGAAAAAAATATTTTATTTACAAAAAATTGCATACATAAAACCACGAAGGTTTGTAATGACACGAGCTGAGTCAACGTTATATTAAAGTATAATTAATTTAGTTTGTAAAAAAAAAACATTACAGCGTAATTAGGACCTGAGCAAACGCATATACGCTGTTTTGAGTAGTAACATATTGCTTCAATTTGATTTGTTAGAGCAATTTTAGAAACCGTCATGTCGCGAACCCTACTCGCACTTTTTCGGTTTAAAAAAATGTTCTTGGCTATTTCGTATCTTATTGAACAATATTAAGTAAAAGGAAACGTAAACACAAAGTTATGTACGAACTAATAATGAAGTTAAAAAAGAAAGTCATGGGTTTTTATTTCCAATACAACTGTTTTATTTACAGAACGAAACGTTTTCATTCAAGAAAGTTAACTCGAACTTAATAGGAATTCCGTACATTGCGTTGTTCGCATACGTCAAGTGAATATTATATAGCTTATCGCTGTAAACATTTAATTTAATGTTATTTTTATATTATTCAAATAGAAAGGGAATATCATATAATAGAACCGTGTTGTAAACGAGATACAAAAAATAAAATAAAGAAAGAAATAAATTTATTATTTATTTAATTATTCACATACCATTCACGTTCACAAAAATGCTTAGCTAGGACTAAGTAGCTATATTATAATTGTAGTACTGGTTGGTCGGCTCGACTAGGGAAGAACCACGCTTCCACAGAATACCAGCGTAAAGTAGCAGCTCCATGCTGTTGTGTTTTGTATGGTGTAAGTATATAATAGGAGACCCTTTTACTGGAAACGATACATTCCATCTACAAAGGTGTTAAGGTCTGCATTTTTAATAATCAATCGAGGATAGATGTAGATGTCTATAGCCCATAGTATTCACTTACCATCAGGTGGATTGTGTTTCGTTTGTCACCATTGTTCTATAAAAAATTAAGCAATATAATTTCCTAGCAAATGTCTTCCCATCAGATTATAATGTAAGGATTTTCAAGGTATAGTAAATATTAGTAAATCCAATTGTACATGCTTTAAGCACACAACGTTAAGGGTAGCGTTCAGGAAACTACAACATACCTTCTCGTTAGATATACCTCAAAACCGGAAAACGAAATCGTACAACCAGTGCGTGTTGCCAGTGACGATTTATGGATCTGAAACGTGTTTTTCACTGCTGGCCGTATGAGGAAGCTCAAGGTCACTCAGCGAGCTATGGAGTGGGCTATGCTCGGGGTTTCTCTGCGTGATAAACTTAGAAATGTGGATATCCGCAGTAGAACCAGAGTAACCGACATAGCCCAACAGATTAGAAAGCTGAAGTGGCATAGGCCGGCCATATAGCTCGAATAACTGACAACCGATGGGGAAGAAATGTTCTTGAGGGGCAGCCTCGTATCCGTAGGCGAAGTGTAGGGCGACCTCTCACTAGATGGAGTGACGACCTGGTAAGACATGCAAGAAGTCGATGGATGCAGGTGGCTCAGAACCGTGCTTTGTGGCATTCCTTGGGGGAGGCCTATGTTCAGCAGTGGACTTATGAAAGGCTGTAATGATGATGAATGATAAGCACATAAAAAATTACGTATAACTTGATTATACCTAATTTTTTTAAAGTAGTTTAAATACATACAAGTTTTCACTTCTTATTAAAATACTTCCAAATTTTAGATAATTTTATGTCAAACTCCAATTAAAAAAGTTTGGAAAATCCAAAGAAAATCCAAAAACTCATGAAGCTCATATATATAGTAATCGAAGTACACCTTCAAGTCGGGAGGTAAGGCCTATTCCTAACTAACAAGACGATCCCAAACTCGGCACATCTAGTTCTCCTCGTCGAGGAGTTCCAGTAGCAGTCATCGAAGTCCACCTTCAAGTCACTCTATCAAGTCCGAAGGTAAGGTCTTATCATAACTAACAAAACGAAGCCAACCTCGGCACACTTAGTTCTACTCTTCGAGGAGTTCCAGTAACATTCATCAAAGTACACCTCAGGTCTCCATAAAGTTCAAGACGTATAAGTATATTATACGTAATGTATATATATATATATATATATATATATATATATATATATATATATATATATATATATATATATATATAAATTAACGTAATTTTAGCAAAACAAAATATTGTAATAAAAATCTGTCATTATTAAAATAATAATAATATCTTACTTTGGTCAAGTATGTATCAAATTTGGTTTTTGGAATATTTTGTATTTCTAAAGCGATCGATATTTTTAGGACGGACCGCTGTAAGCAAACGAACACTCACGACGGCGGCTGAGCCCGGAGTAAAAAAATACTCTGTGGCCGGGAGTGAGGCAAAGTGTATTTAGTAAAATAAATTAATACAAGGCTGCTCAAAACATCGAAACTTCGCTATTTCTCAGACGAAAAAAACCTAATTATAACTTAACAAAACAAAATTAAACTGCCATTTACATTGCATTATTTCCCACATGATAGACGAAGAGTTTAAAAATATATTGGGTTAAACAATTGACATTTTCAAAAGTTACCGTGTTTACGCCTCCATGAGGACTTGATAAATCTACATCTTATGCCACTTAAACCGCTTTTTATGAAAAAGTAGCAATTGATCGATTTTAAAAAAAAATAAGTTCAACAATCATTTATCTTTCTGAAAATCTGCTTTTTATATCATTTATAGGTTCAAGATGATTGTTAGATACGATTTCATGCGACATAACGTTGGAATCTTGATTTTTGGGCGCTAGTAGAACATACCTACGCGCTTTACGCTTAAGGAATGCAATATAATTTAGTAAAGCTAAGTTTATGTTATGTCACTAACATCATCATCATTACTACATTATAATAATAAAAAATATAACTGAAGAAAGGAAATATGAGTTCTTTTCCCCAAATGTCCACTTGACATACTTCACTGACTGGTCCAATAATACCCAAGTAAAATCCTAAAGAAAGGTGATGGAGAGCGGCTTTAGTAGTGGGTAATAGAAAGGTAAGTAAAGATGAAGTTAACGAAATGTGAGAGATACACGATGAAAATAATAAACAAGGATTATTGAGCAAACAGCCTGCCGTGGTGTTTGTGGTGCTTGTATCTAGATTTCATAGGCATTCAAAATATATATGCACTCTCTATATCCTCAATTTCATAGTCCGATGAGACGGCAATCCAACACTAATGAAGAGGGAACAGGCGTAGGACCAACAGATTTACGTATTTTCCAAGGTCAGATGAAGCACCCCCAAATTTCCTACTCCGAGCTGATACTGAAATTGGAATTTAAACCCGAGAATAAGAAGCCGTCGCACTTACGAACCCTAGAAAAACGAGGCTGTCATAATATCTTTTACGGAATTAGGTTAGGTAAAAATTATACCAAAGAAAGAAGGGAAAACTTCATCCCATTTTCTAGTTTAAAATGAACGGTTTGAATAAGTGTCCCTTAGTAACTGAGAAATTGCATAGAACTTCCGTCTGACGCCGATACCCGTGTGTAAAAGTAGTGTTTTCTGTGTTACCCACGAGAATATTGAATAATTTACGACTTAAAACTAGTTTTTTTATAGTTATAGTTTTTATATAAAATTCTGTATGGGCCGTCAAAATAACGTCAAAGTTTGAAATGCTTCTCAGATTACATTTCCATCTGATACACATCTCAATGATCACACCGTTGAAAGGAGTCTCATAATTGAAGATGGGCCCGAACGTTCATGTAATCGACTTAGACACGATATAAGCTCTGTAATAGGATGGAAGGATAGGATTAGGCTTCCTCAATACCGACCAAGATCCGACTCGCATTAGTTACGGATTATATTCTACGTATTCGTATTGGTGGCAGATTTATTTACATTTTATATTCCAGATTATTTATTGAGTAAATTTTTAACGGCTTGCTCATTCAAGCACTTTGTGTTCGTTTGCGGTAATTCTTTTTTCAAAATCATAATATTTATTTGTGACTATCGTTAATAAAACAAAATAGGTTAAAAATAACCTAATTACTTTTAACCCTTATTATACAAATATTACACAACTAAATCAGAATTTACATTAAGGCAACTTGCAATGTACTCGTAAGTATTATATTATATAATATTATTAATATTTTATACTCAAATTATATTGCATTGCTAGTTAATTTACAAGAATTTAAATAAAATATGAATCAATTAGTTTTGATATTAAATTATTAAGTCAAATTAATTATAAAGTTAAAATTAATCAAATAACATATAATTTTATATATTTCTACAATAGTTTGACAAAATACTTTAACAAAGTGATGACCATTATTAATTTATGTGCAATAGAACCAGACTAATCGACATAGCCCAAAAGACAAGTAAGCCAACCGATAGGAAAGAAAGGTTCTGCAGTGGTTGCCTGATACCTGTAAGTACAGCGTAGTAACCCACCAATAGATTGAATGACTTTTTGGTAAGATATGCAGAAAATCAATGATGTTTTGTGGCATTCCTTGGGGGAGGCCTATGTTTAGTGAACATAAGCGTAGCTGCAGAAACAGAAACAGAAACAGAAATTTTTTTATTCAATATAGATTATGAATAATACTTATTGAAAGTCACTCTTTTGTGTAATTACCACTGGTTCGAAAAAAACCTCTGTCCTGGGAAGAACAAGCAAGGAACCCAGCGGGACTTTTTTTAAATAACAGCTTACAATCATGTATGTTACACAAAATAACAACACAACAAATTAGAAATAGCTTGGTAGCGATCAACTCATTTCCAGGGGTTATTATCATCTATAAATTCTTTAATACTATAATAACCCTTTTTAAACAAACTTAGTTTAATAAAGTTTTTGAACTTTGAGCAGGTCAAATTTTGTATATTTTCTGGAATTTTATTGTAAAAGCATATACATCGCCCCAAGAATGAATTACTGACTCGATGGAGTCGAGTAACTGGTACTACTAGCTTGTGTCTGTTTTGTGTTTTGTGTACGTACATAACATTTTCATAAATGTATTGAAAGGCCAAAGTTAATATATTAATTTCCTTAAATTTTTGTCGCAGCGACTCTTTAGGCTTTAAATCATAAATTTCTCTTATGGCCCTCTTCTGTAAAACAAATATAATTTCAGTGTCAGCGTGTCCCCATAGCAAAATACCATACGACATTATGCTATGGAAATAGCTAAAGTAAACTAGTCTAGCTGTTTCAACACTAGTTAGAATTCTAATCTTTTTTACGGCATATGCTGCAGAACTAAGTCTGCTTGCTAGTTTTGATATAAGTGGGCTCCATTGAAGCTTCGCGTCTAGTGTGATCCCAAGAAAAATTATGTTTTTTTTTACAGGGTAAGGGTGACAAACAAGCACAAAGTCCACCTGATGGTAAGTGGTCGCTGGCACCCATAAACATCTACATCTATACTCTATTACAAATCAAAATGCAGATGCGTTGTCACCCGTGAGGACTAAGATCGAATGCCTCATTTTCAGTAAAAAGGGCCTCCGGCCACCTGCACTCCCCAAGTGAAACGCAGAGGTAAACCTCTACTTCACGCTGTGTGGTATCTACAAGACTCAGTTTCTCTCCATTTAAAATTACATTAGTATTTAATTGTTTGACATTTGGAGTCATAAATTTCATACATTTCTTTTTAGTGCCATTTAAATGCAAATTATTTACATTGCACCAATTTACTAATTTAGATATAGCATTATTTACTTCGTCATATTTTAGCAATTGTCGACTTAATTTGAAAATTAAAGAAGTGTCATCTGCAAATAATACTATATCATGGTTATCTCCTACTATGTAAGGTAAGTCATTAATGTATACAAGAAACAGAAAGGGACCGAGAATTGAGCCTTGAGGCACGCCCATCTGTACCATCGGCCCGGAAGACCAGATCAGACCAGACCTAGAGATGTTGATGTTACACGTAAATATAAAAACAAAAACAACAGTGGTAGAGCCAAGCGGTAGCTTTTGCTGTCGCACGGATGGGCCAGCTCGAACCGGGGTGGTACCACGACCTCACAGAATACCAGCGTGAAGTAGAGGTTTACCTCTGCGTTGCGCTTGGTGAGTGCAGGTGGGCGGAGGCCCAATTCCCCCCCCCCCCCCCTCCCCATCAACATGGTAGTGAAATTAAATTTAAGACTACCCCAGAAGGGTACCAGCACCCCTGGAGAATCCCTCGCTGAGCATCCACGACCAAACTACTCCACTCCTGGGCGTGGGTGCTCAGGCTGCCCCGCGTATTCTGAGGGGGGGGGGGCCGAAATTCCGCTCAAGACGATACCTGCTCGGGGCAGGCGGAGCAAGAAGACAAAGGCAACCCTGCCACGCTTATCGTGGATTTCTGCAATATCAGGGGACTTCATTCAAACCTTAACGCCGTCCACTACCATCTAGAGATAGCTAAGCCGGCCTTGCTCTTTCTAACCGAGACACAGGTGTCCTCTCCGGCTGATACTTCGTATCTCTCCTACCCGGGGCACAAATTAGAACACTCGTTTGTGCCCCGGGCTGGAGTTTGCGTGTTTGTCAGAGAGGACATCTGTTTTCGACGCCTCGGCAGTCTTGAAGGTACGGACCTGTCCATTCTATGGCTGCGCGTAGACAGCGACGACCATCCCCGCGTCTACGGGTGCCTCTATAGGTCCCATAGTGGTAATGCCGACACAGACCGACTCATCGACCACGTCCAAATGGCTGCAGACTCCGTGCTACAACAGGTCCCATCCGCAGAGATCGTGATACTCGGTGATTTCAACACCCACCACGCTGAATGGCTTGGTTCTCGTTTGACCAATCATGCGGGTAGATCTGTCTATGACTTTGCTTTGGCATATGGTCTAACACAACTGGTTACTTCGCCTACGCGGATCCCAGATGTGGAAGACCATGTACCTTCCCTGTTGGAACTTCTGCTGACCTCTCATCCGGACGGATATCAGGTCTCCCTCGATGCCCCTCTGGGCTCTTCGGACCATTGTCTGATCCGGAGTACGGTGCCACTCACGCTTCAATCGCAGTTGCGTTCTACAGCTTGCCGCTGTGTTTGGCAGTATAGGTCAGCTGATTGGGACGGGATGCGGTCTTTTTTTTGCATCCTACCCTTGGGGGTGGGTTTGCTTCTCGCCGGAAGATCCCAGCGTTGTAGCCGATTCTGTTGCTGATGTGGTACTTCAGGGTATGGAACTTTTTATTCCATCCTCTGTGGTGCCCATCGGAGGCAGATCCCAGCCATGTTTTGGTCGCTCCTCTAAAAGAGCATTACGCTATAAGCAGGAGTGCTACCAGACCTGGGCTGACGCATCAACGTCTCGGGATCTAAACACCAGCGCACTTAAAAAGAAGTATAATTCCGCCTCCAGGTCCTTCAAAAGCGTCATTGCCAAGGCAAGGTCTGAGCACATCAGCAGAATTGGCGAGAAGCTAGTTCGCCTTCCTTCGGGAACCCGTGCATTCTGGTCTCTCGCCAAGGCTGTCCAAGAGAACTTCTGTCAGCCATCTCTTCCATCTCTGCACAGAGAGGACGACTCATGGGCCCATGCCGCAAAGGAGAAAGCCGATCTGCTGAGCTCTCTTTTTGCGTCCAACTCGACTCTAGATGACGGGGGGAACACACCGCCGACCATCCCGCGATGTGAGTGCTCCATGCCGGATGTGCGATTTACACAGCGGTCGGTCCGCAAGGCACTCTTCTCCCTGGACGTTAGCAAGTTGAGTGGGCCCGATGGAGTCCCTCCCATTGTGCTGGAGACGTGTGTTCCGGAGTTGGCACCGGTTTTAACGCGTCTTTTCCGGTACTACTACTCCTAAGGCTTAGTCCCGAACTCATAAAAGACAGCTTTGGTGCACCCAATTCCGAAAAAAGGCGACCGCTCAGACCCGTCCAACTACAGGCCTATCGCCATCACCGCCTTTTTCTCCAAAATAATAAAAGCCAATATAAACTGCCAGCTCATGAGGTACCTTGAGGATCACCAGCTGATAAGTGACCGCCAGTACGGTTTTCGTCGGGGTCGATCAGCTGGTGATGTTCTAGTCTACTTAACTCATAGACGGGCGGAGGCAGTAGAGTCCAAGGGGAAGTATTCGCCGTTAGTTTGGACGTAGCGAAGGCCTTTGATCGGGTCTGGCACAAAGCGCTTCTTTCGAAGCTTCCTTTCTATGGGCTTCCCGAGAAACTGTGCAAATGGATCACCATTTTCCTTGCTGATCGGAGCATCAAGGTCGTAGTAGACGGTGCATGCTCTGATCTCAAGCCTATCAACGCTGGAGTTCCACAAGGCTGCGTGCTATCACCAACGCTGTTTCTCCTGCATATCAATGATATGTTGCTAACTGGTAGCATTCATTGCTGTGCAGACGACAGCACTGGTGATGCCTTATATACCGGCCGTGTCAATATTTCTCGAGAAAACGTTGCCGAGTACCGGGACAAACTTGTGTCTGAAGTCGAGTCTTTGCTTAACAAAGTCTCGGATTGGGGCCGACTAAATCTAGTCCAGTTCAATCCCCAGAAGACACAAGTTTGCGCGTTTACCGCTAAAAAGAACCCCTTTGTCGTATCTCCTCAGTTTCAAGGCACTCCCCTTACTGCCTCAGCCAGTATCGAAATCCTTGGCGTCGACATATCGAATAGTGTGCAATTTCGTGGTTACTTGGAAGGGAAGGCCAAATTGGCCTCTAAAAAGCTTGGCATGCTCAGCAGAGCGAGACAGTATTTCATGCTGGCACATCGCTTGCAACTTTACAAATCGCAAGTTCGGCCCCACATGGAATACTGTTCTCATCTCTGGGCCGGGGCACCTCATTGCCAGCTCCTTCCACTTGACCGCATCCAGCGCACAGCGGTTCGAATCGTCGACGACCGAGTTCTTTCTGATCGGCTCGATACACTGGCACTGCGTAGAGATGTTGCATCTCTTTGCGCATTTTATCGCATCTATCACGGGGAGTGATCTGAGGAATTGTTCGGACTAATTCCAGCCGCTCAATTTCACCATCGCACATCGCGACAAAACTCGCGATACCATCCATACCATCTGGATGATTGGCGGTCCACCACTGTGCGATTTATAAGAAGTTTTCTCCCTCGCACAACTTTCTTGTGGAATCAATTACCACCAGCGAATTTTCCGGACCGATACCACTTAGGAACCTTCAAGAAAAGAGCTTAAACCTTTCTAAAAGGCCGGCAACGCATCTGCAATTCCCCTGGTGTTGCGGTTGTTCATGGGCGGCGGTAGTCACTTACCATCAGGTGAGCCGCAAGCTCGTTTGCCCCCTATTCTATAAAAAAAAAACAAGCACTGTCATCTAGCCTACGGACCGTTGGTATTCTGTAGAAAAAATAACTTTAATATAGATTATAATTAATACTTATCGAAAGTCACTCTTGTGCTTAATATGCCACGAAATTAAGCGGGATATTTTTGAAAAAAAAATCATATCGTATCATTAACGCTAAACTATAATTAACAACAGAAAACAACTGAAAAATAGCATGGTAGCGATCAATTCATTACCAGGGGTTATAATCTTCCATAAATTCCTAAATATGATAATAACCCTTTTATACAATCTTTGTATAATAAGGTTTTTAAACTTGGTAGAAGTCAGATTTTGTCAGATGTTGTTATGTTTTTCTGGAATTCGTTGTATTCGTAATATTCGTTCGTTGTATGGTGGCATTACACACGAGGCGCTGGGCAGAAGTGCGGTTTTTTTTTATAGTTTATGGGTGACAAACAAGCATACAGTTCACCTGATGGTAAGTGGTTGCTGCGGCCCATGGACATCTACATCTATCCTCTATTACAAATCAAAATGTAGATGCGTTGTCATCCGTGAGGACTAAGATAGAAGGCCTCATTTCCAGCAAAAACAGCTTCCGGCCACCTGCACTCACCAAGCGAAACGCAGAGGTAAACCTCTTCTTCACGCAGGTTTTCTATGAGGTCGTGGTACCACCCCGGTTCGAGCCGGCCTATCCGTGCGACAGCAAAAGCTGCCGTGTGGCTCTACCACTGTTAGTCTTGTTCTTCAAAAAAGGTGACAACGCTCTCTTGTAGAACTACAGAGCGATTTCCCTTCTGAGCCGCATCTACGTGTTGTTTTCGATAGTCATTACGAATCGTCTCGCGCACAGACTTGACGACTTCCAGCCTCCCGAACAAGCCGATTTCCGAAAAGGCTTTAGCACCATAGACCACATATATACCCCTCGGCAAATTGTACATAAGTCCGAGGAGTACAATTTGCCACTATGTCTGGCGTATGTAGACTATGAGAAAGCCTTTGATTTCATCGAAATTTGGGCGGTGCTGCAGTCACTTCAGCGGTGCCAAGTTGACTGTCGGATATCGAAGGGCTGAAGTGCTTTTACAGTAGGGCTACGATGGCTATCGGAGTACAGAGTATGAAACCTATCCAATTGCAGAGAGGTGTAAGACAGGGTGATGTTATATCCCCGAAACTCTTCACCGCTGCAGGAAGAAGTTCTCAAGCTTCTGGACTGGAAAGGATACGGTATTAACATCAATGGCGAGTACATCACTCACCTTCGATTTGCCGATGATATAGTAGACCTCAATAGTGTTTCCCAACGGATAGGTCCTAAGATGAACATGGACAAAACCAACATCATGTCTAATGTCTATGTCACACCTATGCTTTTGTTGGGAGCACTAAGCTCGAAGTTGTTGACGAGTATGTTTACCTGGGACAAATAGTCCGACTAGGTAAGTCCAACTTCGACTGAGAGGTCAATCGACGGATTCAACTCGGTTGGCCAGCGTTCGGGAAATTACGGCACATCTTCTCGTCAGGAATACCTCATTACTTGAAAACGAGACTGAAACCAGTGCGTGTTGCATGTGATGACCTATGGAACTGAGACGTGGTGCTTCACTTCACTGCTGGCCGGATGAGGAAGCTCAAGGTCGCTCAGCGAGCTATGGAAAAGGCTATGCTCGGAGGTTCTCTGCGTGATAAACTTAGAAATGAGGATATCCGCAGTAGAACCAGAGTGACCGACATAGCCCAACGCATTAGTAAGTTGAAGTAGCAATGGGCCTGTGGCGTAACTCGCTTCAGTTGGACCCCACATAAATGCACACCCCACACCCCACATAAATGCACAAAACAGGCCTGCCGCATAGCTCGAAAAACCGACAACCGACCAGGAAAAAATGTTCTCGAGAGGCTGCCTCGTACCGGCGGACTTAGTGTAGGGCATCCCCCCACTAGATGGAGTGACGACCTGGCAAGATATGCAGGAAGTCGATGAATGCAGGTGGCTCAGGACCGTGCTTTGTGGCATTCCTTGGGGGCCTATAGGCCTATGTTCAGCAGTTGACTTGTGAAGGGCTGTAACGATGATGATGATGATGTAAAAGCGTAAGTATCGCCCCTAAAATAAATTACTGACTCGATGGAGTCCAGTAACTGGTACTTATAGCTTGTGTCTATTCCTACTATTTACAAAATTAATGTGACTTATTTCATTAAAACTACTAAACTAAAATATTTTTGTATACATACGTTTTCGTAAATTTATTGAAAGGCCAAAGTTAATATATTAATTTCCTCAAATTTTTTTTAGAGACTGTTTAGATTTTAAATCATTTAATGCTGTTATTCCTCCCTTCTGCAATACAAATATAATTTCAGTGTCAGTCGCGTGTCCCTATAGAAAAATACCATACGATATTGTGCTATAGAAATATCTAAAATAAACAAGTGTAGCTGTTTTAACACTGGT
This sequence comes from Parnassius glacialis, assembly GCA_033319125.1. Taxonomy (NCBI): domain Eukaryota; kingdom Metazoa; phylum Arthropoda; class Insecta; order Lepidoptera; family Papilionidae; genus Parnassius; species Parnassius glacialis. Next base: position 5,092,288 of record JAVANC010000011.1, read on the forward strand.
AAGATTTCTATTATTTATACAGCATACGCTGCAGAAATAAGTCAGCTTATTACTTCCAATATGTGAGGGCTCCATTGAATCTTAGCGTCTAATGTAATTACAAGAAAAATTGTAGTAACGACCGAATAGAATATAAACCTTTTTATTGAATATTAATTACATGTAATTCTTATTGAAAGTAATTTATACTTTTTCTACTGTATCGGCAAAAAATTCTATCCTGGGAAGAACTATTATGAAATCCAGTGGGACTTTTTTTTAAAAGCATAACTTACAATTTAATATTTATACAATTCTTATGAAAACATTTAGAAATAGCATAGTAGCGATCACCTCATTCCTCATTCCATTATTATGACTCATGTACTCTTTATTAGTATAATAACCCTTACAAAACAATTTTTGCTTAGTAAATATTTTAAACCATTTGATAGATTAGGTTCCTGGGTTTTAGTTTGGTTATAAAAGTGTATACATTGCCCTAAGAGGGAATTACTGTCCCTTTGGAGTAGAGTAACTTGTATAACTAGCTTTTGTTCCTAGTATTTACAGAATGTACATCACTCTTTTTAATAAAACTATTTTGTTTTTGTGTACATACATTTAATTTTCGTAAATATATTGAGAGGCCAAAGTTAATATATACATGTGTATATATATATATATATATATATATATATATATATATATATATATATATATTTTCTGTAAGTTATTCCTTCGGACCTAGGTTTAATTGCTCTTATGGTTCTATTTTGTAAAATAAAGATAGTTTCAATGTAAGACGCATCTCTTTCGTATTTAAAATTACATTAATATATTGATATTGGAGATTTGGAGTTATGAAGTTCAAACATTAAGTTTTAATGCTATTTAAATGCAAATTATTGACGTTGAACCAATTTACTAATTCAGATAATGTATGTAACGAAAAGAACAAAGGAAGTTCTGTGAAAATTGTGACGTGGTAGAGCCATGCTGCAGCTATATTAGTAGTATAGTTGAAGCACGAATGGGTCGGCTCGACTGGGGAAGGACCACGCTCTCACAAAAAACCGGTGTAAAATAGCAGCTTATCGCTGCTGTGTTTCGTATGGTGAGTGTAGAGAACCGGAGACCCTTTTTACTGGAAAAGAGGCATTCCATCTTAGTCCTCACGGGTGACAACGCATCTGCACCTTGAGTTTTTATTAAGGATAGATGTAGATGTCTATGGGTCACAGTAACCACTGACCATCAGGTGGACTGTGTGTTCGTTTGTCACCCTATCCTATAAAAAAAACCGGCCAAGTTCGGGTCGGACTCGCGCACCGAGGGTTCCGAACAAATCCGTAGGTATATGAGTTTAAAATTATTAAAAATATTTTTATTACATGATGTAACTAAAAATTTATGCTTTTCGCAATTTTTCCTTTATCTATGCTATAATACGTTGCTTCGTGCCAAATTTTAAGATTCTCAGTTCACGGGAAGTACCCTGTAGGTTTTGACTTTTGATTCCCTTGCGAATATCGAAAATTTGCGGCATAAACGGCTGTATCTTTTGATTGCGTTGGCTTAGAAGTTTGATTTTTTCACAGCCCCAAGGAACAGTAGACTTGAGTATTTGATAAAAATTTTAGCTTGATACCTCTACGCGTTTCTGAGAAAAAGGGTCTTGACAGACAGACAGACAGACAGACAGACAGACGGACAACAAAGTGATCCTATAAGGGTTCCGTTTTTTCCTTTTGAGCTACGGTACCCTAAAAATACAAGCTTCATTACAATGATATGCAGATGTTATTGCTCGTACCTATGATTTTAAGCAATAAAGATTTTTATAATGAATAGCACGCTTGGCAGCATATTACACGATTTAGAATTCAAGCTTCACTTGTCCTTTTGCTTGAAAGCGTTGCAGACCGCCAATAAGCAGCTGTCAAGTTGTTTGACACTTGTTAATAAACGACGGCATTTACATTTCCTGAAACTGTTGCGTTTCCTGGACATATTTATTTTTCTCCCAATGAGCTAGAGCATTAAAATTTTAACAGAGCTCAGAACTGGAAACGAAGGGAAAAAATTGTCGCCATTTTTAAATTATTTATTATTTTTATGCCATTAAAATTATTTTTTGTTAATGTTATCGATATCTTTATTAATTGCGAAACGATTTTAATAACCCTATGTTTATCAAAATATTTTTAAATCAAGGAATGGAAATAAAAAAAAAACAACCGCGATTTAATGTTTACAAAAACCAGCTATGTGTTTTAAAAATAGGGGCGTAAATTATTAATATAAATTATAGACGTCAATAGTTTTATTACTTTGATCTTGTGATATTGCTTAGTTTATTTAAAAGGGTCAAATAAATAAACTGATTTTAACAAACTAAAAAGAATAAAATAATTTAACATAATTTAGAAGAAGACTCAGAAGCTGTTAAATAAAGTTGATAAAAATTACTTCGCGTACATCCGCTCGATAAAACAAAATGTTCCTAACGCCCTCCCTCAATTGCGTGCACTATCCCCGCCACCACTAATCCCAGCACCACTACTCCCAACACTACTACACTAGGAAAACACACCACTGACGACAATACGAACGTGTTTCTGCCCTACATGAGGCATATTCAGATTACGTAGACTCTGCGGTGGCGTAGACTGAGCGGTTATTTTTACCAACTTTAATATAATGGATTTCCGCAAATTAACACCGCCTTAAATAGGTGGTCTCGGTTTTTGCCTCGGTTTTTTTAGTTCTTAGCCTTTTGTACATCTAGGTAGGTATTCCTTCATTTATGACGTCAAATAGCAGTGCCTTCACTACCGTGTTCCAGTCTGAAATGTATAGAGAGACCGTATAATTAGAGGTAGTGCGGCATTCCATATTAGTCCCAGAGACGACAAAGTTTATTTACTCGAAATCTTTTTTTTTTGTAAGTGTACATTCCTTACCCACTCACTACAGTAAGTTCCTTTGTCACTATTGTTTTAATAAAAAAAGTGCGTGTAAGGACACAATGTTTCGAAACTAAGAGCCCGATTTCAGAAGCTATTAAGTTATGCAAAAATTTATTTATATTTTTAGTTTCTAGGAGTCAGTATATACTTTTATTTAAAGACAAAATCTTTATTTTACCAACATATAAAGGGAGTTTGTCATGATCACTGCTGAACATAGTTCGAATATTGTATTTAGACCCAGCTTATTCAATGATTTCCTACTATAATTTAAGCGAAAGGAAAGGAGAGTTAGGAAATAGGGGCAGGATTTGGTTAAACACAATTTATATTTATTGATATTATATTTGACCTTGTGGGCAAAGTGCGCTAAAATGTTATATTAGTTTAGCCTTGATTTAAATGATTAGGAGGAAACCTTGTGACACGGGCTTTCGTATACGTATATCCGTAATCAGTACGCCAGTAACAGATATTGAACAAGTTATCTGATATTAGTAAGACTGACAAACGTGCATACATCCACCTAGTGGTAAGAGGATACTGTGGTCATTAGATACTTATTTCTATCCTCGATTAAGAACTAAAATGCACGTGTGTTTGTTATTCATATATTATACAGTATATATTTTATTGCTAAACCTATATTATATTAAATAATATGTTTGAATAAGCTAGTTTTTTTCTGTTGCTCTCCCCATATTTCTCTACCCATAGCCCTTACCAAACTACCAAAGTTTAGCTGTCACAAAATGACTTTTCGTTATTAAGTTCACCTTTGTACCAAAATCTATTTATTTAAGAAGGAATGTTTCGTTACCACAAAAAAAGTATGCGAGTCTGTCACTTATCATGGGATAACAGGTTGGTTATGCTGCTATTTTAGGTTGATATTCCACTGAAGCGTAGTTAAGGAATAATTAATTAGTTTTTCAATAGTTTCTGTTCATATCTTTCACTTGATTATCGAAATTACCATGAACGATTATAACGGTGATTGTATAATTAAATAAAATCTGTCTCAGAATTTATATTTTATTCAAGGGACATTTTAATATAGAACCGAATATCAAACGAATAATGACGAAAGTATATAGTTTCGTATTGTATGTGGACTATGAGAAAGCCTTTGATTCCGTCGAAATTTGAGCGGTGCTGCAGTCCCTTCAGCGGTGCCCAGTTGACTGTCGGTATATCGAAGTGCTGAAGTGTTTGTACTGTAGACCTACGATGGCTATCCGAGTGAAGAACCGGAGTACGAAACCTATCCAATTGCAGAGAGGTGTAAGACAGGGTGACGTACATTGGAAGACGTTTTCAAGCTTCTAGACTGGAAAGGATACGGTATCAACATCAATGGCGAGTACATCACTCACCTTCGATTTGCCGACGATATAGTCCTTATGGCAGAATCGCTGGAGGACCTAAGCACCATGCTCAATGACCTCAATAGTGTCTCGCAACGGATAGGTCTTAAGATGAACATGGACAAAACAAAGATTATGTTTAATGTCCATGTTACACCTATGCCGGTAGTTGTTGGGAGCACTAAGCTCGAAGTTTTTGACGAGTATGTTTACCTGGGACAAATAGTCCGACTAGGTAAGTCCAACTTCGACCGAGAGGTCAATCGACGGATTGAACTCGGCTGGGCAGCGTTCGGGAAGCTACAACACATCTTCTCGTCAGACATACCTCAAAGCCTTAAAACGAAATTGTAGAACCAGTGCGTGTTGCCAGTGATGACTTACGGAACTGAGACGTGGTCCTTCACTGCTTGCCGTATGAGGAAGCTCAAGGTCGCTCAGAGAGCTATGGAGAGGGCTATGCTCGGAGTTTGTCTGCGTGATAAACTTAGAAATGAGGATATCCGCAGTAAAACTAGAGTAACCGACATAGCCCAACGGATTAGTAAGCTGAAGTGGCAGTGGGCCGGCCATATAACTCGAGGAACCGACAACCGATGGGGAAGAAAGGTTCTCGAGTGGCAGCCTTGTACCGGTAGGCGAAGTGTAGGGCGACCCCCCACGAGATGGAGTGACGACCTGGTAAGGCATGCAGGAAGTCGATGGATGCAGGTGGCTCAGGACCGTGCTTTGTGGCATTCCTTGGGGGCGGCGTATGTTCAGCAGTGGACTTATGAAAGGCTGTAATGATGATGATGATGATAATATATTGTTTCAACTTTAACTTTTGATAAATGTTAAAATTGACGTAGAATTTTCAACGTAAAATCGTATTATTTTTAGGAACCATGTTCAAACATGTTTTTAACAGTGGTAGAGCCACGCGGCAGCTTTTGCTGTCGCACGGATGGGCCGGCTCGAACTGGGGTGGTACCACGACCTAACAGAATACCAGCGTGAAGTAGAGGTTTACCTCTACATTTCGCTTGGTGAGTGCAGGTGGCCGGAGGCCCTCTTTACTGGAAATGAGGCATTCCATCTTAGTCCTCACGGGTGACAACGCATCTACATTTTGATTTGTAATAGAGGATAGATGTAGATGTCTATGGCCCGCAGCAAGCACTTACCATCAAGTGGACTGTGTGCTCGTTTGTCACCCTTATCGTAAAAAAATCTTTAAGCATTTATATGATAAATAAGATATTTACCAACTAGGTAGAACTTACCTTTGCTGCCCAGGGGTACATCTAGACAGGTACAACGCTCTTATCTATTTCTGCCACCAGCATTGCCTGCACTTTTATGTGTCGGTCTGAAGAAAGCAAGTCTAATTATAGACTGTGAGTCATTCCATCTTAATCCTTAACGCTTCCGTAGCCTTTTATTGAAGAAGCTGGGTTAGTAAGACTAAAAGATTGCTTGTCAGTTCAATTTATAAGATTATTGATTTAATTAAGAGATTAAAGCTATATTTATATAATTATTAAAATAAACAAGCCAAAACTTAAACTAAATATTTTAATAATAACTCCCAACAAAAAAGAGTCATAGCGCTAATAAGACTCTCTACCAAGTCTCCTATCTAACAAAAAATAAACTAAATCTATATCGGTTTATCCGTTTGGGAGCCACGATGCCATAGACAAGCACATAGATACACAGCATCGCTCTTTTTCGTTGGGTCTAACAGTACAGTCCATAACACCAAATTTCATTTACCATGGAAAATTAATGTTATTTTATTAAATGTTAAATTAATATAACAATGTGAAACAGATACTCCGTTGTCATCTTTCATCAAAGCGTTATGGTGCAGTATTAGTATTTTAATAATACTGATACTAATCTTTTCAGATCAGTATTTTATTATTTGTAGGTGACCATAGGCACGAGTGACCACTACTTACTAGCTGGTAGACTATTAGCTGCTGGTCATGCTTATATAGATAGAGTCTGGAAATAAAATTAAGGATGTGGTGTAGTAGCTACTACATCACATTCTGAATTTGATTTGATTACATAACAAGCTTGTTAAAGTTAGGTGTAAGTGAATATATCTTAAGGGTGTACAGTGATATATACTTGTAGTTTGAATATGGTCCTCGCGTAGGGCATGGAGTTGTCATGACCTGAGGAATCCACCAAGGTGGCTCGGTCAAAGCTACATTGTCAGTGCAATTCCGACATAAACCGTTACCCCTGCAATGCAGGTACGCATTTCTCAACGACAAAAAGGTACTTCCTAGGTAGGCTAGGTAAAGTGACTATTTTGGTGTGAAGTAGTAATTACACTAGCTCGTTTAATGGATTTATTAAGTTTATAACTATCCCAAATTTCAAACATAAGTGAATGATTCTCAGAGATTTTTTTAATGAAAGACAGAAAAACATCAATTTGATATCATATTTATTATATAAGCATTTTTTTCTAAATTTTCCCAGAAATACTAATAAAAATTAGGAGATACTTTCTATACTAGTGTTATAGCCCGTGCTTTCCAAAGCATGATTTTTCAATATCTTATTTACTCGGAGTTATCTAAAAGGTACAATTGATAAGTTCCAGAGACTTAGGTTTCCACAATACTATAATTTACGTAAAAAAAGTACTTACGTTTTCCTCAGCATAGATAGTACTATATATTATATCTGACTATATACTATTTCTTATATCTGAGAGATTTTCAAAAATGCTCAAACCTGTCCTGTCTTTTGGAACCGGCCACTCCTTGACAGCGGCATTTTTCTCTGGATCCGTGCGGATTTACCTTCTTCCGACACTACATACCCCAAAAAGCTTACTTGCCGTTTGAATAGTGAGCACTTCTTCGGACTCAACTTAAGGTTGGCACTCTGGATATTCATGAGCACGCGTTCCAGGTTTTGAAGGTGTTCCTCAAACTTACGGCCTACGATGATGATGTCATCCAAGTAGACCAGAGAGGCATCTCCAATTAGCCTGGTAAGTACAAGCTCCATCAATCTTTCAAACGTTGCTGGAGCATTGCACAATCCAAACGGCATGACTTTAAATTGCCACAGACCCTTTCCTGTGGAGAATGCAGTTTTCTCCTTGTCCTTAGGGTCAATTACAACCTGCCAGTAGCCACTTTTCCGGTCCAGCGTACTAAACCACTTTACGCCTGTGAGCATGTCCATCGTGTCATCAATTCTTGGCAAGGGATAGCTGTCCTTCTTCGTAACGTCGTTCAGGCGGCGGTAGTCAACACAAAACCGCATGCTGCCGTCCTTCTTCTTTACCAGTACCACAGGTGAACACCATGGACTAGATGAAGGTTCAATAACACCATCCTTCACCATTCCCTCAATCATGGTTTCCACTTCCTTTTCACGTGCTACAGGCAATCTTCTTGGCCCCTGACGAATAGGCCATTTTTCCCATGTGTTTATTTTGTGTTGAACTAAGCCAGTCTTTCCTAGCATCTTTCAGCATCGTTTGACGAGAAAACATCGGCGTACTTGAGTAACAACTTCTTCGCCTTGACCATTTCATTCGGGGAGAGAACGCTGCGACAGTCTTCTAAAAGTGTGGTCACTCTCGTTTGTCCATCCTTGCTGGGGGTCCCAATCGATAAATATTCGCACCGACCCAACCAATCCACTTCCTCACTAGTACCAACCAATGTGCCTTTTTCTATAATCTGTTCCTGATCACAAAGGTTCAACACACGTACTCCTGAGATGTCGCTGGTTCTGACCAAGGTTCGAGCCACTTTCCATGGAAGGTCATTGTCTACCCTTTCCACGAGTATACAACGATGAGTTTGCCCAGGATTCCGAGGAAGACTAACCGACACATTCGTTTCCGATCTCGGCGGAAGAACAATCTTCTTAAGGCTGTACACATTCCCTGGTAACGCCCCTTCCACGAAACGTTCCTCTTGTCCACTTTTCAAATCACCTTGCTTAAAGTTGATCTCAAAAAATTCTTCCTCATAAAGTCTAGGCCCAGGATGCAGTCGTCCATTATATCAGCCACGATGACATTATGCTGGTAGATTATGTTACCTAGCTTTAACTCCATCTTCTTCTCTCTACGGACGGGTATGCGCTGACCAGTGGCTGTCACCAAATTATTGCGTTCTCGGTTGTTTGCGGAGTCTCCAAGGAACCGACTTATAAGTTGGGAACTGACAACCGTGCGAGAGGCTCCAGTGTCTATGGTCAGTTTACACGACGTTCCGTTGACTTTGCCCTTGATGATTAGGCTGTTCCCATCATGGGTTTGTGAGATCGAAATCCTTGGGGCTCTTTTCACATCAGCCAGCACCCGCCCCGCAGTCCTGGCTTTTACTCTTTTCCCTGCTGCTGCTGGGCGGTGCTATTAGCCGCACTACCCTCTCGAGATCGATCACCTTCCCTTTCTACAGATCGATTAGGGCAGCTGGATCGAAGATGGCCCCTTTCCCCACATCCGTAGCACTAGGGCTATAGCCGTTATTGCGGTTCCGAACTGTACCTGCTGCAACCTCCCTGACGCGGTGGGGACGATGATCCTGCCGCACGGCTTCCACCTCCAGTGCATGGGTCAAGGAGTCCTTGAGCGTCTTGTGCTGCCCGAGCCTCACAGCAGCTCTGACTTGAAGGTCGCGGATGCCGTCGATGAATGTCTGCACTAGGTTCCCTACGATGAGCGCAGGTACAGACTGGTACGCTTTTTGAACCAGCTTCTCCACCTCAAGGGCCCTCTGCTGCAGGTTTTCAATACTGCGTTGCACGCGATTTTTAAGCTGCGCACGAAAGACGTGTTCCAGGTGAGCGTCGCCATATCTCGCCTCCAATGCCTCAAGGAGCTGCTCGTAAGTCACTTCCTTACCGAGAGCTTCCAGAACAGTTAAGGCCTAGTCGCGCAGGCCTAGTGAGAGTAGTCATAGCCTGACTTTTATTCCAGCCGTTCGCTTTCATGACAGCTTCGAACTGGATTTTGTAGGCCGACCAGGAAGAAGTCCCGTCGAACGGTGGCACTTTGAATCCACGTAGCAAAGGTGTTGTAGCTACCACGGGAGCCGTAAATCCATCCCCAATTTTGAGGTCGTCCAGCGTTTTCTTCACGACAACCATCACGTTGTCAACCTGATTTTTCACTTGATCGATTTGGGGTTCAGCCTCCGACAGGCGGTTGTCATTTTGAGCAACCCTATTCTTCACCTCCTTTATCTCTTTCCTGAAGGTAGCGTGAAGGTCCTTCATGAGGAGCATCTTCTCTTCCTTATCGCGTTTGAGCTGCTTTTTCAAGCAACGGGCCTGTTCCTCCTGTCCGCGCTGCAGCTGCTCTTCCAACCGACGGACCTGTTCCTCCTGTCCGCGCTGCAGCTGCTCTTCCAACTGACAGGCCTGTTCCTCCTGTCGGCGAGCCTGATCCTGCAGCATCATCATCAGAACACCTAAGTCAGGTGCTGCAGATGCAGGAGCTGCTGGCGGGCTGGCCTCCGTGGTCTGCAGCTGGCCCTCCGACATTTGCGGCGTTGCATTACCAAATCGTCTCCGGTCCGTCTCCAGCTGGCGTTGACTTCGGGTACGGATACCCTCCACGTCGTCCTTTGGTAACATCGGCATGATTTGATCCCACTTCTGACACCAATTGTTACGAGCTTGAGGTTCGAGACAATTAAAAACTGCCAATTTAATTACCAAAATTGACACTTTAATTACACAATTCTAATTACAATCTAAAACTACACTAATAATAAAACACAATCACTTTAGTTCGCAGATATTTCGCTTCGAAGTATTCTCTTGTATCGCCAATTCAATACTGCCTCGGTCGTGATCTATACGGGCCTTATATAGGGCCTCAGATAGTTTCCAGAACCTTATACTGTAGCGACATCTAGAATGTTTGAGTACATATCGGTCCCGAAATTTCTGGAAGGATCTTGACTCTCCTAGTTCTGCTACTCGACACTAGATGGCGCTAGTGTAACTAGTGTTGCCATGTACGAGACATTAAAAGTGGCGCGCAACAATATGTATAAGTTTTCTGTAAGGTATTCCTTCGGACCTAGGTTATAAATTGCTCTTATGGCTCTAGTTTTGTTTTAATGTCAGTCAGACAAGACGCATCTCCTTCGTATTTAAAATTACATTATTATATTGGTGGTGGACATTCGAAGTGATGAATTTTATACATTAAGTTTTAATGCTATTTAAATGCAAATTATTGACATTGTACCATATTACTAATTCAGATAATGTATGTAACAAAAAGAACAAAGGAAGTTCTGTGAAAATAAAACAAGCTTCATTACAATGATATGCAGATGTTATTGCTCGTACCTATGATTTTAAGCAATAAAGATGTTTATAATGAATAGCACGCTTGGCAGCATATTACACGATTTAGAATTCAAGCTTCACTTGTCCTTTTGCTTGAAAACGTTGCAGACCGCTAATAAGCAGCTGTCAAGTTGTTTGACACTTGTTAATAAACGACCGCATTTCCATTTCCTGAAACTGTTGCGTTTCCTGAACATATTTATTTTTCTTCCCGAAGAGCTAGAGCATTAAAATTTTAACAGAGCTCAGAACTGGAAACAGTAAAAAATTGTCGCCATTTTTATAGTGTTAATTATTTTTATGCCATTTTAATTATTTTTTGTTATTGTTAGCGATATCTTTACTAATTGCGAAACGATTTTATTAACTCTATGTTTATTAAAATAATCTTATACCAAAGGATGGAAATGAAAATAAAAACGCAACTTAATGTTTACAAAATCCAGCTATGTATTTTAAATATAGGGGCGTAAATTATTAATATAAATTATAGACGTCAATAGTTTTATTACTTTGATCTTGTGATATTGCTTAGTTTATTTATAAGGGTCAAATAAATAAACCGATTTTAACAAACTAAAAAGAATAAAATAATTTAACATAATTTAGAAGAAGACTCAGAAGCTGTTAAATAAAGTTGATAAAAATTACTTCGCGTACATCCGCTCGATAAAACAAAATGTTCCTAACGCCCTCTCTCAATTGCGTGCACTATCTCTGCCACCACTAATTCCAGCACCACTACTCCCAACACTACTACACTAGGAAAACACACCACTGACGACAATACGACACGTGTTTCTGCCCTACATGAGGCATATTCAGATTACGTAGACTCTGCGGTGGCATAGACTGAGCGGTTATTTTTACCAACTTTAATATAATGGATTTCCGCAAATTAACACCGCCTTAAATAGGTGGTCTCGGTTTTTGCCTCGGTTTTTTTAGTTCTTAGCCTTTTGTTCATCTAGGTAGGTATTCCCTCATTTATGACGTCAAATAGCAGTGCCTTCACTACTGTGTTCCAGTCTGAAATGTATAGAGAGACCGTATAATTAGAGGTAGTACGGCATTCCATATTAGTCCCAGAGACGACAAAGTTTATTTACTCGAAATCTTTTTTTTTTGTAAGTGTACATTCCTTACCCACTCACTACAGTAAGTTCCTTTGTCACTATTGTTTTAATAAAAAAAGTGCGTGTAAGGACACAATGTTTCGAAACTAAGAGCCCGATTTCAGAAGCTATTAAGTTATGCAAAAATTTATTTATATTTTTAGTTTCTAGGAGTCAGTATATACTTTTATTTAAAGATAAAACCTTTATTTTACCAACATATAAAAGAAGTTTGTCATGATCACTGCTGAACAAAGTTCGAATATTGTATTTAGACCCAGCTTATTCAATGATTTACTACTATAATTTAAGCGAAAGGAAATGAGAGTTAGGAAATAGGGGCAGGATTTGGTTAAACACAATTTATATTTATTGATTTTTGACCTTATGAGCAAAGGGCGCTCAAAGGTTATATTAGTTTAGTCTTGATCTAAATGATTAGGACAAAACCTTGTGACACGGGCTTACGTATCCGTATATCCGTTAACAGTACGTCAATAACAGTAATTGAATAAGTATCTGATTTAAGTAAGAGTGACAAACGAGCATATATTTCACCTAATAGTAAGTGGATACTCTGGTCATTAGATACTTATTTCTATCCTCGATTAAGAACTAAAATGCACGTGTGTTTGTTTTTCATATATTATACAGTATATATTTTATTGCTATATATACTGTATAATATATATATATATATATATATATATATATATATATATATATATATATATATATATATATATACATTTTAAATAATATGTTTAAATAAGCTAGTTTTTTTCTGTTGCTCTCCCCATATTTCTCTACCCATAGCCCTCACCAAACTACCAAAGTTTAGCTGTCAGAAAATGCCTTTTCGTTATTAAGTTCACCTTTCTACCAAAATCTATTTATTTAAAAGGAATGTCTCGTTACCACAAAAAAAGTATGCGAGTCTGTCACTTATCATGGGATAACAGGTTGGTTATGCTGCTGTTTTAGGTTGTTATTCCACTGAAGCGTAGTTAAGAAATAACAAATTAGTTATTCAATAGTTTCTGTTAATATCTTTCACTTGATTATCGAAATAACCATGAATGATAATAACGATGACTGTATATTTAAATAAAATCTATCTCAGAATTTATACCTATTTTATTTAATTGACATTTTACTATAGAACAGATTGTCAAACGAATAATGACGAAATTATATTGTTTCAACTTTAACCTTTTGATAAATATTAAAGTCAACGTAGAATTTTCAACGTAAAATCGTATTATTTTTAGAAACTATGTTCAAGCTGCAAGCATTTATATGATAAATACGATATTTACCAACTAGGTTGAATATACCTTTTCTGCTTGGGGGTCCATCTAGACAGGTACAACGCTCTTATCTATTTCTGCCATCAGCAGTGCCTGCGCTGTTAAGTTTCGGTCTGAAGTGTATAGAAAGTCAGTATTGTTACAGGCTGTGAAGCATTCCATTATAGTCCTTAACGCATCTGTAGCCTCCTTTTTAAGAAGCTGGGTTAGTAAGACTAAAAGATTGCTTGTCACTTCAATTTTATAAGAAAATTGATTAAATTAAGAGACTAAAGATATATTTATATAATTATTAAAATAAACAAGCCAAAACTTAAACTAAATATTTTAAAAATAACTCCCAACAATAATTTAAAATTAAAATTTTTGTACAGCCGACTTCAATATAATTTATTAAGAATAACTCAAAAACTATTGGTCTGACCTTGATCAAATTCATATGGGATCACACGACAAGTACCTGCTTTCAAACACAAAAAGAATCATTAATAGAATCAGGCGTTACTTTGCGGAATTCCATTATATTAAAGTTACAAAAAATTACTTTGCGGATGTACGCACGATAAAATAAAATGATGTGTCTTACCTAGTTTGAAGAGCACCTCCCGCCCTCCCTCAATTGCGTGCACTATCCCCGTCACCACTAATACCAACACACATCAACACCTCATGCATGGGTAACCCACCGTAAAGTCTATATCACCTGAGGATGCCTCGTGTAGAGGCGAAACACTTGTCGTATTGTCGTCAGTGGTATGTCTTTCCTAGTGTAGTGGTGTTGGGAGTAGTGGTGCTGGGATTAGTGGTGACGGGGATAGTGCACGCAATTGAGGTAGGGCGGGAGGTGCTCTTGAAACTAGGTAAGACACATCATTTTATTTTATCGTGCGGATGTATGCAAAGTAATTTTTTGACAACTTTAAAAAAAGAAACATTCAAATCGGTTTACCCATTAAAAAGTTATGAGGTAACATACATAAAAAAAACATACAGTCGAATTGAGTAGACGGTACTCAATTCGACTGTATGTTTTTTTTTGGAAGTCGGCAGAAAAAGAATCATAGCGCTAATAATACTCTCGATGAAGTCTCCTTTCAAACAAAAATAAACTAAATCTGAATCGGTTCATCCGTTTGGGAGCTACGATGCCATAGACAAGCACACAGATACACAGCATCGCCCTTTTTCCTGGGATCTAACTGTACAGTCCATAACATCAAATTTCATTTACCATGGAAAATTATTAATTTTTGTAGTGTTATACTACTTACATTTCATTGTACACTAATTCTCCATTCTGTTTTGATATTCTGCATTCATGTTTTGCATCACTTTATACTATTTCTCCATTCTGTTCTTGATTTTCTGCATTCATGTTTTGCATCACTTTATACTATTTTTCCATTCTGTTTTTGATTCTCTGCATTTATATTTTGCATCACCTTTATTTATATAGGATCCTGTAACGTTTTTACACAATAACATATCATTTTACTGCGTATTTTCACACTATTTAGTACTTTTAAACTAGCTGTCAACGAAGCCTTACCTTTTTTTGGTCTTTTATTGAATTCTCTGTAACTCTACAATTTCAGGCTTCGGTGCGCTGTCGCGCATCAGTTTTTCCTATTTGAATAATATCTCATTTCTTACTTAAAGGTAAAGATTTTCCAATTATATTCCTAAAAACCAAAAATTTTATATTTGATAACCATTGTTTTTGTAGTTGTCATGGTAACTTTTATTCAAATTCGTCTCTGGTTTGATGTTCTTTCTTCATAAATACTTTTTGGCTGTAGGTCATTTACAATAAATTTCCTTTTAATTTAAATAATTTTTCCGTTCTCTCTAGAAAGATATAAAAGCCGAACAATCGGTGAAGAAATTCAGTCTTGCTTCAGTTCTCGTATCGGAAGCATCTTCTAAAGGCCTTATCCCGGGGCCGCTCAGCCTCGGGATCCTGCAAGCCTCTATCCTGCCTGAAGCCACTGGACTCTACGATCCGTTGCTCTGCCTGAAGTCGCCGGATCCTACAAAACGTTGCTCTGCCTGAAGTCGCCGAGATCCCACAAGTCTCTACTCTACCTGGAGTCGCCGGAACCTACAGACCTCTGTTCCGCCCGAAATCACCGGAACCTACAAACCTCTGTCCCGCCTGCAGTCACCGAATCCTGCAGGCCACTGCGCTGTCTGAAGTCGCTGAGGATCCTGCAAGCTCCTGTCTGGGCTGAAGTCGCCGATCCTGCAATCGCCGCTTTCACCTGAGGTCGTCCCCTAGAGACGCCCACGCCTACCCACCTACGCCGTGCGTGCTCGTTCCAGGCGCTGAGAGCACGCTTGGGATCTTCGGACTCAGCTACGACATAAATCTTTTTTTATTACCTTTTTTTTAAAAAATAATTGGTAAATCACATCATCCATCCTCACACTCATACTCCATTTTTGATATATAAAATTGTAAATACTCTTTTAAAAACTTAAATATATTATTGTCTTGGTCTATTTGGTTGTTTTGCTGATCGTAGGTTAGGTTCTTTCTTCTTTTAATTGTCGCTTCACGACAGTTTGGCCCCAAAGGTATCCTGGGAAGCACACATTTAATCACCCACAAGATTGATACTGGTGATTCTCTTCCAATCAAACAAAGATGTTATAGACTGTCTCCTGAAAAACAAAAGGCGTTAATTAATGAAGTTGACAAGATGCTGGGATGGAAGGTCATTGAACAATGCGAAAGTCCTTGGTTATCTCCAGTTCTCATCACTCCGAAGAAGAATGGTGAATGGCGTTTCTGTGTTGACAGCAGGAAGCTTAACTCAATTACACGTCGTGATGCTTATAAGTTGCCACTAATAAGCGAAATTTTGGACAACCTGAAGAATGCCAAATACTTATCAAGCATTGACATTGCAAAAGCATTTTGGGAAATTCCCTTGAATCCTGCGGATAAAGATAAAACTGCCTTTTATGTACCAGGAAGAGGTATGTTTAGATTTAAAGTAATGCCTTTTGGCCTCACCAACTCACCTGCAACTCTACAAAGATTAATGGATATGCTGTTTACTCCTGAATTTGAGAACAAGGTATTTTGCTATCTGGATGACATTGTTATTATTAGTGAGACTTTTGATGAACACATATCGCTTCTTATGAAAGTTCATGAAAAGCTTTCATATGCTAATCTAACTATTAACTTTGAGAAGAGTCAATTCTTCAAGAAAGAACTGAAATACCTTGGTTTTCTTGTGGACGAGTATGGTTTACGTGCAGATCCAGATAAAATAAAAGCTATTTTAGAATATCCTGTACCTACTTGCAGAAAAGAAGTACGAAGATTCATAGGCACCTGCAGCTGGTTCAGAAGATTCATTCCAAACTTTAGCACTATTGCCTCTCCACTCAACCAACTAACCTGTTCCGGGAAGAACGCTCCTAAATTTTTATGGAATTCACAAGCTGCAGCTGCTTTCCAGAAACTTAAAGAAGCCTTGGTAACTGCTCCTGTCCTTGCTTGCCCTAACTTCGAACTACCCTTCTCTGTACATTGTGATGCATCAAATTATGGCATAGGAGCAATGCTTACCCAACAACAAGATGATAAAGAAGTCGTGATTGCTTACATGAGTAAAGCACTAAATAAAAATCAACGGAACTACTCAACTACTGAAAGAGAAACATTGGCTGTAATAACTGCATTAGAACATTGGCGATGTTACCTAGACAATGGTAAAGAATTTACAATATATACTGATCATGCTGCGCTTAAATGGTTTCAGAATTTATCAAACCCATCAGGAAGACTTGCTCGCTGGACTTTACGCTTATCATGCTTTAACTTTGTCATAAAACATAAAAAAGGAAAGGATAACGTTGTTCCAGATTTATTATCAAGACATAAAAATCAAGAACGTCCTAATACACGAGAAACTTCACCTCAAGGCGTACATCCCATTACGATTGAAGAACCACCTGATCGTAGACTTGAACACTACAACAAAATTTTTCTCGGATGTTCCAACAATCCAGACGCATATCCCAACTACACTATCAGGGATAACAAACTTTACCGCTGTATCCATTCTCCCGATTGTCTAAACGATGACTTTATTTGGAAAGAAGTTCCACTACCTCAAGATAGACAGGCACTTATTGAAGCTAACCATGGTTCCCCTTCAGAACTCCATCTTGGTATCTTCAAAACATTCAAGAAAATATCATTAAAATACTATTGGCCTGGTATGTTTAAGGACATTGCTGAATTAATCTCGACTTGTGAAACCTGCTTAACCTACAAACACCCTAATCATTCTCCCTATGGTCTTATGGGTAAACCCAAACTTTGCTCCAGACCTTTTCAAACTATATCCTTAGATCTTATGGGTCCATTGCCAATGACTCGAAGACGAAATCAGTATATTCTAGTGATTAACTGCAATTTTACTAAATATACTATGATTTTTCCCCTTAAACGTGCTACTTCAGCTAATATTATTAATGTTTTGGAAAATTCAGTTTTTCTAGTTCATCGCATTCCTCAAACTATTATAATGGACAACGCTGTTCAATTTCAGTCGCGAGAATTCCACTCATTTTTAAATTCTTATAATGTTCCTTGTATTTTTCACACAGCTTTATATTGTCCTCAGGTTAATCCTACGGAGAAGTTTAATAGCACAATTATTACAGCTCTAGCATCTCTAGTAGGAGACGATCATAGATCCTGGGACAACCATCTTGCTAAGATTCAGTACGCAATGAACAGCGCTACAAATGTAGCTACTGGTTTTACTCCAAATTTTTTAGTCTTTGGTAGGGAAACAATACCTTGTGGTTCCTTCTATACTCCAACTCAGAACCTCGAGGAATTGGTATTTATGCCTCGTGATATTTACGCGTCTAATGCTGGTCTCCTCTCATCTATATTTCACAAAGTTCAAACTAAACTTCACATAGCTCACGCTAAAAATAGCGCTCGCTATGATCTTCGTCGGTCTTTTAAAGAATTCAATGTGGGAGACACTGTTTGGCGTAAAAACCATGTTTTAAGTGATGCCGGCGCATACTTTAATGCTAAACTTGCCCCTAAGTTCATCAAGTGCAAAGTGATAGCTAAACTGTCACCACTAGTCTATGTGCTTGAAGACCCTAATGGAGTTAGAGGCAAGTGGCACATTAAAGATGTAAAATCATAAATTTTCTTAACTTTTATTTACTATTAATTTGTATATATGTATAAATATCACCATCATTTTCACCTTATTATTTTTATTTCTTTTAATTTGTTTGTTTGTTTGATGATCCAGTGTCTTCAACACATCTTACTTTAGGACCTCGAACTTTCGTTGGTTAATCGTCACTTTTTATTTTTATTTCAGACACATCTCGTTGGTGATGTTGCTGATCTCTGGCTTTGAGCCCTACCGCTCTGGCCGTTCTTAATCTTTACTTAAGTCATAGCGACTAAAGCTTACTTGAGGTATTTCTTTACCTTTATCTTCACTTGGGAGCAGCTGACTACTCCCTTAATTTTTATCTTCACTTAGGAGCGGTTGACAACTCCTTAAATAAGCCTGAATGTCCTTTTGAAAACACACTTCTAAGAGTGGTGTTTCTTCGACTAATTTTTTTTTTCCCACACAGGAGCGGTTGACTACTCCTTAAATAAGCCTTAATGTCGTTTTGAAAACACACTTTTAGAGTGGTAGTCATTGAATTTGAACTCCACCCTTACCTGAATGCAGATGATGAATGTAAGAGATAGTATATCTGATTTTGACTGGTGATGTCTGTTTCTGCAAAGCTGTGTTTTTATGGTTTATTTTAGAATGTATATATCAAAATTTTTGCTGAGTCAAAAATTTTCCAGGGTCGGGGGGAAAATGTAGTGTTATACTACTTACATTTCATTGTACACTAATTCTCCATTCTGTTTTGATATTCTGCATTCATGTTTTGCATCACTTTATACTATTTCTCCATTCTGTTCTTGATTTTCTGCATTCATGTTTTGCATCACTTTATACTATTTTTCCATTCTGTTTTTGATTCTCTGCATTTATATTTTGCATCACCTTTATTTATATAGGATCCTGTAACGTTTTTACACAATAACATATCATTTTACTGCGTATTTTCACACTATTTAGTACTTTTAAACT
Organism: Parnassius glacialis; assembly: GCA_033319125.1. Lineage (NCBI taxonomy): Eukaryota > Metazoa > Arthropoda > Insecta > Lepidoptera > Papilionidae > Parnassius > Parnassius glacialis. The sequence continues at coordinate 5,111,525 of JAVANC010000011.1, forward strand.
AGCTGTCAACGAAGCCTTACCTTTTTTTGGTCTTTTATTGAATTCTCTGTAACTCTACAATTTCAGGCTTCGGTGCGCTGTCGCGCATCAGTTTTTCCTATTTGAATAATATCTCATTTCTTACTTAAAGGTAAAGATTTTCCAATTATATTCCTAAAAACCAAAAATTTTATATTTGATAACCATTGTTTTTGTAGTTGTCATGGTAACTTTTATTCAAATTCGTCTCTGGTTTGATGTTCTTTCTTCATAAATACTTTTTGGCTGTAGATCATTTACAATAAATTTCCTTTTAATTTAAATAATTTTTCCGTTCTCTCTAGAAAGATATAAAAGCCGAACAATCGGTGAAGAAATTCAGTCTTGCTTCAGTTCTCGTATCGGAAGCATCTTCTAAAGGCCTTATCCCGGGGCCGCTCAGCCTCGGGATCCTGCAAGCCTCTATCCTGCCTGAAGCCACTGGACTCTACGATCCGTTGCTCTGCCTGAAGTCGCCGGATCCTACAAAACGTTGCTCTGCCTGAAGTCGCCGAGATCCCACAAGTCTCTACTCTACCTGGAGTCGCCGGAACCTACAGACCTCTGTTCCGCCCGAAATCACCGGAACCTACAATCCTCTGTCCCGCCTGCAGTCACCGAATCCTGCAGGCCACTGCGCTGTCTGAAGTCGCTGAGCATCCTGCAAGCTCCTGTCTGGGCTGAAGTCGCCGATCCTGCAATCGCCGCTTTCACCTGAGGTCGTCCCCTAGAGACGCCCACGCCTACCCACCTACGCCGTGCGTGCTCGTTCCAGGCGCTGAGAGCACGCTTGGGATCTTCGGACTCAGCTACGACATAAATCTTTTTTTATTACCTTTTTTTTAAAAAATAATTGGTAAATCACATCATCCATCCTCACATTCATACTCCATTTTTGATATATAAAATTGTAAATACTCTTTTAAAAACTTAAATATATTATTGTCTTGGTCTATTTGATTGTTTTGCTGATCGTAGGTTAGGTTCTTTCTTCTTTTAATTGTCGCTTCACGACATTTTACAATGTGAAACAGATACACCGTTGTCATCTTTCATCAAAGCGTTATCGTGTAGTATTAGTATTTTAATAATACTGATACTAATCTTTTCGGATCAGTATTTTATTATTTCTAGGTGACTATAGGCACGAATGACCACTACTTACTAGCTATTAAACTATTAGCTGCTGGTCATGCTTTTATAAAAATATAGTGTCAAAAGTAAATGGAAATACAGAGGCTAAGTTACGAGTAAATACAGATACATTTGTCTCAACCTACCTGTCCCCAATTTTGAAGTAATATAAAAAATATCATATTACTTCTCAACAGTGGTAGAGCCAGGCGGCAGCTTTTGCTGTCACACGGATGGGCCGGCTCAAACCGGGGTCGTACCACGTTCTCACAGAATACCAGCGTGAAGTAGAGGTTTACCTCTGCGATTCGCTCGGTGAGTGCAGGTGGCCGGAGACCCTTTTTACTGGAAATGAGGCATTCCATCCTAGTTCTCACGGATGAAAACGCATCTGCAACTGATAGATGTAGATGTTTATGGGCCGCAGCAACCACTTACCATCAGGTGGACTGTGTGCTCGTTTGTCACCCTTATCCTATAAAAAACTTAATATAAAAAAGCCTAGACTCTATCTGGAATTAAAATTAAGGATGTGGTGTAGTAGCTACTACATCACATTCTGAATTTGATTTGATTACATAACAAGCTTGTTAAAGTTAGGTGTAAGTGAATATATCTTAAGGGTATCCAGTGATACATACTTGTAGTTTGAATATGGTCCTCGCGTAGGGCATGGAGTTGTCATGACCTGAGGAAGCCACCAAGGTGGCTCGGTCAAAGCTACATTGTCAGTGCAATTCCGACATAAACCGTTACCCCTGCAATGCAGGCACGCATTTCTTAACGACAAAAAGGTACTTCCTAGGTAGGCTAGGTAAAGTAACTATTTTGGTGTGAAGTAGCCCGTTTAATGGATTTATTAAGTTTATAACTATCCCAAATTTCAATCATATAAGTGAATGATTATCAGATATTTCTTTAATAACAGACAGACAAACATCTATTTGATATCATATTTATTATATAAGCATTTTTTTCTAAATTTGCCCACAAATACTAATAAAAATTAAAAGACACTTTCTATACTAAAATGAACATGAAAACCGAAATGTTATAGGCCGTGCTTTCCAAAGCATGACCTTTCAAAATCTAATTTACTCGGAGTTACATTTAAAAGGTACAAATTGATAAGTGTCAGAGACTTAGGTTTCCACAATATATGTTACGTAAAAAAAAGTACGTTACTTTTCCTCAGCATATATAGTACCGATTTCTTATATCTGAGAGGTTTACATGTAACAAACTGGATTTGATAAGCAGATAACCTTCTGATGGTTTAGGAGTTTATTTATTTGTCTAGTATCTATCATTTAATTATCACCAAGGACTATCTCCTTACAATAATTTTACTGCTGTCTTGCTCATATATCAAGAGGCTCACTGGCCCATGACGCAAAGGAGAAAGCCGAGCTGCTAGGCTCTCTTTTTGCTTCCAACTCGACTCTAGATGACGAGGGGAACACATCGCCGACCATTTTGCGGTGGGAGTGGTCCATGCAAGAAGTGTTGTTTACATAGCGCTCGGTGCGTAAAGTACTCCTCTTCCTAGATGTCAACAAGTCGAGCGGGCCTAATGGAATCCCACCTATTGTGCAGAAGACGTGTGCTCCGGAGTTGGCACCAGTTTCAACGCGTCTTTTCCGGTACTCCTACTCCCTAAGTGCAGTGCCGAACTCATGGAAGACAGCTTTAGTGCTCCCGATCCCTAAAAAAGGCGACCGCTCAGTTCCATCCAACTACAGGCCCATCGCTATCACCTCCTCGTTCTCCAAAGTAATGGAAACCATTATTAACTGCCAGCTCATGCGGTACCTTTAGGATCACCAGCTGATTAGTGACCGCCAGTACGGTTCCCGTAAAGGTCGCTCAGCTGGTGATCTTCTAGGTTACCTAACTCATAGATGGGCAGAGGCAGTGGAATCCAAGGGGAGAAGGCGTAGGCCGTTAGTTTGGACATAGCGAAAGCATTCGATCGGGTTTGGCACAAATCGCTTCTTTCGAAGCTTCCTTCCTATGGGCTTCCCGAGAAATTGTGCAATTGGATCACCAGTTTTCTTGCAGACGGGAGCATCAAGGTCGTATTAGACGGTGCATACTCCGATTAAAAGACCATTAACGCTAATGTTCCACAAGGCTGTGTGCTATCACCAACACTATTTCTTCTGCATGTTGCAAACCAGTAACATTCATTGTTATGCGGACGACACCACTGGTGATGCTTTATACACGGGCCGTGCCAATATTTCTCGGAAAAACGTCGCCGAGTACCGGAACAAACTTCTGTTTGAAGTCGAGACATTTTTGAACAAAGTATCAAACTTGGGTCGACTAAATCTAGTCCAGTTCAATCCCCGGAAAACACAAGTTTGCGCGTTTACCGCTAAAAAGAACCCCTTTGTCGTATCTCCTCAGTTTCAAAGCACTCCCCTTGTTGTCTCAGCTAGTATCAGAATCTTCGCTGTCGACATATCAAGTGACGTGCAGTATCGTGATCACTTCGAAGACAAGGCTAAATTGGCCTCTAAAAAGCTTGGCGTACTCAGCAGAGCGGGACAGTATTTCATAACGGCACACAGCTTGCAACTTTACAATGCACAGGTTCGGCCTCACATGGAATACTGTTCCCATCTCTGGGCAGGGGCTCCCCAGTGCTAGCTCTTTCCACTTGACCGTATCCAGCGCAGAGCGGTTCAAATCGTCGACGACCCACTTCTTTCCGATCGGTTTGACTCACTGGCACTGCGTAGAGATATTGCATCTCTTTGCGTATCTTATCGCATCTATCACTGGGAGTGCTCTGAGGAATTGTTTGGACGAATTCCAGCCGCTCAATTTCATCATCGCACATCGAGACAAAACTCGTGATATCATCCATACCATCTGGATGATTGGCGGTCCACCACTGTGCAATTTAGACGAAGTTTTCTCCCTTGCACAATTTCCTTGTGGAATCGATTACCAACAGCGATTTTTCAGGACCGATACGACTTAGGGACCTTTAAGAAAATATCCTATTCCTTTTTAAAAGGCCGGCAACGCATCTGCAATTCCCATGGTGGTGCAGTTGTTCGTGGTCGGCGGTAGTCACTTACCATCAGGTGAGCCGCATGCTCGTTTGCCCCTCTCCTATAAAAAATATTTACTTATCAATAACTTAATTTAAAAAAATACACTATTATTTAAACATCGATCAAAGTTACAACGAACTACAAGAACTTTAATATTGTGTTACTTGCTGCTACGGAACCCTACATGGGCGAGTCCAACTCGCACTTGGCCGCTTTTTCTTATTGAAGTTACAAACGATTATTTTATCATGAGCTTAGAGTTCACCTCATGAAAAGTGCCTACTATAACCCATTGACGTCAGCAAACCACGACGTCTAACACAATATCAGTTGATTTATTATTTCTTTCATAGATTACAGTCTGTCAAAGTCTCCCCCAAAGTGATTTTGATATACATAGTTGCCACGCTCTACAGGCGGGTTGGAAACCGTAGTTTTTTGTTATGTTCGTTTGGATAAGCAATATACTACTGTCCATCTCCTGTTTCAGTTTCCTTCTGTCGCCTCTTATGACAGCCACTGGATGATATGGGGTATTTAATGAACTCTAGGAAGGTGTTGGATTAGGTAATTTTTATTTGTAAACATTACAAAATACCAACTGTTTTTATATTTATTGTGTGAAGTTAATTCAGACTCCCTATTATTCACATTTCATCTTGTACCTTCGACAAGGTACACGAGGGGCATTTGTACCTGTCTAACAATCGCGTTAAAAAAGAATTGAAATCTTGAAAACATAAATAAAGTAATATTGCAATATCTGCCTTATATTGAGCTGAGCCGATGTAATCTTCAAAACAGCTTAACCGATCTTTATGAAACTTTACGAACAGATAGTGATATCTCTTAATAATCTGAAAAGCTTGGAGACTTCTTTGAAACAACAAAAATATAAAAACATAAATGATTTTTGATTATAGTTATTAAATCGAAATAACGCCACATTAATAAAGCCCAGAGAAACTAGGGCAGATTGCTGGTTGTTTAATAAAAGGATCCACCGGAAGGAAGTTAGCGTAATAGATTATTTTTTTAAAAATTAAACTCTATGTCAATTAATTACTATACCTAAATGCTCCCTTAGAATTCGTAATTGCTCAAGACCTTTTGCTATCAGTTAATTTTTAATTAATTAAAAAAAATCATTTTTTGAAAATTTTATTTTGCAATAATACATACATACATACATAAACACTCACGCCTGTCACCCAGAGGGGTAGGCAGAGACTACGGACTTCCATTTGGCACGATCCTGACACACCTCTCTCGCTTCCTCCACATCCATATACCTACGCATACACGCTCGTCGGTTAAGGGTACTCCTAATCTGGCCCATTTTTAATGTATCGCCGATTTGGTCGATAAACTTTCGTCTAGGGCGTCCCTTCCCGACCCTGCCGTTCACTTCTGCAACATAAATTTGCTTTGTCACTCTTTCCTCTTTCATTCTTTCTACATGACCAAACCATCGAAGCATTCCTTTTTTAATCCTGGTCACAACGTCATCTTGCAAACCACACTTTTCTCTTATCACACTATTTCTCACCCTGTCATCTAGATTCAGCCCTAGCATACTCCTTAAGGAGTATACTCCTTGCAATAAAACCTAAAATATCTACTTTCTTAAATTAAAATGTATCCCAATTAATTGCTCTTTAAATTTTGTCTTAAAATCTGTAATACTAAACTCTAAATACGTGCAACACGTCTAATACTATAAGTTAATTTGTAATAATTTAAAAAAAAACGGTTTTTTTTTTTGAATTTAATTTTGCCATTAAACATAAAGTATCTTTTTATAAATTTAACTGTATGCCAATTAATTGCTTCTTAAATGTTTTCTTAGAGTACATAATTGCTACACGTCTAATAATTTATAACTAATTTAAAAAAAACAATTTTCGAAATTTTTTTTTTTCCTATAAATCATAAAATATCTACTTATTTGACTTAAATGCTCTCTTAGAATGTAATTGGCATACATCATCATCATCATTACACAATAAGTCACATACTCGAAAATCTAGATGTGTTTCAGATGTCGTGACCCCTGAGGATTAATAAAGTATGCCTCGTTTCCAGTAAAAAGGGGCTCTGGTTGTCTACACTCACCATTTAAAAGACGAAAGAGACCGTGGTGGAGTCGACCCATTCGTGTTACAACCAACATAGGCGTAGCATAAACGTCTATGCCCCACACCATTCACTTACCATCAGATGGCCTGTGATCTTATGTCCCACTTCGTCTAAAAATAATATAATATGTGTTTTTCAAAAATGCACCAACTGGTATACAACTTAAAATAGTTGTTCATACTCACTACACTGGACACTTGGTAATGTGAAATATTACAACAAAACCTGCTTTACGCAATGTTTTAAAATATGCAAACACGACTGGCGTGATTGTTGTTTGCATGTTGTTGGAAAGTTTGGTCGTTTTGAGCGATCACATTTGATCAGTTTTTATTTAATACATAACAGTTTTTGTGAATTCACCGATGAAAATATTGATAATTGTGCTCGTCAAATTTGCATAATGTATATAATGGATTAATACAATACAACTAGCAGCAAATATTCGTAAAGGTGGATGGGGCGTATTTTTGTATTAATCATTTTATTTTTATTATTTTTATGCCAGTAATAGAGTCAGGCGTTACTTTGCGGAAATCCATTATATTATAGATATTAAAAATCTATTTGCTAAGATACGCGTAATAAAATAAAATGATATGTCTTACCTAGATTGAAGATAACTTCCCGTTCTCCCTCAATTGCTTGCACTATCCCCGTCACTACAAATCCCAGCACCACTAGTCCCAACACCGCTACACTGGGAAAGACACACCAACGTCGATCATATTATGACAAGTGTTTTTACGCCTGCAGTCGATGGTCACGTGTGGCTTGAAAACGTGTTACGTATTAATTAATGGGGGAAGCCTATGTTCGGCTGTGGAATAAGGACTGGTTATAAATAAGGCAAAAGAGAATAGAACTCCATTAAGTCAGCGCGATTTAACATCTTCGGCTACATTACCACTTACCATCTGGTGGGATAGTAATCTAGCACTGGCTTAAAACAATAGGTAAAAAAATATCATAGTGATAACTGCTTTTCAATCAATATTCGAGACTCATCTTCATTGCGTCAAGTTTATCAATATTTTTAGTCAAATTTAAGAAACGGAAGAGATTTTTTAAATTTAACTTTAAGACTTTTTGTATGTATATTACGCGATACGATGTTATTGATACTTATTTATTATATATGTTATACTTAGGTACTCCTTCACACACAGGCACGCACGCACGCACGCCTAACTCCCCTAAGGGTGATAAAATAAGTGGTAAAGTTTTTAATGTAATAATTTAGATGGCATCTAGTCGTTACTTTCATCATTACAGCTCATAAAAAATCTACTGATTAACATACGTTATCCTAAAATGATGTGTGGCAGCGCTGTCGTCGCGCCACAAGCATATCGCACTGAAGCCTATCGCGCTATCAAAGTTCCGAAGTACTGCGGTATACATATAAAGCTCGGAACTGTTACTATCTGCGACCTTTTTTTCCTAAAGACGGTCGCTTCAGATTCGGCAGAAAGGCCACAAAAGCCAATGCCAATATCACAGGTGGTGTTTAGTGGGTAGACACTTAGGTTTTCGCAGTGAGTCCCACATAACCACGACAGCCGGCTGTCGTGGTTATGTGGGCGAAAAAAAAAACTATAACTATCACACAGAGCGAGTGAGAGTGATTCTGCGCTTAGGCTCTATAGACTTCGGACGTGTCGGTTGAGTTCACTCCCGTCACCCCACTCTCTTATCTCATGCGCAAATTTAAAATTAAAATTAACTTCCGTTGTACACCGCCTTGCTTGGTGTACTGTGTTTGGTTGCGGCCAGGAAAAACTAGCACTCAGAAGCACCAGCCTTCCTGACCCCAGCGGCGGATCTGGTCTATGGCTCTGCCGCCAACCAAGATTCGACTGCGGAGGGTAGGGAGAGCGGCGCCTCGCAATACCGACACTCCTCTCCCCCCGCAGCCCCACCACCACCGCATCAACGGTGCGGCCCCGTTTGAGTCGCGGAGGATAGGGCGAGTGGCGCATCGCCATACCAACACTCCTATTCCTCCGCGACTCCACCTCGGCTGCAGCGGTAGAGAGAGCGGACACCCCTCTAACCGCAGCCCACCAACACACATCCGTAGTGGGCTCGTCAAGCCCACTCGGAGTGGCCACCTCGGGCCAGCCAAGGGGTTCCTCTTTGTTCACCGCGGTTTACCAAGCCACTGCTACTAAGCCCCCCCCCCCCCCGCCACGACAAGGCGGGAACCCATTCGGGGGGTATTAGCCGAGCCTGCCCCAACATCTGGGCTGTGTCTATTGCACAGCGCAATGCCCGTCCCGTGTCCGCACTCGAGCCTCTAGCCGGCCCCTCCACCCAGCTAGTTCGGCCCCCAATCGATCGTCCAACCATGCGAATCAATGACCCTCTGTCACTGAGCATCGGACCTAGAACCTCTGTGCCCATAAACACAATTTACGACGCCGTGTCCCCCGCGCCCTCCGCGATGTTTACCTGCGGCCCCTCTCCGGGCTTCTCGGATGCAGAATCAGGCTCCGACATGGAAACCGACTCGCGTGTCTTGCACAAGTCCGAAGACAAAGGCTTCACACTTGTCCAGGGCAAAAAGCGCATACGCGCAGCCCCAATAAAGGTAGCCGAGCCTAATTCGGCCCCTTCATCCCCAACCGCCACTGCGGTAAAAAAGCTTGTCCACGCGGCGCGCCCTCAAAATCGTATGCCTGCGGTTAAGCTCGCAGCGAATAGGTCCTCTGCTGAACGTAGGGATAAACCGCCGCCACCCATCATAATTCAAGACAAAACCAAATGGAATATCCTTTAACTTTTTAACTGAACTCAAAAAAACACTGCCCAAAGGTGCAAACGCTGGTCAGAGCATCCGCATGTTTGTTAACTCGACCGAGAAATTCCGGAGTGTAATAAATCACCTGCACGCCCAGCAAGTAAGCTTCCACATATTCGCCCTCTTAGAGGAGCATAACCTTCGTGTGGCCGTCCGCGGTGTCCCTTAAGAGCTTGAGACTGAGCACATATAAACGACCTCAAAGCCCAAAACCTCCCGGTCCGGTCTGGCAAAAAAGCGCTTCTTAGATCTGTGCCTTATCATTATGGACCTGTCTCCGGAAGGCAAGGAGATTTTTAACGTTCGGTGTATCTACAACCTAACAAGTATTTCAGTTGAAGCCCCCCGACAAAGGAGATCGTTAGTCAGTGCCACCGGTGCCAATTATACGGCCACTCGGCCAAAATTTGTTGTAATTGTTGATATAAGGCAATGTATACGCTTTTACAACAAAATCCCAGAACATGTTCAAGGTTTGTCAATAAACAAGTTTAAAAGTTTTATTAAAGAAAAACTGTACAAAAAGGGTTATTAAATATCAAGGAATACATGAATGAAAATAAACCCTGGGAATAAGGTGATCGCCACCATGTTGGTTCTATGAAAATTCATTTAAAATTGTATAACCAAAATTATTGTTAAGTGAAATAATTTAAAAAAAGTCGCGCTGGGTTTCTTGCTGGTTCTTCTCAGGACAGAGGTATTTTTCGAACCAGTGGTAAATAAAAAAATGACTTTCAACAAGTATTATGTAATAATCAATATTGAATAAAAATAATTCTATTCTATTCATTCTATTCTACTGAACACACTACTATCCCACTCCCTCGAGATTATCGATTTAATAATAGAAAGAAGAATAAAATAAATAATCTCACATCCCCCTTTTATATAATTTAAAAATAGGGTGGAGATAAATAGAGTTCGATGAAGCTGTAAGAACCGCATATCCTAACTCTCTCTCTAAATTCGATGAAACTGTAAGAGCCGCATAGGCTAACAGCTTTAACATCACAGAAACTAGTCTCTCTCTCTCTCTCTCTCTCTCTCTCACACACGGAGTGTTGTCCACTCTTCTGGCTAAGCACCTTGCTCGGTGGGAGATCTCCCTACTCTTCCATGGCAAAAGATGCCTATGATAATCAGATAATCCGCAGTACCACCAGAGTAACCGATGTAGTCTAACGGATCAGTAAGCTGAAGTAGTATGGGCTGCCAAATATGAAGGGGAGAGAAATTTTACTTAGAAGGCCGTCGGTTTAGGTACCACCCTTTTTCCTATTTCTGGCACTGCTGTGTACCGGTCTAAAGGTTTTAGCGAACTAGTATAATAACAAATTGAGAGGTATTCCATCTTATTCCTCAGGAGTGAGAACGCCTCTGTAGCATTTTTATTTGAAGTGGCTACAGTTGTATATTACCTGCTGATGCCACTTTCCATCAAGAATATTGTAAGTTTGTTTGTCACGTTTTCTTTATAAAAAAAACTCGTCGAACGCAGAAATCTGAGGATAATTTTTTCACATTTGGCCCTGACTCAACAACAGTAACTAAGGATAAGAAATAATCCAATAAAGAAGAATATTCACCTTATTTCACAAAGCTTGTAAGGTACGTTATTAAACATGTTGTACTGTTAGGCTGAATCGAGGGTGTTGTTTTCGGTATTTCAAGTATTCGGTAAGAGAAGTTAGTTTTTAGAAAAAAAAATCTGATAATTTACATTCTGTCAGGTGTGGGGTTCGAAACCACGCTCCCTCTCGGGAACCAGAGTTTAAATCTGGCGCCTTAGACCACTCGGCCAACCTGACTTGTTAAACGAATAACAAATATACACATACATATATTAACTTTAGATAATTATCGCCTATAATAATATAGTTCAAAGGTTATAAAAACTATTCCTTTCATTGCATTAGCGTGCCGATAAAACGGTGTTTTCATAAAAGTTAAAAGGAATTATTACACGTTACTAAAACATCAAATAGCAATAACCGGTAAAGTGACCATAAGTTCTAGATTTTTTTTTAAAGTCATGAAATAGCACTTTTAATTCCACATTGTGATAATTAAAAAACGTAGAACATAAATCAAGCTCGTGAAAAGTATTACATAATATGTATCTTGAATACCCCGCATTCCAAAGCAAATCTCATTTTATGCAACTTTTCCTTTCACAACGTTGATGGCAGATATTTTTATTCAATATAGATTACATGTGGTCCTTCACTGCTGGTTGGATGAGGAAGCTCAAGTCCGCTCAGCGAGCTATGGAGAGGGCTGTGCTCGGAGTTTTTCTGTGTGATAAACATAGAAATGAGGATATCCGCAGTAGAACCAGAGTGATCGACATAGCCCAACGGATTAGTAAGCTTAAGTGGCAATGGGCTGGCCATATATCTCGAAGAACCGACAACCGATGGGGAAAAAAGGTTCTCGAGTGGCGGCCTCGTACCGGCGGGCGAAGTGTAGGGCATCCCTCCACTAGATGGCGTGACGACCTGGTAAGATATGCAGGAATTAGATGGATGCAGGTGGCTCAGGACCGTGCTTTGTGGCATTCCTTGGGGGGGAGGGGGGGGGGGCTATGTTCAGTAGTGGACTTGTGAAGGGCTGTAATGATGATGAAAGATTACACGAAATAATTATTAAAAATCATGTCTGCTTTTACCACTAGTTCAGAAAAAAGCCTGTGTCCTGGGAATAACCAACAAAAAACTTTTTTAAATGATAAAATAATGACATATTATCGATAAAACGTTATGTTTACTTCAGGTATTATTTTAATTAATAAAACTTTTATGTATTTCTGTGATCAAAGCACAAATCATAAATATTTCACTTATGAAGTTTGTCACCTTAGCAATGAGTATTGTAGTCATGAAACGTTATAAAATATATTTTAGCTTTTTCTATGAATATGATCGATAAGAGAATCTGACATGGAACGGTAATACTATCGTTATTTTATTTTATTGTTAGGGATTTTATTTAACTCTATTTAGTAGGTTATATCTCCATTTTAATTAGTCTTTAATTTTTTTAAATACAATAAGGGTGATTTAATACAACAAACAAGCACACAGTCCACTTGATGGTAAGTGGATGCTGTGTCCCATAGACATCTACGTCTATCCTCGATTAAGAATCAAAATGCAGATGCGTTGCCACCCCTGAGGATTACGGTGGATTGCCTCGTTTCCAGTTTCAGTTAAAAGAGACTCCGGTTCACCATATTCACCATAAACCACACATCATTGACCTGGTATTTTAGGCTGGTATTCTGTGAGAACGTTGTCTTTCCTCGGTTTAGTCGACTCATTCGTGCTACAAATATAATATAGGTGCAGCATGGCTTTATCAATTATCATTGATGGACATGAGCTTGTCCATTTATGGGGTGGATTGTTCTTAATCGCCACACTTGGTAGGTGGATTGACACCTACAGTACCAGATGTCGCGCATTTTGATGTTGTTGCACGTCATCGTTTTAATTTTAAAGTAAAATTAGTATATTTTAACTAACTGTTGGAAAAATGCGTAAATACTAGAAAAAAATAATTATTGTAATACCTGTATAAATTGTGTTTTTGAATAAATGTCATTACATACATATTACATATTTTTTTAGGATAAAATTAAAGAAAAACGAAAATATTACACTTAAAACCTCTATGTTGTTACCACTAACAAAAAATCAGTGTTTTGATGAATGTACAATCCTATACAAAATTTTAGAGGGGAAGGGAGGTTTTTTTTTATAGAATAAGAGTGACAAACGAGCACACAGTCCACCTGATGGTAAGTGGTTGCTGCGGCCCATAGACATCTACATCTATCCTCTATTACAAATCAAAATGTAGATGCGTTGTCACCCGTGAGGACTAAGATGGAATGCCTCATTTCCAGTAAAAAGGGCCTCCGGCCACCTGCACTCACGAAGTGAAACGCAGAGGTAAATCTCTACTTCACGCTGGTATTCTGTGAGGTCGTGGTACCACCCCGGTACGAGCCGGCCCATCCGTGCGACAGCAAACGCTGCCACGTGGCTCTACCACTGTTAAAAACGAAAACGTTTTACCACGAAACACTTATTGCCAGTCATTTACTTTGACCCTAAAGAGTATTGTAAGTTGAGATGTAGTCGAAAATGGTGAAGCACATTGGCTTAGCTTAACAAAAACCTTATTCACTCTTTTTCTTAAACAATCACAGTAATGTATTTTCATTAAGACTTAATGCAAAAGCACGTGGTAAACTCTAACGTGAAGGCAATCATCGTGAAGAAACTTAAATGTCTATGAAATAAAAAAAAACATATTTCGATAATATGTGATGTCAGTAACATGCATTGGGCTAGCGCAGCGGACATTTTCTTGCCCTAAAACCCTCTCAAAAATGAGAGGAGGCGTTTACCCAGAGTGGGAGGTACACAGGCTGTAACTTTACTTTAAATTTTTAATCTTTAAATTACTAAAGCAAATACGTGTGCGCGACATGTGTTATTTTGATAAAATGCAAAGAATGAAGAAATCAGATTACTTGAATCGTGAGTCCTAGATTTTTTCTATACAAGAGAGGGCAAACGATTATTTGGCTCACCTGATGGTTAGTGTCGATCGCCGCCCACGAACAACTGCAATATTAATGGAATTGCAGGTGCGTTTCTGGCGTTTTAAAAAGGTTCGTTCCTTAAGGTCGTTAAGGTTCCTAAGTCGATTAGCAATCAGCGGTACATTATTGATCTGTATTATGTTAAATCTGGATTTAATCTTTAATCTTAATATTTAACACCTAAAGAAGTTAATGAATTTTGTGGGAAATAAAGTTGTTTACTTTAAAATTTAAAGTTTGAGATAAAAGTATTCGCGATCACGTGCATGCATTATGATAGGAACAGACTAGTCCCACGTACGCGGCGTATGCGATGCAACGCTCCTACGTTATTGTACACACTTGACCTACGTATGGTACGTACGCAGTATTGCCAACAAGTTAACTAGCTCTCCACCAGATTCAACTTCTAAAATCACCACAAAACCAATAACAAAAAGCAACCCTACACTCGTAATCCCTAAATTTTCTACTAAATATTTTTTGTTTTTTACGTAAAAAGAATAGGTATACATATTAGTAACTGTTTCATTTTCTTAGTACGTTCCATGTAACAAAATATGAAATTTCTATATAAATATAATAATATCTTTATGGTATAATTAATAAATCTATTTTAAAAATAAATTATTATTTAATTAACTACTGTTTTTAATTAAATCATCTTCTTCATATGAATCATTTTTGTCGACATCATCAACTTCGGTTTCAGATTGATATAATTTTTTTTGTATAATTTGTTATACAAAGCTTATCAAAATTTCCATTTCTTTGCAGCATGTTCCTGCCAACCTCATATCTCACTCACCTCGTACTCTTATTATGAGAGTTAAAGATAATTAAAATAAAAAGGATTTTTTTCATTTAATTTTATTCTATTCATCTGCTTGTTTTTTTTTTATTACAGAGTAATCACAAAAGTCGCTTATAGCTCAAATTTTAATTCAACCGGGATGGATCGTCTGACGCACGTCATCTCTGATGAATCATTTTTGCCTACACTGTAAAAGTAAATTCTCCTGAAATGACGTAGATATACTTCGAAACGTATATGGCTTAACCCTTAGCACCACACGCTACTTCTAGCCACACATCTACACACGTGGGGGGTCTATATCCCCCTTAAAGATAAATCATATATTAGTACTATATATATCATAAGTCAGGATTTTTATACGAAATAAATTAAAGGCATTTTATGAACGTAATAAGAATATTCATTTATAATTTTAAGCTTAAAATTGCCACTTCTGGCATCAAACAAAAAAAGATACAAAAACACGTTATATTTTTAGAGTTAATATTAGAGATTGTGGCCGGTGGAAGGAAAAGGGGAAATCTCCCGCCGGACAAGGTGTTCTTGCCGGGGAGCAGCCAATGCTCCGATTGGTAATTCGGAGCTATTCTATATATGTTGCTTTAACTTCGGAACTTTGTTAGTGCGATTTAGGTTTCGATATGTTTCGCTTGTGGCGTGACGATAGCGCCGCCACATCACCCCCCTGCTCAGACCGGAGGTCGATATCGCAGTCCGATTGCAAGTGCCAGGGAATTGCCTTGTAAGTCTGCGGTGAGTCGAGAAGAAGGCAAGTAATCTGCGAGAGTGCCGTGAAGCAGAGGCGAGCAGTAAGGCTCAAAGCCGTGCCGAACACTGTAGCACAGAGAGTAGCTTGAAGGAACAGGAAGCATTATTATTCCAGTGCTGCGATGAACATTTGTAAAGCTAGATGGCTTTGCAGAATGTGAAGACTAGACAATATCTGTTCGGGAGCGAATGAATGGGGTTACTTGAGGATGAAGGCGAAGGTTTGAAGTTGTAGTTTTCGAAGGTTATTGGTTGCGTGTTCATATCACGTCGGGGTCACCACTGTGGCCGGTGGAAGGAAAAAGGGAAATCTCCCGCCGGGCAAGGTGTTCTTCCCGGGGAGCAGCCAACGCTCCGATTGGTAATTTGAAGCTATTCTATATATGCTGCTTTAACTTCGGAACTTTGTTAGTGCGATTTAGGCTTCGATATGTTTTGCTTGTGGCGCGACGATAGCGCCGCCACAAGATCAAATATGTAATAAAATTTCGAATCAAAAAATAAATCAAATGGTGTTTCTAACATACATATACATATACATACATAAACACTCACGCCTGTCACCCAGAGGGGTAGGCAGAGACTATGGACTTCCATTTGGCACGATCCTGACAGACCTCTCTCGCTTCCTCCACATCCATATACCTACGCATACACGCTCGTCGGTTAGAGGTACTCTTGATTTGGCCCATTTTCAATATATCGCTAATTTGGTCGATAAACTTTCGCCTAGGGCGACCCTAATATTTATTATCTTATAAACTACAAAACAGGTATAGAGATCTATGAAAATACTAAAACATCTAAAATCACAAGTGGAATGCACATAACCCTTCGCGAATATCGAATGTAGTATATGTATGAAAATCGAAATTTCAGTCAAATGTAGGCACCTAATTTCAATCTCGACTTACTATCAAAATGTTGCTTATAACCTAAGATCAGTTTTCCTGACATTTTGTACATATTTTGACGTCTATAGGATGAATACGACTCACGTTTTCAATTTTCATACATTTGGAGCACAGGTTTGTTAAGTATAAGCTGAGTCAGATATATGATTTCCTGAGTAATTTGTGATCTCTTCATTGAAATGTACTAAAACTAAGCCAATTATATTAAGAAAATAGCAAAGAACATGCATCAAATAGAGACATTTCGTTTTTGGCTTGAGCAGGACCTCTTAGACCAGGAAATATAGATGATGTTATGTGCTATATATTGTGATATATATTCCTTGGTCATCTTGTTCATTGTTTCCGATTTCTTCGTTTTCTTAGTTAATCTTCGTTTCTTCTTCACGTTAAGTGTCATGATCTCTGACTTCGTAACCTATAAAAAAAAACAAATAAATAAGGAAATGGAAAAACAAATACTTACTTAATTACACTTGTCGGGTACTTTAGACCCGTATCGAGGGACTAGTCTCTCCCTACCATTAGTGTGATCTTCTTAAGGTGGATTTAGAATAAACGAGCAAAGATCTAGAGCTAGAAAAAAAAAAACGTTCTTTCATAATCTTTTAGTGTAAATAAAAATTGGTTCTAAGCTTTTGCACCAAAATAATTCCAACGAGCAAGAATGAGAACAACAAGAACTAAAATTCTTGCACATGATCTAGAGATATTTAGATAGAATAAAAGAGTGTTCGTTGCTCGTTCGTAAAGTGTATTGTTCAGGTAAAGATACGTTGGTAAGATGCAAGAAGAGAATCCATCTTCTTTATAGTTTCCTCCACGACGTACTGTTACTGTAGTGCAACGAACTTTAACTCTAACTTTTCTGCTAACTACCTTGTTTGCGATTAAAATTTTTATAGTTTTCGACATTAAGGTCCCGCAGGTTTCCCAAATTACGGTAGGTCTCGATACTGAGCAAACATTTTTCTTGAGACCAGTCCTTAGTAACCACGTTTATTACCTCCGATATCCTAGAACACAACTGCGCTTTGATAAAACCGGTCCAAGGAGCGAGCACGTCCGAACACGAAAGAAAACTCTAGACTACTGATTGCTCACTCTTGCGTCATTTACATCAAGTGCGCGAGCGATCTTAGAATATTCCATAGAATCTCTACGAGTAGAGATACAACAACGAAAGAATGCTCTGCCTCTGTTTACACTAAACAAATTTGATGGAGTAGAGATAGAATGACCCATTCGCTCGTTTGGTCTTAACCCACCTTTAAGCGTATAATTATTAAGTTTCTTTTCCTTTCTCCATCTGTATCCTCTAATTGTAAAAGAAAATTTTGAAAAAGTCAATTATTACTTTATGAATACTCGCCGCTAGCATTCTGCCTGCGATCTCTTGGCTACTGATTAAAATACAGGATCAGGGCAAAAACCAGTTATTGTGTTATTCTGAAAATTGCATTTTGCAGTCAGAACATTGGCGGTATTTCGCCCTCGAATGCACGTAAAGCCATTAGTCCTGCACCTAATCTCTTTTTGGTCGTATCAGATTGCTGTCCCATTGGTCTATCAGAGTTAGAGAGTAGATAATTAATCCGTGCTTGCAAACACACTCATGCACTATAATCCGGTTCTGTTCAGATGATTCAGTCTCCGTTGAGACTAGCCACTGTAACGGGAATTCTGTCTCAAGAACATTTTCATGTTTGGAATCGGTTTCATTTAGTACCACTTCGATATAAATACGGACTTCAGCGTTATAACATAAAAGCTTTTATATTTTATTGTCCCTCCTTTGAAACAAACTTAAAAGACATCATTATTATCTCGTGTAAGTTATGTCGTTTAGCTGCAGCATTCCTGTTAATTTCAATAGTACCGCAAGAAAAGATTTTTCTTAACGTGTTCTTTACTATACTTTCTCTATACTTTCTTTTATATGGTAGGTGAAATAAACGAGAAAAGAATCCACTTGATGGTTAGTGGATTCTGTAACGTTGACATTTTTATCTATGCTTGATTAAAAATTAAAATGTAAATATCTTTTAACCCTAAAAGACGAAAAATGCCTCATTACCAGTTGAAAGGGTCTTAGTCTCAGAAATGAGAGAATACTGGCTATAGCTTTTGCTTTCCTTGTTCATTGATTATTTTTTGACATTGATTTTCTCCTGTATCGGTACTTTTTCTTTATTTAACCTGGAGGCAGTTTACAAACAAAAATTGTAAAAGAACAAACATCCATAACCGGAATAATTATTTGTAGGCCATACAAATACTTGTACCGTACGGTATTCGAACCCGCGGCCTTCGGCGCAGCAAATCAAGATAAGCCACTGCGCCATGGAGGCGAAAATATACGAAAGAGACGTATACGAAAGAGGTTGCAAAAAATAAACGATCACGCTCAACTAACAACAAATCGCAACTTTAATAAGGTACAAAGCGCAAAGCTAACAAGCAATTTCCTGATATTGCTATAGTACAAGCCCGTACAAGCAAATTATATAATCATCGGAACAAATGGTATTATAGTTTCAATTATTGACAAATATATGTTATTGACTATTGTTCTGGCTGTTGTAAATAAAATGAATTAATTTTAAAATTACGAGTATGTTTGAATGTAATAATTGATTCAATATTTGAAAGTAGAAAATCAACATATCACTTACGCTATGACGCGTACATGTTTGTGTGTGAAAAGTATTTTATTGTCAGTTTTAACACATAGTTGGAAACGACTATTTTTGGGAGAATTTTTAGCTGAACAAGTGTTGTTTGTGTCTTGTTGGATCGAAGTTGATGGACTCTCTACATTGTCATTACATTGACGAAGCTTTTTTGCAATTTCTATTGAAAAGGGTGCCCTCGGTAATGCTTTCCTGTTTTTATGTACGGTGCCACCAATCACATACCTAATTTTTCCAAATAGTGTCATCGTTTTGCTAGGCAGCCTTCCTTCCAGCTGCTATTGGCAGCCGTGAGTAATATGAAAACATTGTAAGCTGATATGTCCACCATGTTACTAAATACCACCCGTTTTGTTTTTCTTTTGCAACTGTAACAGGAGACAGCTTTATCCAGTGTATTCACGCTATCGTTACATTTGTTGTAGTCTTTTTAGACTACAACAAATATAACGATAGCGTGGATATTTTTTATTACAGGTTTTTTATCTACGCAATTACTCACTACCAAGCTGTGATGCAAAGTGCTAAGAAGATTGACTGACTTATTTTTTTTGGGTTGTTCCTTTGTTGCTACTATTTTTGGAGATAGTTCCGGCTTATTCTTACGTGTGGTTCCTACTAAAGTGATACGTTTTTCTAATAGTTTTTATCCAAGTTGATATAATGCAAAAAAGTTATCCAACGTAAGATTATGCCCTTTCAGGTTGCAAGTCAAATCAAGTACTACACGCATGCCTTGGTATTTTTCAGGCATACACCCTATTTCTTTCCCCGTGTAGGGTTGAATATTTCAAATGTAACTTGTGGCAGAATCACATAGAACGCAAAATTTGATGCCATATTTAGCTGGTTTCGATGGCATGTTCTGTCGAAATGGACATCTCCCTCTGAATCCCACAAGCTGCTCATCTACGGTAACGTTTTCTAAAGGATTATAAAAGTTTGGTAAAAGGTCAACCCACTGATTTCACAGATTTCGAATCGGAGTAAACTTATCCAGCAGTCGCCGTTCCGATCGAGTTTCTCTATTGTCAAACCTAATCAACCTTGATAATTTTTTGAAATATTTTTGTGGAATTTCTGCCCCAAAAATAGGCCTATCTTTCTGACTATCCCACAAATTTCGGTGCTTTCATTATTTTAACGAAATACACCAGATAGTAATAGTACCCGAATGTATGCGCGCAGATCGATACCATGTATGCCATTCCAATCATCAGCGAAAACACGCTTACCTTCCAAATTCGTATATTTCAATATAGTGTGTATCAAAGGTGGAGGGAAAAATAAATCAAAACTGGATTTTTCTCCTGAGGTGATCCTTGAGCAAGAATAGGATGTCAATCTTATTACGTTTTCTCTGGAAGCTCTGCCACGAGACTGTGTGACAGGGTTTCTGGAATATTGTATTTGCCCATTCTTTGACGTCATTGAAGGCAAAATCACTGATTCACTGTCACTATCCGACCCATCAGATGGTTCAGCTTTTTCGAAGTAATCTTCTGTTTCAGAGCAAGATTCATTACTATCCGACATTTCATCCAATAACGCAGCTTGTATTTGATTGTGTATCATTTTTTATAAGCAAATAACGTTTTCACCACTGTACGTGTTGTTGAATTGATGTATAATATAACACTAAGATTTGTGTGGGTAGAACACAAGAACGTCTCATTCAAAAAGTTATGCGAAACACGATAACAGATGCACTGTGCGTTTGTTATTAGATGAGGTCAATTCTGACCCGAGGACCGTTAGAGTAAAAAAACATATGTGGAATATTTTAATTATTTT
The DNA here is from genome assembly GCA_033319125.1 of Parnassius glacialis. Classification (NCBI taxonomy): domain Eukaryota; kingdom Metazoa; phylum Arthropoda; class Insecta; order Lepidoptera; family Papilionidae; genus Parnassius; species Parnassius glacialis. The sequence continues at coordinate 5,132,288 of JAVANC010000011.1, forward strand.
TGATAAACTTATTCCAATAATATTTAAATTGAAGCGAATAATTAACAGTCATACAATATAAAACTCCTTAAACGGTACTTATAACTTAACAGTGGTAGAGCCACGCGACAGCTTTTGCTGTCGCACGGATGGGCCAGCTCGAACCGGGGTGGTACCACGACCTCACAGAATACCAGCGTGAAGTAGAGATTTACCTCTGCGTTTCGCTTGGTGAGTGCAGGTGGCCGGAGGCCCTTTTTACTGGAAATGAGGCATTCCATCTTAGTCCTCACGGGTGACAACGCATCTGCATTTTGGTTTGTAATAGAGCATAGATGTATAGATGTCTATGGGCCGCAGCAACCACTTATGCTCGTTTGTCACCCTTATCCTATAAAAAAAATGGTTATTTTCTAAAAAATTACATTTTTATTCCAAAATGGGTCAAAATTGACCCGGGCCTTATGAAGTTTAAGATAATATCGTCGTTTCCAGTAAAAAGGGGCTCTGGTTGTCTACACTTACCAGATAAAAGACAACAGCATTAAACTGCTATTTCACGCTGGTATTTTTTTGAGAGCGTGGTCATTCCCCGGTCGAGTCGACCCATTCGTGCTACAACAAACATAGGTGTAGCATGGCTCTACCATGTATTACCATAAACGTCTATGGCCCACAGCATTCACTTACCATCAGGTGGACTGTGTTCCTAACTCCCACTTCATCAAAAAAGGAATATAAATATGTTTTTCAAATATGCACCAGCTGGTATAAAACTTAATATTATTGTTCATATTCACTACACTGGACAGTTAGTAATATGAAATATTACAACAAAACATGTTTTACGCAATGTTTTAAAATATGCAAACACGACTGGCGTGATTGTTGTTTGCATATTGTTGGAAAGTTTGGTCGTTTTGAGCGATCACGTTTTTTCTATTTTTATTTGAATAGAGAACGGTTTTTGTGAATTCACCGATGAAAATATTGATATTTGTGCTTGTGAAATTTGTAAAATGGAATAAATAGAATACAACTAGCAGCAAATACTGGATGGAGCGTATTTTTGTATTAATCATTTATTTTTTATTGTTTTATGCCATTAATAGAGTCAGGCCTTACTTTGTGGAAATCCATTATATAAAAGATATTAGAAATCAGTAAGCTAAGATCGACGTAATAAAATAAAATGATGAGTCTTACCTAGTTTGAAGAAAACCTCCCGTCCTCCCTCAATTGCGTACACTATCCCCGTCACTACAAATCCCAGCACCACTACTCCCAACACCACCACACTAGGAAAGACACACAAACGTCGATAATATGACAAGTGTTTTTATGCCTGCAGTCGATGGTCCCGGGTGGCTTGAAAACGTGATACGTGTTAATTAATGGGGGGATGCCTATGATCAGCTGTGAAATTAAGACTGTTTATAAATAAGGCAAAATAGAATAGAATTCTGAAGAAAGAATATTGTTTCTCAAGTTTATTAAAAAAAATCGTGGAACTCGGAAATCTGAGGATACTTTCGTTTTACATTTGGTCCTGATTCAACAATAATAACTAGAGACAACAAATGATCTAATAAAGAAGAACATTCTCCTTACTGCGCAAAGCTGTAAGTTACGTTATTAAACATGTTATCATGTATAGACTAAAACTAGGGTTATGTTTTCGGCGTTTCAAGTATTCGGTAATAGAAATTAGTTTTTAGAAGAAAAACAATCTGGTAATTTACATTTTGTCAGTTGTGGGCTTCGAATCCATGCTCCCTCTCAGGAACCAGAGCTTAAATCTGGCGCCTTAGACCACTCGGCCAACCTGACTTGTTAAACTAATATCAAATATATTTTATTTTTTTGCTGTCGCACGGATGGGCCGGCTCGAACCGGGGTGGTACCACGACCTCACAGAATACCAGCGTGAAGTAGAGGTTTACCTCTGCGTTTCGCTTGGTGGGTGCAGGTGGCCGGAGGCCCTTTTTACTGGAAATGAGGCATTCCATCTTAGTCCTCACGGGTGACAACGCATCTGCATTTTGATTTGTAATAGAGCATAGATGTATAGATGTCTATGGGCCGCAGCAACCCCTTAACATCAGGTGGACTGTATGCTCGTTTGTCACCCTTATCCTATAAAAAAATACACATACATATATTAACTTTAACTAATTATCGCCTATAATAATATAGTTCAAAGGATATAAAACTATTCATTTCGTTGCATTAGCGTGCTGGTAAAACGATATTTTCATAAAAGTTAGAAGAAATTATTATACGTTAGTAAAACATCAAATACCAATAAAGAGTAAAGTGACCATAAGTTCTAGATTTTTTAAGAAAGTCAAAGTAATTCCGCATCGTAATAATTAAATAACGTAGAATATAAATCAAAGAGTTTGTGTATCTGGGTTCAAAGTTTACAAGAGATGGAAAGTGTGAGAGTGATATCGAAAGAAGAGTGAATGCAGGAAACACGGTGAATGGAGTTTACCACTCCTTTATGAGCAGTCGGAAGGTGTCTAACAAGACTCGTTTGGTGTATGAGTAGGTGTTGGTACACATGTACGGAAGTGAGAGTTGGGTATGGCAGAAGAAACACAAAAGCAGAATAAATGCATTTAAGATGAGAGCGTTAAAAAGTATGATAGGAGTCAAACTGACAGATAGGATAAGAAATAGTGAGATATGCATCTTGAATACCCCGCATTCCACAGAAAATCTCACTTTATGCAACTTTTCCTTTCACAACTTTAATGGGTGATATTTTTATTCAATATAGTTTACACGAAATAATTATTGAAAATTATGTATGATTTTACCACTAGTTCAAAAAAAGCCTCTGTCCTGGGAATGACCAGCAAGAAACTTTTTTTAAACGATAAAATAATGACATATTATCGATACAACGTTTTGTTTACTTCAGGTATTTTTTTAACTAATAAAACTGTTATGCATTTCTGTAATCAAAACACAAATCATAAAAATTTCACTTATGATGTTTGTCACCTTAGCAATGAGTATTGTAGTCATGAAACGTTGTAAATATACTTTAGCTCTTTTTATGAATATGATCGATAAGAGAGTAAGCCTGACATGGAACGGTAATAGTAACGTAATTTTATTTAATTGTTAGGGACTTCACTTAACTCTATTTGGTAGATTATATCTCCTTTTTAATTAGTCTATAATTTTTTTAATACAATAAGGGTGACAAACAAGCACACAGTCAACTTGATGGTAAGTGGATGCTGTATCCCATAGACATCTACGTTTATCCTTGATTAAGAATCAAAATGCAGATGCGTTGCAACCCCTGAGGATTACGGTGGAATGCCTCGTTTCCAGTTTCAGTTAAAAGAGACTCCGGTTCACCATATTCACCATAAACCACACATCATTGACCTGGTATTTTACGCTGGTATTCTGTGAGAACGTTGTCCTTCCTCGGTTTAGTCGACCCATTCGTACTACAACCATAATATAGGTGCAGCATGGCTCTACCAATTATCATTGATGGACATGAGCTTGAACTTTTATGGGGAGGATTGTTCTTGATCGCCACACTTGGTAGTCGGATTGACACCTACAACACCAGATGTCGCGCTTTTTGATATTTCTGCTCGTCATCATTTTAATTTTAAAGTAAATTAAGTATAATTTAACTAACTGTTGGAAAAGATGCGTAAATACTGAATGAAAAATTGAATTTTAAAATATTTGTATTAATTGATACATTGAATAAATTCACATTATATTTTTTAGGATTAAATTAAAGGGAAACCAAAATAATACACTTAAAACCTAAAAAAACTCGGAGTTTTGATGAATGTACAATCCAATACAAAATTTTAGAGGGGAAGGGAGGTATGTGCTTTTACCAAGAAACACTAATTGCCAGTCATTTACTTTGACTATATAGAGTATAGTAAGTTGAGATGTAATCGCAAATGGTGAAACACATTGGCTTAGCTTAACAAAATCCTTATTCACTCTTTTTCTTAAACACTCACACTAATGTATTTTCATTAAGACTTAATGCAAAAGCACGTGGTAAACTCTAAGGTGAAGGCAAACATCGTGAAGAAATTTACATGTCTAAGAAATTTAAAAAAAAACATATTTCGATAATATGTGAGGTCGGTAACACGCATTGTTCTAGCGCAGCGGACATTTGCTTGCCCTAAAACTCACTCAAAAATGAGGGGAGGTGTGTACCCAGAGTGGGATGTACACAGTCTGTAACTTTCCTTTACTTACTGCAAAAGCATATAGCTGTGCACGACATGTGTTATTTTGGTAAAATGCTAAGAGTGAAATTATCAAACTACTTGAATCGTGAGACCTAGATTTTATAGAACAGATGGCAAACGACAATTTGGTTCACCTGATGGTTAGTGTCAATCGCCGCCCACGAACAACTGCAACACCCATGGAATTGCAGGTGCGTTTCCGGCGTTTTAAAAAGGACTAAGCTCGTTCCTTAAGGTCGTTAAGGTTCCTAAGTCGATTATCAGTCAGATTCAGTGGTACATTATTGATTAGTATTATGTTAAATCTGAATTTAATATTTAATCTTAATTTTCAACACCTAAAGACGTTCATGAGTTTTTTATAGGAAATAAAGTAGGTTACTTTAAAATTTAAAGTTTTAGATAAAAGTATTTGCAATCACGTGCATGATAGGGACAGACTTTTCCCACGTACGCAACGTATGCGATGCAACGCGCCTACGTTGGTGTACACACATGCACAAGTTTTCTAGCTTTCTACCAGATTCAACTTCCAAAACCACCAGAAAACCAATAACAAAAAAGCGGCTAAGTGCGAGTCGGACTCGCCAATGGATGGTTCTGTAGCAGCAAGTAACATAATTTACGATTTATGACGTTTAAAAAAACTACTTACTAGATCTCGTTGAAACCAATTTCCGGTGGAAGTTTACATAGTAATGTACATCATATATTTTTTTAGTTCTATAATTCTCTTATTTTAGAAGTTACGGGGGGGGGACACACATTTTACCACTTTGGAAGTGTCTCTCGCGCAAACTATTCAGTTTAGAAAAAAAAATGGTACGAGAAACCTCAATATCATTTTCGAAGACCTATCCATAGTTGCCAAACATGTATGGGTTTGATGGAAAATAAGTTTTATAGTTTCCGTTCTAAGTATGGAGAACCCCCAAAATTTATTGTTTTTTTTTTCTATTTTTGTGTGAAAATCTTAATGCGGTTCACAGAATTCATCTATTTACCAAGTTTCAACAGCATTGTTTTTATAGTTTCGGAAAAAAGTGACTGTAACATACGGACGGACAGACAGACAGACATGACGAATCCATAAGGGTTCCGTTTTTTGCCATATGGCTACGGAACCCTAGAAAAGCACCATAAACTCATAATTCCTAAATTTTCTACTAAATATTTTCGTTTTTTACGAAAGAAAAAATAAGTATACATATTATTAAGTGTTTAATTTTATTATTACATTCTCTGTAACAAAATATGAAATTTCTATGTAAATATAATAATATCTAGGTATATGGAATAATTAATAAATCAACAATTCAACACCTATTAATTATGAATAATTTTTTCGACACCATCAACTTCGGTTTCAGAATGATATAATTTTTTGGTATAATTTATTTTACAGCGCTTATCGCAATTGTCATTTCGTTGCAGCATTTTCCTGCCAACCTCATATCGCAGCGCACTCTTATTATGAGAGTTAAAGATAATTAAAATAAAAATAATTTTTTTTAACTTACTTTCATTCTATTCCGCTGCTTGTTTTTTATTACAGAGTAATCAGAAAAGTCGCTTATAACTCAAACTGAACCCACAGGCGCTGCCTTTCTCCAAAATGTGCGATCCCTCCAGTGGGCGTTCACCAATTTAACCTTCTGCTTTTATTTCACTATATTAGTTTATCAACTTTATTGTACATTTAATTAACTTCAAATTCAACCAAACCAACGTTAATCGAAATAAAAACAAGTGACACGCTGCATTACTTAAGAACGTTCGGTCAAAGTTCAATGTCCCAGGTTCACTTAGCACAAAATTATAACCACAAGTACGAACGCGATCTCTTCTCGAGTCAGAAAGTTCAGCGTTCCACACGACAAAGCAAAATTTCTTCGTACGATATTAAAATGCCACAAAGCAACTCGTCGATGCAAATTAATGACATAATACATAAACACTCACGCCTGTCACCCAGAGGGGTAGACAGAGACTATGGACTTCCATTTGGCACGATCCTGACAAACCTCTCTCGCTTCCTCCACATCCATATACCTACTCATACACGCTCGTCGGTTAAAGGTGCTCTTGATTTGGCCCATTTTCAATATATCGCCAATTTGGTTGATAAACATTCGCCTAGGGCGACCCTTCCCGACTCTGCCGTTCACATCTGCAACATAAATTTTCTTTGTCACTCTTTCAATGGAAGTTAAGTTAATCACTCAAAATTATTACTACATGAATTATACATGACTAGCCCCGCTGTCACGAAAAACGAACGAGATTAGACAACACAAAGAGGGCGGTCTTAAATGCGACCTAACAATTCTCACGTAACTTCAGACCGACCACCGGGTCGGTCTGAAGCACACACATCGCGCACAATTAATTTTTCCAGACGTATATCAGATAATCACTCAAAACTTTCAAATCAGCCTCGTTGCCACGAACCGTACAAATTAAGATAACGCCATAGGAGGCACGCAACCCAAAGATTCCATATGAACTTCCAAAAACAATTAATAGACCGGCCATCGCGCGACAATTCTTTTCTAGACTGATCTCGACCGCCGCGCCCTCAAATGGAATGCGAGCGGGGAGGGGGCCGGCGGTGACCTTAGTACCATCGGATGCATGCGCCGAGTCGCGAGTTTTGAATGCAAGTTTTAATTTTTAATATTAGGCCTAAACAAACCCCCGTCCCGGGCATAAGGATTTATGTCCGCGAGTAAGTTTGCAAACGGTATAGGGTCGCGACGGCACGTTGCAAGACCGAATCTCCAACCAAAACCTCGGCCACCCTAGGCACCCCATCAGATCCATACGACAACTTAACAATGCGCCCACGGCGCCAATACAAAGGCAAAGCGTTGGGTTCTTTAATTAACACGAGGTCTCTAACCCGAGGAGGATCCGTCTTGTCAGACCACTTAACGCGCTGCTGCAAAAGATGTAGATACTTCAGAGACCATCGGTGCCAAAAACGCTGAGTCATCTGATGCAGCAGGTAAAAGCTGCTTCACTGCGAAAAGTTTATTCCCCTGAAGGGGTACTCGGGCAGGGCGTAAACCGGCTGACCAATCAGGAAGTGGCCCGGGGTTAGAACATCCAAATCATTCGGATTGGACGAGAGGGGACAGAGGGGCCAAGAGTTGAATACCGCCTCAATTTTACAGAATACAGTGGCAAGCTCCTCAAATGTCAAAATAGTTTCGCCAATAACGCGACGGAGATGCGTTTTTGCAACCTTAACCACCACCTCAAAATACCGCCCCGGTGAGGGCAAGCCGGAGGGTCGAATTTCCACTGGATGCCCTTCTTGGCCATCGCAGTACCTAAATAAGTCCTGTTGCTAAACAGAAATTCGACGACCACTTTCAAATATCTATCCGTGCCCTTATAATTCGTTCCGCAATCAGACCGGATCATGTCCGGCAAACCGCGACGCGATACGAAGCGGCCCAGCGTGGCCGTATAGGCTTCAGTGCTGAGGGCACTTACAAGTTCCAAGTGAACGGCCTTAGTGGAGAGGCACACGAAAACGCACAGATAGGCCTTATGTGAACACGTGTTACGAAGGTTGGAGGACTTGACGAGGAAGGGGCGAGCAAAGTCTGTTCTGACTCCAGCGAATGGTTGGATGGCCCTGACGCGGTCGGGTGGTAAGTCACCTATTATAGGCTGCGATATGGTGGCCTTCAGTTTATAACAAGGTATGCACTTAAAGAGTACGCTCCGAATGGTGCGTCGGCCAGCCAAAATCCAAAACTCCCGCTGCAAAATAGCCGAAAGAGCGTTACACCCAGCGTGGGCATTCTTAACATGATGGTGAGTTACGAGCAACCGAACAAAGGCGCCGTCCTTAGGGAGCAGTAACGGGTGTCGAGCCTCAGGCAGTTGAGAATTTTTCAAATGTACGCCAACTCGCAGCATCCCAGCGTCGTCCAGGAAGAGGTTCAGACGGGCCAAAGCGCCCTTGACAACGGCGCCCCGCTTCAAGGTTTCAATCACGGGCTCAAAATGCTCCGCTTGGACCATACGGGTCCAATGGACAAAACAGAATCAGAGATTGGGTTGGATGGGTCTGTCGAATTGCGGACAAATCGACGCAACCAAGCAGTCACTCCTAAGAGCTTATCGAGAGGGCTGTACCGTTCTAGCAGGGAGAAATCCCGAGTGGGCTTATCCTTGCCCACTCTTACTCGGGCTCGAAAGCCAGGCAATTCAATCGGTTCGGAGTATTTATTCTGGGGCCAGAATGACTGAGACTCAGTCAACCAACTGGGACCCCACCACAGCGGGTGGTCAACCAAAGAGCGGACTTCACAGCCGCGAGAAGCGCAGTCTGCGGGATTCAACACCCCTGGGACATGTCTCCAGTTTTATAGACGTCCCAGAATTCTGGATTTGAGACACTGTTCGCCACAAAGATCTCAAGATTGTGAGGTGCAGCTCTGAGTCAACAAAGTACTATCTCACTGTCCGACCAAGCGTAGTTGTCCGTAATGTCGATTACAGACTTCAAAGACAAATGAACGTGGTTGAGGAGTCGCGTGAGAAGAGCGGCTCCGGACAGTTCCAATTTAGGGATTGTTAAGCGGGACCTAATGGGAGCAACCTTGCTTTTAGCAAGTACGAGATGGAAGGAAGTATGGCAAAGAGCTCACAGACCGCAAATATACGATAGCAGCATAGCTTTTCTCAGAGGCGTCGCAAAACTCATGTAGGGTAGCCCTGCATTTCCCTGGAGGGAGAAAGCAACTTGGCATGGAGACCCGGTTGATGTCCGGAAGGGAGGATACAATGGAGAGCCACTCTCGCAAGAGAGCACCGCTAATAGGCTCGTCCCAACCCAACCCGGATATCCAGAGCTTTCAAAGAAGGCACTTAGCCAAAAAAATGACCGGAGTGATCCATCTATTAGGATCGAAGGTGCGGGCTACTGTAGACAGCACGGAGCGCTTGGTCCATGCTTTAGGAGGGGATCGAGTTTGACTCGATATGTGAAAGTATCTTGAACAGGCTGATATTGAATGCCCAGCACAGTCAACAAATTAGGATTTTCAGGGTACTCCAATAGATGAGGGTGTTGTTGATCCTCTCCTGGGAGGTCCTTCACAATATGAGGGGAGTTCGACAACCATTTGTGCAACTCATAACCTCCGGACTTCAGGATGGCAATGAATTCGTCTCGCAATACAAGAGCCTCCTCGACGGTGGAGGCGCCCGTGCAAATGTCGTCCATGTAGACCGAAGTCTCCAATATAGAAGCTCCTCGAGCGTATTTTAGACTCTCTCTCTCTCTCAGCGAGTTCAAGGAGTGTTCGCATGTTGATATACGGACTGGACCGGATTCCATAGGTGGTGGTGTTCAACTCGAACACCTGTATCGGATCGCTGGGCTTCTCGCGCCACAATATCAGCTGATATCGACGGTCATCACAATGGACCACTGATTGTCGAAACATCATACGAATGTCGGCTACAAAAACTACTTGGTGCCGACATAAGTGGGTCAAAATGTCGGATATGTCCTTGATCAATTTAGGACCAGAATGGAGACACTGGTTCAGTGACACACCGTTTGACGAGGGGGCGGAGCCGTCAAAACTACCCGAATCTTACTCCCAGGGGTCCTCAAGACCACATGGTGAGGGAGAAAGTAGTGTTTCTGCGACCGCCAGTCGAAGTTGGACGGTGACATGTTACCAAGCTCTTGATACTCGCGCATTAACTCGACATATTTGTCGGTAAGTGAGTGACAAAACGAGCGTCGACACGCTGGCCGGTATTGTTCTGGTAGAACAACTCGCCCTCACGGTCCGGAAGGTTGACTCGAGCCCTGTGTGGTGGCTCCTCGATTTCCCAGAACCGCTGAACGACGTCTGAAAGGGATACGCCCACAACAGAGAGCGGGTCGGCCGTCTGAGGAGGTGCAGACCACAGAACCAGTCCAAAGAAGCTGTGCCCAAATACAGTGGACATGGCTGACAAGCCATCGGGCTGTAGGGTTCGTATCTCGCCTAACAAGATGAACCCCAGCGCGTCGGCCCCCAGCAACAAATCTATAGGCCCAGGTTGGGACCACTGAGTGTCTGCCGGTCTCAAACCCGACACACAACGAACCTCGCTGTCATTTATACGGACGTTACGGAGAAAACCTACAATCTCATCGAGGACATTTACTTTAACTAGAATGTGAAGGTGTTCGCTGGCAGGGCCAAACACCAACTCCGTTTGTCCCCTAGGAGCAGGAGGCTCGGCACCTCCGATACCTACCATTGGACGTGATTGAAGGCTCCAGGAAAGCCCTAGTCTTCCCACCAACCAAGTGGAGGCCACACAGCGTTGTGAACCCGAATCCAATAGAGCGCGAACCGTTAAACAGTCGCCACTCGGGTTATACACCTTCACTAAGGCCGTCGGCAATAGGACAGTTTGACAAGTGGACTGTTGACGGCTCAAAGGCTCAGTGGAGGCGGCCGTGGTGGGAGCTAGGGCGGCAGCTTCCTAGCTGGAGTTGCCTCCATCAGACCGGCACTCGAACCGGGGGTCCCGAAAGTGGCATTCCGGCGGCATCTCAATGACACGTGGTTGCAAATCACCAAATGGGCCGACCTGGGGAAATTCGGGGAACTTCGGCCTTGAGGCCTGGGACAGTCTTGAGGTCGCAGAAACCTGGTAGTAACGGTACCGACCAAAGGGGGAGGGTGGTACTCCAGTCGCGGCCGCTCAGCTAACGGGGGTGAGACGGGTCTAGCTGATCGTTGAGGAACCCCCCCGCCCCTGGGGGAACGACCCCCCGACTGGGCGGGTGAGGGACCCCCTTCAAAACGAGTGGCACGGTGGTCGGCAGGTGAGCGCTGAGCGTCACCCGACAGGGGGCGTGGCTGGGCGCCCCCGCCCGTGGGAGTTGAGGGCCAGGTAGAGCCCTGAGAGGAAGCGCCGTTCGCACCCAGGCACAAAACGGCATGGTGGTTGCCCTAGCAGTGCGGACAGGGCCGCTGATGCGGGCAGTCTCGTTGGAGATGCCTTTCCAAGCACGAGTAGCACCAGCGGCGCTCCTTGGCGATGGTTCGCCTCACCGGGACCGGCTTACCCAACAACTTCGGGCACGACGTCACCCGGTGATCGGATGCTCGACAATAGGAGCAGGGGGGCGCCTCCCTGGCCGCTAGGCCGTTATAGAACGGTAGGGGGCGGCGCCCTTCCGCGGGAGCACCACTCGGCCTTAGGGGGGTTGGCGAAGACTTGCCCGGCGGATTCCGCCTCTCCCTGGGCACGGCTCGGTTCGCAAACCGTAGGTCATCGACAGTGCCCGCGGCGTTCTCAACCTGCCGGCATTGCCCCTCCAAGAACCGCAGCAGGTCTCTGTAGGGCGGAATATAGGAGGCGCCGGCCCCGCCGTACCTCTCCTCAAAATGGATCCGAAGATCTAGAAGCAGTCTAGGGACAGCACGATGTGGACCAACAAAAAAGACCATTCGTCCACCGGTAAATCCAGCCGCCTCAACGCATTACAGGCCACCACGATTGGATTTACGATGTCTGGAAGTAGTCTTGCCCGGTCACTAAGCAGCCGGAGGTTTATCAGCTGCCTAACGTATTCGTCCGCAAATCGCCGGACGTTGGCGTACCTTCCGGCGAGGAGGTCCCGGGCAGTCGGGTAGGCGTCGTCCGACAATTTCAAATGGCCGGTGACGCCTATGGCCTCCCCCTCCAGGGAGGCTAGGAGGTACGCCATCTTCTGGCTTGGTGTCAAGTCCCTCTGGGCGTCCACTAGGCTATCAAAAAGACCAACAAAGGTAAGCCAGTCGGAGAGGACCCCGGAAAACCTTGGCAGGTCCAGGAGTTGGGAGTCATCCCAACAGCTCCGGCTGAGTAGGCTGCTTCCTAAGAGGACTCGGGCAGGCCACTCAGCCAAGCTTCACGCGCTTCCTTAGCATACTTGGCCCCCGCCTGGATCAAGTCGTCCGTGAGCGAAAAGAATTGCTAGTAGTCCGCGAGGCAGAAGTCTAGGACTCCCTGTTCCACATCCGAGGCTATGAGCTCAGTGCAGGCCTCCTCCAACCTGCCTGCTCGAGCCACTTCTCTAAACAATGGACTCGATCGTGCCGCCCTATCAAAGTATTGGCATTCGCGGCCCAGCGCAGCTCCGCCTGCAGGCGAAGCGCCGGTGGCTTGTGCGATGGTATATATACTACTAAATACAATTACTATTAAATTTAATTAAATACAAATTACACTACACGGCAAGTACACACTTCAGTCGGTCAACAAAGATGCCTCGCTCAGGCAACCGACCCTTCGGCAATTTAATCCGCCTACCCGAAATATCTGACGCGTAGGTACCTAACCCTAAACTACAATCCTGCTTACGCCGCCTAATTGGCGTGGTTCTAACAAAAATAAAAAATAATTTTATTACGTACTATTTTTATTTATATTACGGCCGGGCGTGATTGTAGAAAAAATCAACCACGCTCTTCTACCAGAAATGTTAACGCCCATAGTTGCCCCGACAAAATTCGACTGTATTAGGGCCCGTGAGTAACACCTTCGACGGGCAACAGAGGGCGGGCTCCTAGTGGCCCATGGATAAGTAATTAATAGCTGATAAGCAAGCACAGTGAAGGACGTGGTATTTCACTGCTGGCCGTATGAGGAAGCTCAAGGTCGCTCAGCGAGCTATGGAGAGGGCTATGCTCGGAGTTTCTCTGCGTGATAAACTTAGGAATGAGGATATCCGCAGTAGAACCAGAGTAACTGACATAGCCCAACGGATTAGTAAGCTGAAGTGGCGTGGGCCGGCCATATAGCTCGGAGAACCGACAACCGATGAGGAAGAAAGGTTCTCGAGTGGCAGCCTCGTACCGGTAGGCGAAGTGTAGGGCGTCCCCCCACAAGATGGGGTGACGACCTGGTAAGACATGCAGGAAGTCGGTGGATACAGGTGGCTCAGGACCGTGCTTTGTGGCATTCCTTGGGGGAGGCCTATGTTCAGCAGTGGACTTGTGAAGGGCTGTAATGATGATGTTGAAGCAAGCACAAACTTACCGAGATCCGGATATAGTGTCGACCACAAGGCGAAGTCAGGTGGTAAGTGAGGTGTATGTAAGTGGTGTGTGAAAGTGTGTAGATGTAACCTGACGCCCCGATGTAATCTGACAGTCAAACTCAACACATAGGCGCTGCCTTCCTCCAAAATATGCGATCCCTCCAGTGGGCGTTCACCAATTGAAAGCTTCTGCTTTTATTTCACTTTATTAGTTTATCAACGTTATTGTACATTTAATTAACTTTAAATTCAACCAAATCAACGTTAATCGAAATTAAAACAAGTGACACGCTGCATAACTTAAGAACGGTCGGTCAAAGTTCAATGTCCCGAGTTCACTTAGCATAAAATTATAAACACAAGTACGAACGCGATCTCTTCTCGAGTCACAAAGTGAGGCGTTCCACACGACAAAGCAAAATTTCTTCGTACGATATTAAAATGCCACAAAGCAACTCGTCGACGCAAATGAATGGCAATCGAAGTTAAGTTAATCACTCAAAATTATTACTACAAGAATTATACAAGACAAGCCCCGCTATCACACAAAACGAACGAGATTATACAACACAAAGGAGGCGGTCTTAAATGCGACCTAACAATTCGGACCCGGCGATCGCGCACAAATAATTTTTCCAGACGTATATCAGATAATTACTCAAAACTCACAAAAGAGCCTCGTTGCCACAAACCGTACAAATTAAGATAACGCCATAGGAGGCACGCGACCCAAAGATTCCATATTAACTTCCAAAAACAATTAACCGATCGGTCGTCGCGCGACAATTCTTTTCTAGACTGATCTCGACTGCCGCGCCCTCAAATGGAATGCGAGCGGGAGAGGGGGCCGGCGGTGACCTTAGTACCTTAGTTGAGTCGCGTGTTTTGAATGCATGTTTTAATTTTTAATATTAGGCCTAAACAACTGGCATGGATCGTCAGAGGCAAGTCATGTCTGATGAATCATTTTTGCCTACACAGTAAAAGTAAATTCTCTTGTAATGACGTAGATATATACTTCGAAACGTATGTGGCTTAACAGTCAAGTGATCATTTTTCCTCAAATTGAAACTTAATTCTACTGACCCATTAGAGAAAACCACCAGCTGGGGAAATATTGCACCACTTAAATTAATATTTTTCCACTAAAAGGAGGGTCGAAACCACCAGTTTTAGTGGAAAATCCACTAAGTTGGCAACACTAATAGGATTGCGTATGAACATTGCCTCCACCTTCCCGCGACGATCTAGACATGGCAGAAAGATGTTGCGTCGGACGCGTGTGATTGCATTGCATACAATAAGTATGTTTCTAGTGTATAGTTTTTCATACAAAATCAAGCGTTCTGATATAATGCGTTGCATACGTTGCGTACGTAGAACTAGTCTGTCCCTATTATTAGTGAGATCTTTTAGGGGTGGGTTTAAACCACACGAGCAAAGAGCTTTGGTTAGAATAAGAACGTTCTGTCATAATCTTTGAGTGTAAATAGATATTTGTTCTTAGCTTTCGCACCAAAATAATCCCAACGAGCAAGAATAAAACAACAAGAACGAGAATTCCTGCACATGCTCTAGAGATATTTAGATAAAGGATCAAAGAGTATTCGTTGCTCATGACACTTGAGTCTTTTTCAGGTAAAGATACGGTGGTAAGATGCAAGAAGAGAATCCATCTTCTTTATAGTTTCCTCAACAACGTACTGTTACTGTAGTTGCAATTTTCTGCCAACTACCATGTTTGCGATTAAAAATTTTATAGTTTTCAACTTGAAAGTCCCGCAGCTTTCTCAAATGACGGTAAGTCTCGATCCTGAGTAAACATTTTTCTTAAGACCAGTTTATGATAACCATGCCGATCTGAGGAGCGAGCACGTCAAAACACGAAAGAACGCTCTAGACTACTGATATATTATTTTACTTTCTCCCTCTATATCCTCTAATTGTAAAAAAAAAACTTTGAAAAAGTTTATTATAACTTTATGAATACTTGCAGACAGCATTATGTCCTGTTTAACTGCCTCGTTGATCTATTAGCCAAATACGCGGCTATTGATTATGAGGTTAGAATACCGGATCAGGGCGAAAAATCAGTTATTGTGTTTTTCTTAAAATCGCATTTCGTAGTTAGAAAATTGGCGGTATTTTGCCCCAGAAAACACGTAAAGCTATTAGTCCTGCACCTAATTTCCTTTTGATTGTGTCGGATTGCTGTCCCATTGGTCTATCAGAGTTAGAGTGTAGATAATTAATCTGTGCTTGCAAACACACTCATGCACTATAATCCGGTTCTGATCAGATGATTCAGTCTCCGTTGAGACTAGCCACTGTGACGAGAATTCTGTCTCAAGAACATTTTCATGTTTGGAATCGGTTTCATTAAGTATCACTTCGATATAAATACGGACTTCAGCGTTATAACATAAAAGCATTTATATTTTATTGTCCCTCCTTTGAAATAAACTTAAAAGACATCATTATTATCTCGTGTAAGTTTTGTCGTTTAGCTGCAGCATTCCTTTTTATTTCAATATTACCGCAATAAAACATTTTTCTTAATGTAGTCTTTATTATCCTTTCTTTTATATGGTAAATGAAATAAACGAGAAAATAGTCCACCTGATGGTTAGTGGATTACAGAATCCACTAACCATCAGGTGGACTGTTTACGGTACAGACCGTTGACATCTTTATCTATGCTTGATTAAAAATTAAAATGTAAATATGTTTTAACCCTGGAGGACGAAAAATGCCTCATTACCAATTGAAAGAGTGTTAGTCTCAGAAGTGGGAGAATACTCTTTTTAACTACACCGTTAAATATGAATAAAACACAGTCGCAATGCACGCATTTTATCTTAGTTTTAATTGATTTTCTCCTGTATAGGTTTTTTATTTATTAACCTGGAGGCAGTTTACAAACAAAAATTGTACAAGGACAAACATCCATATCCAGTACAGTTATTTGTAGGCCATGCAAACACTTGCACCGTACGGTATTCGAACCCGCGACTTTCGGCGTAGCAAATCAAGATAAGGCACTACGCCACGGAGGAGAAAATATACGAAAGAATCGTATACGAAAGAGGTAGCAAAAAAGGAACACTCACGCTTAACAAACAAGAAATCGCAACTTTAATAAGGTACAAAGCGCAAAGCTAACAAGCAATTTCCTGATATTGCTATAGTACAAGTCCGTACAAGCAGATTATAGAATCATCGGGACAAAAGGTATTATAGTTTCGATTATTGACAAATATATGTTGTTGACTATTATTCTAACTATTGTAAATAAAACTAACTACATACTGTAAATAAAATAAATTAAAATTGAAATTATATTCGAAAGTCGCTGTGATTGATGCAATATTTGTAAGTAGAAAACCACCACATCACTCACGCGTATATATTTGTGTTTGTGTTTATGGATGTGTATATGTGTGCGTGTGTGTGTGCATGCGTGTGTGTTTTTGAGACTGTAAAAGAAACATTTCTATGAAGTTCTGAAGAGACGTAAGCTTGTTTTATACCGTTTATTGGCATTTTAACTTTCTTTTAATCATTTATTTATAATTATTATTATAATATTTATTAACAGTGGTAGAGCCACGTGGCAGCTTTTGCTGTCGCACGGATGGGCCGGCTCGAACTGGGGTGGTACCACGACCTCACAGAAAACCAGCGTGAAGTAGGTTTACATCTGCGTTTCGCTTGATGAGTGCAGGTGGCCGGAGGCCCTTTTTACTGGAAATGTGGCATTCCATCTTAGTCCTCACGGGTGACAACGCATCTACATTTTGATTTGGAATAGAGGATAGATGTAGATGTCTATGGGCCGCAGCAACCACTTACCATCAGGTGAACTGTGTGCTCGTTTGTCACCCTTATCCTATAAAAAAAATATGTTTGGAGTAGGCAAAATTTCTTTTGTATAGAAAATTAAAAACTACATAAAACGCCAAACATAATAAGATGTAGACAAGGAGAAAAATATAAATTTGTTCATAATGGGTAGTCTATTCAACGTTATTACGAAGGCTAGCAGTGACATTTATTTTTGTATTGTCCTGATTAAAATACACGTAGTCTTAATAGTTGAAAGGCAACTAAATATAATTAATAAGTCTTTAAGAGATGGCTACACATTTGAGCTATTTCATGTAGAGACTGTCGGTCTGTGGGATCCACGTGTGGTGAAATTTTTAAAGAAACTGTATTTGCGACTGGTCGTTGCCGCTGGTGACAAAAGTACCGGTTCTTTTATCGCTCAAAGGTCTAGTCTTGGGGCAAACTTGCATATTATCGTTACATCATAAGAAGTTGAAGTGAAGTGTGGACAGATCTAATCACGTCTTCAACAGCTTATTAGTTTTTTTATAGAAGTAGTGACGCGAGTATACCGTCCGCCTGTAGCCTTAGTGGTAGCCTATAGACAAACATTAAATGGGTCTTCGGTTTTCTACACTGACTTTACGAAACAAAGCGGCCTTATACTAATATTTCACGCTGGTATTCTGTGACAGCAAGGACCTTTGCCGGTAATCCGACAAGTGCACTACCAGGTGACCGCAGTTATTATTATTATTTGAATTGCTATCAGAAATATGTTGCTGCCCATCACTTGTTTCATTTCCTTCTTTCGCCTCTTACGACACCCACGGGATAACTCTCTTACGCCGCTACTACACGGCCAACTTTTTGACAAATTCACTAATAAAAAAATGGCTTTTAAATAAACGCGTAAAATGGGAATAGACACAAATTCCTACTTCTACACTGTTTTTCTTACATGTATTTTATATAAGCTGACAATAAATCACTTTCATGTGGTGAGTCTTGTTGCGGTTTTTCGACCACTAATGCTTCAAGCGAGTAAAAACATGCAAATTCATTCTATTTTAGAAAAATGTAGTCTGTTTCTATACATCGGGAATCCGGGTTTAATATATACGACATAGGGGTGAATAGAGAAAAAATGCTAGGGTTGTCAAATTTACTTTTGTAGTAGGTTTTCAGTCAAATAAAAGAAAACATGACTGAAGTACTTAATGTAAATTGTAGTTAAAACTATCTGTATGAAATCTGTCAGTTACTTTGTTTACAATATTTAGTTTATTTTTATTTTACTAGATGTCGTTTTGTCCATAGCTTGTGTTATTTATATCGCGTTGTAAAGATTTGTCTCAAATAGTACATAAGGTTTCTTTAAATAATATACGATGCTTTTAGACTCCTACTGCTACTTGATAGCTGAGTTTCATTTCATTAACCCTATCTCCTAGTGGCTATTTTTTTGGGATTTGTACATGGTCCTTCGATGTCGGATAGTGAGACATCAGTGAAGGTTGTGTCTGTATCCATAGCTGTGCCGACACGGTGGCCGCTTGTCGTCGATAGTGCTCTGTGATCATTGTGCTAAGGTGATTGCGCTTGTGGTGGTGAAGTATAGAATAAAAAAAGGTGCACGCGTTACCAGGCGACTTGTGAGTGCGCAGAAGCCAATTATTGTAGTAAGTCAGTGTCTTCCGCTGTGCAACCACGCTGCGCTGTTAGTTTTTGGTGTCTGAATTGGGAGCAGTTGCCAGTAGACGGGACCTTCATCGACACGCGACGCATATAGATACATTTCGCCGACAAGGTGATATATGAAGTGTTTCGTGATTCTAGTACTTTATATTTAGTAAAAATTTTTGGTAATTTTCTAAGTTAATTCATGTGTGTCAAAGACATTTAAGTAGTAGTAGTAATAGACCGGACATCAGCAGCAAAATTGTCGTCTGTGACTTATGTCCTATAGGATATATCTCCGTTAGTTTTAGTGACATCGTCATAAAGTTAACACGCATTCTTTTCATATCTTTAAAAAATATTTTTATAGAAAATATGCCCGGTAGTGCATTAAGATATTGTAAGTCACGATATGGAGCGAAAAATGAAGGTGATTTTGGTTTGTTATCGTAAATATAACGTATATTTACCGAATAATCTTTAAATTTTATTATTTCTCGTAGATAGTTCTAGAAAATTTATTTTTATTGTACTAAGCGCCCTCTGTTATCCTGTAGCGTCACTATTTATTTAAAGTTAGTGATTGACGACGTTTATCGATTGGGGTTATCGATAAAAATAATATACATGATGCCGATTTAATCATTTACAATATTTAAGGAGGTAAAACAGTCAAAGATACTGTACCCATACCAACAAAAATGAGTAGCAAATACCAACTATGCTAAGTAGCCTACTTTATGTGGAAGGGTGGAAAAATTTTTTTAGGCAATACAACAAGTCTTCTTTTTTACATACCGGGCTTCATTGTCTGGTGGTATTCAAGGACAAAACCATTATAGATCCTGACTCACAGTGATAGGAGAGTGCTATAGGCTTGTGACATTAAAAAAAATTGTACTGTTAAAGATATTAGATTCAAGAAGTTGTAGGTTAAGCCTGAGTTAGGAAATAAGGTAAAATTTAGGTAAGGTAATATAACAATTTGTATTGATGTGGGTACTGGCTTTTAAGTAGTGCAGCTGATGAAATTGACAAAATAATATAAAAGGAGAAGAAGACGTCTCCATACATTCTTGGGCCCAAGTGTTAACAAGATGAAAGTACCATTTGAAAGCGTATATATAAACAATTAATAGCTGAAAAGATTTGTCAATCTAGAAGCTGAGTTATTGTAGAATAAGTAAAATAGAGATTATCTATTACCTACACTGTAACAGGTGATTTTTCACTGTTATTACATTGTAACAGGTTATTTTTCACTATAATTACTTAAAGATATAAAAGCACGATCCGTATAAAATAGAGGCATAAAAAGTTAAAGTGATTTTTTTTCGTGTGATGGAAGTCATGATATATAGATTTATACAATGAAACAATCATTTTACTCCCTATTTTTATATTTTAAAGCATTTTAAGCTTAGTAACCTTCAACAACATTATCGATACTTTGGTATCGAAATGGTAACATTCCGTGCCACCAACTTATCTGTTCAGGTGGACAAAATTGGAACTAAAGCCGCCATTTTGTAAATGACATTTCACTGGCAACTATTATTTATTCCGAGCCATCAGGTGAGTGTTTTTAAAAAGTGTAAATAAAATGCCTAAAGGTCTTAAAAGTGATGCGCGATAGATTATTCTAAAAGTTTTATATTTTATGAAAAAAGAGAAACGTGTACAAGTCTCAACTATACCATTTGAAAAGCTGTATGAACGCGTTACTGCCGCGACAGATTAGTATTGCCAGATATGGAAAATTAAAATCACCAAATAATGTACTTGTGAAACATAGTAAAAAAAATTATCTCAATTTACTGCAATTTATCTAAAGTACCTAGCTTTATAGTTTGTGTTGCTAATGTGCTAATGCCCCAATTAATTGAAGATTCATTCCATAAAATTACACCGGTGCAGTGGAAAAACATTTGTATTCATGTAAAAAAAAATTGAAAATGAATACAGACTAAAAGACGCGTATTTAAATGAACCCTTTATTATAGAGTGTCAGAGCGATAGTGAAAGCGATTCCAGTGACTTAGAAGATGAATTATTGGAACCAGTAACTAACGCGGGTACATTTTTCAAAACAGATATTCTTGGAATTCGGCCGCTTGAACTCCGAGATCACGACCACAATTATTTTTATAAAATATAAATAAAATACATATAATAACACTAATTCTCACTAATTTTAATATATTAAAACGAAATTTGTTTTATTTTATATTATGTGTAATGAATATGATGTAGTTACCTATTTCCTCGGTGAATTTCTTAAATGGCAATAGTAAGCACTCCACTAGCGACGCTGTCAACTGAACAGATAAGTTGGTGGCACTATAAAACGATCTTATATTTTAATCTTTCATATGTCACCTTTGTAGAACGCCCCATAGAGTATGGTAATATTTAGAAAGGACCCTCAGAACCTAAGAGTATATATATGATAACTACGTTTAGTCAGAACCATAGTTAAGAGTGCTCAGAACAATTATTTTTTATTTATATGAATTATTAAACTAATATTTTATTAGAATTAGTTTCGTTACCAAATTACGCTTCTCTAAATTAACAGAATTTACTTCAAATGACGAGTTTCCGTCGTTACCTACGCGTCGCATTTACGTCACATACTTAAGTGTTATTTCCTTCGCCGCGTGAGTGTAAGAGGCAACTACAAATTTATAAAAAATTAAGTAGGAACAATAGAAATTTTTGTTAGTTTTTATATAAAAGGTAAGTAATAACACTGTCTTTAAAAGTTAATTCCTTATATTTTGCTTCGTAACAATTTTATATACTTTATAAAATTTCCATTTTAAATACTGTGTCGTTCACGTATTTAATAGCCAGAATTAACTGAAAATTAAATACAAGGTGTGGATGATCACTATAAATCTTGTGTAATTAACACAAATTTTCATATTCCACAAAGTATTAAAATTACGTTTTATGTCATAATTTCGATATATAATGAACATTATGGCGAAGTTGTTTTCAACAATAATTAAAAATTTTGTTCAACCAACTTCAATATAAATTATTAAGAATAACAATATTAGTCAGACCTTGATCAAATTTATATGGAACTACATGTGAAGCACAAACTTTCAAATAAAAAATAATCATCGAAATCAGTTCACCCAGAAGGAAGTTATGAGGTAACACACATAAAAAAAACAGAGTTGACTTGAGTACCTCCTCCTGTTTGAAGTCAGTAGAAAAACGGCGTTGGTCAAAGATATCATAATAAAGTATATCATCATCACAGCCCTTCACAAGTCCACTGCTGAACATAGGCCTCCCGCAAGGAATGCCACAAAGCACGGTCCTGAGCCACCTGCATCCATCGACTTCCTGCATGTCTTACCAGGTCGTCACTCCATCTCGGGGGGTGGGGGGGGTAAGTATATATACCTATGATTAAATTTTAAATTAAATTTTTTTAAGGCTCCTACTGAGTACAGTAAAAGCTCCTTATTCGCGCTTCCTTCATTCGCCTTTTCACTATTCGCGGATTAAAAAAATGCAACCCAATTCCTATATTCGCGGCTAAAGATTTCTTTATTCGCGGATCTAATCGGTACATACATATTAATAAAAATGATTCCAATAGATATCCAACCCAATATCTTTTGTAAACGCGTCGTCAAATGGACTAATAAAAAAGTAAATTATGTAGATCTTATTTCAACTAAGCATATCGTAAACATAAAAGAGTTATTGGAAGAATTAAGCCATACACATTGAAATCATGCTGGAAAAACTGTGGCCTGCTCTGACTGCGGAAAATGACGATGAATCTGTACAAATTTAAACTTTGACTGCAAACACAGCCGAAATTGCGAATGGAATAGGACGATATGAGTTCGAACAAATAGAATCAAGTGACATTCAGGAGTTGCTTGAATCGCAAGATGAAGATTTGACTGAAAACGACGTGGAGGAAATGTTAAACTCACAGCCCATTGAAGAAGAGACTTCAACAAGCAGTAGAAACGTGACATTTAATTTGAAAAATCTTAGTGAATATTTAAGAATGGCAAATGAGCTTTGTGATTTCTGTATAAAAATTTATCCGTCTATGGAACGAAGTCTTATTTTTTTTAAGACGAAAATTGGTAATGCCACTGCTGAATATCAGTCTGAATTGAAGGACCTTTTAAAAACTGCCAAGCAAGAAAAAATTACAAAATTATTTAAACCATTGCTTAAGCCTGAAGATAATAATTAATCAATATGGTCAAAAAATGAAATTAAATTGATTTTTTTTAAATATTTCTCTTTTATTTTATCACCTAGGAACGTATCCCCTATAATTTCATATAAATTACCATTCCATATTCACGGTTTCTGTATTCGCGGCATATTTACGGAACATATACCCCGCGAATAAAGAGCTTTTACTGTATATCAATATAATCTTTGTATATAAAAATTACGTGTCACATTGTTTGTCCGTGATGACCTCCTAAACTACTAAACTGATTTCAATGAAATTTTGCACACTGTGTGCAGTTTGGTCAAACTTGAGAGATATGATAGTTTTTATCCCGATAAGTGACCCTCAATATTTTTTATTACGAATTTAATAATTTTTATAGGACACAGGGTCATCGGAGAGGGCCGAACGTCTGCCTGGCGAGCTAGTAATATTATATATTTCTTTTCTTTATGAAAATTGAGTGTTTCTATATCCTTGTTTCTTTCTACATAGTATTTATTTGATTTTAACATTTTACGATTCGTTAGATTTGCTTTAGTTGTGGAAGTGACATAATATTTTATTTTTTTCTTTTCAGTGGAATTGTTTGGTTTTGTTATTTATTACTGTTCTAACCATTGAACTTGTTTACGCAACTTTTGTTTAATAAATTGTTTGATGATGTTTGATGACTTTTTTACACACAAAAATATTGTTTCAAATAATAAAATTAACCCTTCCCTCTCCTTACAGTTTTCTTCCACTGCTGATCATGGGACATGGAAATAAAGGGGAGCACAGAATTTTGCTGCCACAAATATCACCCACCTTTGCAACCCAGTCCTAAACATCGTACGGAGTATCCGCATTTCACCGAGATTAAATTTAGAAAAAATGTTCGCCTTTTTCCTCCAACATTTTTTCTTATCACTATTACAACAAACACCATTACATCCTTAAAAAAACCCACTGAACATAGGCCTCCACTATATTCCTCATAGAGGGTATACTTGTCATAGTTGCCACGTTCAGTTCCACGGTACACATACCTTGTTACTGTGTAACAAGGTACGTATACCGTGGAACTTAACAGTGGATCAGTCGCCTCTAACGAAACCCACGGAATGATATGAATATTCATACACCGCCACTACACAGCAATTGATAATTTCTCGAAACATTTCATTTATCGACAAATCGTCGTTACTCTAGCGCTCACTTGACCTTCATACAAATAATTCGATATTTTAATTATTATTAATATTTTTTTTATTTTTGGATAAGTACATAGTAATGACTCTATGTTATATTTACCATCTTTAAAAAAATTGTCTTTGGCCTGACCTACTATACTCTTAGGCTTGACCATAGTTCTGACTAAGTATGTCCAAAAAATGTCAAGTTCTGAGAGGTTAAGCGTCACCTACTGGGGAATAGCTAAAATGTTGTCTTAATAAATGATAGCGTAATTTTGCTATTTTTAGCTAGAGGGCGTCACACACGCACGAGCTTAAAAATTTTGTATGTAAATTTTGCCATTGCCCGCTCTATAGTATATATATATATTTTAAATCTCTTTGATGTGTGTAGACTTCGAAACTTTTGTAGACTAAGAATGTTATTGTAGTATTACTTAGAATAATTCTCCAAAAGGTGATGTGACGGTGAACCTATGCCCAATTTCATAGCGAGGTACAATTTGTTCCAATACTTAGGAATTTTTGAAGAAATATCTATTATAAGACTTAGAAAAATTTGCGTATTGATTTGAAGTTGTCAAATTTAAATTTTATTGTTTTTAAAATATTTTTTTAAATATAAGAATAATGGATATGTCAGCGTATGAATGTCTACAAATAGAAACTAGTTCTTTAATTGAAAAGGCTTATGTCAATTTTAAGAAAACTTCAAAGGAACGTATTACAATTTTTTATATAGAAAGTAAGTTAGAAAGGAGAATGGGATTTTTGGGCCTGAAGTTAACTAATTGGTTTATACTTTAAAAAATTGGCTATATTTTTCTAAAGTTAAATACAAAAAACTAGCTCAATTTACAATATAGATTTCGAAAAAACAATAAAATAATAAATAAGTTAGAAAATCGATTGTATTGATGCAATAGATTTTATATTTATTCAGATCCAAAAAAATTAAATGATAAAGCGGATATATTGATATGATATATCCATTTTTTTTAAAACGTTACCCCCACACTAGGATTTTCTCCTGTATCGTGGAGGCAGTTTACAAACACAAATTGAACAAGGACAAATACCTCACGGAACAATTATTTGTAGGCCATACAAATACTTGTTCCGTGCGGGATTCGAACCCGCGCCCCCCAGCGCAGCAACTCACTGCTAAGCCACTGCGCCATGGAGCCGTCTTTTTTTGGAAATAAAGTATATTATTATTCGCATAAGGAAAAAAGAAATAAATATTTTATTGAAATAAATCGATTACCATAAAGAAACCACTAGTGAAATTCTCTTTTTTGTACACTACCCACCACTAGTAATTTCTATTAGTTTGTTTTCACAGTTCAAACTTCAAAACAGAGAATAAGACCAATTTTCAATTTGATTTGAAACGAGTGCAATATAATCGATTCTCGATTAAATCCAGCATTTTATTATCTATTTTTAATTATTTGTCTGTGTTAACTAGGCAGATAAAAAACATATCTACAAAATACTATGAAAAAATACAAAGTACCAACATGCCAACAAATAACAGTAACAACAATAATTCAAGTAACCGATCTCAGATCGGTATTTCTAATATTAATTTCAATTAGTTGTTGTTGTTTTAATTTTCGTTAATCGTTTCACTATTTTGTTTCCTAGATAACCACAGCTTTTCTTTGGTGATTTTATACTGATCCGGCTTTTATATCTTTAAGTAATTATAGTGAAAAATAACCTGTTACAGTGTTATTACAGTGAAAAATCGCCTGTTACAGTGTAAGTAAAATCACTTTTATTTATTCTTCAATAACTCAGCTCCTAGATTGACAAATCTAGCCAGATTTTCAGGTATGAATTGTTTATATATAAGCTTTCAAATGGTTTGACTTTCATCTTGTTAACATCTGGGCCCAAAAATTTATGGAGATGTCTCCTTCTCCTTTAGAGGTTCAATGGAATTCATTTTGTGAAACTCATCGTACAATAATATTAAAGGTATTAAAGGAAGATTTAACTAAGTCTGAATATTACAAAAAGAAAGTTTACGACCAAACTGAAGAATGTTATATAGATTATAAGTCAATATTAAAACAAAAATTGTCTGAATGCGCTGACGAAAATCCTAAATCTACTTCTTCCGACGATAAAGTATCATCGAAAGTTTCAAGTTTTTTTCAGGGGTTAGATTACCTAAAATTACTTTACCTATTTTTAACGGGAATTATTCAGATTGGACTTCTTTTAAAGATTTATTTGTATGTTTAGTAGATAACTGTGAAACTCTTGATGATGTCCAGAAGTTACATTACCTTAAGAGTCATCTATCGGGAGAAGCTAAACAAATTGTACGTCACATTCCTATTACGGGTAAGAATTATTCAGTTTGTTGGACTCAATTAAAAAGTAGATATGATAATAAAAAATATCTTTCAAACCACATATTAAAACGGTTATTGAATCATAAAATTATTCAATTTGAATCTTCAAATGCGATCAAGGAACTATTAGATACTATAATAGAATGTTTAAACGGCTTGCAGAATTTAGGTATAGATATCAGCACTTGGGATATAATTATTGTTTACGTAATGAGCCAGAAACTTGATCATGAGTCCAGAAAACAATGGGAAGCTAAGTGAAGTGAATTAACTTCTGAGTTGCCTAAGTTGTCTGATTTTAAAGATTTTTTGGAACATAGGTTTCGATCATTGGAATTTTCAGATACTAAACCTAAAACGAGGGAATGTAAGACAACAGTGTGTTATGCCAATGATAGTATGTCTAATAACAATAATTTATGTTGTTCATTTTGTAAAGGCAATCACAAATTATGCAATTGCAAGTTATTTTCCAAGGAAACTATAGAATCGCGACGGGAATATGCTCAAGCCAGGAAGTTATGCTATAATTGTTTAGGAGATAATCATTCTGTTTTTAATTGTAGACACTCTTCACGATGTCAAATTTGTAAGAGGAAGCATCATTCGTTGCTTCATCCTGTAAATAATCCCACGAATCGCAAGGAGAATACGGAGGCAGTTGGTATAAATGTTGCTGTTAATTCAACAACTGCCATTTATGAAAATCAGAAGGAGTCAGAGCCAGAGTCAGTAGTCACATGTTTTTAAGTAATTATAGTCAAGTGTTGTTAGCTACGGTATTAGTGAAAGCTGAATCACTTAATGGTATTGAGATGATGATGCGATGTTTGTTGGATCAAGGGTCACAAGTTTCGTTTATTACGGAGTCAGCAGTTCAAGCACTTGGACTGCAGAAGGTTCCAACAAAACTCGTAGTTTCAGGAATAGGGGGTGAGGACAGTTCTTTGCTTAAGTCAAGGTTTGTGGTGTTTATTAGGTTGCGTTCACTCCACGATCCGACATTTTATGTAGAAGCAAAGGTACACGTCCGCAACAAACTTACAACACTTCAGCCCTTTAAGAAAGTTGTAGTTAAGATGTGGCCTGAAATAGGCAAACTTAAACTGGCAGATCCAAAATTTGGTGTGCCTAATAAAATTGATCTCTTACTTGGTGCAGAGTTATTTGCTCAGATTTTAGAAGATGGTGTAATCAAAGGTCCCTCTGGATTACCTGTAGCACAGAATACTAGGCTGGGGTGGATCTTATCTGGTCAAATTAACTCAACATGTATAGATAGTTTTGAGTCAAATCAATGTAACACCATCTTAAACTTTCATTTGCAAGTTGATGAAAATGAATTATTGAAGAAGTTTTGGGAATTAGAAGCAAAACCAACTGCTAGTACCTGTAAAATAATTTTCACTGATGAGGAGCAAAAATGTGAAACTATTTTTGCTAATACTACCACCCGAAATGATTCAGGTAGATATATTGTAAAGCTTCCTTTTCGTGATAAAGATCCGAAGTGCCAGTATGGCAACTCTAGGCATATTGCTTTGCGAAGACTTCATCTTTTAGAAAAACGATTGGCAAATAATTCAGATTTAAAAGAAAGATATTCTGCCGTTATTCGTGAATATATTGATCTTAACCATATGGAAATCGTACCAGAAGAAGAAAGGGACAATGCTTGTGCGGTTTATTTGCCTCACCATGCCATAATTCGTGAGGATAAGTCTACAACAAAGCTTAGAGTTGTTTTCGACGCTTCATGTCCTGGTGCCAACGGGATTTCTCTTAATCACGATCTTATGGTTGGCCCTGTTCTTCAGCCCGAGTTACGACATTTAGTTATGCGTTGGCGCGTACGACCCATATGCCTAATAGCAGACATAGTTAAAATGTACAGACAAATAGAGGTTTCAAAAATTGACAAAGATTTTCAGCGTATTTTATGGCATGACGAAGAAGGTGAGTTACGCCATTATAGGCTACAACGTGTTACTTTTGGAACTGCATCAGCGCCTTATCTTGCTGTACGTACTCTTCAGCAGTTAGCTTATGATGAGGGTAAAGATAAGATTTCAGCAGCTGAAAGAGTACTCCAGGACTTCTATATGGATGACCTGATGAGTGGTTATGAAACAGTTGAAGAAGGTGTACAAGTGTACAAAGACCTTAATAAAATGATGCAAAAGGGAGGTTTTCAACTTCAAAAATGGGGAAGTAATAGTAGAGAATTATTAGAAAAAAACTGGAGAAGTGGTTAAAAGTCAAAGTAGAAACATAGTACTAAATGTTGGAAAAGAAAATGAAATTTTCACGAAGGTTTTAGGATTATATTGGAATAATGTAACTGACAATTTTGAGTATCGTGTTCAGTTACCACAAATAACAAGTCCTGTTACAAAGAGAAAGGTTGTTTCAGATATTTCTAGGTTATTCGATCCATTAGGATGGATAGCACCAGTAGTAATTACTGCCAAAATCTTCATACAGAAGATTTGGATGTCAGGTATTGAGTGGGATCAAGAATTACCTTCTAATTTGTTACAGGAGTGGCTTTATTATAGGAGTAAACTTTCATTTATTACAGGCTTTAGTATTCCTAGATGGATATTCACCAATACGAAAGAACTTTTAAAACTACATGGGTTTTGCGATGCATCTAACCAAGCATACGCCGGAGTAGTATTCGCTCGAATTGTAAAAGAAAACGGCGAAGTTCATGTAAGTTTGATATCATCAAAAACTAAAGTGTCGCCAGTCAAACAAGTCTCCATACCACGTTTAGAATTGTGTGGAGCTGTTTTGCTTTCTAAGCTGTTACATGACGTAGCAAAGACTCTCTGCTTACCACTCAATAGAGTACGAGTTTGGACGGACTCAACAGCGGTGCTTGCTTGGTTGAGCAGTCACCCGAGCAGATGGAAGCCTTTTGTGGGTAATAGAGTATCTGAGATTGTCACACATTTCGGTCGTAATCAGTGGTCTCATGTGAAATCTTAAGATAACCCCGCTGATTGTGCTTCTAGGAGTGTGAGTCCGGAAGTTTTAGAAACTTTATATTTATGGAAACAAGGACCTGATTGGCTGCATCAGAAAATATTAAAACAGAACTCTGTTTGCAATAAAAATGTCCAGGAATGGGATACTAATTTAGAACAAAGATCGAAATTATGCTGCGTTGAAGTATTACATTTGGAAGAGGATTATATTATTAATAGATTTTCATCCTAACGGAAACTTATACGGGTGGTTGCTTGGTGTAGAAGATTTTTCCTTTATCGGAATACTATAAAACCTCGTTGGTTGACATCAAAGGAGTTGCAAGAAGCTTTAAATATTTGTATTAAAAAATGTCAAAAACAATATTTTAATGATGGTATTACCGATAAGAAAGGAAAGTTTTCTTTCCTTAATCCTTATAAGGATGACAATGGACTTTGGCGAGTTAGCGGCAGACTGCAATTGGCTCAAATTGAAATAGAACGTAAGCATCCCATTTTAATTCCTCGTGCTTCTAACTTGGCTACACTAATAGTTGCAAATGCACATGAGAAAACCTTACATGGGGGCCCACAATTAATGATTAATTTCATTCGGTCAAGATTCTGGATTATTAATTTAAAAACTTAGTAAAATCTTATATACACAAATGTATTACTTGCTTGCGCTATATATTTAGAGCTAATAATCCAATCATGGGCCAGTTACCTGCTGCCAGAGTGAGAGCAAGTAGACCATTTAGTCATAGCGGAGTAGATTACGCTGGCCCAGTTGCAATAAAAATAGGAAAAGGCAGAGGATATCGGTCTACAAAGGGATATATATTTCTCTTTATTTGCATGTCAACTAGAGCTGTGCACCTCGAATTAGTAAGTGATCTTACTTCTGAAGCTTTTATTGCAGCGTTTAAGCGGTTTGTCTCCAGACGTGGATATTGTTCTGATTTATGGAGTGACAACGCTACTACATTCGTAGGTGTGGATCGAATATTACAGGCCCTCCTAAAAGAAGAAAAGTCCAGTGTGGCTGTTGATATTGCTGATTGGCTAGTTAATAATGGAACTTACTGGCACCGAATTCCACCCTATAGTCCTAATTTTTGAGGTCTATGGGAAGCAGGTATTAAGTCTACCAAGAGACACCTCAAGAGAGTGATAGGCAACTCTTTGTTGACATTTGAAGAATTTAGTACAGTGTTGTCTCAAATCGAGGCTTGTCTGAACTCGAGGCCAATATCAAGAATAAATAATAACATGGATGATCCATTCCCTCTCACACCGGGACATTTCTTGGTTGGAGAACCATTGGTTCTCGTTCCAGATGAAAATTATTTAACTTCTAATATAAATTCGCTTAAACGTTGGCAGATCACCCAACGTATGGTGCAAACTTTTTGGAAGCGATGGTCTCGTGAATATCTCACACAATTTTTACAACGTCATAAGTGGAAAGAGCACACTCCTGACCCGAAAATCGGAGATATTGTACTGGTGAAGGAGGACGATCTTCCTCCGGCTAGATGGCTCTATGGGATAATTATAGCAAAACATCCTGATTTGGGTGGAGTTACACGTGTGGTGTCTTTATGATGCAAAGGTGTTACTATTAAAAGACCAGTATCAAAAATTTGTGTTTTGCCTATTACTGAATGAATATAAGTATTCTGAAGATGTTTGTCTTATTTTTTTTGTGTTATATAATAAATTATTCAAGTATTGTAAATTTTAGTACTTATATTTTTATTGTTATGAAATATGTACTTTAGCATACTATTAACAGCTTTGGGTATATCTTTTATTGATTCTTTTATTAATAGTACATATGTGTCGTGTGGTTATGTATGGTTTATGGACAATCTGTCCATGGCGGGCGGGATGTATGAAATCTGTCAGTTACTTTGTTTACAATATTTAGTTTATTTTTATTTTACTAGATGTCGTTTTGTCCATAGCTTGTGTTATTTATATCGCGTTGTAAAGATTTGTTTCAAATAGTACATAAGGTTTCTTTAAATAATATACGATGCTTTTTGACTCCTACTGCTACTTGATAGTTGAGTTTCATTTTATGAACCCTATCTCCTAGTGGCAATTTTTTTGGGATTTGTACACTGTCAATATAAAAAATATTATGTAATAAATATCGCAGTAATATAATTTAACTGCTTTGCAGCGTAAGCATTTCCGAGATAAAGCCAATAAATAAAGAAGCCATTGTTTACATAGTTATGAAAATAAAAAAAATGTTCCAATGTTTTTAAACTATAATAATACGTGTTTTGATAAATAACCTTTGGTTATTTTAAGTAGTAAGTAACAAGTCGTGAACAAGTATCGCTATTAGTTATTTATAAATTTATGTAAGCACTAAGCATAAAAGTCGATTGACATAATTGCGGGACTTGAGGCTGATAACTCGCGTCACACCAAATCCGAACCGCTTAGATACACTTTAACTCGTATACCGAGCGTCTCTGTTAAAGAATAAAATACAAATATAATGAATGATATCATATATATACCCCTACCAGATACTTACCAACTAAATAGAACTAATTAATTTGTTCACACTAAGTATATTTTTTAAATTAACTACGAGCAGTTGGTCAGGTCTAAAGAGCCCAGTATCACTGCGACTTAAAAGATCTATTGTGATCGCTGCTATGTTTACAGTTCACTGCTAAACCCTACTTCCTCAATGAATAGAAGGAGTTGCTTAGCTGTGAGTAATTTCACTTCTTCTAGGCGAAGTACATAGTTTACCAGATGAGTGCTGCGTTTGCGCATTAAGGGTCCGTAATTTTTCAGGATGCGTAAAGGCGTTTCCTCCTCTAGGGGGAAAAACCAGCACATCCTTGAGTTGCTTAGTCCCAGGATAGACATGTGCTTTTTAAGACAAAAGTTACCAGAATGCGCAATTTATTTTTACCTAATCCCAGGCCTTCTGAAGCGAGTTGAAGATCAAAAGCCCGGATTAAGGTTTAAGAATGTTTTAAGCCTGGTGTATCAGAACAGATCTTAAGTGATTTATTGTGGTAAAGAGTTTCCAGCGTCAATCGTGCGAGGCTTTTTGAGATTCCACAAAATGGCTCAAGTCCAAATTGTGTACTGTTTGAACCCTACCGTGCGAGCTTATCGGCAATTTCATTGCCTACAATACCCGCATGACCCGGAACCTATCTTAAAACCAACTTGTTATTACCTCCCAAGGCGCTTAGGTGGTTCACGCAGTCTCCAACTAGCTTCAAGTTTACCAAGTTTAATCTCAACACTAGCAGTGCTGCTTGACTATCAGGTTTAATATAGATTATATGGTTAACGTTAATTTTTGTAGATTGAATTCCGCACACTGAAGTGTGGCGAAAATTTCTGCCTGGAAGATAGAGGTGAATCTACCCAAATTTATACTAAGTTTGAATTTGGATCTCTCCCCATAAATTCCAAAGCCTACGTTGGGGCCCATTTTTGACCTATCGGTATACCATATAAGGCTACCGACCTCACAGATGACATGTCCATTCAGTCAGTCTTTTGTGGAGGGTAATTCCACTGTATACTTTTTGTTAAAAGTATATAGTGGACCCATGATATCTGAGATCATGCATAAGAACGGTGTTTCCTTGATTGAGTCAAGCATGGAATCTACAGGAAAGCAAGATCAAATCACCGTGAGCATTAATCCTATACAAACTAGCCTTCGCCTCCTTGTCTAAGTAAAGATCAAGGTGCGTTAGGCCTAGAATTGCATTAAGAGCCACTCCAGGCGATGATCGCATTGCTCCAGTTACTATTACAAACGTAAAAAACAAAAAATATTACGAACCCACGTAGCTAGGGAAAAGTTCTGTCACCCCCTGCAGAGCCCCGCATGCCGGGGGAAGGGCTAAAATACTACCCGAATCGCCCTGGCCTCGGGTAGCCACTGTTTGCTACTGGACTCCCCCCAGCCACGCATCCATCGGCACGGTACGCTTAACACCTTGGATTGGGTTAAGATAGGAAAAAAGGGGTTGGATAAAAATAAATAAAATGAGGATCGTCTGAGTGTTTCTGTTCTGCCTGTTTCCTATTTAACCAGACCAAATAACAGGCAGCAACCACGTAAAAAAAAACTGCTCAGACTTGCCCTGGGGATGAAAACGACCTGCGCTCACCCCCAAAGCCATTCGCGAAACTGCTCGCCGGGCAGGAGAGCAGAATATAGGTGTTAATCTAGTCCTACTTAAAATGTAAAACTGTGAGAATTAGGAGTAGACTAACCTCCACCCTAAGTATATTTACTGCAGGAACTTCTATCTGGTGTAATGGTAAAACCTCAAGTATTTGGAATTTTAATGTATAAAAAATATAAAAAGTTAACATTTATAATAGAAATGGTCATTTAAATACCTGTTATATGGTTCAAACTATTTTTTATTTTAGTTGCAACTAGCTACTTAAATTAATTTATGTACTAAGTAAATGGTGCAAATAGTTTTTGACAATCCTAAAAATCATATTTCTATTAACCTCTTTCACGTTTCTAATAACATAATTAATAGACTTAGGCGTTACTTTGCGGAAATCCATTATAATGGGATTGTTATAAACTAATTTGCTTAATTCCGCGTAAAGAAAGAAAATGGGCAGGACACATCATTTTCTTTCCTTACGCGGAATTAAGCAACTTAGTTTATAACAACCCCGTTTCTAATAACCCCTAATTCGTATCTATTCACCCCTTTCTATTAACCCCAAAGGCGTTTTTATTCACTCCTCAGTCGTATCTATTCACCTCGAATCCGAGAAAAAAAACCAGTATCCAGATTTTACTATTTGGAAATAAAAACTTTTGAAATGAGTTAGGGGGTGACACGAACTTTAGGCCTAGTCAGTTTAAATAGCCTATCATGTTTAGGATGGCATGGGGGTCATAGTTAAATAGGGGCAAAAACTTACCATTAGACTCCTAGCCCGTACTCAAACCCAAACTCTTGGCCCAAAACAAATATTTAAAAATTCTTATTTCGGTTATAACTCTGCCTCCTTCGAAGGTTCTTATACAGTCTTTACTTCCCGCATCCCACTTGTTAAAAAAATTAAATTGTTGAATATCAATATTCATCTTTGTATTAATAGATGAAAAACTCAACTTCTACACTGGAGAACTTGATGTTTAACTAAAAGTTTTACACACCATAAAATTACTTGAACTCACACGTTTATAGCAATCGTCTTTTCCTTTACTGTTATCAAAATTCACACTTATTTAAAGGTTATCCAAAGAAAGTAAAAATCTTGGCAAATAATGACAAGTAGTAATAAACAGACGTTCCCGAGGTGTAAACAAACCTAGAGACAACTCTATCAAGTAACAAGACTTGTGTCTATTCAATCCGCAATTTCTATTCACTCCATCTTACGGCATTCTTAACTTTAGGTAATAAAGCTACGCTGCAGCTATTATTTTATGGTTCTAGCACGAATGGGTCGGCTCGTTCGAGAAAGGACTACGCTCTCACTGAATACCACCGTGAAATAGCAGCTCAATGGTGAGTGTAGAAAACTGGAAAACTTTTTATTGGAAACAAGGCCTTCAACTTAACACTCAAGGTTGACAAGGCATCTGCATTTTGATTCTTAATTGAGGATAGTTGTAGATGTCTTTGGGCCACTTACCATTCCACACACAGTGGATAGCCACTTACCATTCGGCGGACAGCGCGTTTGTTTGTCGCTATTTCTACTTTAAATTTATTTATAAAATAATAATATTTATTTCCAAAAAAAATATCACATACTTTTGGATAACTTTGTCAGAGAACAACAAAATCATAGCATTTTATTAAATGGTAGGATTTCTTTCTTCCTAGGAGTTCGCCAGGACTACCATCTTATCTATTTCTACCCTCAAATACTATTTCTACTTGCACTGATGTCTCCCGTTCTGAATGGTGTAGAGAGCCAGTGACATTACAGGCCGTGAGGCATTTCATCTTAGTCTTCAGTGGTGACACATCTGAAGCCTTCTTCATTTGAAGTTGACTACAGTTGTCCATGGACTGCTGTAGCCACATAACATTAGGTAGACTGTTAGTTCGTTCACTTCAGTTTTATAAAAATAAGCCAATTCGATATATCTATCTGATTCAATTAATTATACATTTAGAAATAATAAAATTCTTTTCTATACAAATATTCTAAAGTCAAAAATTTTAGGCCAAGACTACAAGTGGAATTATCATAAATGATTTCTTAAACTACTAAACGATTTGTTATAAAACATGCTATAAAAATAAACTTTTACAGCTTAAGCAAGAAACAACGCGCCGAGCTAACAACCAATTTGCCGGTAATTGCTCACTATAATAGAAATCCGCAGAGACAGCCGGCACCGTCTCCAAGAGGTTGTAAATAGAATCAAACCACTTCTAACAACCACCTAAGCCGCATCCCGATGAATTATTATGATTATCCAAAATTGGATTGGATATTTAAAAACACACGCACAAGCCCGCACGCGCTAACGCACGCACGCACGCACGAAGTATAAGGGTTCAATCTTTCAATTTCAATTGTAAAAAAACGTTACGCCCACACTAGGATTTTCTCCTGTGTCGTGGAGGCAGTTTACAAACATAAATTGCACAAGGACAAACATCCAGACCCGGAACAATTATCTGTAGGCCATAGAAATACTTGTTCCGTGCGGGATTCGAACCCGCGGCCCCCAGCGTAGCAACCTATTGCTAAGCCACTGCGCCACGGAGCCGTCGATTATATTAATAATAATTATAATTATATAATTACATAATTATATTAATAGTATACTCGTAGTTATAGCATGAATGAGTCGGCTCGACCAAGGAAGGACCACGCCCTTACAGAATACCAGCATAATATAACAGCTTAACATTGTTGTGTTTCGTACGGTGAGTGTAGAAAACCGGAGACCATTTTTACGAGAAAAGAGGCATTTCATCTTAGTCCTCACGGGTGACAACGCACCTGCATTTTGATTCCTAATTGAGGATAAATGTAGATGTCTATGGGATACAGCAACCACTTACCATCACGTGGACTGTGTGCTCACTTGTCACCCTATCCTATAAAATAAATAATAATGCCAGCCTTCGTGAGATCGTTGGATAAGAATACACACTTTGTTTCGTAGGCATTGCACATTTTATTTCGCTGCCTAGAGGCGATATGCGAATATTATTTTCTCTTTTCCTGCATCTTATTCTACTGGGCGATTCATGTAGTTTTTAATTTAATAATAATAAACTTAGTCTTAGTATTTTGACAATCTTACAAACATACACACGCACACACACACACGTGTGTATTGGTAGCGTGTGTGATATTTGTACTTTCAGTTACCGAACCTATAATAGCAATTTTTAAATGGAAAGTACCTAATAACGCAAAAATAACTTATTGTAATTTAATTTTAACTCATTTTATATACAAATAGTTTTAGCAGTAGTAAACAATATATTATATTTCTCAATCATTGAAACTATAATATCGTTAATCCCGATGACTTTACAATCTGTTTGTACGAACTTGTACTATAGTGGGCAATCACCAGGAAATTGCTTGTTAGCTCTGCGCCTTGTAACTCATTTTAATTTGCGATCTGTTGTTAGTGAAGCGTGCATGCTTAGGTTTTGCAACCTCTTTCTTATATAATATCTCAATAATTAAAGTTATAAGTAAAAATATCCTCCCCCTACCCCCCTTCATTCCGATACGACATGCAATACCTCGCAAAACCAACACTCTCCCCTCGCTAAGCCCGCTCTGAGTCTTCACCTTGGACGGGTACCCTATGAAACTGACTTTAATTTATTGATACAGTATAAGTATTTCAACCGGTACTGTTGGTTACTGCTCATACTTATATAAGAATATGTAATGTCAAAAGTACATGCAAATACAGACGCAAAAGTACGAGTAAATATAGAGGCACTTGTCCTAACCTACTGGTGCCCAATGTTGAAGTAAACTAAAAAAAAGCGTATAAGCGAGAATATCTTAAGAGAATACACGTCCTGAGGGGGGCCGCCACGGTGCCCCGGTGTTGGTGAAGCTACATTGTCAGTGCAAGTCCGACATAACCCGTTACCTCTACAATGCAGGTACCCATTTCTCTATGACAAAATGGTACTTGGCAAGGCTAGTGCCTATGTTGGTGTGAAGTAGCAGTCATAAAAGCTCTCAGAGATTTCTTCAATGACAGACAGACAAACACCAAATTGATATCATAAGCATTTTTTCTAAATTTAAAAAGAAAAACTAATTACGGCTCCGTGGCGCTGTGGCTTACCAATGAGTTGTGGCGCTGGGGGCCGCGGGTTCGATACCCGCACGGAATAAGTATTTGTATGGCCTATAAATAATTGTTCCGGGTCTGGATGTTTGTCCTCGTGAAATCTATGTTTGTAAACTGCTTGCACGATACAGGAGAAAGTTCTAGTGTGTGTGGGGGGGGGGGGGTTAACGTTTTTCTGAAAAAAAGAATAATAAAAAAAAGGAAAAATAAGAAATTAAGAGCGACTTTCTATACTAAACTGAACATATAAAACGAAATGTTATGTCCCGTGCTTGTCAGAGCATGACCTTTCAAAATCTAATTTACTCGGAGTTACATTTAAAAAGCACAAGTTGATAAGTTCCAGATACTTAGGTTTACGCATTATTATATTTTACATAAAATAAGTACCTACCTTTTCCTCAGCATGCATAGTACCTATTTCTTATATCTGAGAGATTTTCTTGTAGATTTGATAAACAGATTTCTTTCTGATGGTTTAGGAGCTTAACATCTATCATTAGCATTATCATCAAGGATTATCTCCTTACAAAGAGTGTACTGCTCATATATCAAGAGGCTATTGCAATTTCTTTTGAATTTTCTGGTTTTTGTTATCGAAGTTATAAAAGAGCCGATAGTCCACCTCATGCAAAGTAGCTGCTGTGACCCATGGACGTCATTAACCAACTTCAAAGATCATATCTGGGGCTACATTACCACTTACATTCAGTGTATTTCTTTCATTCATTACAACCTATCAAAGCCTCCCCCACTTTACAGGTCGGTTGGCAACCGTAGTTGTCGTTATGTTCGTTTGGACAAGCAATATGCTACTTCCCCTCTCCTGTTTCAGTTTCCTTCTGTCGCCTCTTACGACAACCACTGGATGATAACGGATATTTAATGAACTGTAGCAAGGTGATGGATTAAGTACTGGAGTGGATGGGTTACTCAGTAACACTTTTATCTAGTAATTTGATTCCGGCTTTAAGCAAGTTATTTTTATCTTCTGCCGACTTCCAAAAAGGAGACAGTACTCAATTCGACTGTATGTTTTTTTATGTGTGTTACCTCATAACTTTTTACTGGGTAAACCGATTTTGATGATTCTTTTTTATTTGAAAGCTGCTACTTCTCCTGTGGTCCCATATAAATTTGAGCAAGGTCTGACCAATAGTTTTTGAGTTATTCTTAATAACTTATATTGAAGTCGGCTGTACAACATTTTTAATTTTAAATAATTTTTATTTGTAAACATTACAAAATACCAGCTCTTTTTCATTTTTTATTGCGTGAAGTTAGTTAAGACTATCTACTGTTCACTTTTCTATCTTGTACCCACGACAAGATACACGAGTGAAATCGTGTTAAAGGGAATTGAAATCTAGATAACAGTAATAAAGTTAAAAGGTCTATCTGTAATATCGCAATATCTGTCTTATATTCCGCTCAACGTTGTAATCTTCGAAACAGCTCAACCGATCTTTATGAAGCTTTACGAACTTTACGACAAAAAAAAAGAAAAATCTCTAAATAATCTGAAAATCTTGGAGAGTTATTTGAAACAAGAAAAAAATCGGTTGTCTGTAAAGTCGGTTTACTGACGATAGTTGAACGTGACAACGTCATAAGAAATATTTAATATCGAAATAATCATTACCTTTATCGCCGCAATTATCGTTGCTATAAACAATTGACACCACATTCGCTCGCACAGTCGCTCGTTCCGCGCTCTCGCTTGCACTTTAAATGGAACGCCTAGGTAACGCCGCATGAGTCATGTTTTTTCGTGCGTGCAGCGAGCTTCATCGATTTATAAGACGTTGTCACGTCAAAAAATAAATGATCTCTGAATATATTAAATCGAAATAACGCCAAATTAATAAATCCTACCGATAGAAGCCAGGGCAGATCGCTAGTTGTTTAATAAAAGGATCCCCAACTATTTTTAGCCCACGTAGTATAATGTAATAAGTATTAACTAACGTAATATGAGTAAGTGATGTATGTTAGGGTATGATGGGACTGACATACGCTAAGCGGTAAATGTCCCTTAAACTATTGTAGAATAAAAAAAAAACTATTTATATATAATATAAAAAATATAGATATGACAAAGCATCTGTAGTCTTTTCTGCAGACTTCCAAAAAAAAAAAAGACGGTATTCAATTCGACTGTATTTTTTCTATGTGTGTTACCTCATAACTTTTTACTGGATGGATTGATTTCGATAGTTCTTTTTTTATTTGAAAGCTGGTAGTTCTCGTGTGGTCCTATATGAATTTGATCAAGGTCAAGCTAGTAGTTTTAGAGTTATTCTTAATAACTTATATTGAAGTCGGCTGTACAAAATTTTTAATTCTAAATTATGTTATAATTATTTACTTGAAGTGACTACAAGCTTCCACGACCTGCTGAAGCCATTTCCCATCAAATGGACTATCAGTTTGTTTGTTTCGTATATTTTATTTAAAAAAACCGGCCAAGTGCGAGTCGGACTTGCGCACCGAGGGTTCCGAACAAATCCGTAGGTAACTAACTACTGTAACTAAAAATTTATGCCTTTCGCAATTTCTCCTTTATCTGTGCTCTAATACATTGCTTCGTACCAAATTTTAAGATTCTGAGTTCACTGGAAGTACCCTGTAGGTTTTGATTACCTTGAGAATGTCGAAAATTTGCGACATTAACGGCTGTATCTTTTGATTGCGTTGGCTTAGAAGTTTGATTTTTTCACAGATCCAAGGAACAGTAGACTTGAGCATACCTCCACGCGTTCCTGAGAAAAAGGATTTTAACAGACAGACAGATGGATAACAAAAATTTCCTATAAGGGCTCGGTTTTTTTTCCTTTTGTGGTACGGAACCCTAAAAATTGTGAAACGCAGAAATCTGAGGACCTATTTGTTTCACATTTGGCCCTGATTCAATAAAAATAACAAACGATAACAAATGATCTAATAAAGAAGAATATTCACCTTATTGCGCAAAGCTGTAAAGTGCGTTATTAAACCTGTTATCGTGTATAGACTAAAACGAGGGTTATGTTTTCATCGTTTCAAGTATTCGGTAAGGGAAGATAGTTTTTAGAAAAAAAAAATCTGAAAATTTACTTTTTGTCAGGTGTGGGGTTCGAACCCACGCTCCCTCTCGGGAACCAGAGCTTAAATCTGGCGCCTTAGACCACTCGGCCAACCTGACATGTTAAGTTAAAATCAAATATAGACATATATTCATTTTAAATAATTATCGCCTATAATAATATAGTTCAAAGGGTATCAAAACTTCATTGCCTCACCGTCCTGATAAATAGGTGTTTTCATAAAAGTTAGAAGAAATTATTATACGTTAATAAAATGTCAAATAGCAATAACGAGTAAGGTATTAAGTAATAAATTGTTCTAGATTTTTTAGAAAGTCCCGATATAGCAATTGTAATTACGCACCGTGATAAATACTGTAGAATATAAAACAAGCTCGCAAAAAATAATATTATACATCTCGAATTCCCCGCATTCCTCAGAAAATCTCGCTTCATGCTACTTTTCCTTTCACAACGTTGATGGATAGTATTTTTATGCAAGTAATTATTATAGAACATCATCTATGCATTTACCATTAGTTCAGAAGATAAAAGCCTGTCCTGGGAATAACCAGCAAAAAACCCATCGGAACTATTTTATTTAAAAGACAAAACAATGATGACGTTTACTTCGAATATGATTTTAACTAAAAAAAAAATTATGTATTTCTGTATCAAAACACAGAAATCATAAATATTTCACTCATGAAGTTTGTCACCTTAGTAATGAGTATTGCAGTCATGATACGTTATGAAATATACTTTAGCTATTTTTATGAATATGATCGATTAGAAAGTAAGTCTGACGTGGAATGGTAATCGTATGGTTTTGTTATTTTATTGTTAAGGATTTTATACGACTCTTTTCAGTAGGTTATATCTCTTAGCCTATAAAATATATTTTTTTTAATACAATTAGGATGACAAATGAGCACACATTACCCTTGATGGTCAGCGGATGCCGTGGCCCATACACATCTACGTTTGTCCTCGATTAAGAAATAAAATGCAGGTGCAGTGCAACGATGCAAAATATATTGCATCGTTTCCAGTTTCAGTAAAATTGGTCTCCGGTACCACCATACGAAACACGCACCATTGGGCTGCCATTTTACGCTGCTATTCTGCGAGAACGTTGTCCTTCCCCGATCGAGTCGACCCATTCGTGATACAAACATATTATAACTGCATCGTCACTCTACTACGTGACATTGATGAAAATGAGCTTCTCATTTTGTGGTGAGGATCGCCCGTAGGCGGATTGGCACTTACAGTACCAGATGTCTCGCTTTTCATGCTTCTGTCCGTCATCGTTTTAGTTATATAGTAAAATAAGTATAATTTAATTAACTGATGGATAAGATGTGCATGAATACTAAATTATTGTAATACCTGTATAAATTGTATTATTGAAGAAACTGACATTTGAGATGATGACATTTTCTCTTTTATTTCTTTTTGAGAACAAAATGAAAGACAAGAGAAAAAAATATACTTAAAACCTGTTTGTTTTTAACACTAATAAAATTCTTATTTTATTATTTATGTAAAGACTAACAATTTTGATGAATGTACAATCAATACATAATTATAGACGGGAAGGGAGGTATGTGCTGGTACCACGAAACACGAATTGTAAGTTGAGATGTAGCCGAAAATGAAACACATTGACTTAGCTTAACAACATTCTTATTCGCTCCTTTGTTTAAACAGTCACAGTTAATGTATTTTCATTATGACTTATTGCAAAAGCACGTGGTGAATTTGTGGCACGTGTCACATTGAACACAGTGAAGGCAAACATCGCGAGGAAACTTACATGTCTGAGAAATAAAATAAATATATTTCGAAGACATGTGAAGTCCACTATCTCCCCTTGTCCTTACTCGACCTAATGTGTTATATTATATCTGGAGATAATCTTTAACGATGGTTATTGCATTTTCTTGTCGTCTGAATTTTTATCACCTTTGAGAAATTAATGATATTTAATATACTATAGTTATATTTTAAGTATTCGCTATATACACGTGCATGCTGCATCAATATTATTGTTTTAACACGAATGGGTCGACTTGATCGGAGAAGGATCACATCTTTCAGAATACCAGCGTAAAATGCAGCTCCATGCTGCTGTGCTTCGTGTGCTGAGTGCAGAAAACAGGAGACCCTTTTACTGCATACGAGGCTAACCATTTTAAACCTCAGAGGTAACACCGGATCTGAACTATGATTCTTAATCGAGGACAGATGTTAATGTCAATGGGACACAACATTAACTTATCTTTAGGTGGACTGTGTTCTCGCCTGTCATCCTTATTCTATAAAAAAAAGTTCACGTGCACGCACACGTTTATGTGATCATTATAAGCGTGTGTTTGTTTGATTTTCTTTCTCTTTCTCCGTTTGTATTCTATTAGTGAAAATCGTGTAAATAAGTCAGTTATTGCTTTATGAACCCTCGCAGACAGCATTGTGTCCTGTTTAACTGCCTCGTTTGTCGTATTGATTGTAAACGCGGCTGCTGGTGACGTTAGAATCACAGATCGTGCAAAATATCAGTTATTGGGTTTTTCTGTCACGAAATTCTTAATAACAGCCCGGAGTCAGGAAATTAGCTGTATTTCTCACCCGTGCCTCTGAAAGCACGTAAAGCCGTTAGTCCTGCATCTGATCTCTCTACGGTCGTGTCAAGTTGCCATCCTATCAAATTTTGGTAGTAACGGAATATAAAGTGCATCTGTGTTCGCAAACACACTTGGGCACTATAATCTTGTCCTGATCAGATAGCTAATCTCCGATGAGACCTGGAGTCTGGAGAATATAGATAGAATAGAATCAATAAAATAAAATAAAAAGTTTAATAAAACGTTATTCTCGCAACAACCTATTTAGGCTCTTTCTTACCGTAAATTATAATTGTACACTATAATATTATTGTCCTTGCTTACTACTATAGAAGTAAGAGTGCGACGAAATAAAACAACTTATGATGAAGTAATTTGTGTATTACCAGATCACAATTGATCAGCTT
Source organism: Parnassius glacialis (assembly GCA_033319125.1). Taxonomy (NCBI): domain Eukaryota; kingdom Metazoa; phylum Arthropoda; class Insecta; order Lepidoptera; family Papilionidae; genus Parnassius; species Parnassius glacialis. The sequence goes on from JAVANC010000011.1 coordinate 5,176,270, forward strand.
AGCGTCTTACAACGAGTGCATCTCTGTTTGCATTTCATAATCTTATAAAGACACCTAGTCAATACAATAACTCTCAGCGGCGTCACTTTTATTAGTAGTACAGGAAGCCATATAAAAGCTCAGATAAAATTATTTAACAGGAAAAAGGAGCGTAAACAATGTAATATATTATGAAATGCTTACTATACGGACTTCAGCGTTATTAGATAAAAGCTTTTATGTTTTATTGCCTCTCCATTGAAATAAACTTAAAACACGTCATTATTATCTCGTGTAAAATATCGTTAAATGTTTCTTACGTTTCAATATTATCGCAATAAAGGATTTTTTCTTGTTATATTCTTTATTATACATTTTTTTATTCATAGATTATGGGTAGCAAAGGGGATAACAGATCACCTGATTGTAAGTGAATGCTATAGTATCTAAGTCTATTCTTGATGAATTCATCAAGAATAGACTTAGATCTACGTGTGATTTCAACTAAGATAGAATGCCTCATAACCAGTAAAAAGCGTCTTCGTCCCAGAAATAAAAGAAGAATGATATTAAATTTTACTTTCCTTGTAAACCATCATCATTACAAGTGTCATTATCATGTGCACTAATAAATACAGAAAAGTCACTGTCCTAATGCACGGTCTCGATTTTCATACATCGATAAAACTTACTTCTTAAGAAACCGTCTTATTAAACCATGCCTACGTGCTTAATATGTGTTACCTATAACTTTTATTATTGAGATATCATACAAGAAAGATGTTGTAAAAAGTAAATGATCACGCAACACTACAAGGCGCAGAGCTAACAAGCAATTTAGTGATAATTGCTTGCTAAAGTACAAGCTCGTACAAACAGATTGTAGAATCATCGGGATTAACGATATTATAGTTTCAATGATTGAGAAATATAATATATTGTTTACTACTTCTAAAACCATTTCTACTGTTTATAAAATGAGTTAAAGTTAAATTAAAATAAGTTATTTTTGCGTTATTACTTTCCATTTAAAAATTGCTATAATAGGTTCGGTAACTTAAAGTACAAATATCACTCACGCTACCAATACACACGCGCGCGCGCGTGTGTGTGTGTGTGTGTGTGTGTGTGTGTGTGTGTGTGTGTGTGTGTGTGTGTGTGTGTGTGTGTGTGTGTGTGTGTGTGTGTGTGTGTGTGCGTGTGTGCGTGTGTATGTTTGTAAGATTGTCAAAATACTAAGAATAAGTTTATTATTAAATTAACAACTACATGAAACGCCCAGTAGAATAAGATGCAGGAAAAGAGAAAAAAATATTCACATATCGCCTCTAGGCAGCGAAATAAAATGTGCAATACCTACGAAACAAAGTGTGTAGTCTTATTCAACGATCTCACGAAGGCTGGCGGTGACATATGTTTTTGTATTGTCCCGAATAAATATCACGTAAATTTAATCGTTGCAACTAAATATAAGCTATTTCTATTTTGTTTTGTGTGTTTATTTGTGATTACATGATTGTAAGCTGTTATTTAAAAAAAGGTCCCGCTAGGTTTCTTGCTGGTTCTTCCCAGGACAGAGGTTTTCTTTCGAACCAGTGGTAATTAAACAAAAGAGTGACTTTCAATAAGTATTATTTATAATCTATATTGAATAAAAACGTTTCGGTTTCTGTATAATTTATAAGTCACTGAGTGATGTCATTTGAGCCATTTCCTGTAGACACTTTCACTCCGTGGGATCCCCGTATAGTGAAATTCTTAAAGAGACAAGAGGACTGGTTCTTTCGTCGCTCTAAGGTCAAGTTAAAACTCTAGTCTTAAAGCAAACTTGTATATTATCGTTACAAGTTGAGAAGTTAACCTGTAATGTAGACAGATCTAACAACATCTTCACCGAGCTTATTAGTTTTTTATAGAAGTAGTGACACAAGCATACAGTCCACCTGATGGATTAGCGATCTGTAGCCCATAAGAAAACATAAAAGCGCCTCCAATTCTCTAAATTCACAATACAAATAACTGCAGCACTATATTGCTATTTCACGCTGGTGTTCTGTGACAGATAGGTATTTTCCCGAATTTCCGACAAGTACAGTAATTATTATTAATCCTTTAATATAAACGTTAATATTTTGAGATATTCAATCGCAAAAAAATGAATTATTTTCCATGGGGATATTTTAATAGCATCCTTCTGATAAGTATTTTTATGGTCTACAAATAATAGTTCTGGGTCTGGACGTTTCATCTTGTGATATTTATGTGTGTAAACTCTGCTCCCACGATACGTAGAATATGGAATGGATCTAAATTGCGCTTAATTCAGCTAGTGAGAAATATTGCGAATGCCTTAATTTTGTAAGAAATAGCCATGGGAGTGACTATGCTCCCACCATGCATGTCTATTCTATCAAATAAACTACAGTTTAATTTTTATAAAAAGTATTATTTACAGTGACCAATTAACTTATCCCAGAAGGATGCGGAGAAATTTAGATACGGCCATGTTTTTCTTATATTGAACTCCGTAGACTTGTTAAGCTACATAAGCGAGTTGTTAAGCTACGTAAGCTTGCTCACTTGTTTCTAGTGCACAAAATATACATATTAATCTATAGAAGTGCATTGCAGTATAGCATTCTGCATCTTTTCATTCATTACAGAATATCAATAGTCTACTGTTGAACATAGGCCTACCCCATAAATTGCCCAATAGAAGTGAAATTGGACATAGTTGCCACGCTTATCAGGCGGATAGGCAACTGCAGTTTTTATTTAATTATTTAAAATCACTATTAGAAAGACTCTGCTGTCCATATCTTGTTTCAATCCCCTCTTTCACCTATTACGACAGATGATTCTCTTACGCCGCTTCTACGTAACCAAACTGTTAGTTAAAATAAAGACATTAATAAAAAAATTGTCGGATTCTAATTAAAAGCTAGCGAATCCGCAAATATAAGTTATTTCGTAAATATTAACAGAGTTTTCATATATTTTTTTAAATAATTTATCCTTTCAAATATTATCAAAACTTAAGGTAAAAGAGCTACGCTGTAGCTATTTTATGATAAAAAAAAACATGCGTGAGTGTCGTGGAACATTTAGTTGAAACGAAGTTCCTTTAGTAGTATGTTATTATTGATAAACATATTATATTATTGATTAACAAATACAAAATATATAAATTTTTATCGTCTATAAAAATGAAGCGTCATTTAAAATAATATTTCTTTCATGACAAGATAAGAAAATGTGCGAGGGAGATGGATATTATTCCATCACGCTCGCACTATAGAAAGGGGGTCGTGACGAAAAAATCTTACACTTTATCTCGCCTAGCCCCCATTCGCCAAATTCGTACCGGGCGATAAGGAACTTCGTTCCAAAAAAACGGAAAGGACCACACTCTCACGGTATTTTGTGAAGCGTGAAATAGCAGCTTAATGATGCTTTGTTTCGTATGGTGAGTGTAGAGAACCGGAGGCACTGTTTGCTGGAGTCGAGGCAATCAACTTAGTTCGCACGGGTGACACGGCATCTGCATTTTGAGTCTTAATCGAGGATAGCTGTGAATGTTACGATAGTGTTAGATGTTCGACAGTGCGCTCGTTAGTCACTCTAATTCTATCACAAATTTAGTTATAAGAAAGTATTGATTTATAAAAAGTGTCACATACATTTGGATAATTTTGGTGGAGAACAACAATTTTGAAGCATTTTATCAAATGGTAGGTTTTCTTTCTGCCTAGGAGTCCGCTTGGGTCTCCATCTTCTTATTTAGTTCTACCCTTAAATCTTTTTTTTAAACTTGCGTTGCTGTGTTCTGTTTCGAATGGTGTAGAGAACTATTATCATTACAGGCTATGTGGCACGCATTTGACATCACATATAAAGCTTTCTTTTGTTTTGTTTGTAGTTGACTGCAGTTGTTCATGGACTGTTGTAACATCACAACAGGTGAGCTGTTAGTTCGTTTGTCACTTTAGTTTTATAAAAAAAAAACCTAAAATTAATTGAACATTTTGAAATGGTAAAAATTCTTTCTTTTTAAAATTCTCTTTTACATACATGATTAAACATCTAAAGTCAAGAATTTGGGATAAATGTCCTGACTACAAAATAGACTTTAAATCTTCCATTTCTTAAACGACGGAATATTTTGTAAGAAAACATGCAATACCATAACAATAAACTTTTACAGCTTAAGCAAGAAACAACGCGTTGAGCTAACAACCAATTTGCCGGTAATTGCTCACTATAATAGAAATCCGCAGAGACAGCCGGCACCGTCTCGAAGAGGCTGTAAATAGAATCGAATCACTTCTAACAAACACATATTGCCTTACCCGTATCTCAATGGAAATTAATTCATTATTGGTGTATGAATATCTCAACATTTTTATTGGGTATTATAAGAATTAAGAATTAATTTATATTTATTTTATTATTATTTTCAAGCGAAACCATTAACCGACTTCAAAAAGGTGGAGTTCCTCAATTCGAGTGTATGTTTTTTTAATATGTATGTTACGCGATAGCTTTGCATATTGTGAACCGATTTCAATTAATCTTTATCATCGAATAGGATTTACTTTCAGGGTAGAACCATTAAAGTTTGAATTAAAAATTCGACGAAAGCAAATAATTGTAAACAAGAAATTAAATACCACAACTGTACAACCACGTCTGCCATCACGCGTTTGGACATCTAACTTAATTAACCGATTCATTGTCAAATTATAATTAGAAACTAAATTGAAAATGAGAATGTCACTGACTTCTAAGATAACTGCTACAATACCTAGTAAATATTTAAATAACAATAATTATTATTTTCCTTATAAATATCTGCTTTTCTTAGCAACATAAATAATAAGATTATTAACTTTTTCTCTAACTCTAACTCTAGTAGGGGCAAAGTTTTGAAGTTGTTTTTTTTTAAATAAAGCTTTATTGTTTTATTTCTTTATTGAAAAAACGTCACCCCCACATTAGGATATTCTCCTGTGTCGTGCATGAAGTTTACATATTTAAATTTCACAAGGACAAAGATTCAGACTCGGGATAATTATATGTAGGTCAAACAAATATTTGATCCGGGCGGGATTCGAACCCGCCCTCATCGCCACAACTCATGGCTTAACCACTGCGCCACGGATCGTTCAACTATGAATAATATGTACTTGTATATATCTCACAAAATACCAGCGTAAAGTAGTAGCATAATATGTATGTTTCGTATGGTGAGTGTAGAGAATTGGAATCATTTTTGTTTGTCAAAGGGCTACAGCAAACTCGGTTACTACTTTACTTTTACTTTGAAAAAATAATTTGGCTTGACGGTTAGAAGGGACGTGGTAAGATCTGTTCACATTTCAGTTTAACTTCTTATTTCGTAACGATAATGTCATCCAGACCAAATTTCGGTCACGGCGGCCAGTCCCGACGGAGGAGCTCGACTAGTATCAACGTTCTTTACAGAAACACATATTAAATTTGTTCTATCAATTTTATAAGCATACTTAAGAGCAAGGAAAATTACCTATGCCATTTACTTTAAGTATCAATTTTCTTTAAAGTCTGTGTTATATGAATTTTTACGATGCACGTGTGTCATGAAAGGTGTATAAGGCAGACACGTTTAGTATTTCCCGAACGTACATCGTTATCATCACACTTTACAAAATGTAAAAGCGTAACGAGCTTTCTTGAGTGTCATACGATTTTATTGGTATTTAAAATATCATTTACGATTCGTAGCTATAACCATTAATGTTAAATATTACATGGTTTGACCGTGTAGTGGCGGTGTAAGAATATACACTACCCAATATTGTCGCGTAAATGAAGTAAGAGGCGCCACAGGGACACAAACCAGGAGACGAGCTTCCTAATATTAAGTAATAAAGACAGCCGTTGCAGATCCGCTTCTAGGTGTGACAACAATTGCACATATCCCCCTTTGTCAGATAATCTATGGGGAGACCTATTCAGCAGTAGACATTTGATAGGCTGTAGCGCTAACGGTAACGGTATTGTACGGTTTATTTTTATATTCAAAACTAACGTGAAAACGAACTTACTGCATTCTATGGACACACGAAATAAACTTGAAACAAAGAGGGCACCAGACGAGAGAAAATGAAACGGCTAACCCTGTAAACATAATAGTTTTCTGTAGCCTTTATAGGCCGGGATTTTACAGTGGGTATACACCTAATAGGCGGCAAAGAAGAGAGAGGGTGTTACTTCCCCAGACGTCATCCTAGAAAAAGGATGATACGAAAGGAGCCTTAAAAGACGGCTGAAAAAATTTCATTACACCATCTAGTCTTGTTAGGCCATGAGAGGCGATTGTGGGAAATCAAAAATATCATGTCACACAGGCATGATATTTTTCACTTCACTATCAACTACAGTAAAAACAATTTTTGGATGTAAGGGAAATATATGTATATATGTTTAGGCAAAAAATATAAAATTTTTGAAACGTGAATTTGTTAAACGTACGCGCGGGGTATATGATCACAAGGTCGCCCGGCCCCCCTCCTCGACCACATTCCACGGACGGACTTCGAGTCGACGGACGTTTTAGTTAAGCGCCTATTTAGTGACGAACGTAAAAACGCGAGAAAATCGTTGTGTCTACGAGAACCCGTGTGTTCTTAAAGGATTTATTAACTTCGGTTAGATTAATTGTACAACTCTGATAGTGATTTTCTTCTGAATTTCTTCTTTGGCTGTACCGTTAAGTGACTAGACTGAAAAGGTGCCTCAAGAAGGGAATAGTTCCGGAGCGACCAGAGGATACCTTCCCCAGGACAGTATTGTGTCATCTAGCCCAGGCCACTTACACACAGCTTCATACAATTAACACATACATTCACTACACTTCCATCAGCCGGGCAGGTCCTGGTGAACCGTCTCCGCTCCAGAAGCAGGTGAGTGCCTTCCCATTAACGGGCTGTCGCCCCTTATATATCGTTGCAATTAAGGACTTTCCACTTGGCTTTGTGAGGCCCGACTTGCCCCTGCTTGTAGGTTCGTCCTTCAGGGCCCGGGAGGAATCTACTATTGTCAAGGCAGTTGCAAGCCGTAACATTTGGTAGCAGTAGCGTGGCTGATTGACTTTCAATCATGCCCCGGCCGTGACATTAATAATACGTAAAAGTATTCCTTTGTTTTTTGTACGTAATAATAAAATTATTTTCCTTTTTGCCGCCTTTGTTTATTAGCGGGTAGATTGGGAACGCCACGCCCGTAGGTTAACAAGCGGGAATTTGTTAAGGCTAAGTACTCACCGTAGTTCTTAAGGCGAAGTACCTTAACTAGGTATATAAAGTTGTCACGTAATCGGATAATTGTTGATGGTACTAGGGTTGTTACTTACTAATTTAATTTGTGTTTTTTCGTGTTCACTTGTATTTAATTTAATAATTGTGTAACTTCTACTTAACTTGATTGATAGGAACTGTATTTGTTATTTGCTAATTGATTTATATTTGAGCCGCGTAGTAATTTTATTTAGAAGAGATGCCGTCACACAAGCTACTAATTCGTTGCTTGCGGACTGAGTTGCGCTGGGCTACCAGCGCACACGATTTGATAGGTCGACCTGATAGGGTTTATAACATGAGGAAGAGGCTCGAGCAGGTCGATGCTCGAAGGGCTGCCGTGGTGGAGGCTTACGCTGAGCTCGAGGACTCGGAGGTGGAAAAGGGAGTCCTCGACTCCTGCCGTGCGGACTACGAGCAGTTTCTCGCGCTCACGGACGACTTGATCGAGGCGGGGGCCAAGGACGCGGAGAAGGAGCGCGAGGCTCGGTTGAGTGGTCTGCTCGAGTCCTCTCGGAACCCGCCCACTCAGCCTGAGCTGTTAGGACGACTCGCCACGCTGGACCTGCCAAGGTTCTCCGGGGTCCTCTCGGAATGGCTGACCTTCGTCGGTATGTTTGACAGCCTGGTGGACGCCCGGAGGGACTTGACCCCCTGCCAAAAAATGGGGTACCTCCTGGCATCACAAGAGGGGGAAGCCCTGAGCGTCGTCGGCCACCTTAAGCTATCGGACGACGCCTACCAAAACGCCAGGGACCTCCTCGCTGGAAGGTACGCCAACGTCCGGCGAATTGCTGACGAGCATGTTCGGGAGCTGCTGAACCTCCCGCTGCTGAGGGAACGGACCCGACTACGAGAGGACATGGTGAATCCAGTCGTCGTAGCGTGCAACTCTTTGCGGCGGCTGGATTTACCGGTGGACGAGTTGTCTTTTCTGCTACTCCATATTGTGCTGTCCCGCCTGCCCCTCTACCTTCGGCTACATTTTGAGGAGAGGTACGGAGGGGATGGCGCCTCGTATATTTACCCCTTTAGGGACCTGCTGCGGTTCCTGGAGGAGCAGTGTAGGCAGTTAGAGAACGAAGCAGGCGCCGTCGAGGGCCCCCCGGCTGCCGCCCGAGCGGTGCCCAGGGAGAGGCGGAATCGGACGGTCAAGGCGTCGCCCACCCCCCTGAGGCCGAGCGGAGCCCCCGCGGGAGGGCATCCCCCCTACCCTCCTATAGTAGCCTAGCGGCCCGGGAGGAACCTCCCTGCTCCTATTGTCGAGCGTCCGACCACCGAGCGACGTCGTGCCCTAAGTTGTTGCGCAAGCCGGCTCCGGCGAGGCGAACCATCGCCAGGGAGCGCCGCTGGTGCTACTCGTGCCTGGAGAGGCACTTACAACGAGACTGCCCGCACCAGCGGCCCTGCACGCACTGCCAGGGCAACCACCACATCATGTTGTACCTGGGTGCACGCGGCGCGTCCTCCCCGGGTCCTGCCAGCCCCCTGACTCCCATGGGCGGGGGCGCTCCGCTACGCCCTCTGTCGGGCGAAGCTCAACGCACGCCGGTTGACCACGGTGCCCCTCGTTCTGAAGGAAGTCCCTCCCCCGACTGGTCGGGGAGTCATTCCCCCAGGAGCGGGGGGGTCGTCACCCCCCTCAGCTGGGTGAGAGTGGATTCGCAGCCACTCAGCAGTCAGCTAGACCGTTCTCACCCCCGTTGGCTGAGTGGCCGCGACTGGAACGCCGCCCGCCCCCCTTTGGTCGGTGCCGGTATTACCGGGTTCCGGAGGCCACGTATTGGTCCAGGACCTCGTAGCCGAGGATCCCCGAATTTCCCCAGGTCAGCCCGTTCAGGGAATTCCAGTCGAGGGTCATCGGGATGTCGTCGGAGTGCCGCTCTCGGGGCCCCCGGTTCGGGTGCCGGTCCGACCGAGGCAGCTCCAGATAGGAGGCTGCCGCCCTAGCTCCCGCCATGGCCGCCTCCACTGAGCCTTTGAGCCGTCAGCAGTCCACCTGTCAAACTGTTCTATTGCCGACGGCCTCAGTGAAGGTGTACAACCCGAGCGGCGACCGCTTAACGGTTCGAGCTCTATTGGATTCGGGTTCCCAACGTAGTGTGGCCTCCACTTGGTTGGTGGGAAGACTGGGGCTCCCCTCTAAATCACGTCCGATGGTAGGTATCTGAGGTGCCGAGCCTCCTGCTCCTAAGGGACAAGCGGAGTTGGTGTTCAGCCCTGCCAGCGAACACCTTCGCATTTTAGTCAAGGTAAATGTCCTCGATGACATCGTAGGGTTTCTCCCTAACGTTCGTTTAAATGACAGCGCGGTTCGCTGTGTTTCGGGTTTGAGACCGGCAGACCCTCGATGGGCCCAACCGGGGCCTATAGATTTGTTACTGGGGGCCGACGCGCTGGGGGTCATCTTGTTAGGTGAGATACGAGCTCTACAGCCCGATGGCCTGTAAGCCATGTCCACGATATTTGGGCACAGCTTCTTTGGACCGGTTATGTGGTCTCCTCCCCCTCCGACGGCCGACCCGCTCTCCGTTGTGGGTGTGTCTCTGTCGGACGCCGTCCAGCGGTTCTGGGAAATTGAGGAACCACCACATGCGGCTCGAATTAACCCTCTGGACCGTGAGTGCGAGTTGTTCTTCCAGAACAATACCGGCCGTTGGGTCGACGGTCGTTTCGTCACTCGCTTACCCTTTCTGGCCTCACGTCCTTCTTTAGGTCAATCTCGTGCACTAGCCGAGAAGAGGTTGCTGTCCATGGAGCGCCGCATGCGGCGCGACCCAGCCTTTCGCGACAAATATGTCAAGTTTATGCGCGAGTATCAAGAGCTGGGTCACATGTCACCGTCCAACTTCGAATGGCGTTCACAGGAGCACTACTTCCTCCCTCACCATGCGCTCTTGAGGACCCATGAGAGTAAGATTCGGGTGGTTTTTGACGGTTCCGCCCCCACATTAAATGGTGTGTCCCTGAACCAGTGTCTTCACTCTGGTCCTAAACTGATCAAGGATATATCCGACATCTTGACCCAATTCCGTCGACACCAAGTGGTTTTTGTAGCGGAAATTCGGATGATGTTTAGACAATCAGTGGTCCATCGTGATGACCGTCGATATCAGCTGATATTGTGATGCGAGAAGCCCAGCGATCCCATACAGGTGTTTGAGTGGAACACCACCACCTATGGACTCCGGTCCAGCCCGTATATCACCATGCGAACCCTCCTTTAACTCGCTGAGAGAGAGAGTCTAAAATACGCTCGGGGGGCTGCTATTTTGGAGACTTCGGTCTACATGGACGACATTTGCACGGGCGCCTCCACCGTCGAGGAGGCTCTTGTATTGCGAGACGAATTGATTGTCATCCTAAAGTCCGGAGGTTATGAGTTGCGCAAATAGTTGTCGAACTCCCCTCATATTGTGAAGGACCTCCCAGAAGAGGATCAACAACACCCTCATCTATTCGAGCACCCTGAAAATCCTAATTTGTTGACTGTGCTGGGCATTCAATATCAGCCTGTTCAGGACACCTTCACGTATAGAGTAAAACTCGACCCACCTCCCAAAGCATGGACCAAGCGCTCCGTGCTGTCTAGCGTAGCTCGCACCTTCGACCCTAATGGATGGATCACCCCGGTCATCTTTTTGGCTAAGTGCTTTCTTCAAAAGCTCTGGATGTACGGGTTGGGTTGGGACGAGTCTATTAGCGGGGTCCTCTTGCGAGAGTGGCTCTCCATGCTCTCCTCCCTTCCGGACATCAACCGGGTTTCCATGCCAAGGTGCTTCCTCCCTCCAGGGAAATGCAGGGCTTTTTTTTATCGTGGGGAAATCGTCATGGATACCTTCCGTTGCGGGAGCAACGGAAAGGTTATGCCGGACTCCTACCGGCCAAAACCCAACGGTGGTCTTCATCAGCGTATATGAGGGGTCCCGGGATCTCCGTTCGGAACGCAACCGGGCCCCCCTCACGCTTTGCTCTATTAAGCACGTCCCGGGGGTCCTTACTACCCCCAGCACCCTCGCAATGCTATCACGGTGCTCGAGACCACTTTCGAGTCACTGTCCTCCACAGATGTTACATCACTAGACGCTCGGGGCCCCCGCCCCGAGCGCCCGTAACCCCCGAGGCCCCGTTTCTGGTAGGGGAACACCATCATCAAGGGGAGGGCCCTGACGAACGCCTTGGCGGCGTCGTCTTCGAGCGGGATCTGTCCTCTCCCGACACTGCTCAGCAGCCTCCTTCTGGATCATAACGGATTCACAGAAGGTAGCTACGGCCCTCCACGCAGAGTCCCTGCTCAGAATCGCCGACACGACCGCCGGCAGGGAGAGGTTCTAACCGATCCGGCTTACCAGGACCGTCCGCTCCCGTTCCCACGCTGGGCATGTTGCCAACGAATGGTATGCGGAGTCCTGTTCCTGCTCACCGCAGTGGAAACAGTTCGCCGTCGCTTCCCGTCCAATCTTACACAGATAATCACCGAAGCACCCGTGCCCGGTCATTAGGTGCTTGCCGAGTCTGTAGGTGAGTCGTCCTGTACTTTGATGCATCCAGGCTTCAAAGTGCGGCAGGATTGCTCCAACAACGCGTTTGCACGCATAACGCTCTTCAGAGAGGCGAGCGCGCCACGTTACGAATGCGTTACTTCGTTCCTGCCGCTTGACCCCTTCGAACACCTCATCTGGCTCACTCACGACGCTCTGGCGGAGGACACGCGTCCGGTCGTATACCCTCGCATCCATGTCCGCCAATATGTCCAGAGGTGGGAAGCGAGCCAGGAGTGTCGCCGCCTCAAAGGATATCGTGCGGTATCCTCGCACGATCCGTATAGCCATCCTCCGCTGCACCCTGTCGATTTTAGCTCTACAGCGTTGGATGGCCAGCCTTTTCGCCCAAACAGGCGCCCCGTACAAGGCTAAGGACCGTATTACTCCTGCATAGAGGCGACGCACTTCTTCCCTTGATCCCCCTAGATTGGGCAGCAGTCTATGCATAGCACCCGCTACCCTTTCAATTCGGGGGACAAGGCGCTCGAAGTGTTCTTCGAAGCCCCATCGACTGTCCAGGTGGAGGCCTAGGTACTTCATGTACCGCCCCACTTGGACAGGGAAATGCAGGGCTACCCTACATGAGTTTTGCGACGCCTCTGAGAAGGGCTATGCTGCTGTCGTATATTTGCGAACTGTGAGTTCCACTGGTCATACTGCAGTCCATCTCGTACTCGCCAAAAGCAAGGTTGCCCCCATTAGGTCCCGCTTAACTATACCTAAATTGGAACTGTCCGGTGCCGCTCTTTTCACGCGGCTCCTTAACCACGTTTACTCGTCCTTGAAGCCTGTAATCGACATTACGGACGTCTACGCATGGTCGGACAGTGAGATAGTACTTTGTTGGCTCCGAGCCGCACCTCACAATCTTAAGGTCTTTGTGGCGAACCGCGTGTCTCAAATCCAGAGTTCTGAGACTTCTCTCCACTGGAGACATGTCTCAGAGGAGTTGAATCCCGCAGACTGCGCTTCTCGCGGCTTTGAGTCCCCCGCGCTGGTTGACCACCCATTGTGGTGGGGTCCCGGTTGGTTATCTGAGCCTCAGTCATTCTGGCCCCAGGGTAATTACTCCGAACCTACCGATTTGCCGGGCCTACGGGCCCGAGTAGGAGTGGGCAAGGATAAGCCCACTCGGGATCTCTCCCTTCTGGAACGGTACAGCTCTCTCGATAAGCTCTTAGGAGTGACTGCTTCGCTGCGCGGCTTTGTCCGCAATTCGAGAGATCCGTCCAACCGACTCTCTGATTGCGTTTTGTCCCCTAGCGAGCGTCGTGAAGCTTTGATGCATTGGACCCGTATGGTTCAAACGGAGCATTTTGAGCCCGTTATTGAAAACTTGAAGCGTGGCTCCGTTATAAAGGGCACTCTGGCCCGCCTTAACCTCTTTCTGGACGACGCTGGGATGCTGCGCGTGGGTGGACGTTTGAAAAACTCTCAACTGCCGTGCGGGGCTCGACACCCGTTGCTGCTCCCTAAGGATGGCGCCCTTGTACGGTTGCTGGTAACCCACCACCATGTTAAGAATGCCCACGCTGGGTGTAACGCTCTTTCGGCAATTTTGCAGCGGGAGTTTTGGATCTTGGCTGGCCGACGCACCATTTGGAGCTTCATCTTTAAATGCATCCCCTGTTATAAACTGAAAGCCCCCATATCGCAGCCTCTGATTGGTGACTTGCCGCCCGACCGCGTCAGGGCCATCCGACCATTCGCTGTGGTCGGAACAGTCTTTGCTGGCCCCTTCCTCGGCAAGTCCTCTAACCTTCGTAACGCGCGTTCACATAAGACCTATCTTTGCGTTTTCGTGTGCGTCTCCACTAAGGCCGTTCACTTGGAACTTGTAAGCGCCCTCAGCACGGAAGCCTTCTTGGCCACGCTTGGCCGTTTTGTGTCGCGGCGCGGTTTGCCGGACTTAATCCGGTCGGATTGCGGAACGAATTATAAGGGCACGGATAGGTATCTAAAAGAGGTCGTCGAATTTCTGTCCAGCCACCGGACTTATTTAGGCAATGCTATGTCAAAAAGGAGCATCCAGTGGAAATTCGACCCTCCGGCGTGTCCCCACTGGGGCGGTATTTTCGAGGCGGTGGTTAAAGTTGCAAAAACGCATCTCCGTCGCGATATTGGTGAAACTATTTTGACATTTGAGGAACTCGCCACTGTATTCTGTAAAATTGAGGCGATACTCAACTCTCGGCCCCTCTGTCCCCTCTCATCCGACCCGAATGATTTGGAGGTTCTAACCCCAGGACACTTCCTGATTGGCCAGCCGCTTAACGCCCTGCCCGAGTACCCCTTCAGGGAAACGAACTCTTCGCGCTTGAACAGAATTAACCTGTTACAACAGATGACTCAGAGTTTTTGTCACCGATGGTCTTTGGAGTACCTACATCTTTTGCAGCAGTGCGAGTTGTGGTCTGACAAGACGGATCCTCCTCGGGTTGGAGACCTCGTGTTGGTTAAAGAACCCAACGCTTTACCTTTGTATTGGCGCCGCGGGCGTATTGTTAAGTTGTCGTAGGCGGTCAAGAATATCCACTACCCCATATCCTCCCGTGGGTGTCGTAAAAGGCGACAAAGGGAAACAGGCGGGAGATGGGCAGCAGCATCTTCCTGATAATAGCCAAAGTTACAATAAAAAAACTGCGGTTGCCAACCCGCTCGCCAAGCGTGGCAACTATGGCAAATACCCCCCAATGACGAGAGTAACAAAAAGACGGCCCCCAGTCCCCGGCGGCCCCGCTATTCCTGGCTACGGTGGCGACCATGGTAACGGCGGGGCAGGGGGTGCTAAGAATCTCCGGTGGAGGTTCGGTTGCCACCTACGACGACTCGACCTGGCAACGTACAACGCACGCACCCTGAGGACTGACGAGAAGATCGTGGAGCTGGAAGAAGAAATAGACAAGTTGCGCTGGCATATTATAGGATTATCCGAAGTCCGAAGAGAGGGGGAGGACACGGTAATCCTCGAATCCGGCAACTTGCTCTATCACCGGGAGGGCGACCATCTGTCCCAAGGAGGTGTCGGATTTATTGTCCACAAGTCTCTCGTTAACAACGTTGTAAAGATCGGGAGTGTGTCGACGAGGGTTGCGTACCTTATACTCAGAATCATCAAACGGTATTCGCTGAAGGTCATACAGGTTTACGCACCAACTTCGGCACACCCAGATGAGGAGGTGGAGGAAATGTATGAGGATACTGAGGACTTCATTATGACGACCAGACGACAACTGTTCAGTGATATCTCAGTGATCGTGAGGGTGAAAACCGGCAGCGATCACCGAATGGTTAGAGGCACACTGAACCTAAATGTTAAGTTGGAGAGGTCTCGTCTGATGAAGTCAACGCTCCGTCCCCCTCGTGCTCTAATCCAAAGTGCCGAAACCTTTCAGCTTGAGTTACGAAACCGTTTTCAGTGCCTAGAAGACTGCAATGAAGTGGACGATATGAATGACAAGCTCGTGGAAACTGTCCATGCGGTCGGAGCTAAGTTCTGCAAGACCCGCCGCAGAAGAACACAAAAATTCTCCGATCACACTCTTAATCTCATGGCTGTTAGATGGGAGCTGAGGCTACATTCTTCAACAGATTTGACAGCATACAGGCAACTGAACAGACAGATCTCCAAATGCATGCGGCGAGACTTACGCAATTTCAATACAGCTCGTATTGAAGAAGCGATCGAGCGGAACCAAGGCTCCAAAGTCTTTGCCAGAGATCTGTCTGCCAGAAAGATCCAACTGTCAAAGCTGAAGACCGAGTGTGGCAGCATCGTTTCCGGGGCACCTGAGATTTTGAGTGAGATTGAGAGGTTCTATGGGCAGCTGTACACGTCATCGTTGGAGCCACACGCAAGTGTGAGTAACGATCCAAGAGCGAGTCTTATTCGACACTATTCCGAAGATATCCCGGACGTCAGTCTGAGCGAGATTAGAATGGCTCTCCAGCACCTTAAAAACGGCAAGGCCCCAGGCGAGGATGGAATTACAGCGGAGCTTCTGAAAGCGGGTGGAAGACCGGTACTTGAAGTCCTTCAGAAGCTCTTTAATTCCGTCCTCCATGGTGGCATTACACCGGAGGCGTGGAGCAGAAGTGCGGTGGTCTTGTTCTTCAAGAAAGGTGACAACGCTCTCTTGAAGAACTACAGACCGATTTCCCTTCTGAGCCGCGTCTACGTGCTGTTTTCGAGAGTCATTACGAATCGTCTCGCGCGCAGACTTGACGACTTCCAGCCTCTCGAACAAGCCGGTTTCCGAAAGGGCTTTAGCACCATAGACCACATACATACCCTACGGCAAATTGTACAGAAGTCCGAAGAGTACAATTTGCTACTTTGCCTCGCGTATGTGGAATAAGAGAAAGCTTTTGATTCCGTCGAAATTTGGGCGGTGCTGCAGTCCCTTCAGCGGAGCCAAGTTGACTGTTGGTATATCGAAGGGCTGAAGTGCTTGTACAGTAGGGCTACGATGGCATTCTGAGTACAGAACCAGAGTACGAAACCTATCCAATTGCAGAGAGGTGTAAGACAGGGTGACGTTATATCCCCAAAACTCTTCACCGCTCCATTGGAAGACGTTGTCAAGCTTCTGGATTGGAAAGGATACGGTATTAACATCAATGGCGAGTACATCACTCACCTTCGATTTGCCGACGATATAGTCCTCATGGCAGAATCGCTGGAGGAACTAAGCACTATGCTTAATGACCTCAATAGTGTCTCCCAACGGATAGGTCTTAAGATGAACATGGACAAAACAAAGATTATGTTAAACGTCTATGTCACACCTATGCCGGTTGTTGTTCGGAGCACTCAGCTCAAAGTTGTTGACGAGTATGTTTACCTGGGACAAATGATGGAAAAAAATGGGGAGCTATTGAGAGGGCTTGCTCGGAGTTTCTCTGCGTGACAAAGTTAGAAATGAGGATATCCGCAGTAGAACTAGAGTAACCGACATAGCCCAACGGAATAGTAAGCTGAAGTGGCAGTGGGCCGGCCATATAGCTCGAAGAACCGACAACCGATGGGGAAGAAAGGTTCTCGAGTGGCAGCCTCGTACCGGTAGGCAAATGGTAGGGCGACCCCCCACGAGATGGAATGACGACCTGGTAAGACATACAGGAATTCGATGAATGCAGGTGGCTCAGGACCGTGCTTTGTTGCATTCCTTGGCGGAGGCCTATTTTCAGCAGTGGACTTATGAAAGGCTGTAATGACGATGAATGATGATCACTGCAATCACTGCCTCTTTTTGAGTTTAATTATTTTAGCGCGGCGAGTTATTGATGCGGGATCGGGATGAACTTCCTAGTTGTGACGAAATCCTTTTACGGATTTTTGCCGAACTTAGGCGTACAGGCGCGTTATCGACGCGGAGATTGATTATAGACTGAAGAGGTAGGGTGCAATCGGAAGTAGAAAGGCGACCAATATTTGAGTGAACGAGTAATAAGTGAATGTAAGAGTTAAATGAGTGTATTTATAAAATGGCCAATCCAAAATCTAAAAAACAAGAAACCTCATGATCTGTCAGTTTATAATGGATTTCATTATTTGGTGAACAATGAGGTGATGGCGATAGGCCTGTAGTTAGACGGATCTGAGCGGTCGCCTTTTTTAGGGATCGGGTGGACCAAAGCTGTCTTTTTTTTAATGGAAAAGGGGGCAAACGAGCATGCGGCTCAACTGTTGGTAACTGACTACCGCCGCCCATGAACAACCGCAACACCAGGGGAATTGCAAAACACAGATGCGTTGCTGACCTTTTAGAAAAGTGTAAGCTCATTTCTTGAAGGTTCCTAAGTCGTATCGGTCCGAAAAATTCGCTGGTGGTAATTGATTCCATAAGGAAGTTATGCGAGGGAGAAAAAATCTTCTAAATCGCACAGTGGTAGACCGCCAATCATCCAGATGGTATGGATGGTATCGCAAGTTTTGTCGCGATGTGCGATAGTGAAATTGAGCGGCTGGAATTAGTCTGAACAATTCCTCAGAGCACTCCCCGTGATAGCTGCGCTAAAATACGCAAAGAGATGCAACATCTCTACGCAGTGCCAGTGTATCGAGCCGATCAGAAAGAACTCAGCCGTCAACGAATTGAACCGCTCTGCGCTGGATGCGGTCAAGTGTAAGGAGCTGGCAATGGGCTGCCCCGGCCCAGAGATTAGAACAGTATTCCATGTGGGGCCGAACTTGCGCTTTGTAAAGTTGCAAGCGATGTGCCGGCATGAAATACTGTCTCGCTCTGCTGAGCACGCCAAGTTTTTGGAGGCCAATTTAGCCTTCCCTTCCAAGTGACCACGAAGTTGCACACTATTCGATATTTCAACGCCAAGGATTCCGATACTGGCTGAGGCAGCAATGGGAGTGCCTTGAATCTGAGGAGATTTTTTTTTATAGGATAAGGGTGACAAACGAGCACACAGTCCACCTGATGGTAAGTGGTAGCTGCGGCCCATAGACATCTACATCTATCCTCTATCACAAAGCAAAATGAAGATGCGTTGTCACCCGTGAGGACTAAGATGGAATGCCCCATTTCCAGTAAAAAAGGCCTCCGGCCACCTGCCAAGCGAAACGCAGAGGTAAACTACTTCACGCTGGTTTTCTGTGAGGTCGTGGTACCACCCCGGTTCGAGCCGGCCCATCCGTGCGACAGCAAAAGCTGCCACGTGGCTCTACCACTGTTAAAATAATACGACAAAGGGGTTCTTGTTAGCGGTAAACGCGCAAACTTGTGTCTTCTGGGGATTGAACTGGACTAGATTTAGTCGGCCCCAATCCGAGACTTTGTTAAGCAAAAACTCGACTTCAAACACAAGTTTGTCCCGGTACTCGGCGATGTTTTCCCGAAAAATATTGGCACGTCCGGCATATAAGGCATCACCAGTGCTTCGTCTGCATAGCAATGAACGCTACCAGTTAGCAACATATAATTGATATGCATGAGAAACAGCGTTGGTGATAGCACGCAGCCTTGTGGAACACCAGCGTTGATAGGCTTGAGATCAGAACATGCACCGTCTACTACGACCTTGATGCTCCGATCAGCAAGGAAACTGGTGATCCATTTGCACAATTTCTCTGGAAGCCCATAGGCAGGAAGCTTCGAAAGAAGCGCTTTGTGCCAGACCCGATCAAAGGCCTTCGCTACGTCCAAACTATCGGCTAACGCCTCCCCCTTGGACTATACTGCCTCCGCCCATCTATGAGTTAAGTAGACTAGAAGATCACCAGCTGATCGACCCCGACGAAAACCGTACTGGCGGTCACAAATCAGCTGTTGATCCTCAAAGTACCTCATGAGTTGGCAGTTTATAACGGCTTCCATTATTTTGGAGAACAAGGAGGTGATGACGATAGGCCTGTAGTTGGACGGGTCTGAGCGGTCATCTTTTTAAGAGATCGGGTGCACCAAATCTGTCTCCCATGAGTTCGGGACTACGCCTTGGGAGTTGGAGTACCGGAAAGGACGCGTTAAAACCGGTGCCAACTCCGGAGCACACGTCTTCAGCACAATGGGAGGGACTCCATCGGGCCCACTCGACTTGCTGACGTCCAGGGAGAAGAGTGCTTTGTGAACCGAGCGCTGTGTAAACAGCACAACCGGCATGGTGCACTCACATCGCGAAATGGTCGGCGGTGTGTTTTTCCCGTCATCTAGAGTCGAGTTAGACGCAAAGGGAGAGCTCAACAGTTCGGCTTTCTCCTTTGCGGCATGGGCAAGTGAGTCGTCCTCTCTGTGCAGATATGGAAGAGATGGCTGACAGAAGTTCCCTTGGACAGCCATGGCGAGAGACCAGAATGCACGGGTTCCCGAAGGAAGGCGAACTAGCTTCTCGCCAATTCTGCCGATGTGCTCAGACCTTGCCTTGGCAATGACGCTTTTGAAGGACCTGGAGGCGGAATTATACTTCTTTTTAGGTGCGCTAGTGTTTACATCCCGAGACGTTGATGCGTCAGCCCAGGTCTGGTAGCACTTCTGCTTACAGCGTGATGCTATTTTACAGGAGCGACCAAACCATGGCTAGGATCTGCCTCCGATGGGCACCACAGAGGATGGAATAAAAAGTTCCATACCCTGAAGTACCACATCAGCAACAGAATTGGCAACAACGCTGGGATCTTCCGGCGAGAAGCAAACCCGCTCCCAAGGGTAGGATGCAAAAAAAGACCGCATCCCGTCCCAATCAGCTGACCTATAGTGCCAAACACGGCGGCAAGCTGTAGATCGCAACTGCGATTGGAGCGTGAGTGGCACCGTACTCCGGATCAGACAATGGTCCGAAGAGCCCAGAGGGGCATCGACGGAGACCTGATATCCGTCCGAATGAGAGGTCAGCAGAAGGTCCAACAGGGAAGGTACATGGTCTTCCACATCTGGGATCCGCGGAGGCGAAGGAACCAGTTGTGTTAGACCATATGCCAAAGCAAAGTCATAGACAGATCTACCCGCATGATCAGTTAAACGAGAACGAAGCCATTCAGCGTGGTGGGCGTTGAAATCACCAAGTATCACAATCTCTGCGGATGGGACCTGTTGTAGCACGGAGTCTGCAGCCAGTTGGAAGTGGTCGATGAGTCGGTCTGTGTCCGCATTACCGCTATGGGACCTATAGAGGCACCCGTAGACGCGAGGATGGTCGTCGCTCTCTACGCGCAGCCATAGGATGGACAGGTCCGTACCTTCAAGACTGCCGAGGCGTCGAAAACAGACGTCCTCTCTGACATACACGCAAACTCCAGCCCGGGGCACAAACGAGTGTTCTAATTTGTACCCCGGGTAGGAGAGATACGATGTATCAGCCGGAGAGGACACCTGTGTCTCGGTTAGAAAGAGCAAGGCCGGCTTAGCTATCTCCAGATGGTAGTGGACGGCGTTAAGGTTTGAATGAAGTCCCCTGATATTGCAGAAATCCACGGTAAGCGTGGAAGGGATTGCCTTTGTCTTCTTGCTCCGCTTGCCCTGAGCAGGTTTCGTTTTGAGCGGAATTTTGCCCCCCCCCCAGAATACGCGGGGCAGCCTGAGCACCCACGCCCAGGAGTGGAGTAGTTTGGTCGTGGATGCTCTGCGAGGGATTCTCCAGGGGTGCTGGTACCCTCCTGGGGTAGTTTTTATTTAATTTCACTACCATGTTGATGAGGGGGGGAATCGGGCCTCCAGCCACCTGCACTCACCAAGCGCAACGCAGAGGTAAACCTCTACTTGACGCTGGTATTCTGTGAGTTCGTGATACCACCCCGGTTCGAGCTGGCCCATCCGTGCGACAGCAAAAGCTACCGCTTGGCTCTACCACTGTCTTCCATGAATTCGGAACTACGCCTTGGGAGTTGGAGTACCGGAAAGGACGCGTTAAATCCGGTGCCAACTCCGGAGCATACGTCTTCAGCACAATGGCCCGGGCCCACTCGACTTGCTGACGTCCAGGGAGAAGAGTGCTTTGTGAACCGAGCGCTGTGTAAACAGCACAACCGGCATGGTGCACTCACATCGCGGAATGGTCGGCGGTATGTTTCCCCCGTCATCTAGAGTCGAGTTAGACGCAAAGGGAGAGTTCAACAGATCGGCTTTCTCCTTTGCAGCATTGGCCAGTGAGTCGTCCTCTCTGTGCAGAGATTGAAGCGATGGCTGACAGAAGTTTCCTTGGACAGCCTTGGCGAGAGACCAGAATGCACGGGTTCCTGAAGGAAGGTGAACTAGTTTCTCGCCAATTCTGCCGATGTGCTCAGACCTTGACTTGGCAATGACGCTTTTGAAGGATCTCGAGGCGGAATTATACTTTTTTTTAAGTGCGCTGGTGTTTACATCCCGAAACATTCATGCGTCAGCCCAGGCCCGGTAGCACTCTTGGTTATAGCGTGATGCTATTTTACAAGAGCGGCCTAACTATGGCTGGGATCTGCCTCCGATGGGCACCACAGATGATGGAATAAAAAGTTCTATACCCTGAAGTACCACATAAGAAACAGAATCGGCAACAACGCTGGGATCTTCCGGCGAGAAGCAAACTCACCCCCAAGGGTAGGATGCAAAAAAAGACCGCATCCAATCCCAATCGGCTGACCTATAGTGCCAAACACGACGGCAAGCTGCAGATCGCAACTGCGGTTGGAGCGTGAGTGGCACCGTACTTCGGATCAGACAATGGTCCGAAGAGCCTGGAAGGGCATCGACGGAGACCTGATATCCGTCCGGATGAGAGGTCAGCAGAAGGTCCTGCAGGGAAGGTACATGGTCTTCCACATCTGGGATCCGCGTAGGCGAAGTAACCAGTTTTGTTGTAAAAACGCCATGCCCATTTCCCCATGAAGAAATTACTGACCCTTTGGAGTCGTGTAACTGGTATAACTAACTTACGCTTGTTCCTAGTATTTACAGAATGTACATCACTATTTTTAATAAAACTATTTTTGGTTTTGTGCACATACAATAAATTCTCGTAAATATATTGACAAGCCAATGTTAATATGTATATATATAAATATTTTTTTTTTAATTTTTATCTAAGGGATTCTTTCACACCTAGGTTATAAATTGTTTTTATGGCTCTCATTTGCAAAACAAAGATAGTTTCAATGTCAGTCGCATTATTCCATAGCAAGATTCCATATGACATTATTCTATGGAAATAACTCAAATATCTAGCTGTTTCAACACATGTAAGGCATCTAATTTTTTTACAGCATATGCTGCAGAACTAAGTTTGCTAGCTAGTTTAGATATATGAGGGCCCCATTGAAGCTTCGCGTCAACTAAAATACCGAGAAAAACAGTGGATTCAGCAAGACCCAGCTCCTCCCCACACACTGGTAGCACACTGGTATTCACCTTTTTAACATTAGGTGTAGTGAATTTAATATGTTTCGTTTTATTACCGTTCAAAAGCAAATTATAGACGATAAACCAGTATACTACGATTAATATTTCAATAATTTTTTCACTTTGTCATATTTCAATAATTGCCTTTTTAGTCGGAAAAATCAACTAAGTATCATCAACAAATAATAATCTATCAATTTAGGTAAGTCATTAATATAAACTAAGAACAGAAAGGGACCAAGAACCGAGCCCTCAGGAACACCCATAGATACTACGGATCCGAAAGAACTGCATCCATTAATAGCAACTGTTTGCGTTCTATTATTTAGATATGACATAATAAGATTAAGCGCCATGTTTTTACACCATAAGGAAGGAATTTATAGTTTACACAGACGCAAGTGATATAGGACTTGGTGGTGTGTTGTCTCAACGGAATGGTGAGTAAGAGGTTGTTATAGCGTACTTCAGCAAGTCGTTATCAAAGCCGGAAAGGAACTATTGTGTCACAAATGAGAATTGCTTGCTGTGGTTAAATCGTTGCAGTATTTTAGCAATTATCTTTTGGGCAGAAATTTAACTTACGAACTGACTATAAAAATCAGAAGGTCAAGTTGCGAAATGGATTAAACTACTGCAGGAATACGAGTTTGTGATCGAATATCGCAGCGGGAAATCTCATGGCAACTCAGATGCATTGTCACGAAGATCTTAGCCTGAAGATTTCAAGCATCGTACTAGGCAAGAGGGTAAGGATGTGGTATCTGTGAGGATGCTCTGGACAGACCAGCTCAGCAATGAGTGGAAGGACAGCCTACAATACGCACAACAGGAAGATTCGGACATCAAGTCGATTCTGGAATGGATGAATGTCATTGGTCCTAAGCCCAAGTGGAGCGACGTCTCTGCAATGAGTTCGACCATGACAAGCTATTGGGCCCAATGGGACAGCTTGCTGATTCAGAATAAAGTCCTGTGCCGTAAATGGGAAAATGGTCTGGGAGACAGTTTTCATTTGCTAATGGTGGTACAACGATCAAGGAAGGAATTTTGAGTCTCAAATATTCCAGGAAACTTGACGAGTTACGGGTACTTATAAAACAGGAACAACTTCCTACACCCACAATCTGATAGAATGGTAGAACAATTTAATAAGATATTGGAGAGGTACATAACAAAAGTTGTAGAAAATCGGCAACGAGACTGGAAGAAGCACATACAACCGTTTTTGTTCTTATACCGAAGCGCTGTTCAGAAATGTACATCAGTCACACCAGCTTTTCCAAACTTTGGAAGAGAATTACGACTGCCTGCAGACCTGATCAACAGAATATCACTTGACCCCACGAAGTATAACCGATTATGCAAGTGACTTGCGAAACAAAATGAATGACATTTATGAGCAGTTCTATAAAATTTCAGCGTCACTCTCGTACGTTATGAAAATATTTAATCGAAACCCTACCAAAGTATAAAATACGAGTATCCTAACTTTTATTCTCCATTTATAAAGTCAACACAGTGTGAACCTTTTAGGAAAATGCGTAATATTTCCGTTCATTTCTGAATTAAGAATTCAGATTAAAGCAAATTTGCCTTTTTGAGAAAAATTATTTTTTTTCTTTTAATCAAGTATGACAAAAAATTTAAAAGTTTATTACAGTACAGTTTACAGTTAAAATATTATTTTTAGTCTACAACAAACAAAGGTATTCTATCATACAGAAAACATCCTCGTCGAGCTAACCTAATATTGTTAAATAAACGATAAGACAAGAACTAATATCTTCTTCCGACAACCAATAAGGACGATAGGCTTTCATTGCCATTATTGATTTTATTAAAGAACTGATTTAACCTTAAGACATTAAGATTGCTTATACGATAATTATACAAACATACATAAACACTCATTCCTGTCATCCTGAGGGGTAGGCGGAGACTATGGACTTCCATTTGGCACGATCCTGAAACACCTCTCTCACTTCCTTCACATCCATATACCTACGCATACACGCTCGTGTGTTAAAGGTACTCTTGGTTTGGCCCATTTTCAATATATTGCCAATTTGGTCGATATTTATTGATCAAAACTAATTTCAGGGATTAATCATTGAACAAAACTAATTTCACGGATTTTATCGCTATTAATTCAACCTATTTTACTTATTTATATAAGTAAAATTAGGAGATCATAGAGTACTGAGGTGTTTTACGACCCGATGTCATTGTTCGGGATATCTTCAGCTTTTTAATAATAATTTTTAGTTCGATTTATACAGTTAGGCTTACCTACTCACACATGATCTTCTCGTAAAAACGAGCATGCGGCTAACCTGGTGGTAAGTGACTACCGCCGCCCATGAACAACTGCAACACCAGGGGAACCAAGGGAATTGCAGATACATTGCCGGCCTTCTAAAAAGGAGTGGGCTCTTTTTGTGAAGGACCCTAAGTCGTATCAGTCCGGAAAAATCGTTGATGGTAATCGATTCCACAAGGAAGTCGTGCGAGAAAGAAAACATCTTCAAAACCGCATAGCGGCGAACCGTCAATCATCCAGATGGTGTGGATGGTATCGGGGGTTCTGTCGCGATGTGCGTACGTGAAATTTGGCGGCTGAGATTATATGAGATGATATTATCCGAACAATTCCTCAGAGCACTCCTCGTGGTATACCAAAGAAAATGCAAAGGGACGCAACATCTCTTCGCAGTGCCAATGAATCTAGCCGATCGGAAAGGACTCGGTCGTCGACGATTCGAGCCGCTCTACGCTGGACGCGGTCAAGTGGAAGGAGCTGGCACTGGGGAGCCCCTGCCCAGAGATGGGAACAGTATTCCATGTGAGGCCGAACCTGCGCCTTGTAAAGTTGCAGGCGGTGTGCCGGCATGAAATAATGTCCCGCTCTGCTGAGCACGCCAAGCTTTCTAGAGACCAATTTGGCGTTTTCTTCCAAGTGAACACGAAACTGCACGCCACTCGATATATCGACTCCGAGGATTCCAATACTGGCTGAGGCAAGAAGGGTAGTTCCATGAAACTGACGAGATACGACAAAGGGATTCTTTTTAGCGGTAAACGCACATACTTGTGTCTTTTGAGGATTAAACTGGACTAGATTTAGTCGCCCCCAATCTGAGACTTTGTTCAGCAAAGACTCGACTTCAGACATAAGTTTGTTCCGGTACTCGGTGACGTCTTCCCGAGAAATATTGGCACGGCCGGTATATAGAGCATCACTAGTGCTGTCATCTGCATAGCAATGAATGTTACCAGTTAGCAACATATCATTGATATGGAAAAAAAAAACGTTGGTGAAACAGCTTTGTAGAACACCAGCGTTACCTATAAGACACCATTTTAAAACAAAATGGCTCAATGTAAAAAGAGTAAATTGTTTCTTTCACTTACGAAAGTATATAATATAAATGTATATATACCTAATGCTAATACGAGGGAAATTTTAAGAGAAGGAGGGCTACTTATTTATATAAAGGAACATCTGGAATTTTCTTCACCAACAATCTACCCCCACGTGGCAGAATTAATTCGTGGAAATTTGACGATCGGAAAAAGAACTTTTATATTTTCTGCATCTATAGACCACCTGCAAAATATAAATATGGTTTTATTGAGTCTCTAAATACACTAATAAAGGAAATAATGTCGCCGCAAGAAGATATTATTCTCATAGGAGTCATGAACATCGATATTTATAACAATAAGTGTAATGAAATTATTTCAAATTATAAACTAACTTTGTGTGTACACACTCTGCAGTGCCTAATTCGGAGATAACGCGAGAAACGGTAGCCAACGGACGGCACGAGGTGCCCCTGCATTGACCATCTGTGGGTGCAAACTAGACCGGCTGACACTACATCTGTTAGCTACGTAATCGACTGTCATGTATCCGATCATTATATTGTTGGCATTACGATAGGTGTCTCAGGATTGCAAAGTGAAGTGAGTGTGGTAAAAACGGTAAATAAATGTAAACAAGTGATTAGTGATAAATTGTGTAGGGTAAAGTTGGATGAATATGATTGGTTCCAGCTTTTAGATGTATCTTGCCAAATGTAATTGTGTGAGAAGTTACGTTTACTGTTTGAAAATATTTATAATGAAAATAAGGTCAATATTGCAGTAAGTAGTAAACGATTAACACAGCCATGGGTAGACGGTAAGTGGAATAATTTAATGTTAAAAAGGGATTCTTTATTAAGAGCGTGGAAAGCTTCACAAAAAATATGAATAAGCGTTTAGAATACATGAGATTTAGAAATAGAGTAATTAAAATTATAAATGACGCCAGAAATAAGTATAGGCAAAAACAAATAAAGGATTGTAATGGTGATAGCAGAAAAATATGGTCAAATATTAATACATGGTTAGGGAGAACTAAGGCAGATTTGGATTTAGTAATTAAGAAGTACTTGGGTAGAAAAGTTTTTATAACATTTGCACAAAATTTTCTAAAACATTTACCAAAGAAATATTAGACATTAAGCATACTTGTAATTAATTTTTTTTTAGATAGAAACATGTACGTTACACCAAGCGAGGTGTCTTTTAGGTTTAAGAGAGTGAAATCATGTGACATAGTAAAAGTGGCTGATAAATTGCACCATAAAAAGCATCAGGTTTGGCCGGGATTAGGGTGAAAGATTTAAAGTTGGTAAAGAATAAAATAAGATCAATACTGGCCCATTTTGTTAATATGTGCTTGTCAAAAGATGTTTAACGTAGGTGTTTAATTTATTAAAGAAAACAATCGTTCCTCCCATATTTAAATACGGAAGTCACTTAGATTTCAGTAATTACCGACCAATTGCAATTTTATCATCTGTCAATAAGATTGTTGAAAATGTGGTTTTTGGCCAATATTATCAGAGTTACAACATACATTTAGAAAAAATAGTAGCACAACTTCCGCACTTACACTATTTTCAGATACAGTTAGTAAGTAAGGTAATGAATACTTAAATGATGGAAAACAGGTTATGGTATTGTTTATTGATTATAAAAAAGCCTTTGACACTTTATATGGACCATAATATATTATTGCAAGCGATGTAGGAGTGTGGAATCAGGGGCCCTACAAATAACTTTTTTCGTAGCCTTCTATTTAATTCAAGTCTCAATTGCACAACTACATTCTTGAAAGCTGCTGACTTGTAATTTCGGAGAGTGTCACGATGGAACTGTGAAGACGGTGACCGCTACCTAGGTTAAGTTTATATTATATTAATGTTCTCATGTAAGTGGATTTTGTAATCTTTTTGTGAGAATAAATTCTTTAAACCTAAACCTCATCCTAATAATAATAATAATATTTTATTTGCATAAAACATGGTATATAATAGATTTTACAAAACGTTTCAGATCAGCATATTTTGCTACGGTTATTCATAGCATGCAAATTTATTTTTTACATTTAATTTTTGGCTACAAAAATCCTTAACACTATAGAAATTACAATTATTTAGCCACTGATATAGTTTTAATTTAAATGATCTTGTATTTAATATTTTTAAGTAATTAGGTATCTTATTATATAACTGAACACACATAAATAAACAACTTTTAATTTAATTTCTTATTCTAGGATTATCGTTTAGTACAAGTCTATATGGATCTCGACAACTGCGGGGATTTACATCATCTACCGTTTTAAACAACGTTTTGTGCTTCTGTACAAACATACATACTTCATAGATATAAAGTGATGGTAGTGGTAATAAGCCAAGTTTTTTAAACACTGGTTGACTAATTACTATGCAGTCCTAATCCCGATGACATTGTGCCAAGATCTCTGTCTGCGTTGCTTCGCTGAATTGCTAGAAAATAACCAGCTTTCTTATCACTAACAGTGATGACTATTAGCGGTTTAGTTCCTTTAGGAACTTCACCACATTTTTTTATGTCGAGATGTTAATATAATTTTAATTATTTTTTAATCAAAAGAGTTTTATTAAAAGAACTGTTACTTAAAATGTCCTTTTAAAATTAATGTATTTTTACCCACGACGAAACGGAGATTGTGTATGCGTTTCGGGTGGGAGTTTTTTTTTATCTCCAAAAAGATTAGACCAAATTAGATCATCGACGATGAGTCTTAGGTTATGGTGTTAATTGGTCAGAAGGGCAGTTTTATTGCATTTTCCCGATACGGCTGGACCATTTCGATGCCTCGTGGGTGTCGTAAAAGCCGACAGGGGGATACTGAAACAGGGTATGATATACAGCATCTTCCTGATAACAAATGAAAATTATGAATAAATTCTGTTGCCAAATTGCCTGCCAAACATGGCAACTCTGGCAACAAAATATAACGCAATATATAATTACATTGATCCAGTTTAATAAAAATATTTCGATCAAGGATTACCCACGTTGTCATCTCTCCCCTCTTACGAATAACCTGCTAGATCCAGCACCTTATTACGGATAATAGAGTTTCTTAAAAACATATTATCCGAAGCGATTTTTGGCAGAAAAATATATTACATTTTATTTCCCGCTTCCTTACTATAACAGAACGGGTTATTTTCTATTTTTCTTCACGTAACAAAGTTTTTGTTTATTTATAGACATTGTATACGTAGTAGGCTATGCTGCAGCTATATTATAATTGCAACATGAATGGGTAAGCTGGACCAGGGAAGGGCTACGCTCTCACAGAATACAATCATAAAATTGCAGCTTAATATTGCTATGTTCCGTATGGTGAGTATATTTATATTAACTCTATATTCGTCCTCAGGTCTTCAGCATATGCATTTGATTCTAAATCGAGAATAGATGTAGATGTCTATGCGCTATATTATTTATATTAATGATTTGGTATATGATTGAAATGTATATGGTGTACTGTATTTATAATTTTTAGTTGGTATTTTTATAGGATAAGGGTGACAAGCGTACACACCGTCCACCTGATGGTAAGTGGTTGCTGTGGTCCATAGACATCTACGCCTATCCTCGTTTGCGAATAAGATGTAGATGCATTGCCAGCCATGAGGACTGTTATGGAATGCTTCTTTTCTAGTAAAAAGGGTCTCCGGTTCTCTACACTCACTAAACGAAACACTTGGTTCTTCCCCGATTGAGCCGACCCATTCGTGCTACTAATGTACTATTGATACACCTGTAGCATGGCTCTACCACGTACTACGTAGGGTAACGTTATATCCCTAAATCTCTTTACCACTGAATTGAAAGACGTTTTCAAGCGACTGGACAGGAAAGGATACGATATTAACATCAATGACGAGTACACCTACACTCACCTTCGATTTGCTTACGATATAGTCCTTATGGCAGAATCGCTGAATGACCTAAGCACTATGCTCAATGACCTCAATAGTGCCTTCCAACGGATGAGTCTTGAGCTAAATATGTACTAAACAACGTTCATGTGTAACGTCCATGTCATACCTATACCGTAGTTGTTAGGAGCACTAAGCTCAAAGTTTACCTAGAAACTCAAACAAACTTACCTGAGATTGGATAACTGTATTTGGTATAATATGAAGCCTATGTTCAGCAGTGAATTTATAGAAGATACAAATATAATGAATAAATAGATTAATGATTTTTTATAGAATAAGGGTAATATACGACCACAACATAGTCCATCTGATTATAGTAAGTGGATCCTACCGCCCATAGAGATCTACATTTGTCATCGATTAAGAATCAAAATGCAGACGCATTATCACCCCTGAGACTAATGTGGAATGCCTCATTACCATTAATAATCATAATTAAAAATGGCAATAATTTTAATCCGTTTCTAGTCCTGAGCCATATTCAAAGTTTCAAAACTCTAACTTATCGGAAAGTTCGTTTAAAATCGAATGCTAAATTGGAACCGAATTGACAAATAAATAAACAGACAGCCAAGAAAGTAGGTTTATAGTTTGTATAGCATTGTCATCTAGCTCTAAACAAAGTTTAAAGGCGTTATCTATCGGGAAGTTGGTATATTACAGTTTGTAAGTTGAAAATGCAAAGTTTATACCGAAGAGACTAGAAAGCGAGGTATTAAAAACGTAGTAAAAGGGTCTCCGCTTCTCGACACTAACCATACGAAAAACAACAGAGTAATGTTGTTTTATGCTGGTACTCTGAGAGTGAATTCCTATCACGGTTGAGACAAACTATTCGTGCTGCAGTAATTTATAGCTAGTATTATCTAGCATGGCTGCAAATTGACTCTACCACATAAAAATGAAGGAGTGTATAATATTATGTTAATTTTCATCGTGTTCTCTACTAACAACAATAGAAAATTGATAGAATCAGGCGTTACTTTGCGGAAATCCATTATAATGGGGTTGTTATAAATTAATTTGCTTAATTCCGCGTAAAGAAAGAAATGATGTGTCCTGCCCAACTTTAAGGGGGACCTCCCACCTGCCCTCAATCGCGCGCACTATACCCGTCGCCGTCAATCCCAGCACTACCATCCTCAGCACCACCACACTAGGCAGGACACACCACTCACGACACGTGTTTCGCCTCTAAACGAGGCATCCTCAGGTGAAGTAGACTCTGTGAAGGCTGGCCGCTAAGTGAGCGGCGAGCCGAAACTACTGCTATTCATACTACTTGCTGACGCAACCGCGCTCCAATTACCTAGCGAGCGATTACGTCATGCGATAAATCGCTAATACTAATATATAAAATACTAATACGCTGATATTTGCTGTGAAATTAACAACAAACTACCGCTAAACGTCCGCCTACCCTACAACCACTCAACCAAATGCTGACCACCGCACCGTGAGGGTGACAAACGACCATGTTACGAGGCTATATATCATCACGGAGCAGGCTTAAACATGTTTAAGAGAGGCGAGTTGGAAACATTTGTTTGTTCATTCAGCAGTGCAACATTACCGTTATTATTTTTTAATATCTCTAACTGCTCCAACACACACAGTCGTAACCCTTTATTACAAGTATGTAAGACTTTAAAGGAGTGGTCTTTGGCTAGGCTGTGTCCAGTGTCTAAGAGATGTTTAGCGAAATGTGATTTATCGGGGTTACAATTCCTGTACGCGGCTAAATGCTCTTTATAACGTGTTTCGAAGTTGCGACCAGTCTGACCCACGTAAAAGGCTTGGCATTCGTCACAAACAAGTTTATAAACACCAGACTTTAGACCAATATCTAACTTATCTTTATAATTACAGATATTCCTAAGTGAATTGTTTGTTTTCAATGCCACGTACACGCCACTCTGTCGAAAAGTGTCAGCTATTTTTTCAGATATAGAACCTAAGTATGTCAAACTGCCAACATATCCCTCTAAGTCCTCTTATAGTGGACATTTTTATGGATAATTTTGAAAAACAACACATAGTTGTCAATCAAAATATTTTATACTATTATCAATATGTAGACGACATAATTATTTGCTGGACTGGCACAAAGAGGCAACTGGATGTTTTCCTTAATAAAATTAATAAAATCCACGACAAAATTAAATTTAAGCTTGAATTGGACCAAGATTGTGTCCTTAATTTCTTCGACTTAACAATAACAATGAAAGAGTCGTTACATGAATTTAAAATTTATCGAAAGCCAACTCATACCGATACGGTAATTCCTGCATCATCATGTCATCCGTGGCAACATAAATTAGCCGCTTTTTATTGTAATATTAATCGTTTGTTTACTGTACCGTTAAGTAAAGAAAATTATTTAAAAGAGCTTAATGTGATTTATCAAATTGCAGTCTCTAACGGCTATTCAAAGAATATCATTGACAATGTAATAAAAAAGAAACAAAAACTTGTTGTACGCAATTCTCTGTACGCGGTTAAACCTCAAAGTGATGTGGATATGTTGGCAGTTTGACCTACTTAGGTTCTATATCTGAAAAAATTGCTAACACTCTTTGACAGAGTGGCGTGTACGTGGCATTCAAAACAAACAATTCACTTAGGAATATCTGTAATTATAAAGATAAGTTAGATATTGGTCTAAAGTCTGGTGTTTATAAACTTGTTTGTGACGAATGCCAAGC
This sequence comes from Parnassius glacialis, assembly GCA_033319125.1. Classification (NCBI taxonomy): domain Eukaryota; kingdom Metazoa; phylum Arthropoda; class Insecta; order Lepidoptera; family Papilionidae; genus Parnassius; species Parnassius glacialis. The sequence goes on from JAVANC010000011.1 coordinate 5,208,992, forward strand.
CTTTTACGTGGGTCAGACTGGTTGCAACTTCGAAACACGTTATAAAGAGCATTTAGCCGCGTACAGGAATTGTAACCCCGATAAATCACATTTTGCTAAACATCTCTTAGAGACTGGACACAGCCTAGCCAATGACCTATCCTTTAAAGTCTTACATACTTGTAATAAAGGGCTACGACTGTGTGTGTTGGAGGAGTTAGAGATATTAAAAAATAATAACGGTAATGTTGCACTGCTGAATGAACAAACAAATGTTTCCAACTCGCCTCTCTTAAACATGTTTAAGCCTGCTCCGTGATGATATTATATAGCCTCGTAACATCAATTAACAACAATTTATAACAACCCCATAACAACAATAGATTTACTTTCAATTCAAAATCTACAAAAAAGTACTCGTGTAAATGTGTTAATGTAAAGGCATTCCAATTTATTATTATACTGTCAAGTCTGACATAATAATAGTAAATTGGAATGGAATTGCAGTATATAATTTTAATATAGAATAAGTAAAGTCAGGCACAAAGTACCGTTAAAGGCTCAACAGAAGCAATAAAGATAGCAATTTTCCAAAAATGAACGCGTTATTGACGTAATTACGAAGAGACGGTTAAATGTCGTTTTCAGCTAATATAAATTTAACGAATTATTTTTAATACCAATAATGTGTAATTTTTTACTATGTTATGTGGAGCCGTGGTAGCTCAGATGGTTAGCGCTCGCTGTAAGCTTCACAGTACTCGTGCAACCCGGGTTCGATCCCCGCCGGCACCAATGAAATTGTAAATTGCAATTTTAAATGCTGATTTATTACGTGCTCGGTGGTGAAGGAAAACATCGAGAGGAAACCTGCATATCCGAAAAATAAAGAAAAACTGTACAAAAATTGTTATTACAATATCAAAGAATACATGAATGAAAATAACCCCTGGGAATAAGGTGATCGCCGCCATGCTGGTTCTATGAAAAATCAATTGAAAATTGTATAAACGAAATTATTGTTAAGTGAAATATGTTTGAAAAAATAGTACCGCTGGGTTTCTTGCTGGTTTTTCCCAGGACAGAGTTATTTTCGGAACCAGTGGTAAATAAAAAATGACTTTTAATCAGTATTATGTAATAATCAATATTGAATAAAAAATATTCTATTCCATTCTATTCTGTTCTAAGAAACAAAAATATTTCGAAGACATATGAAGTTCGCCAACTTGCATTGGGGCAGGGTGGCGGACATTTCCTTGCTCTAAACCCTTTCAGGAATGAGAGGATGCCTGTGCCCAGCAGTGCGACGTAAATAGGCTGCAACTTTACTATAGTTTACTTTATGCTTGCCTAAAATAAATCTGCAAGAAAAAGTTATTATTTAGGTTTTGTATATTTTTTAATATTTTGTTTACTAGCTGTATTTAACGTCATATTACGAAATGGTGTAGAGACTAAGCTAATCATATTTATTTTTGCCGTATAAATTGAAACGTGTTTTGTTCCTAACACTACCAAATCTACTAACATTCATGACAAAATAAAGTTCGTCTGATCGGAGAATAAGCCGTTGAAGTAACTTTAATCTAATTTACTTTTGGTAATATTACAGTTAATAAAAATGAAAATTAATATTTCCATCGGTAAACAAAACAACAAGTTCTATTAAAACAAAAATGCCATATAGTGGCGACGTGGGAAAACTCACTACCTCATAATATCGTCATCTGGGTGTCGTAAGGCAATAATCTTCTCATAACAACTTAAATTAATAAAACAACCGGCCAAGTGCGGGTCCGACACAATACGAACGATACAACGAACAAGTGAGTGTTCCGATCTACGCAGTCTGAACTTATATTATCTTGAAATCTTGAATTTGTATACTTCGGTTGGGATTTAATTTTATTAATTGGACCCAAGCAGATGGCAGCACCCAGTCATCTTCTCTATTGAAATTAGGATGTGTTTTGATTTCAATAGCCTCGGGAATCATTCTTGGAAGGAATCGGTGTTCTTTAGCGAGGATTTGTGATGTTTCAAATCTAATGTAGTGGTGAGGCGAACCTGTACGTGTTCACAGCCTGCAGACTTCCCGGAGCGTCGATTCTTCACATTAGCTATGTGTTTAGGTTTGAGACTTGTCTTGGGATCGTTACTCACACTTGCGGGTGGCTCCAATGATAATGTGTACAGATGCCCATAGAACCTTTTAATCACACTCAAAATATCAGGTGTCCCGGAAACGATGCTACTACACTCGGTCTTCCACTTCGGCAGTTAGCTATTTCTGGCAGATATATCTCTGGCAAAGACTTTGGAACCCTGGTTCCGCTCTATCGCTTCTTCAATATGAGATGTAATAAAGTAGCGTAAGTTCCACGAGATCTGCCTGTTCACTAGCTTGTATTCTGTGAAATTTGCTAAAGACTGCATCTTCATCTCCCGTTTAACAGCCGAGATCAAAGAGTTTTTGTGTTCTTCTGCGGCGGGTCTTACAAAACTTAGCTTCGAGCGCATGAACAGTTTCCAGGAGCTTGTCATTCATATCACCCACTGCATTGCAATCTTTTAGGTACTGAAACTTCTTTGTAACTGGAGTTCAAAGTTTTCGGGACTTTGGATTAGAGCACGAGATAGATGGAGCGTTGACTTCATTAGGCGTAACCTCTCCAACTTAACGTTAAGGTTCAGTGTGCCTCTTACTATTCGCTGATCGTTGTCAGTTTTCATCCTCGCGATCACTGAGATATCACTGAAAAGTTGTCGTCTTGTCATCATATTGTAGTCAATCTCATATTTGTCGAATCGTCGTAGCTCGACCAGGTATAATTTCTGTAGGACCACTACTAAAAGAAAGAGTTCATCATAAAGAGTCCCTTTTTCTCCATGCAATCGGCAAGCTACTGCCCCTTAGGTTCCCTTGCCCAATTCCAAATTTTCCTACTTTCAGCTCACCGTTTTCTCTTGTGCCTAGTTTTCCGTTGAAGTTTTTTCCACTATACGGTGTTTGAATTAACACAGTATAGTGGATTTGCAGAAATGCATGTCTCTAGGTATATCCACATACATTTCCTACACCTCCTCTTCGGGATGTGCCAAGTTTGGTAAACCTGTATGACTTCCAACGAATACCGATTGGTGATTCATTCATTGCAATCCCGATAAATCCCATTTTGCTAAATATCTTTTGGACACTGGACACAAGCTAGTCAACGACCACTCCTTTAAAGTCTTACATACGTGTTATAAAGGGTTGCGACTGTATGTGCCTGAACAGTCAGAGATATTAAAAAGTAATAATAGTAACGTTGCACTGCTGAATGAACAAACAATTTTTTTTAACTCACCTCTCTTAAATATCTTTAAGCCTGCTCTCTGATAACAGACAGCCTCGCAATATGGTCATTTGTCACCCTCACGGTGATCGGCGATTGGTTGCGTGGTTGGAGGGTAAGCGGGCGTTGCGTGGCGGTTTGTTTTTAATTTTACAAACGGCTGCGTTAGTCCGGTTGTGATTGGTCGCATGTTTATCGCATGACGCGGTTATATCCTTTAAGTAGGGAGCGGTTGCGTCAGCAGTCTATATAAATAACAGTTGTTTTGGCTCGCCGCTCACTTAACGGTCAGCCACCGCAGTCTACGTCACCTTTTTTTTACATGGGACGGGTTATGTCGGACTCAGACTGACTAAAACCCCACTGTGTTCCTCCTTCGTCGCATATAGGAAGGGCCACGGGAACACTTTCGCACACATCCGCGGCTCTACCAGCACCGACCGCCCCATGGCAGCCCCATCTTGGGGGAGGACCTCTCCTTCCCATTCTCCTTCTCAGGCAAGTCGCACCAGGAACACAAGGCACGCCCCCTTCCACGGCCTCCAACTCCACCCGCGTATCGGACCCACCCGAGTACGATACGTGGAGGCCATGGGGCCAGGTAATTCGAGCGCTTAGTAGCACCCGCTTTCCTAACCCCACCGGCGGATCTGGTCTCTGGGTCCGCAACCAACCAAGTTTCGATCGCGGGGGTAGGAAGAGCGGGGCCTCTCTCCCCGCATTAATTTATAGGTATAGATAATAAACCCTGGTAATGATTGTTTTCAAAGAAAAATATCCCGCTTTATTTTTTCTGGTCCTTCTCAGGACAGTGGTATATTCCGAACCAGTGGTAAATAAAAATTTATTAATTATATGAATCCGTATAAATGACTTTCGATAAATATTATTTTTATAATCTATTTTATAAAAATTATTATAATATAAAAATTATTTCTATTTCTACTGCAAGGAACTCAGAATATTAGGTCCTTGTTGACGATTATGTATTATGTATTAAGCTAACATCAAACAACCACAGGAAGCATGACTTTTTCCAAGTGACATAGGACATAACCTAAAAAGGTTCAAACGTAAATATCTTTTTTTTTTGACGCCTTCTCAGTACAAAATTCTTTGACAGAGTTATTAAAGGACTGACGCTTAACATTTTAAGATATTTTTGGTATATAAACGCTACCATTTCTTCTCAACTAATTTTATGTATGAAAGTCTGCCATTGTTCTTTTATTTGTAGCTTAGTCTCTACACCATTTCGTAATATGACGTTAAATACAGCTAGTAAACAAAATATTAAAAAATATACAAAACCTAAATAATAACTTTTTCTTGCAGATTTATTTTAGGCAAGCATAAAGTAAACTATAGTAAAGTTGCAGCCTATTTACGTCGCACTGCTGGGCACAGGCATCCTCTCATTCCTAAAAGGGTTTAGAGCAAGGAAATGTCCGCCACCCTGCCCCAATGCAAGTTGGCGAACTTCATATGTCTTCGAAATATTTTTGTTTCTTAGAACAGAATAGAATAGAATAGAATATTTTTTATTCAATATTGATTATTAAATAATACTGATTAAAAGTCATTTTTTATTTACCACTGGTTCCGAAAATAACTCTGTCCTGGGAAAAACCAGCAAGAAACCCAGCGGTACTTTTTTTTTCAAACATATTTCACTTAACAATAATTTCGTTTATACAATTTTCAAATGATTTTTCATAGAACCAGCATGGCCGCGATCACCTTATTCCCAGGGGTTATTTTCATTCATGTATTCCTTGATATTGTAATAACACTTTTTGTACAGTTTTTCTTTATTTTTCGGACATGCAGGTTTCCTCTCGATGTTTTCCTTCACCACCGAGCACGTGATAGATCAGCATTTAAAATTGCAATTTACAATTTCATTGGTGCCGGCGGGGATCAAACCCGGGTTGTATGAGTACTGTAAAGCTTACAGCGAGCGCTAGCTATCTGAGCTACCACGGCTCCACATAACATAGTAAAAAAATGACACATTATTGGTATTAAAAATAATTCGTTAAATTTATATTAGCTGAAAACGACATTTAACCGTCTCTTCGTAATCACCCGCTTTCCTAACCCCAGCGGCGGATCTGGTCTCTGGGCCCGCAGCCAACCAAGTTTCGATCGCGGGGGTAGGAAGAGCGGGGCCTCTCTCCCCGCATTAATTTATAGGTATAGATAATAAACCCTGGTAATGATTGTTTTCAAAGAAAAATATCCCGCTTTATTTTTTCTGGTCCTTCTCAGGACAGTGGTATATTCCGAACCAGTGGTAAATAAAAATTTATTAATTATATGAATTCGTATAAATGACTTTCGATAAGTTTTATTTTTATAATCTATTTTATAAAAGTTATTATAATATAAAAATTATTTCTATTTCTACTGCAAGGAACTCAGAATATTAGGTCCTTGTTGACGTATTAAATTAGCTTTTTGTCGTACTGACCACGTTGATCTGAAATATCTCCTCTTTGGTTAAAAATGTCATATTCACATTTATAAATTAATTTAGCTGGTACATTTGATTATTTGGTGGACTAGCACCGGTGTCGTTCACTACAGCTTTCTAAAATCTGGCCAATCAATTACAGAAAATATCTATTGTCAGCAACTGCAAACCATGAAGGAAGAACTAGCTGCAAAACAACCGAGATTGGTAAATCGCTCTAGACCACTGCTGCTTCACGACAACCCAAGACCACACACTGTACAACAAACAACCACTTAGTTAGATGAGCTACAAATGGAATATCTGCGACATCCACCGTTTACCCCGGACCTTGCTCCAACAGATTACCATTTTTTCCGGAATTTGACTTCTTGCAAGGAAAAAAAATTCAACTCCGATGCTGCAGTCCAAATCACCTTCAAAGAGTTAATTGATTATCGCCCCTATGTTTTTTTTAGTAAAGGGATCAATAAACTACCTATGAGATGGCAATAGTGAATAGATATCAACGGTTCATACTTTGATTAATTAACTATATTTAAAAAAAAAACATTATATTCTTCTTCTTCTTCTTTCTTTTTTATGGCGGTTTTGATCATTCGCCAATGTCAGCGTGAAAGCGTTTATTGTGTAGAAGCTCAGAAGTTACAAATACTATGCCCATATACAAGAGAAGATTGTGATAGTACAAGTATCTTTTTTCCTTTAAGGCTTTAACTACTCTGAATGGTACCTTGACGAAACGGCTATCGCAGAGATTTTAGCCAACGTCAACACCGTCTAGCAACTACGTTCTATATTACTTATAAACGTGCAAAGATTAATAGACTGCAGAGATGACAATTACAAAAGTGACATACTGCCCGTTATGCTTGCGCATCACTGAGAATTATGTTGTAGTTACGCATCTTCAATTATATTGTGCTGTAGCTTTGTCCGGTAGGCGTCACGAGCTATCAAGTGTTCAAGTTTTAAGTACGTAAAAGTTTTTTCATTATATATGTTAAATCGTATTTATTTGTATCGTATTAGTAGATCTGGATCAAAGGGTTCGCTGTAAATTTTTCCCGGGTTTGATCCTCGACAGCACGAATGCAATTTGTAATTGCAATTTTCGTCAACACGCATTGGGGCAGTTCGGCGGGCATTTCCTTGCCCTAAAACCCTCTCAGAAATAAAAAAAGAGTGCTGTGCCCAGTAGAGGGACTTGTATAGTCTTTTACATTACTTTGTAGCAATATTTATATTATTTATATTATATTATATTTATATTATATTAGATACAGAAGGGTACCTTATGCTGACAAAAATATCACGTGGAGGCAACGAAAACGTAAAACATCTTTGTACATAGATAAAACGTTCGAAAGATTGTCAATCATGTCATACGCCACATTTTCTATAGAGCGTAGAACATTGCAGATAGGGCAAAATAAAAAATAATTCAAAATATTATGGGAACTATTTATTAATAATATATACATTTATAGGTATTTATAATAAAAATAATGAACAAGCTGCAAGGTACAACTAATAATGTTTCTTGTAAACACAATTGTAAAATTCCTGTTTTAATGTTTAACGTTTAACGTTTTAATGTTTACGAATTGTTAATTGATGAATCGTAGTCAAGATCACTTCATATAAAATATATTTAATTAAAATTGACACATGACCTATTTGGCTTTCTACCTACAACTCGGCGGAAATTTAAAAAGAAGATTTTGTCTTTTCACACAACTATTGTTTACAACTGGCGTGGTTTCCAAAAGCGTGATTAAGTGTCAGCGGTATATAATCAATTAAATACTGAACAATTTTAAAATTTTTTTGTTTATTTTTGTTATATTGTCGTGAAGCGACAATTAAAAAATAAAGAGAACCTAACCTAAGAACAGCAAAACAAGAAAATAGACCAAGAAAATAATATATTTAAGTTTTTTAAAAGAGTATTTACAATTTTATAAAAAAAAATGAAATATGAAGATGATGAATGAAATGAGATTACAATTAGGTTTTAAAAAAATAAAGATAGGAGAATAGGACAATATAGTTTTATAGTGGAGCCTGGAGCCTCGCTGCTTTTGTAGAAATAGGCACACGCAGAGCTTGAGGTTTCTCAGCGGCGACGGCACGCAGCGCCTGGACTGGGCACACGCAGCGTCCGGAGCCGGCGCACGTAGCGCCTGGGGTAGGTGCGCTCAGTACTTGGAGAAGTAGTCGCCGCGCCCAGAGGTAGCGCGGGCAGTAGGTGCAGTCGGCGCCTGGAGCAAGCAGTCGTAGCGTGCCCGAAGGTAGCGCGGGCAGTAGGTGCACTCAGCGCCTGGAGCAAACAGTCGTAGCGTGCCCGAAGGTAGCGTGGCCCCGCGCTTGAAGCAGACTGCCGACGACTTCACGTGTAGATGGAGGCTTGCAGGATCCCGGGGCAAAGCGGCCCCGGGATAAGGCCTTTAGTAGATGTTTCTCGTTTGAGAACTGAAGCGAGACTGTCCTGTATTCTCCAATTGCTCGGCTTTTATACCTTTTTAGAGAGAACGAGAAATTATTTAAATTAAAACGAAATTTATTGTAAATGACCTACAGCCAAAGAGTATTTATGTAGAAAGAACATCATACCAGAGACGAATTTGAATAAAAGTTACCATAACAACGACATAAATAATAGTTGTCATATTTAGCAATTTTTGGTTTTTGGACTATTATTAAGAAACTATTACATTTTAGTAAGAAATGAGATATTATTCACATAGGAAAAACTAATGCACGGCAGCGTGCACGAAGCCTGAATTTGTAGAGTTACAGAGAATTCAATAAAAGACCAAAAAAGTAAGACTCCATTGACAGCTATTTTAAAAGTACTAAATAGTGTGAAAATACGCAGTAAAATGATATGTTATTGTGTAAAAACGTTACAGGATCCTATATAATTAAAGGTGATGCAAAATATAAATGCAGAAAATCAAAAACAGAATGAAAAAAATAGTATGAAGTGATGCAAAACATGAATGCGGAATATCAAAACAGAATGGAGAATTAGTGTACAATGAAATGTAAGTAGCATAACACTACAATATCTTCTTAAAAACTGACGCCATCTGACTATTTTATTATTTGTTTTTTTTTGTAACGCATAAGGATAAGTTAGACTAAGTTAGATTAACTTGGATAAGTTTGTAATTTTTTTAATTTTATCACAAAATTTCAGCAATAAATTATTACATTTTCTACAGTGATTCTCTCCTCTTAGTTTCGGCGTGACTGTACGATGTTATACTGAATTAACTTCAGTTACTAAGCGGCCATAAATCATTATATGTATTTATAGACATACATATATTAATTTTTTGATTTTAATATTTATGTTTTTTTGAATTTTGATTGATTTTTTTAAACCTGGTAATATTATTTTTATCCATACCAATTTATGGGCCTGAGTATAATGCTAGTTATGCTCTTTGGCTGAAGTTATTTTTTATTTTATGCTCAATTGCAGACAAAACAATATTGATTGCGCATTTCTAAAACAAAATTTTACCTCTTCTCCTTCTAATAATAGCTCCTGCACCTAATACGGCGGAACAGTTATTATTATCTATAAGACCATTTGCAGAAACAGTTTTTGTTAACAGTTATGAGTGTAACATTTTATCAGCTGCTTTGTTTATAGTGCCTTGAGCAACACTTTGCCGGTTTCTGTACAGAAAATGATACTGGCTTTGCTAATATGGATGGCCGCTACCATTGAATATAATACCCGCTATGTTACACTTATTTACATAGAAACTTTAATTATCATTTGCATAAAATTCTAAATAGCTCATTTTACACAAGAAAGTAAACTTTTAGATCAGTCCATCTTGTTTTTCACTAATTAAGTGAAAAGTAAAACAAACCAATAGGTCCGTGATTTAAAATTTCTTGCAACTTTTTATAGAAAAGCATGACCTTATCATAATATAATAGTTAATCATTTAGCCATGTGATAGAACTTTTAAGTGTGCCAGTCAAACATTAATGATGATATTCGGGTCATTATACTGGAAATAGTCTTTTAAATATTTTGTAGTACAACTGATAATCTTCAGTATGATTGACCGTGTATATGACTTTTATAAGTCTATGTTATTTTTGATGAAAATTATTATTGCAGATAAAAGCCCTTTCACATTTATTGTAGTCTCGAATTAAATTAATCAAAATGAAAATAAGAATTTTGGCTCTTTATAACTGATCTTTAAATGTAAAACACTGGCTTGAAATTATATAATTTTCGGCATTTTTTTAATTCATTGAACTTTTTTAAGATTGTTGTGCACGACGCAAAACAACGTGATACAAACGAAAGACATTGTAACCGGCACTAGTTGAACAACCTAGGAGCAGTGGGCATGACGACGGTGTAATTATCGGGCCACGCCTCCGGTTCGACAACTAGCTGGGGTTGTGCGGAAAACTGGCACAGCCAAAAGCCAAAAGGCACCAGCAAGAAAAGAAAGTACAAGTTCCTCCACACCGCCGCTTGCCTCCAGTTAAAAGCAAGACCAGTGCATTTTATTCCATTTTTCGCACGGCGTTACGGCGATCCGTAATGGTCTTGGTATTGCCGGAAGAAAGAAGCAAACCGCAAGAACGAAAAAATATTATTGTGAATAAAAATGGTGATTACGCGTAGTAACAACGGAGAATCATCGAAGCGTCGCAAGGATGAACAAACAACCCAGGGGGCCACAGAAGAGGCCTCCGGGGGCGACTCAGCCGCTAGTGGTTCAACAAACACCACTAGCGAAACCACAACGGTCAGCGATACGACCGCTACCTCTGCAACCGATAGAACGACCGCAACGGAAGAAACCCAGCAAGAGGGTGATCAAAGATCGCAGTGTACATTTAAGCCGGGCGAGACTAGGTCACGCCGCTCCGTAGCCTCACGCAAGAGACTCCTCGCGGAGTAAGAGGCAAAAGAGCGGTTAGCCGAACTCAAGCTCGAGCAGGCTCAGTTGCAAGCAAGAACGGAATTGCAAGAAATACACGTGCAGCGACTACAAGCAGAAGCCGGATCAACCGATGATGAAGATGAAGAAATAGAAGACGATTTGGCATCAGTGCGCATTAGTACATGGTTGCAAGAAAAACCTACATCGCAACCCGCGCCTCAGCCCGCGCCACAACCCGCGCCGCAACCAGCACTGCAGATCGCACCACCCGTACTTCAACAGTGTGCGCCGCAATACGCTCCGCAACATACCGCGCCGCAGAAAGAAGACTATGGACAGGCGCAGCAACAAATCGACGTCGCTACCTTAGCCGCTGCTCTATCACAAGCAGTACGAAGCACAAGGGAGCCGTCGAAATATATACAAGAGCTGCCCTCATTCAATGGTAGCAGCAAAGAATGGCTCAGCTTCAAGACAATGTACGAAGAATCTTCAAAGTACTTCACGGCGAACGAAAACATAGCGAGAATACGCCGAAGCTTAAAAGGGACAGCAAAAGAAGCCGCAGGTTGCCTACTTATAAGCCAACCAGATCCCAGAATTATAATAGAAGCTTTGGAAAGGAGATTCGGACGACCAGAAGCGTTAATTCACTTGGAAATAGAGAAGCTGAAGCTGCTGAACAAAGTTACGGACAATCCCAGGGAGCTATGCATATTTGCAAATCGCATAGCAAACGTAGTGGGCACCGTGGAAGCACTCAAGAAAGCACACTATCTACATACTCCAGAAATGACGCGAGTAATCACAGACAAACTCACGCCCATATTGAAAAGCAAATGGTACGACTATGCAGCGAGAAAGAAAGAGGATATCCCAGAGCTTAAGAAGATATCAATGTTCTTAAACGAAGAAGCGGATAAATGCATCTCGTATGCCTTGCCGGAGTTCATCGCAGAGGACAGCGAAACGAGAGAGCGAAGACCGAGAAAAATAAAACGTGCCTTCGCCACAAGCAAGAAACCATATGAAGAACGCTGCCCTCAATGCAAACAAGAACACAAACTGCCCGATTGCAAGTCATACGCCGCTCTGTCCACAAATGACAGATGGGAAGTAGCAAAGAAGTACAATATCTGCTACCGCTGTCTGCGAGGCAAACATCGTCGATTACTGTGCAAAGCTCCAACGTGCGGAAAAGGCAAGGCAAGGATGCATGATGAAACACCATAACATCACGACAGAACAGCAGTAATGGAAAAAGAACCCGCTATGGAAACCGCAACATCGGCAAAGGAGGTCAACACAGCGACTCGACCGTACAAGCACCGCTGCGCTTACCTAAAGATTGCGCCCGTAACAATAAGGGGGCCGCTGAGCTGCGTCGAAACATACGCATTATTGGATGAAGGAAGCACGGTCACCTTAGTCGATGCCTCAATCGCCGACGTCATCGGCGCCGACGGCCCAGCCCACACAATGTGGATACAAGGGGTCGGCTCGGAGGTGAAACACGAGAAGAGCAAGATCGTCAGCTTTAAAATAAGAGGAACGTACGCGCAAGAAGAACACAACATAGAAGCAGCGCGTACGGTAGAGCGGTTGGACTTCGCGCCAGAATCCGTGAATGAAAATCACTTGGAGAATTGCCCACATCTGTTGGATATCAAAGAGGATATCACCTACGAACGCGCCTCACCGAAAGTACTAATCGGGCAAGATAACTGGCACCTCATAGTGTCTAGAAAACTGCGCGTCGGCCGTCGAGACCAACCAGTCGCCTCATACACCAACCTGGGCTGGGTTCTACATGGCTGTCATAGCTCATTGACGTCGACGGTCACCTTCTGCGGCAGACTACATCAGAGGGAAGATGCACCACCGATAGAAGAAGAAATAAAAAATTATTTCAAATTGGAGTCACTGTGCATCGAGCCGAGAAGATCCCGAGCAGCGAGCCATGCAAATATTGAACGAAACCAGCCAGAGGTCAGCGGACGGCAGATTCGAGACAGGGTTGTTGTGGAAACAAAAGGACTTCCAAATACCAAATAATTATAAAGAAGCGGAAAGGCGCCTGCACACATTAGAGAAGAGGCTCGACCGAGACAGCAATCTCAAGCTACAGTACGAAGAACGTATAGAGAACCTCTTCAACTCGGGTTACGCAGAGCGCGCGCCAATGCCACCGCCGCAAGGAAGGACATGGTATCTGCCACACTTCCCAGTCATCAACCCTGCGAAACCGAACAAGCCGCCAAGATTGGTACACGACGCCGCAGCGAAGACAGCCGGAATATGTCTCAACGATATGCTTCACTCGGGGCCCGACTTATTACAATCATTGGCCGGAGTGATCATGAGGTTCCGACAGTATCCGTATGCAGTGAGCGCCGACATAAAAGAAATGTTCATGCAGATTAAAGTGCGCAAAGAAGACGTTTTACGTTTCTTGTGGAGGGGCAAGCGGCGGGAGGACCAACCGGAGGAATATAGGATGACGTCAATCATCTTTGGAGCGACATCATCACCATGCACAGCATTATACATCAAAAATAAAAATGCTGAAGAACATGCAGAGGCGTACCCAGAAGCTGCGGTCGCCATAAAAAGAAACCATTATATGGACGACTACTTGCAGAGCTTCCACTCTGTCACGGAAGCTCAGCAAACTGTAAAAGCAGTCGATCACGTCCACAAACAAGCGGGATTCGTACTCAGCGGGTGGACATCGAACGAAGAAAAAGCAATAGAAGAAATAACGACAGAGCATAGACAACACGACGCGACCGTGTGCCTGGGCGGAAAAGAAACTGAGAAGACGCTAGGCCTGCTCTGGCATGTACAAAGCGATCATATTGGATTCAATACTAACAATATGAAGATGCTTGCCGACGTAAAAGAAAAACAACGCTTGCCAACTAAACGAGAAGCGTTGAGCGTCATAATGGCATTATTTGACCCGCTGGGGTTAATATCACCGGTGACCACCCCAGCGAAGAGAATATTTCAAGACACATGGCGTTACAAGGCGGACTGGGACGACCCTCTGCCAACAGAATTAAAAGAAAAATGGGAAGGCTGGATTACTTCACTTAACGCCATAGAACAACTAAGAATACCGCGATGCTACGATTACAACCCGGTGTCGACGCGCCAACTACACACATTCGTCGACGCAAGCGAGGAGGCCTACGCAGCAGCAGTGTATTGGAGAACGGAGCGAGCAGACGGCAGCGTTAACATATCATTGGCCGCCGCCAAGAGCCGCGTAACACCACTGAAACCAGTCTCCATACCACGGCTCGAGTTACAAGCGGCACTGCTGGGAGCTCGACTGGCGCAGACCGTGGTCGATGAACACGATGGCGACATAGCGGGCAAGACATACTGGTGCGACTCCCGTACTGCACTGGTGTGGATAAGATCGGAGCCTCGCGCGTACAAAGCTTTCGTCGCTCATCGCCTGGCGGAGATAGAAGATACGACCAAAAAGAACGAATGGCGTTGGCTACCGTCTAAAGAAAACGTGGCAGACGACGCAACCCGAGCCACACCAGAAAGGTTCGACGACTCGCACCGATGGTTCCGAGGGCCCCCGTTTCTGCAGCGTCCACCGGCAGAATGGCCACAGGAAGAGAAAACGACACAATACGACACCGGGGAAGAGCGAGAAATATGTAGCATCGCTGTTAAAAGTGAAGACTCGCCAACAACACATCTTCCACAAATAGGAAGATTTTCTAAATAGATTCGCCTCATAAGGGCGACAGCGAGAGTCCTCCTATTCATCGACATGTGCAGACCAAACAAGCACGTGGTGAAGGCTGGGCGTAAACGCAACAAAGCAAGACAAGGTAGCGACCCTGGCTGGTAGAGAACAAACAAACGTAACACCCCCGCCAAGGAGAAAAAGGCGACTCCTACTGCCTCATCGCTTGTAGGAATACCGGCCGCTTATCATATGAGAGTCGAACAACTGTGGGTGCAAGCCAGTCAGCGGGAAAGCTTCACGAAGGAGCTCAAGAGGATCACCAGCGGAAGTGTTCCGGGAGGCGACGACAAACTAGGCCACCTGAGCACATACATTGATGAAGAGGGGACCCTACGCCTCAGAGGTCGGATAAAAGCGGCATCAGAAGTGGAGGACGACATGTACGACCCTCCCATATTAGACGGGAAGCACGCATACACTCGTCTGTATATAGCACACGTACACGAGAGGCTGCATCATGGAGGCGTAGAAACAGTTGTGAACGAATTAAGACAGAGATTGTACGTAAGAAAAATACGTCCAGTAGTGAAAACTGTCATCAAAGGATGCCTACCGTGCCGTCTAAGAAAAGCCAAGCCTGAATCACCGTCTACAGGAAACCTGCCGTCCGCACGCCTCGCTCATCACGCACGTCCGTTCACATACACCGGACTAGACTACTTCGGGCCAATAGAAGTCACAGTGGGACGACATCGCGAAAAGCGCTATGGCGCGTTATTTACCTGCATGACGTCGCGAGCAATACACATAGAAGTAGCCCACTCGTTAAGCGCAGACTCAGCCGTGTCGACGCTTAGGCGTTTTATGAGCAGAAGAGGATGCCCAAAAGAAATATGGAGTGACAACGCTACGTGCTTCAAGGCAGCAGACAAGGAGATGGCCGAAGCAGCACTCACAGCCCTCGAGCACGAAACCACATGTCAACAGATTGTGTGGAAGTACATACCGCCATCAGCACCGTTCATGGGCGGCGTATGGGAGCAAATGGTTCGCTCCGTGAAAGAAGCCCTACGCGTCACCCTCAACGAGCGCTATCCCAGTGACGAGACATTGGGGACCCTGCTCGCCGAGGTCGAAAATACTGTCAACTCCAGACCCCTCACACACGTCTCAGTCGATCCAGGAGACCCTGAAGCCATCACGCCGAATCACATCATCATCGGTCCCAACTCGCACGTACCTGCGCCGGGGCACTTCAGCGAGAGTGACGTGACGGCCCGCCAGCAGTGGAAACGAGCCCTAGCCGACGTGTTTTGGAGAAGATGGGTTAAAGAATACCTGCCCCTACTCCAACACCGGCGGGAGCCCAGCAGCATAGGAGTATCGCCGAAGATTGGAGACCTAGTTATCATTTGTGACTCCAATCTACCACGCAACACCTGGCCCAGAGGGAAAATAAGTAATGTATATCCTGGCGTCGACGGAGAGGTACGAGTAGTGGACGTAACCACCGGCAGTGGGCATGTACTAAGAAGACCAACGAAGAAGATCGTCGTGCTACCAGAGGGATCGCAGCGTGGCGACGGTGGGAGAATGTGCACGACGCAAAACAACGTGATACAAACGAAAGACATTGTAACCGGCACTTGTTGAACAACCTAGGAGCAGTGGGCATGACGACGGTGTAATTATCGGGCCACGCCTCCGGTTCGACAACTAGCTGGGGTTGTGCGGAAGAACTGGCACAGCCTTATGCGGGATTTAAAATATAACTTTATGTAAATAACTGTAAACCTTATACTGAACGATAAAAAATAATGTTGTTTAAGGTTTAAAACTATGTTTAAGGTTGAGTTGTAACTATGCAATAACTCTCCCAATAAAGGCACCATATGAACAGGGAGAGTTAGCATAGACTTATAATGTAAAATATAATTGTTAAATATAGTAAATATTACCTTTTTATATAATAAATATATTAGGCCACTAGGCACATAAGATAATATGACCAAAGAGCATGTTATCGCGACGCGGCCGCGGAGCAAATGAAGCCACGCGCGCCGCGCCACGACGTTTTATATTTATAGTGCTGAGGCGGGGGGAAGAATCCTCCGCCTAAAGCAGCTAAAAATTATAATTTAACACTGTAAATAAATGAAAAGATTGTTATGTACACCTTAGTCTAATAAGTAGTTGTAAGAATATTATATAGTGAATTATGTTTATTAGTTTGTAAGGTTATTAGAGAAATAAAAATAGGTGCGGGGGTGAGGCAAGGGTCCGCTGGCCAGCAGTGGCCAAATCATATAAAAGACGGGCCGGCTGCTAGGGTCGGCAGTCGCTCTCCAGCCACCGAAAAGGCACCAGCAAGAAAAGAAAGTACAAGTTCCTCCTCACCGCCGCTTGCCTCCAGTTAAAAGCAAGACCAGTGCGTTTTATTCCATTTTTCGCACGGCGTTACGGCGATCCGTAATAATTGTGTTGAAACTCTACTGGTAAAAAAAACAAATATATATATATATTTTTATTTTCTTTTTTCTTAACCTTTTGACACTGATTACTATTTTAACACTGTTATCGACATTTTATGATTTATTTACGGGGGTTTGTTGCAAAACAAAAACGAAAAGCTATAAAATTACTTGAGAATCTCTTTATTCGTTTTTAATATATATATATATATACATATACATACACACACACATATATATATATATATATATATATATATATATATATATATATATATATATATATATATATATATATATTAAAGTTCTTGATGAAAATAAAGTATGCGCGTTACATCGCATCCCATCAAGAATTTCTAATGTAATTCTTGGTGTAAAGCTAAGACGTGATAATATCTGTAAACAATAGAATAACAAAACAATGAAAATATTTGTAAATACTTGCTTTATAACCTAATAAATATTATTTCACCGTAATAAAATAAAACAAGGTAGTCTTCGTCAATCGGGTGCGTGTGCGTGTGTGTGTGAAGAAAAGCGTATGAGAATACGTAAAGAGGAATAAAGGTTGAGTACTACGTCGCTTAACTGTACGAGGTTGCCACTCGAGAAGCTTTCTTCCTATTTTTTATCTGTTTTCCAACTTGTATAGCCAGCCCATTGCCATTTCACTGTAATATTCCGTTGGGCTATGTCAGTTACTCTGGTTCTATTGGGAATATCTTCATTTATAACTTTATTACGTAGAGAAACCCCTCTCCAATTTAAATTTTTTACATTTTTTAGATGATAGTTTTTCTAACATAAAAAAAAACAAAACCCAAGAATGTCTTTATATAGTTATTTATACTAAGGGAAGCACCATTTTTTTATTTATTTAAATTGTTTGATTTAATTTGATGTGTCTAAATGTAAGTATCTATATCCCCCCCCCCCAATAATATTTTATAAAGTCATACTCATAAAAATAGCGTTTTATTGTAATACATATTATAAAATTCAGTATTAACTAATTAATAAAAATATGCAACAATAAAATTACATAGGTATTAAAAACTATCGAAATCTAAGTAACGAGAGCATGTTAGTCGTTCCACATCTAAATTATATAAAAATGCATTTTTCAATTTCACTAATCAACGTCGCCGCGAAAATTTTTTCTTCTTTGGGCACTTTAAAAATTAATTTATTTAGAAAATAATATTTACAGTTACCAGTGTACAGATATTAACTAAATTAAGTATTTCTAGTCATAAAAATATTTATAATTAAGTATAAACTTTTAAAAAACTAATATATATTTGAACGAAGTCGGTCCAACACCGATGCGCGGTCCACCCTCAACGATGTCCGAAAACGGACTGTGACAGGCTAACAGGGCGACGGAGCATGCGCGCTCGCGTAAATATATTCAATTTCAGGGAAAAATGATATATTCTCTTATAAATCGGGGAATAAAAATAAAACTCTCAATTAAAAATATTAATATTTTTAAGGCCTTTTTTTTAGTGTAAGAACTATTTAAAAAGCTTGTGCCGTTTTGGAGAAATTTTGCAAAATATGACAAAGAAAGGTACTCTTTGGGGATTTTTTTCCTAATAAGGGGTTGACAAAAATACAATTTTGTTCAATTAAAAACATTTACCAAATCCTCTTCTGTTACCCTGTATTTTTTCTTTATGGATTAAATGAACAGTTATTGAGATATTTTTATTTAAATATCCAAGATTTAGGCATATCAACCACTGTTAAGGCCTTAAACCAATTTTTTCCCCTTTTATCTTGTAGTACTAATGGTTGTACTGTTGAATTACCTAGAACAAATGACAAACACGGTTGCTATAACTACATTAGTATGTTAGTATTGACAAACATTAAACTTTTATACCATTAGTGTTAATAAAATCACACAGAATATATACATAAGGAGTGTTTGTGTAGGTTAAAAGTGAATCAAAATTTATAGGACGAGGGATGTCAGGAGGGAGATAATCCTAGAGTGAACAAGATAATTTAGGACAGTTAAAAAAAATATGGTCGGAGGTTCCCTCATCCAACCCACATTCGCAGAGGGAACTATCCCTTATCCTCAGTTTGCCCAAATGTACTGGTGTACAAGCGTGGCCAATTCTAAGTCTACAAATAGTTGATGTAGAATGTTTATTAGCTTTATTGAATTTGAAAAACCATGGTTTTGGACAGATGGCACATTGTATAGCAGCATAGTGTTTACCTTTTATATTTTGAGTGGCTTTCCATAATGTATTCCAATTATTATTTAACTTCTTCTTTGCAAGTAACACTATGTCTGAGGAATAAGTTGAATTACATGGCAAACCATTTCGACTGGTATTTTTAGCCATCAGATCAGCTGTTTCATTGCCCTTGATGCCACTATGACCGGGAATCCAAGCTAAGGAAACCTGAATGCCCTTGAGATGACATCTATACAATGTGTGTTTAATTTTGAGTATCAAGGGTATATCTTATATTTACTTTGGAATTGGTTTGACAAAATTGCTAATAAACAACTTTTCGAGTCGGTAAAAATAACTGACTTATTAAGTTGTGTGCTTCTATATATATTAAAGCTTCATGAATTGCCGTGGCCTCGCCAGTAAAAGTGGAAGAAATAGAAGGGCATTTAAGATTAAGAATTATTTTGAATCTGGGAATCCAAACTGCTGCTCCAGTACAACTTTCATCTGACTTTTTGGAGGCATCAGTGTATATAATAAGCCAGCCTTTCCATAAACTATCTATGACTCTACTTACTTTACTATTTGCTATAGGGCAATCTTTCTCAATACCAAGGTCGAGATGGATATTTGGTTGGAAAATGATTGCATCATATGGGATATCAAATATGGGACAGGACTTGAATTGTGATACTGGATGTGGTAGGTGGAGTAATGTTACCAAACTGTTGGATAAGCAGGGAGATTCTTTATGAGTCTAGTAATGTTTTGATGAAATATATTCCAAAAGGAGGTGTAATGTAGAAATGAGAGGGTGGGAAGAGAGTTGGTAGATTTTAAAAAAGAATCGGTCCGAAAGATATTGCCTTCTTAGGTAAAGGGGAGGGTCCACACATTCAACTTAGAGAGCATTTATTGGGGAAGATTTCATTGCCCCGATGATTATAACAAGGCTTTTGGACTGAATCTTGTCTAGGATCTTTAGGGAAGACTTATTGCACGGTTCCAAAACAAAACATCCATAATCTAAATGACTACGAATAAGGGCGTTGTACAATATTTTTTGGGAGAATGGGTGGGAGCCCCTCCAGACACCCGATAAAGCGCGAAGAATGTTTATATTTTGTCCCATTTTTTTGAGACATAGTTGATGTGATGAGAAAAGGCTAGTTTGGAGTCAAGAATAACTCCTAAAAATTTTACATTTCATAAATTTTATTATAGAGAATGTTGATTTTAGGGACTTGCCTATGGCGAGAGAAGATTACAACACTGCTTTTGGGAACAGACAAAGACAAACCATGATCAGTTAACCAATCCTGTAAATAAGACATTGATATATTCAAGCGAGAACATGCTGCAAGGAGGTTATCTAGGGAAATATATATAGCTATATCGTCTGCATATTGGAGGATGTTACAGAAGGAGTTAACAGAAAGTTCTAAATCATAAGTATAGATAGAATAGAGTAAAGGACTAAGTACTGAGCCTTGTGGGAGACCCTTCCATACAATTCTTGGCGGGAGTAGAGAATTTTGACTATCAATATAAATGGATCTAGAAGAGAGAAAGTTAGAGACAAAATTTACTATCCTCACTGAAATACTCAGATTAAGCATTTTTTGCCTGAGCACAGGAAGAAGTACATTGTGATATGCAGACGAGATATCTAGGAAGACTTCAACAAGGTATTCATGTTTAGAGTAAGCTATACAAATATCAGTAACTAGAGTACTAATGCTATCCATGGTGCTTAAGCCCTTTTGGAATCCAAATTGGCTTTTTGCCAAAAGATTTTTGTTTTCAAGAAACCATTCTAAACGATTTTTTATTAGGTGTTCAAGAATTTTGGCCATGGTGCAAGAAAGAGCAATAGGGCGGTAGCTTGCGGGATCAGTGTAGGGCTTACCTGGTTTGTGAATAGGTAAGATAACTTGGGATTTCCACTCTTCAGGAGGAATACCGGATATGTAAATATAATTCAAAATAGAAAGAAGATGGGCTTTAGTAGATTCACTGCTATTAGTAATAAAAGAATAAGGGATTCCATCGATTCCTGGTGAAGAGTCTTTAAGGACATTAAGAACAGCATATAACTCCTCATAAGAGAAAGGAGAGTCAAAACTGTGTTGATAGTGCAGGGACTGTGATTGGAATACTATACATTCATTGTAAGATGGTACTGAAGGAGGAGCAAGTTTACTAGCAAAATTTTCTAGCCAATAAGACTGATCATTAGAATTTGTGTTTTCAGGGGCCGAAACTGAACATCGGAATTTTTTTATATTTTTCCAGACCAGTGATGGATGAGGCCTAGGCGACAGTGACTCACAGACTTTAAGCCATCCAGCCTTTTTCTTTTCAGACAGTAATTTTAATGTTTCAGCAGCAGCTTTTTTTATAAAAAATATAGTTATCAAAATTCATTGAGCGGGAATATCTTAATTCAGCTTCCTTTCTCTTCTTGTATGCTACAGAACAATCTCGATCCCACCAAGACGGTGAAGGAGCATTATTTTTATAAGGTTTTTTAATGGGAATTGTCTCATTGGCAGCAGATAAAATAGCATTTTTGAAAGTAGAATACACCTGAAGAACATTCTCTTTCTGAACCGTAGGAAGGGATAAAAGTTCTTCCTCTAGAACTGTGGAATACAGATGCCAGTTTGCTTTGGATGTGTTATATTTTAACCTAGGTTTGAATGGAACATTGACTGTATAGGAGTTAGGAGGATTGATAACAATAGGAAAGTGATCACTGCCATGGGAAATGGGTAATATTCTCCAAGAAAGAAGGGATGACAGAGCAGGAAAATAGAGTGACAGATCTACTGCACTTTTAGGATTTTGTAGGGGGGAAACTCTACGTGTAGGTGAACCATCGTTAAGGAGGCAGAGATCGAAATCATCAATGATGACTAAGAATGTAGAAGACCAGGGATCACAAAAATGGAAACCCCATAAAGTATGGTGCATATTAAAATCACCAAGAGTTACCATAGGAGGAGGGATGGAGGATATAATCCTCGTAAGTTTCGATAAGATATTTAGATTAGGTTCGGGAATGTAAATAGAAAGAAAAGAAATGTTATGAGCTCTAACTGCTACAGCATTAATTGAAGGACTATGAGAAGGAAGTGAAATTAATGTATAAGTAATTGATTTTGAGATAAGAATGAAAGAGCCAACATGACCATCACTTCTATCATCCCTGAGACATGAATAGTCTGAGACCCTAAAATGGGAGCCAGGCTTTAGCCATGTCTCCTGGATAGCTAGGATAAGGGGATGGTATTTATTAATAAGATATGTTAGTTCGTTTTTCTTATTTTTAATGCTCCGGCAGTTCCACTGAAGTATTGGAGGGAAGGTTATTTGTTAAGGAAATGAGCTCAGTAAGTTTTTGACGGAGGGCAAGTGGGAGATCCATGTCGCTGAAACGGGAAAGCATACTTCGCCCTATTATAGCACAACCATTAGTAGATAAGGAAGAAGGGGTATCTATTATTGCCTCATGGGCAGATTTATCATATCCATGACTAGATGCTGGATTTGGCGGAAGTCTTGGAGTGAATGTAGTCTTCCTGTAAGAATGAGATTGTGAGGGGACAACTGAAGGTAAAGGGGAGTTTGAAATAGGATAGGAAGTCTGATGCTCATACGAAGGAAGGGTTCTAGCAGTATCTGCATAGGATCTACGGACTTGAGGGAAACGGGCAGATGCTTCTAGATAGGAAATATTTTCCTGTGACATTGTGAGTTTGATAGATCGCTGCCTAGAGTGTTCAGGGCAGGAAGGATCTTTAGCTGTGTGAGATCCTGAACAAAAAAGGCAAGTGGGAGACTGTCTTGTGCATGATTTACCCTCACGATTTTGAGCACATACAAAACAACGGGAAGATGACCTACACTGTGAGGTAACATGTCCAAAACGGCAACATTTGTGACATTGAATAAGTGGTAAAATGTAGGGCTCAACGGGCATTGAGTTGTAAAAACAATAAATATTAGAAGGGAGTTTCTGGCCGGAAAAAGTTAAAAGGACTGTTTGAGAGAGAATCCACACAGTGCTTTGGTTTTCATTAAGTGATTTTCTATTAAATCGGCGAGCTTTAATGATTGAGCCAAAACCAGCTGGGACCTCGACTGATGAAATGAGTTCCTTTAATGTCCATTCTACAGGGACCTGCCTCACTATTCCCATGCGAGTTATACTATAAGAAGGGATTACAGCATCATATTTAGCACCTGCAAGGGCTGGGTTCTCAATAAAGCAATTTGCATCTGCTGTCCTTTTAAATTCAACTGAGATTCTATTGCGCCCTACTCGCTTAACACCGTCGCTAACAACATTTTTAATATTATTATGGTAGAGAAAATGACCAAACTTTATCGGCTTTAAAACTACTCCAGATGATAAATCATCTACTATCTTACTTACATGTACAATAAACGACGCACTGTCGTTATTAGAGTATTTATGTTTTTTTTTCTATGTAGTCAGGATGGGTATAAGAGGTCTGAATAGATGGTACAGGTTGAGATGGATCTGTAATTAATCTTTTCTGTGGATGAACTGAGTTATTGGTTGCTTGCGATCTTTTACGATTTGACTGATCGATCTCGATAGGCATATTTTTCTTTTTGGTACCCGCATGGGGGTCACATGTAACCCCGTCGGGATCGGGAGGATCTTCCTCCATTTAATTTTAACTAACTACATATATATACAACAACACAATTACTAAATATTTACGGATTTATAACTACTAAAACCAACACTAACAGAAATAGTAAACAAAAAAGTAAATAAACAGCTCTCAGAAGTACGAAATAGCCTAAAACAGAACGACACTTGTACACCTCACACCATCCGAGCACCCCATTATATTCCTCCCGTACAAAACGCCAATTCCATATGTAAGGACCTAATATAAAAGATTTAAAAAAAAATTATACGTAGTAGAGCCATTCTGCAGCTTTATAAGTAGTACAGATGTAGCACATACAGGTTCAACCGGGGAAGAACCACGTTCTCTCAAAATACCAGCTTTAAGTATCAGCTTAACACTGCTGTGTTTCGTATGGTGAATGTAGAGAACCGGAGAGCCTTTTTACTGGAAAAGAGGCATTCTATCCTAGCCTCACAGTTGACAACTCCCCTGCATTATGATTCTTTATTGAGGGTAGATGTAGATGTCTATGGGTCACATCAACAACTTAGCATCAGGTGGACTGTGTGCTCGTTTATCACCCTATGCTATAAAAAAAAAAACGCCTACATTTATAAATCCAATAAACCTTATCAGAAAAAAATACGGCTTTATTTTATCTTTTACTTGTATTGACATAGCTGTTTAGTTGTTGAGTCAACAAACGACAACCTTATTAAAAGTTTCTACTGTATTATTATGAAAGTATCATCTTCCTAATATAAACAACACTGAATGTAACTGCCGCAGTAGAACTTTCTTGCGTAAGTTTTAATTAAATTCACAGCATTTTACTTTTGCTTTTGAAAATATTATTTATAATTGATAAATTATATTTTAGCAGAGACAATAATACAATTAACATTATGTATACCTGCTTCTCTATTCTGGTTAAGGTAGAAAGGAGGCTCTAATTGGTTTGATTGTTGTCTGCAGAGATCACTATACTAAGTAAGGTCTATACATCTAACCGTTATACTGACTGTTTCGTATAGCTAGTGTTCGTGAACGCAGTAGCTGATCATGAGTTCCTTGGTTCGAATCCTAGGTTAGGCCAAAATCAATTACATGGTTTTTCTATCAAGAAATTCTCAGTAGTCGCTCGGAGTCAGCAAGTTGACGGTGTTTTTATTCCCGTACTTTGGAAAGCACTTTAGCCATAGGTCCTGCACCTGATCTATCATTGGTCGTGTTGTATTACCGTCCAATCGGATTATGAGAGTGAGAGAATAGAGAGAGCACCAGTGCTTGCACATACACTTGGGCACTATAATCTTACAGGATTATCGTGCACAGATACGCAGTACAGGATTATAGTGCCAAGGCCAGTGAGCAGATGCAGTGTATTAAGTGCGCAGATGTGCAACTATCTAGCTAGTCTCCGTTGAGACTGGCTGCTGTGACCGTAATTCGGTCAACAGGACATTATTATGATTTCTTATATTTACGCGAAGACTACACATTAAACGAAACTAATTTTTTACGGATGTTTTCGCGTTTAATTTAACTTTTTACTTCCAGACGTTTCGGGTGATTTTCAGCACCCGTGGTCACGGGAGGGACTGAGTTGTTTGACGTCCCGATGTCATAATTAGCCCGGCTACCTTCAGTTTTTTAATATTTATTTTTTTAATTTTATCCTCATTTCTAAGTTTATCACGCAGAGAAACTCCAAGCATAGCCCTCTCCATAGCTCGCTGAGCAACCTTGAGCTTTCTCATCTGGCCAGCGGTGATGGACCACGTCTCAGTATCATAGGTCATCACTGGCAACACGCATTGTTTGCACAGTCTCGTTTTTAAGTTTTGAGGTATAACTGACGAGAAGATGTGCCGTAATTTCCCGAACGCTGCCCAACTGAGTTGAATCCGGCGATTGAACTCTCGGTCGAAGTTGGATTTACCTAATCGGACTATTTATCCTGAGTAAACATACTCGTCAACAACTTCGAGCTAAGTACTCCATACAACTACCGGTATAAGTGTGAAATGGACATTAAACATGATCTTTGTATTGTCCATGTTCATCTTAAGACCTATCCGTTGGAACACACTATTGAGGTCATAAAGCATAGTTCTTAGACCCTCCAGCAATTCCGCCATAAGAACTATATCGTCGGCAAATCAAAGGTGAGTGATGTACTCGCCATTGCTGTTAATACCGTATCCTTTTAATTCCAGTAGCTTGAAAACGTCTTCCAATGCAGTGGTGAAGAGTTTCGGGGATATAACGTCACCCTGTCTTACACCTCTTTGCAGTTGGATAGTTTTTGTACTCTGATTCTGTGCTCGGAGAGCCATTGTAGCACTACTGTACGAACACTTCAGCACTTCAAAATATACCAACAATCAACTTGGCAACGCTGAAGGGACTGTGGCACCGCCCAAATTTCGACAGAATCAAAGGCTTTCTCATAGTCCACATATGGAAGGCAAAGTGGCAGATTGTACTCTTCTGTCTTTTGTAAGGGTATGTTTGTGGTCTATGGTGCTAAAGCCTTTTCGGAACCAGCTTTTTCGGGAGGCTGGAAGTCGTCGAGTCTGCATGCGAGACGAATCGTAATGACTTTCGAAAACAGCACGTAGACGTGGCTAAGAAAGGAAATCGGTCTGCAGTTCTTCAAGAGAAAGTTGTCGCCTTTCTTGAAGAACAAGACCATCGCATTTCTGCTCCACGCCTCCGGAGTAGTGTCAACTTGGAGGACGGAATTAAAGAGCTTCTGAAGGACTTCAAGTACCGGTTTTCCTCCCGTTTTCAGAAGCTCTGCTGTAATTCCATCCTCACCCGGGGACTTGCCGTTTTAAAGGTGCTGGAGAGCCTTCCTAATCTCGCTTAGACCGACGTCCGGAATATCTTCGGAAAAGTGTGGGATAAAACTCGCTTTTGGATCGTTACTCACACTTACGTGTGGCTCCAACGATGACGTGTACAGCTGCCCATAGAACCTCTCAATCTCACTCAAAATCTCACGTGTCCCGGAAACGATGCTGCCACACTCGGTCTTCAGCTTTGACAGTTGGATCTTTCTGGCAAATAAATCTCTGGCAAAGACTTTGGAGCCTTGGATCCATTCGATCGCTTCTTCAGTACAAGCTGTATTGAAGTTGCGCAAGTCCCGCCACATGCATTTGGAGATTTGTTTGTTCAGTTGCATGTATTCTGTTAGATCTGTTAAAGACTGCAGCTTCATTTCCTCTAACAACCATGAGATTAAAAGTGTGATCGGAAAGTTTTTGTGTTTTTCTTCGGCGGGTCTTGCAGAACTTAGCTCCGACCGCTTGGACAGTTTCCACGAGCTTGTCATTCATATCGTCCACTTCATTGCAGTCTTCTAGGCACCGAAAACGGTTTTGTAACTCGAGATGAAAGGTTTCAGGACTTTGGACTAGAGCACGACGGGGACGGTGCGTTGAAGTTATTAGACGAGACCTCTCAAACTTATCTTTTATGTTCAGTGTGCCTCTAACCATTCGGTGATCGCCACGAGTTTTCACCCTCGCGATCACTGAGACATCACTGAACAGTTGTCGTCAGGTCGTCATTATGAAGTCAATCTCTTTTTTTGTCGAACCGTCGGGGCTCGACCAGGTCCACTTCCTGTGGGGCCGCTTTTGTAAGAAAGAGTTCATCATAATCCTCTTTCCCTCTTTCTCCATCAAGTCGGCCAGCTGCTGACGCCTTGGGTTCCGTTTACCTATTCCGAATTTCCCAATTTTCAGCTCACCGTTCTCTTTTGTGCCTAGTTTTGCATTGAAGTCTCCCATTAACACCGTATAGTGGATTTTGGGGGAATGCATGGCTCCAGAGATATCTTCATACTTTTCCTCCAGCCGCTCATCAGGATGTACCGAGGTTGGTGAGTAAATCTGTTTGACCTTCAGCGAATACCGTTTGGTGATTCTGAGTATAAGGTACGCAACCCTCGTCGACACACTCCCAATCGTTACAACGTTGTTATCGAGAGACTTGTGGACGATAAATCCTACACCTCCTTGGAACAGATGGTCGCTCTCCCGATGATAGAACAAGTTGCTGGATTTGAGGATTATCGTGTTCTCCCCTTCTCTTAGGACCTGGGACAATCCTAAATCATTCCAGCGCAACTTGCCCATCTCTTCTTCCAGCTCAAGGA
This sequence comes from Parnassius glacialis, assembly GCA_033319125.1. Lineage (NCBI taxonomy): Eukaryota > Metazoa > Arthropoda > Insecta > Lepidoptera > Papilionidae > Parnassius > Parnassius glacialis. The sequence goes on from JAVANC010000011.1 coordinate 5,236,950, forward strand.
TTTTCTCGTCAGTCATCAGGGTACGTGCGTTATAAGTTGCCATGTCGAGTCGGCGTAGGTGGCAACCGAATCTCCACCGGAGATTCATAGCACTCCCTGCCCCGCTGTTACCATGGTCGCCACCGTAGCCAGGACTAGCGGGGCCGCCGGGGACTGGGGGCCGTCATTTCGTAACTTTATTCATTGGTTATTCATATCGTGGCAACTATGTCATAGTTACCACGCTTGGCGAACCGGTTGGCAACTGCATTTTTTTATTGTGTTATTGCTGTTATTAGATAAATGCTTTGCCCATCTCCTGCCTGTTTCCCACTGTCGCCTCTTACGACACCCACGGGTAGATATGGGGTAGTGGATATTCTTAACCGTCACTATACGGCAAACACATTCTACTTTTATTCACAATTAGGAATAAATGTAGAATGTAGATGTCTATGGGCCACAGCATCCACTCACTATTAGATAAACTGTGTTGTTGTTTGTCACAGTTATTGTTTAGGAAATCAATCAATAAGACTAAGAACATATATATTTAAAACTCTTAGAAGCATCCGCTAGCCACCTCATATCAGAGTACAAGTGTGTATGTTTGAAACACACTGAAAGCCTCTTAGTTTCTAGTTTTACGCTTAATAGCCTTGCGATGACCTACAATGGGGCTTAGGTCGCCTTTAATTGTGAGAAAAGGAGGGCATTGCTTTCTTCTCGAAGTGCTCAGAGTGGGGTCAAATCGAGTTTTGCTCGACAACGTAATTTGAAGCTTGCGCTGTAATTCGAAGAAAAATAATACTTTATGAAAATTGTTTAAATTCTACTCTTTGAACGTAAAAAATAGAAAATTAAAGACTTTTCAACGTTCCAGGTGCAAAATGAACTGTTACAAATACAGGACTGTGGTTTGAAGTAAGAGAGCATTTTTATTAAAAAGCACTCCAGAGAAATACTCGGAATAAGTTGAAGCACGCCTTTGCCATTTCTTGAAAAATAAAAAATCGTTTGTGGAAAATGAATTCCATCTTTAACAGTCAATTGCGATTTTATGTTATTAAACTTACTCATAAATTATTCAGTGACATTTTAATATTTCTCTTAGGCCATAACTATAACTAGTTGGTTTTTTCAGGTTTTGCTTACTCTTCTTTTTTTATCAGTCTGCAAAGTCCTCATCTGGACGGTAACCTCTCTTATTGTTAAGGAAACTTGCTGTAATCGTTAAACTTCGCCTTTCCTAATTATGTCACATTATATTTTCAATGCGGTGGAGGTTCAAAGGCACAAAATAGGGCCCTAAGTTAATTACATCCATCGATTTTCATGTCTTAACAAGTAATCACTTTATCTAGCGAGTCATCACCCTGAAATTCCCTTACCGGTTCGTTGCTGCTACTCGAGAACCTACCTTTCTTCCCCAACAGGCAATGACGATGATGTTCATTATAGTTAAGTTTATCTCAAAGTTACAAGATACAATAAATGATTTAGCAAAACTTCAATTTTAACAAACAAAAGGATTTTGTTTTATTTAAGTGAATACTACACATTGAATATAAATAATTTTACAGAATTTTTCGCATTTTATTTAAACCTTTTTAATACCCGACGTTTCGGGTACTTTAGAAAACCCATAGCTACGTTACGTCGGGGAACCGTAAAGTGCAGGCACTTTCGTCAAACGTCAGGAATTACAAAAAATCAAATTAAACGCGATAATATCCGTAAAATTAGTTTCATTATGCCAATTAGTTTTTTTCATTAATGAAATTTTATCACGTTTTGCGATTTTAGTATAAATATTAAAAGTGCTTTGTAATGCAGGTTGCTCGTAAAGGAAAATAAAACCAGCGTTCTCTCCACAATGTTTAACGTTGTTAATGTCGTCGCTTAAATAAATAGGTTTTATTTTATTTTTCTATTAATTTAATACAACATCACAGTTTCACCTGGGTAGGATATATTAATGTCATTTAATTTTTTTTAATTATCATCAATAATCCTTTATTTATATATATATATAGTCTATATTTAAATATAGACAAGATCACTCCCGGCATTGCTCTCTATCTGTTCTTGAAGTTTCATTACAATCGGGTCAGACAGAAAACAGTTTTAGAAATGGTTATTCATGTCTTCATGGCATGCAAAGAACTCCGTCAGCTTGATATAAGGCACTTATTTTTAAATTACAGACAGACGCTTATAAAGTACTCCGTATTAGCTCAATGGCACAGCTATGGTAGTTCGGAGGCCATGCGCCGTATATATCATATATATATATATATCAGCTACACGGGTACTATTCCCGATGGCAGTAACGAAAATGCTAATAGTACTGTTTGTTTGTGCTGATTACCAAGAGCTCGGCGGTAAAAGAAAACATCACAGGAAAGCTGCAAGTCGAAGGAATAAAATGATTTGAAGACATGTGAAACCTGCGAACACTCATTTCTCCACAACCTCTCAGGAATGAAGAGAGACCTGTTTCCAGTTATGGGATGTAAATAGATCGTATCTTTAAGATTTAAATGAAAAAAAAAATTCTAATATTAACTTTTTTTTAATACGAGTATCGTATTAATTGTATAAAATATACAGGAGGTCCTAGTAATGGTGGATAATCTGGTACGTACGTGTTCGGGCGGGGAGGTGGGAGGTGGCCTCAGTTCCCTAAAAAAATTCTATCCCGAACGGTTCTCTCATCAAATATGGGTATGGAATAGAATAGAATAGAATAGAATAGAATAATTTTTTATTCAATATCGATTATTACATAATTCTTATTGAAAGTCATTTTTTATTTACCACTGGTTCGGAAAATACCTCTGTCCTGGGAAGAACCAGCAAGAAACCCAGCGGGTCTTTTTTTTTCAAACATATTTCATTTAACAATAATTTCATTTATACAATTTTTAAATGATTTTTAATAGAACCAGCATGGTGGCGATCACCTTATTCCCAGGGGTTATTTTCATTCATGTATTCCTTGATATTATAATAACCCTTTTTGTACAGTTTTTCTTTAATAAAACTTTTAAACTTGTTTATTGATAAACTTTGAATATGTTCTGGGATTTTGTTGTAAAAGCGTATACATTGCCCCATAAATGAATTACTGATTCTGTGGAGTCTAGTAACTGGTATTACAAGCTTATGTTTGTTCCTAGTGTTTAAAGAATGCACATCCTTATTCTTATTAAAGCTATTTATGTTTTTATGTACATACATTAGATTTTCATAAATATATTGCGATGCCAAAGTTAATATGTTTATTTCTTTAAATTTTTGTCTGAGGGACTCTTTACAATTTAGGTTATAAATAGCCCGAACGGCTCTCTTTTGCAAAACAAATATAGCTTCAATATCAGTCGCATTACCCCATAGCAAAATTCCATAAGACATTACGCTATGAAAGTAACTAAAATACACTAATCTAGCTGTCTCAACATCTGTGAGACTTCTAATCTTTCTTACAGCATATGCTGCAGAACTAAGTCTGCTTGCTAATTTAGATATATGGGGGCCCCATTGAAGTTTCGCGTCAATAGTAATACCGAGAAAAACAGTGGTATCCACAAGACTCAACTCCTCCCCATTTAATAGCACATTGGTATTCGAATGTTTTACATTAGGTATTGTGAATTTAATACACTTAGTCTTATTGCCGTTTAAGAGCATATTGTTGGCGTTAAACCAATGTACTAATTTCGATAGAGCATTATTTACATCGTCATAAATATATATTAGCTGCAAATTGTGCAGATTATGCAAGTTAAGGTACCCGTCTCTTTTACGCGTTGACTCGTCGCTCCACAAAATTTTTATAAAAAACCCAGGATCTTCATCCATTCGCCTCAGCATTTCTCTGCAAAAAGTAACTCGTGCTGGGTAATCACGTTGTTGAAGCGTTTGCACACGTGTAACGTGATAAGGGTGAAGTCTAATTTTTTTAAGAATCCGATATGCTGTAGAGTGCGGTACTCCAGTGCGTCAACCGATATCTCGCATCGAAATAAACGGATCCTTTTTAAACATTGTCGTGAAGCGACAATTAATAAGAAAAGAGAACCTAACCTACGAACAGCAAAACAACAAAATAGACCAAGAAAATAATATATTATAATTTTTTAAAAGGTATTTACAATCTTATAAAAAATGAAATATGAAGGTGATGGATGAAATGAGATTACAATTATATTAAAAAAAAGGGATAGGAGAATAGGAGAATTAGTATGATAGTGGAGCCCTAGAGCCTCGCTGCTTTTGTAGAAGTAGGGACACGGAGAGCTTGAGGTTTCTCAGCGGCGACGGCACGCAGCGCCTGGACTGGGCACACGCAGCGTCCGGAGCCGGCGCACGTAGCGCCTGGGGTAGGTGCGCTCAGTTCTTGGAGAAGTAGTCGCCGCGCCCAGAGGTAGCGCGGGCAGTAGGGATGCAGCGCCTGGAGCCAGCAGTCGAAGCGCGCCTGAAGGTAGCGCGGGCAGTAGGCTGCACTCAGCGCCTGGATCAAGCAGTCGTAGCGCGCGGAGTAGTGTGGCCCCGCACTTGAATTAGAATTCACCGACGACTTCACGTGTAGATGGAGGCTTGCAGGATCCCGACGCCTGGTTTGCAGGATGCGCCGACGACTTCACGTGTAGATGGAGGCTTGCAGGATCCCGGCGCCTGGTTTGCAGGATGCGCCGACGACTTCACGTGTAGATGGAGGCTTGCAGGATCCCGGGGCAAAGCGGCCCCGGGATAAGGCCTTTAGTAGATGTTTCTCGTTTGAGAACTGAAGCGAGACTGTCCTGTATTCTCCAATTGTTTGGCTTTTATACCTTTTTAGAGAGAACGAGAAATTATTTAAATTAAAACGAAATTTATTGTAAATGACCTACAGCCCAAAAGAATTTATGTAGAAAGAACATCATACCAGAGACGAATTTAAATAAAAGTTACCATAACAACCACAAAAACAATGGTTGTCAAATTGAGGAATTTTTAGTTTTAGGACTGTTATTAAGAAACTATTACATTTAAGTAAGAAACGAGATAAAAATCACATAGGAAAAACTAATGCACGACAACGTACACTAAGCCTGAAATTGTAGAGTTACAGAGAATTCAATAAAAGACCAAAAAAAAAAGGTAAGACTTCGTTGACAGCTAGTTTAAAAGTACTAAATAGTGTGAAAATACGCAGTAAAATTATATGTTATTGTGTAAAAACGTTACAGGATCCTATATGAATAAAGGTGATGCTAAATATAAATGCAGAGAATCAAAAACAGAATGAAAAAAATAGTATAAAGTGATGCAAAACATGAATGCAGAATATCAAAGCAGAATGGAGAATTAGTGTACAATGAAATGTAAGTTGCATAACACTACAACATATCATGGACAATTTCTTCAATGTCAATGTCAGGTATTGTCCTCTGCTACTGGCACCACCAATACCAGAAACAAACATTCTCCCCTCTGAATAAATGCCGTGCACTCTAATAAACACGCTACATTCATCGTAGATAAAATGCATGATAAGACTCTTGGGGTGTGTACACATTTCGTGACATGACACAGTCCTGTTGTTATGCATAAAACAGAGGAGTCCAGTAGAATGCCAAGTTGTTACAATTATCACTAAACAAACAAAAACCAATCAAAATGCACAAGTCAAGAGTCCAGTAGAATGCGAAATAGTATTTTGTAGACAAGAGTTCGAAATAACAGAGCAGAAGTAGGAATTTTCGGAATTTTATAAAACATGGCGTAGAGCGCGAACCGTTCGGTTAATCATTTTTTTAGGGAACCAAGGCCACCTCCCCCCCGCCCGAACACGTACGTACCAGATTATCCACCATTACTAGGACAACCTGTATATAATTAGTTGACACACTCTCGCTTCGCTGGGCGTACGATTATAATTTATTGCGGTACCAATTTTTTTTATGGGACTATCCTAAAATCCGTTCTTAGTGAGCATCTACATTGCAAAATGATTAACTTTACTAAATTTCAAGTCAATTGGGTGTATAGGTATAAAGAGATAAGACGTGATGAGTTAGTCAGTCAGTGATATATATAATATAGATTAGTAATTAAATTGTTTCCAAATCCAAATTACAATACAATACACAAAATGAAAAAACACAAAAACTAATAAGTTTTGGATATAAATTGAATTTTATCAAGTTTTGAGGCACTAGTATACATTTTCGAAGTGCCTGGTTTGTAAAGATTAAGAAAACTAGCTTTCTCTCTGATAAATAAAAGGCGTGCGTCGAGTAAAGGCATTTATTTGAACTGGTGACGGAAATGCAATGCGCGCTTACCGTCTAAAAACTACCCACTACATATCATAATATGCAACACCTCCACCCTTATTTTGTACTATACATAATGACTAAGAACATAAGTTATACTTAAACATAATTATTTTATATTGTTACAAATATTCTGCCTAAGAAAATAATATCAATGAACCTACTACTCAAATAAATATTACTTGTAACAATCATCTAAATCATATCGTCTGACTGGTTTACATACACGGCGAACACCACGGGATTCATTAGTGACATTGTTGTTCGAGCCATGATTATCTATTTTCCGCATATTGGGCACGTTAGACGTTGGCGAAGTTGCCGTTAATACAGTGTCAGTGTCGTCGGTTGGGTTTGGCGATGCGCCCTCCGGTACGGCCGCGCTTGGCCTGTTAACTGGCGCGTCGGACTGTTTGTCGTTGTTTACTGGAGACATTAGCGAAGGGCGGAATCGTTTTACAGGTGATTCGCGTATTGTGTGACTGTTACGATTGTTATTATTATTACGTGTTAAGTTTACTATTTTGGTTACATCGTTTGACACTCTTCGCTTTAGTTGGTCGATATGTCTGTGTTCCTCGGTTCCAGTGATAGATCTGACTTTGTAATCCGTACTACCTGTCCTCTCTATTATTGTCCCTTCCGTCCACTTATCAACGCCGCGATAGTCTCTAAACCAGACCTTCTCACCTGCCGCAAATTTTCTAATCGCTCCCTCAGCTGATGTTTCTGCTCGTTTCTGCCGCGCTTTTACTAATTCTTTCTGATCAGGTTTCAAACAATCTAAACGCATGCATAAATTACGCCCTATGCACATTTTTGCAGGTTTTTCACCGGTTGTGTGGTGTATTTCTATAAGCTAATAGGAATCTACATAAAGACGTGCGTATGTCTGCTCTACACTTAATTGCTTTTTTAATATTACGTTTACACATTTTAACGGCATTTTCCGCCGCCCCATTCGATACCGGGTGATATGGGGCTGAAAAAATTTGTTCAATTCCATTGGAACTTAAAAATTGTCTGAACTCGTTACTGAAAAATGGAGGACCGTTATCACTAACCACTTGTTTTGGTAAACCGAATCTCGCCCACATTTCTCGCAACTCCTTTATAACAGCTTTCGCTGTAGTGCTATTCATTTTAATTGCCTCTATCCACTTTGAATGAGCATCAAATACAATAAGGAAAGTTTGTCCCGCTATCGGCCCAAAAAATCTATGTGTATCCTGGTCCATGGGCGGTCTGGCCATGGCCATGAGCGCGGTGTGTGCGCCGGAGGGGCGTCAGCTACCGCTGCGCACACGGTGCAGGCACGGCACACTGCTTCTACAGCCTTGTCTATGCCCGGCCACCACACATAGCTCCGAACCAGCGCCTTCGTTTTTACTACCCCCATATGCCCCTCATGAAGCTCCGTAATAACTTTATCCCTGCAAGATTCTGGAATAACGACCCTATGTCCCCACATTACACAACCTAGTTCCACGTACAACTCATTTTTTCTGTTAATATATGGTTTTAATTCTCTCATTTCGATGTCGTTCGGCCAACCGTCATTAAAATATCTGACTACTCTACTTAAAATAATATCCGACGCCGTTTCTTTTTTTAATTTATGTGATTCCAGTAGTAACGCATCTGAAGCAAAATGTAAATATGTTTGTTCTGGGGTGTCTAATTCTTCCTTAGAAGCCCCTTGCTTATGCTCACTAATCAACCTAGACAAAACATCTGCTGTATTTTTGTCCGTGCGAATGTATTCTATATTAAAATCATAAGCGGATAACTTAATAGCCCAGCGTTGTAGTCGACTATCCGCCGTGTTGGTAATACCCGCCTGCGGTCCAAAGATTGTGACTAACGGTTTATGATCCGTACGTAAAGTGAACTTTCTACCAAATAAATATTGATGGAATTTGTCCATTGCAAATACTATCGCAAGGGCTTCTTTATGAATCTGACTATAGTGTTGTTCAGCGGAGGTGAGCGCGCGCGGCGCATACGCCACCACCAGCTCGCCTCACAGCAGCCGAGCCCACGCGAGCTGGCATCGCATGTTACTATGCTCTCCAACGACATATCAAAATGTGTCAACACTTCTGCACTACACAAAAGCTTTTTAATTTTATTAAAACACTTTATATGTGACATTGTCCATCTCCAATGTTTACCCTTTTTTAATAAGTCATAAAGAGGGGTAAAATGAGTACTTAAATTTTTTATAAATTTCCCATAGAAATTTACCATGCCTAAAAAACGATTTTAATTCCGATATATTACTTGGATGAGGCATACCTAAAATAGGCTTTAACTTTTCCGGGTGGACTCGAACACCCTTGTTATCTATTATGAATCCTAAATATTTTACTTGGGGAGCCATAAATTCACATTTTTCTTTTTTTATTTTCAATCCGTTAGTTTCCAAGATACTAAATACTTGATCTATACTTTTTAAGTGCGAATCCCACGATTTACTTTTTATTAGTATGTCGTCGTAAAACACAACCACGTCCGGCACATTTTTAAAGAGATTTATCATTATCTTTTGAAAAATTCCGGGACTAGAAGCGAGACCATACACTAGGCGGATGTATTTAAACAGTCCTCTATGCGTATTAATAACAGTGTAGTTTCTAGACGTTTCATTTAAAAGTAACTGATTCTATGCTTGTGAAAGATCTAGCTTGGTGAAGTAACGATTACCACTCAAACCACTAAATAAATCTTCTACTTTTGGAACCGGGTACCTATCGACCAACAAAGCTTTGTTCAGTGTCACCTTATAATCCGCGCACAGCCGTATTCCGCCGTCCGCCTTCCTCGCTATAACCAACGGCGTGGCCCAGTCCGAGCGGTCCACCGGCTCGACGACGCCTGCGCGCAGCATCGCGTCCAACTCTGCATCCACCCGCGAGAATAGCGCGTACGGCACGAGTCGCGCGCGGCAATAAATCGGCTGCGTTCCCTCGCGCATGTGCAGCTTGACCTCTTCACCAGTATACCTGCCCAATTTGCCGTCAAATAGATTCTCATGTCTGGAAATAATATCATTAAGCGAGTTGTTTTTACATGGTACCATATTATGTATTTCTGTACACTTACTTAGCTTAGGTATTTCTATACGCAATTCAGACAGCCACTGTCTCCCTAATAAACTAGTGCTACCCTTATTTATTACATATAAATCTAACTGTTTTACATTATTATTATACTCAACATTTGTCTCCAAGTACCCTATCGGATAAATAGCTGAACCATCGTAAAATTTAAATTTTAATTTACACGTTTTTAAAGGTAACTCCTTAAATAATTTAATGTATGTTGAATAACTTATACAGGATAATGCCGAGCTTGTATCGACTTCCATTTTTAAGGGTTTATTATTTATAATTATGTTTATACACACCGGTCTATACTTCGCTAAAGACACCTGATACATCGGTTCCTCGCCATCATCAGACGCGTTCTGATCATCCTCAGAGACGTCACCCGTCGCCGACCCGCTCAACCAGTGCGCCGCACCGGCCGCAGTGTGGGTGCCCGCGCTAGCGCTCGCTCGAGCAGGCATCCGCATACCGCGTGCCGCCGCCGGCCCCGCCCCGCGGCGCTGCTTCCCGCCGTCCGCGCTGTGGCCGAGCGCGCGACCTCTGCGTGACCTTCCTCGCGCACCGTTTGAATTTGAATTATCCGATGTCATACGACGATTGAATTCCTTCTTCATGCATACTCTTCGCAAATGGCCTTTTTTCCCACAGTAACTGCATTCAAAATTTTTATACCTGCAATTTTGTGAGCTATGTTCGTTGCCACCGCACGCTGAACAATTTCTGTTTCCTAACTTATGTATCTTCTCGCTAAGTTCCCGGTCCGGATCTTGCTCCCGCGAGCCCTCCACAGCTCCCGCATCCCGCTCGGCTGCCTCTAGGGTATTAGCTAACTGTAGCGCTTTTTATAATCAAGATCATTTTCTGCAAATAACCTCTGTCGAATAAAATCACTCCGCAGACCGCACACAAACTGATCTCGTAGGTTTTCCTCTAAGTTAGTTTTAAACTCGCAATATCTAGCCATCTTTTTCAAGTCTGCCACGTAGTTCACTATCGATTCGCCTGCTACTTGCCGTCTTTGACGAAATCTGTACCGTTCTGCCAGGATTGACGGTGTCGGTTGCAGATGTGCACGCAGTAGATCCACCGCGACCGCATACGATAGACTTGACGGTTTCTTAGGACTCGCCAACGTAGACAACAATTCGTATGTTTCTTCACCGATGAGCGCGATTAAATTTGGTAACTTTAAATCGTCCGTTATTTTGTTAACCACAAAATACATTTCTAACCGATCCACATATGCTGACCAGTTGCCGGTTTTCACATCAAAGTCCTTGATTTTGCCTACAGACATTGTTGCCACTATTGTCTACGACACGATCAAATAAAATTATTCCACATTGAACCACGTTTTATCCTCGTCGCCACTGATAAATAAAAGGCGTGCGTCGAGTACAGGCATTTATTTGAACTGGTGACGGAAATACAATGCGCGCTTACCGGCTAAAAACTACCCACTACATATCGTAATATGCAACACTCTCAACGTTTTATTTCGTACATATAAGTATCACATATACATGGCGTCACGCCTGTCATCCCTGAGAGGGTAGGCAGAGTTCAAAGAACAGCGAGTTATTGGGACCGCGATTATTAAAATATGTGTAGGAGAAGGGGTCGGCCATGCTGAATAAGAAGTCAAGGATTACAAGACAATATTTAGTTTTATTAATTATAAATTACACCAAGGCACTTTTATAATCAATGATAATAATTAATTTCAAATTAATTATTTGTGAGCGTCTAGGATAAGCTAGCTTGATTTAACCAGTGCACCGCCGAGTCACCCCAGAGCCAAGACTGCCCGTTCCATTTTTTTGCGCCCAGATGCAAAGTAAAGGGATATCCTCTCGGAAGCGAGGGAGGGAGGTGGTGAATGAACAGGAGGTGACCCCCCTTAGGGAAAGGGGGCGCAGTGCCCGCTCCGTTGATGCGCGGTCATTTTATATCCGTTGGAAAACAAGTCGAGTAGAAGGGCGGTGGGGGAAATTGAGTGGCGCGCTGGATGGTGTAATCAGTGCACGTGTTGTTTACAATTTTGCTGTGCCGGCGTACGACACCGTCGTCATGCCATCATATGATATAGATGGTTAGCCTATCGCCGCATGATTGCAAACTTATCAACTTATTAGTTACTACGATATTATGCTAGGCAAGTATGGGTTTTATTTGTGGTAAACACGTATCTGTATACGTGTCAAAGTGTGTAGCCTGTTCGACTTCGTGAATTTCAAGAATTATACTACATTTGGTAAATATGTTCCTGTATTTGTTACTCCGAACTTCCATTTACGTCATTATATTTTTATAACAAAATATCGGAAATTAGAAATAAGTTAATGTTAATATTACCGTTTATGAAATGTACACTGCTGAAAATAGCCCCTCCCCCTCCCCCCCCTCTCGTAGACTGCTTTGACAAGGTGTCGCTATTTACTTTTCATTATACGCCAAAATTGTCACGCTTGGCAATTTAAAATAATATACAGTGTATTTAAGCAGTAAAATTTTTATTTTCAAATGAAATACAATTCAATAAAACCATGAAAACTGTTGTAGCACTTGACGGACCTATCGAGATCAAGTGCTAAACAATACGAGTATGCTTGAGACTGAGTATTTGCTGCCCATTTTAAAACAATTCCAGGCAGAAGAAACTGAATAGTTAAAATAATATTTAATTGTTGTTATGTACTGAACAGAAATTCTCGTTATTTATGTGTTTCGTTATTATCATCAACATTGTTACTTACAAGTCCACTGCTCAACATATGGCTCCCCCAAGGAACGCCACAAAGAACGGTCCTAAGCCTCCTGCATCCATCGACTTATGTTATTTTTTGTTGTCCATGTGTTACCAGATTGTCACGCCATCTAGTGGGGGGCCGCCCTACACTTCACCTAACGGTACGAAGTTGCCACTCGAGAACCTTTCTTACCCTTCGGTTGTTAGTTCTTCGTTCTATATGGCCGGCCCAATGCCACTTCAGCTTACTAATTCATTGGGCTATGTCGATTTCTCTGGTTTTACTGCGGATATACTTATTTCTAAGTTTATCATGCAGAGAAACCCCGAGCATTGCCCTATCCATAGCTCCCTTAGCGACCTTGAAGTTCCTCCTACGGCCAGCTGTAAAGTATTAACTCCCAGATCTATAAGTCATCACTGGCAACACGCTTTCCATAATCAAATTTCCATAAAAACAAAAAATTTCCATTTATCAAAATAAAACCGTGTATCCCGTAACTAAAATAAAATGTAGAAAAGAAAAATTATATAAAAAATATCTACATATTAGGTACTACGTATCACTATGTATCACTCTTTTTACATTTCATTAAGTTGCAGTTTATGAAAAGAATATATAATTGCAACATCTTCATTTCTTTCGAACTTCCCGGTCAATCGTTTTGTGCCAACACATTTTGAAGAAGTGAGTTAACAAAAAAGTGAAGTAAGTGGCGCAGTGAACTGAGTTAGCGCAATTGCGTGGCTCAGCGCTGTTACTCGTGTCAATTTCAGGTATACCCGACGAGAAGATAGGTAGTAATCTCGCGAACGGTGCCCAGCCGAGTTGAATCCGTCGATTGACCTCTCGCTCGAAGTTGGACTTACCTAGTTGAAGTTTTTGTCCCAGGTACTCATTAACAACTTCGAGCGTAATGCTTCCAACAACTAGTGGCATAGGTGTGACATTGAAGTTACACATAAACTTTGTTTTGTCCTGCATTGAAACTGCGCTATACTGAAAGTTTAGTGCAGTAACAACGTACTGCACTAAACTTTATATTACTTAAAATGATTAATTGCGTAATCATGTGTTATGATAAATTTAAAATTGCCTCCTTCACCTTCATCTATCAAAACTGTACGACAAATTTCAAGCTTTGTGTCTATTCCTTTTTTGTTCATCTGGTTAGCCTCAGGTTGTTTAACTGTGTATTAATAAATAAAAGTCTTGCAAATAGTAAGTAATCCGTTTTAATTACAACAGGTTATGGGCCCAGAATGCTCTAATCTGCCGTATGTTATTGTGCAATTAATTAATCATTCAAAATTATCAGTATTTAGTTATTATCAGTGTTTCTTAGTACAACAGTTATAAACCTATAAAAATGGGTATTGAAAGCTCTGTTATGAAGATAACTACTGATATGATAACAACAAAACTGCTTAAAGAAATAAAATCAACTGATTCAGAAACTACTCCATTTTACACAAAGAATACCAAGTTACCTAGTAAACCTAATCTACAAAATCAGAAGAAATTTTAATTTTAGACGCATGTAAATTTTAATAACATAAATAAACTAACAGACAGTACTGATAGAGTTAAATTAGTTAAAAATAAAAACAAAATGATACGTGAACTGTGTCAAAAATGAAAACAGTCCAGGCTGCCATTTCCAGCTGAAGGAAGAGAGAGAATAAACATTTCGACATCTGTGGACTACTGGAGGTCAAATTACTTGGAAGAGCTAGGTACTTCCTTTCATTCAATGATGATTATACCAGTAAAGGATTTGTATATTTTTTATATAGCAAATCAGAGATTTTTATGATATTTAAAGAATACAAAACATTAGTAGATAATCAGCTTCACTTAAATATAAAGTATATACGTATTGATAATGGAAGGGAGTACTTGGGTAAATAGTTCTTAGATTACCTAGAGCAATCAGGAATTATTCATCAAAATTCTAATACATATGCTCCTCAACAGAATACTTTGGCCAAGCGAATGAATATTTCACTCATGGAAAAAGCACTCTGTATGCTAATTAACTCTGATTTAGAGAAACAATACTGGGCAGAAGCAGTTGCTACAGCTGTCTATATCATTAATCGTTGTTCAACAAGTGAACACTCATATGCTACACCTGAAGAAATATATTCTGACAAAAAACTTGATGTGAGTCATTTAAAAGTTTTTGGATGTAAATACATGGTTAAAGTGGCAAAAAATAACTGGATGCTAAAGCAAGTAAAATGACTTTTGTTGGTTATTGTGATAAAAGCAAAGGTTACAAGTTAATAAATCCAAAAACTCGTGATGTAATTATAAGTAGAAATGTTGTATTCATGGAAAATTAAACAAAAAACAACAACAAAAACATGTAGTGGTGCCTTTAACTCCAGTAGAAATGAATAATACGAGATTTAAAATAAAGCATTTAATGAACAATCACAATTACGAGAAAATTCACTAGATGGTTCTCAATCAAATAATATAACTACAATAATGAGCAGTGATTAGTTTCAATCTGGTGGAGACTATGTATATTCCTGAAAGAAAAATTGAATTAGCACAACACAGTAACGGTACAACTAGATCTATGAAATCAAAAAAAGAAAGTAATACTTAATTCTGTAAAAGTGGAGTTCCAGATGACCACGACGTATTGCAGATATATGCTGAAGCTGTATCATCAAGAAATTGAGATAAATGGAAACAGCCAATGAAAGAGGAACTAAAAGCACATGAGCAACATGAAACATGGACGTTGGTAGAGAAATCACCAGGGTCAAAGACAATTGGGTGTTAATGGGTCTTCCGTTTAATAGATGAGCCATCTGGTGTTGTGTACAAATCCAGACTCTTTGCAAAGGCTGTTCACAAAATTATCTAATAGATTACACGGAAACATTTTTACCGACAATAAGATATGACTCTGTGCGAATTATACTTTCAAAAGTATGTCAATATTACCTAGAAATGATACAGTTTGATGTCAAAACTGCTTTTCAAAGAATATATATATATATATATATATATATATATATATATATATATTTACATTACATGAGTAATCTTGCGTCCGACATGGGTGAAATTACCGATGATGTTGCGTACGACCGACTTGTTGCGTCCAGTATACATACGGACGCAAGATCGACGCACCCTGAAAATCAGCCAAGATACTTCATATTATCTAAACCAATCAAGTAAACCATCTGGGAAAAAAATTGACATGGACGTTATTTCATCATTGCAATGAATTCCGGCGAATATTTTAGTTCCGCGACTTGCCTTACAACATTTGTGGGTCGCTACTTCTCAGCGTATATCAGCGCTGTGTATATTCCACTTTTTTCTCCAACTATTACTCCGCGTAACCTAATACCGTATATTTTAGAGATTTTTAATTTTTTTTAACTCAAATCGATGATTTAATTACATCCGCAAAGTGAGCTCATGATATGGGCTGTACGGGGAAGTAAAGGCGAAAGGGGGCGGGAGAGTCTTACGATTCGGGCTCGGGCACGTGGCGAATATTCTTTTACTTGCTAATGGTCGCTAGTCAGTCATTTGGAGTCTGTTTGGAGCGATCGCTGCATAGTCGTAAAAGTGAATTGAGAATTTTGAGATCGTTTTGTTTTTTCTAAACATTTATTTGAATTGTGGATTTACTGATTGTACTGATTTCATTTAAAAAAATAAACAAAAACAATATTTGATTAAAGCAATTTTTATTTTATTTGTTTGAAAAAGCGTTTACAAAAATATCAGAAAGCATTTATCTTACAACTCCTCAAGCGTCTGCTAGATATAAAAATAGAGAAATAGCTTGTATGTAACTAAGGTAGGCGCGCAAATTAGGAGCAGCGAGGCGAGCGGCGAGCGTTCGGATGAGTCGTAAAGGCGTTTACAGTGGTACGGCTCTGTGCGGCAGCTTTTGCTGTCGCACGGGTGGGCTGGATCTAAACGGGGTGGTACACGATCTCACAGACTATCAGCGTAAACTAGACGTCTACTTTTGCGTTTTACCTGGTAAGTGCAAGTGACCGGAGGCCCAAGTCCCCCCCCCCCAAACAGGGTAGTGGAGTTAAATAAAAAACTACCCTCCTGGGGTACCAGCACCTCTAATGATGGAGATTCCCCGCTGATCATTCACGCCCACGCTACCATACTGTTCCTGGCACCTAAACAGGATAGTGGAACTAAATAAAGTACTACTCCAGGAGGGTTACCAGCACCTCTAATGAAGGAGATACCCCGCTGAACATCCACGTCCACGCTGCGTTACTCTTCCTGAGCGTGGGTGAAAGCCGGACTTGCTCTTTCTTACTGAAACGCAGGTGTCCTAACCGGTTGATACTTTGTATCCCTCTTAGTCGGGATACATATTAGAACATTCCTTTGTGCCCCGTGCTGGAATTAGCGTATACGTGAGAGAGGGTTTCTTTTTCAACGTCTCAGCAGCCTTGAATATATGGACCTGTAAATCCTACAGCTGCGCGTAGACAGCGACAAACATCCCCGCGTATACGGGTGCCTCTATAGGTTTTATATAAGTAATGCTGACACAGACCTACTTATCGTCCACTTCTAAATGCTGCAGACATGGCTGAGCATGGTAGAACTGGGACAGAATGATCTTTGTTTGATCTTCGCCGTAAAATCTCAACGTTGTTGCATATTCTGTCGTTGATGTGGTACTTCAGGCACTCCTCTCCCTGGACTTTAACAAGTCGAGTGGGCCTAATGGAAACACTCCTATTGTGCTGAAGACGTGAACATATGCTCCGGAGTTGGAAACGGTTTTAACGCGGCTTTTCCGTTACTCCTATTCTCTAGGCGTAGTCCTGAATTCATGGAAGATAATTTTGGTACATGTGATCCCTAAAAAAGGTAACCGCTGAGCCCCGTCTAACTACACGCCTATCGCCATCATCTCCTTCTTCTCCAAAATAATGGAATCTATTATAAACTGCCAGCTTTTGAGGTACCTTGAGGCTTTGGTTGAGGACTCATGGATGGACGGAGGCGGTAGAGTCCACGGTGGAGGCATTGATCGTTAGTTTGGAAATTGCGAAGACCTTCGATCGGGTTTGGCACACGGCGCTTCTTTAGAAGCTCCCTTCTTATGGACTTCTCGAAAAGTTGTACAATTAGATCACCAGCTTTCTTGTAGATCGCAGCATCAAGGTTGTAGTAGACATGCTCCGATTACAAGCGTATTAATACTGGTGTTCCACAAGGCTGCATGGTGTTACCAACGCCAGTACTTCTGCGTATCAATGATATGTTGCAACCCGGTTAAATTCATTGCTATGTGGACCACTAGTGATGCTTTATACACCGGTCGTGCCAATATTTCTCAGGAAAACATCACCAAGTTTTTTTTATAGAATAAGGGTAACAAACGAGCACACAGCTGATGGTAAGTGGTTGCTGTGGCCCATAGACATCTATCTTTGTTTGCGAATTAAAATGCAGATGCGTTGTCAGCCATTAGGACTAAGATAGAATGTCTCTTTTCCAATAAAAAGGGTCTCCGGTTCTCTACACTCACCATACGAAATACAGCAGCATTAAGCTGATATTTTAGGCTGGTATTGTGTGAGAGCGTGGTCCTTTCCTGGTCAAGCCGACCCAATCGTGCTACAACTATACTATTAATATAGCTGAAGCATGGCTCTACCATGTAAAAAAAGTACCGGAACAAACTTGTGTCTGAAGGTGAGACTTTGTTGAACAAAATCTTGGATTGAGGGCGACAAAATTCAGTCCAGTTCAATCCCCAGAAGACACAAGTTTGCGCGTTTACCGCTAAAAGAACCCCTTTCCCCTTTGTCGTATCTCCTCAGTTTAAGAGTACTCCCTTTGTTGCCACAGCCAGTATCGGAATGCTCGGCGTCGACATATCGAATGACGTGCAGGGAAGAGAAGGCAAATATGGCCTCTCTTTTTCTCTCCAAAAGCTTGGCGTGCTCAGCAGAGCGCAACAGAATTTCATGCCGGCACACTGCCTGCAACTTTACAAGGCGCAGGTTCGGCCTCACATGGAATATTGTTCCCATCTCTGGGCGGAGGCTCCCCAGTGCCAGCTCCTTACATTTGATCGTATCCCGCACAGAGTGCTTCGAATTGTCTTTGACCGAGCTCTTTCTGAGCGCTTTAACTCACTGGCACTGGGATAAGATGTTGCATCTCTGCCTATTTTTTCGCATCCACCACGGAGAGTGTTATGGGGAATT
Organism: Parnassius glacialis; assembly: GCA_033319125.1. Taxonomy (NCBI): domain Eukaryota; kingdom Metazoa; phylum Arthropoda; class Insecta; order Lepidoptera; family Papilionidae; genus Parnassius; species Parnassius glacialis. Next base: position 5,255,348 of record JAVANC010000011.1, read on the forward strand.
GTTCAGACTTATTGCAGCCGCTCAATTCACCATTGCACATCGCGACAAAGCTCGCGATACGATCCATACCATCTTGATGATTGGCCATCCACCACTGCGCTATTTACAAGAATTTTTTTTTTCTTCCTTGCACAACTTCCTTGTGGAATCGACTACCACCAGCGATTTTTCTGGAACGATACGACTTCGGGACCTTCAAGAAAAGAACCTACACTTTTATTAAAAGGCCTATAAGGCACCTGCGATTACCTTAGTGTTGCAGATGTTCACGGACGGCAGTCAAAACTTACAATTAGGTGAGCCATATCTTCGTTTGCCCACTCTTCAATAAAAAAAGTAAAAAAGATTCCTTCGGAAGAAATCTTACTTTCCACAGCTCATCACGCATAACAGTTGCACTAAGAAAACTGCTATGATTTCATACGGGATAGTGACGGTCTCAAGGTAAACGCATTAAGTGAGCAAAACAATTACACCATATATACAATATAATATATTATAATAGTATAGAATATACAAAGTGCCACATTATTATCGTCATGAATGGACGCATGAAGTAAGCAAACATACAAACCATATACGGAATATACAGAGTGCCAGATCATTTCCGCTATGAATGGACGCATGAAGTGAGCATAACATAGGAACCATATACGAAATACACAGAATGCCACATCATTTCCGTCATGAACGGACGCATGAAGTGAGCAAAACAAACAATATATGCACGGAATATATTTATTTATTTATTTATTTATTTACTCTTTATTTTACACCAGAAAACAAAACAAAATCGAATACAATTAAATCTAAAATAGAAAATGTACAGCAGGCGGTCTTATCACTCTGAAAGTGATTTCTTCCAGACAACCTTAGTGTAGAGAACTGCTGTAAACAATAGTTAAAAATAGAGAGGGGCGTACAAAATAAAAATAAAAAATATGAAAATACATACAAATAAAGGAAAGTGAAGATTATGTATGATATAATATAATCGATTAAATAAAAAGAGTACAAAAAAGGAAAAGTGATTTATCTAATAGCGTTCTAAGTAATACGATTTAACAAGACTTTTGAAAGAATGAAGAGATTGAGCGCGACGAATGTGGAGAGGTAAAGAGTTCCACGTACACACTTTTGTTTCTCCAAACCATACCGAATATCATCAGTGATTTGTAAAAGTGCAGTAGTCGTACTATGGCCAGGACGGAAACCGGATTGCAAAGGATTTAAAAGATTATGTTTTAAAAGATAGATGCTTAATTGATTGTGCACAAGACGTTCAAGAACTTTGGAAAGGAAAGGCAAGATAGAGATAGGTCTTTAATCAGAAAAACTAGACGGATTCGACTTTTCGGAAGAGGAACTACAAATGCATCTTTCCAAGCTGAAGGGAAAATAGAAGAGTTCAGTGAATTATTCAGGATGGAAGTGATTACAGGTGAAAGGAGATCAACGAGAGGGATGACCATTTTCCGACTAATGCAGTAACTACCAATAGAATTTGAATGGATGGACAATATGGCTTTCATAACATCACAACTGTTAAATTGACTAAAACTAAAAACAGAGTTGTCCGGAGCAGGAGCTTTTGAAAGATAATCCAAAGTATTGTGTTTTGCTTTATCGTTAATGCAAGACGAAGGTGAGAAATGCAAATTAAGTTGATTAAGATCAAAGTTAACGTGAGTGAAATTTTGTCGTAATTTCCCAACTCCTAAAGACTTAAGAAATTTCCAGACCCTAGCAGGGTCATGATCTTGTACTGATTCATGGATATGGCGTCTTTGTGCTTTTCTACACAAATTGTTGCAACGATTCCGTACTAATCTATACTTCTCTCGATTCAGGTCGCAAGGAACTGACTTGTATTTCGCTTTGGCACAATTTTTAATGTGGATGATTTTTTTATATCATCAGTCAGCCAAGGAGAGGGAGGATGCTTTACACGCACTGGACGAACAGGAGCCTGAACGTTATAAAGCTGAATTACCAAGGAGTTGAGCAAAACTACCTGTTCATCAACAGTGGAAGCATTGACGACTACACTCCAATCAATTTTTCGAGCGTCATTTAAAAGCTGCTTCAAATCCAAGTCACTAAAGTTACGCTGAAGTTCGATCCTTGATTTAGCTTTAGGGGGACGGATTTTGTAAGACAAGTATAAAAGGTCATGATAGGAAAAAGAATCAGCAGCATATTGCCCAAATTTATGAACAAGGTCAAGTGAAGACATTATGTCGAGAAGAGAAGGGGCACAGTTCGGGAAAAAGTGTGTGGCAGAAGTAGGAAGAAGTTTTAAATTTGTTGCTTCGATAACAGATTTTAGTTTTATTAATCTGGTGTTGGTTTTTAAAAGACAAGTATTAAAATCAGCCATAATTATACTATGACAATAGATAGGTGTAAGATTTTCAAGAATATTTTCTAAAGTGGTGAAGTAGTCAACAGTGAGAGAGGAGCTGTAAAAGACTCCGAGAAGTAATTTAGTATGACCGAGAAGAACTTCGATAAAGAAAAATTCAGCTTCGCCTCCAGTCTGAGAACCAGTTGAAACCTGAATTACTGAATACGGTATATGAGAGCGTAGATAAATAGCATACACCGCCACCGCCCCGATCGGTACGGATACAGAGTGCCATGTCATTTCCGTCGTAAACGGACTCATGAAGTGCTACATACAAACCATATACGGAATATACAGTGTGCCTCATGCTTTTAATCATCAAGACGTCCGTCCTAAATGAGCAAGAATTATTCAAAATTGAATATCGCCCTGTCGAACATAAACGAAATTCCTATTCTACTATGTTATTTGTTAACAGATAAAAATAACTCTGAAAGTCTGAAGGTCTGAAAGAAGATGTAGTGACAAAACTTGAGAAAGGTATGCTGAGATGGTTTGGCCATGTCGAGAGAATGAATGAAGAACGATTGACGAAAAAGGTGTATAAGGCGAGTGTGAATGAAAGTGTTGGAAGGGCTAGACTTAGGCGGACGTTTCTAGATCAAATCAAGGACGTCTTGAAAAAAGGCCAGGTCAAGAGTACACTAAACCAAAGAGCATGTATGAAGGGAATAATGAAAGTGGACGAAGCGAAACAAGTATGTAAGGATCGTAGCAAGTGGAAAGAAGTGGTCTCTGCCTACCCCTACGGGAAAGAGGCGTGATTATATGTATAAATTAACAATATTCACTCTCTAAACATTTGTAATTCTGCCGGAAATAGAAGACGCAATAAGTATCTATCGTAAAAAGACGCAAGAAGTCGTCAGCGATGTATATATATATATATATATATATATATATATATATATATAAATCTATCCTAAGTAATATATGCCCCACTGAACTATGTATGTAAACTGAATAGCCTAATAATGCTGAGTGTAGCCCTTTTATAACAGACCCACACACAAAATAAAATTTTGATAGTAATGATTTTATTTAGGTTTTATTTTTCTTTTGGTCTGTAGTTATAAGTTTTTTAGTGCAGAATATCTTTTGTAACATGTGTGTGGGTGTTTGATGTAATAAATAATTTTTCTTTCTATGTGGCTTAAGACAAGCACCACGTTGCTGGAATAACAAATTTGAAAGTGTACTTAGGCAATTTGGCTTTATAAATAGTCAGTCCGATCTATGTGTCTATACAGGTTGTATAGATGGAACCAAAGTGTATCTCTTACTCTATGTTGATGATGGATTGATAATCTCTAAAGAGAAGCTGTTATTAGTTATTAAATGTTATATGATAGTAGTATTAGTTGTTAAATTTTTACAGATCTACATCGAAATGACTAAGCATTTGCTCTTCTCCTTTAATGGTAATTCCTTTATCTCTCCTTGAACTCATTTCATTTATTTAAACATTGTTACCAATTTTAACACGCGTTTATTAATTTCGCGTATATCTATCTTTCTATGTAACTTCCTTTAATCTAATTTTCGCCAAATTATAGATGGCCGATCGAATTGAAAATTTGCAGTACATTTATGTTTACGCCTAAATTTGGTCATGTTGAACGTCATACAATCACGTTCGACTTCGTGAGTCGCACGATGGCCCCAGGTGTCACGCGCATCGAAGGGAGGGGGAACGGTAGGCAGTTTTCCAGCGTGTGACACTCGTGGGCGAGAGGCAGTAGTTCGACGGCGGCTGGGCAGTGAATTAGTGCCTTTGGATGCCCGCCGCTGAGGTTGCGCGAGACCGTGTTTTGTTTTTGATTAGGGTCTAGAATTTTGGATATTGTGCGCGTGACTTCGATCCGTAATTGGGTTTCGTGAAAACCGCCTCAGATTTGGTTGACTCAGGTTTAAGTTCCTGGACAAGAGGCCTTTATTGGGTTTTACGGATTAAGTAACTTCTGTGAAAGTAATTGTGCAAATTAGATAGTGAAGGTGTGTTGAAGTGCCTTTTGTAATACTCAACTTGTTCGAGTAAGTGGAATTTTGCTTGCGCGCCGATTAGAAATACGGTTAGAATTTGAACAGCGCATTCCCCTTTGAGGTCGTTTCCCGGTTGATCGTTTTGGAAAACATTGTAACTGATCCAACGCGTTAAGTCCCCTTTTTGTGTGTTGACGGTTTGTTCGTTTACGTGTCACTCAACAAGGCGTATTTATGATTCTTGTCGCGGCGTGGTATTTGATATCGAACGAAGGAACTTAGTTGTGTTCAACGCTAGGTCGTGTGGCTCATGAAGAGATTGCGTTAGTTCCCTTTTATAATTTTGTGATAAGTGAACCCGGGACATTGAAAGTTGAACTTTGAACTACTGTCCGTTACGTTGTCGGGTATCACATGTTCGATTCTACGATGAATGTGCAATTAGGCGAGTTTAAGTTAGTTAAATGTACAATGAAGCTAATAGACTGAAATAGTGACAATGAAGAAAGAAATGGTCCAGCGATGGAGCCTGCTGGAGCGATGCATCATTTTGGAGCAGCCTGGAACTCGGCCGCTGCTGGTCGCCTAAGCTTGCTCAGGTCGCATACATTTACACATCACTGTACACTACTCGCCATCTATTATTACACACGCTTGGGGCCTGCCCAAGCGTTGGTGCGAAGTTAGTTTCGGATAATGGTAAGTACTATGTGATTCTAGCTTTCTCCCATATAGTTTATTGTGATAGGACATTTCCATGTCGCCATTTTGGCCCGACCTGCGTCTGCTCGTGAAGTCTTCTGCTCATGGGCCCCAGAAGATTTGATCCTTGCTAGAGCAGCTGTAGGCCGTAACAATTTATTTAATAACTTTATTCTAGTTTCTTGCTCAGGGTCACCAGAATATAATAAAATAATTATCAGCATCTTCACAGCTCATGATCAATGCGTGTTGCTTAAGTTTATTTTCTTGCGATAAAGCTTTTATTTCACTTACATGTTTAGTCCTTTATTCTATTGTATAAAATGTATTTCTATATGTTTGTAATTGAAATGTATTTGTATATTTATAGAGTATATAATTATATGTATGTCGTGCGTACTTTCAAATAACTGCTACACGCCTACCCATCCTCACAGGTCATCATATTCTCTGCAGTGAGGTTGAGGTATCGCTTCTAAGCGATAAGGCTTCCAATTTTATCTTTATAAAATTTGTTGTTTTGTTTTCTTAATTTTTGGTGTAAAATTAAGTATATTTCAACATTCATTACAACTCTGCGAGGCCGCTTGTTCGATTTTCACATGGCACAAGTATTGTATGGTTTACAAATTTTTTCGGGTCTAGATATTTATCCATGTGTGATTAATGTATGTTAAGATAAAGAAAAACATCATGAGAAAACCTGCATATTTGATTGGTTGATTGATAAAAAATATTGACTGAAGCAACGCGGCAGACTAATTGCCACATCGGCCATAACCCTCTCAGTAATGAAAGGAGACCTATTCCCAGTAGTGCAACGTATATAGGCTGTAAGTTTTTTTTTTTTTATTAAAGCATCACCAACATTTGTATACATTGTTAAAATTATAATTTACATACATACGTAGATAGGGTATTACTTTAAATGCTACAAACTATTATAGGTGATTACAACATGCACTGGAATATACATCAAGAATATTACATAGTTACAGAAAACCAAAACTTTAAAAAAAAATACAAAAACTTAATCTATTACATTTGCATTATGTTTGAGTAGTTCTTTTCTGAGCTTGTTAGGTGAGTCGGAATTAATATCAAAAGCATGAGGAAGTTCATTTATCAATTTACTTAACCTAGAGATCGGGGAATTTGCGCCAAATACTGTTTTACGAAGAGGTGATCTAATAGTAATTACTCTCTTACGGGGGTATCTATGAGGTACGCGAAATTTTATCTTACTCAACAATTGAGGGCAGTTAATTTTATTATTTAATAATTTGCTTACGAAGAGTAAGTCGGATATTTGTCTACGATTAGCCAAGGATGTAATTTTGAAAAAAGATAGCAGTTTTTTATACGAAAAAAGTTTCTTTTTTGAAATTCGATTTGAGTATACTAAATGCCACATGAATCTTTTTTGTATTCGTTCTAAGCGTAAAGAATGCGTTGCATAATGTGGTCTCCAAACTACAGAACAGTATTCTAAGATACTTCGTACTAAATTGTTGTAGAGCATTATTTTGATTTTATTGCTGTGGAAAAATTTAATATTTCTGTAAAGAAATCCTAACATTTTGGTGGCACGTTTTGTAATATATTCCATATGTGGCACGAATGTGAGTTTGCTGTCAAATATGACGCCTAAATCCTTGGTCTCTTTTAGTTCCTGTAAATTATTATTGCCTATGTGATAACTGTAGTAAACTAGATTCATTTTCCGAGCAAATTTTACGTAGAAACATTTTTTTGCATTGAGTTCCATCTTATTCAAATTACACCAGTGAAAGATATTGTCAAGATCACACTGGAGTTTACGTGCATCATCTGTCGTTTCAATTATTCTGCAAAATTTTAAGTCATCAGCATACATGTAAGATTCAGAAAATTTTAGGCACAAAGGTAGGTCATTAATATAAACATTAAACAGAAGTGGGCCCAGGTGAGATCCCTGTTGTACGCCAGATGTGATTTTACGCAAACTCGACTTAAAGCCATTGATGACCACATAAAAAGTACGGTCGGTTAGATAAGACCAGATCCATTGCATTAAACCATTACAGATTCCATATGCGGACAGTTTTTTTAGGAGTACACTATGTGAAATGCGATCAAAAGCCTTACTAAAATCCGTGTATATGACGTCAACTTGTTTATTGGCATCAAGTGCTTCATAAAGAGTTTCAGTGAAGCTTACCAGATTAGAGTTTGTTGATCTACATTGAACAAATCCATGTTGCTTGTCACTAAGTAATTGCTTAAAATGATCTTGTAGAAATGGACATATCAAAGCTTCAAAAATTTTAGCAAATTATGACAGTATTGAAATGGGCCTGTAGTTTTTTACTGAATCTTCATTTCCCGATTTATGAATAGGAATAACCTTTGCAATTTTCCATTTAGCCGGGAACATGCCTGTTGAGAGTGATTTATTGTAAATTAATGACAGGGGTGAAACTAAATATTTAGCACATGCCGCTATAAAAACGGGTGGGATCCCATCAGGGCCGGGACCTTTATTACAGTCAATACTTTTTAATTTGTTTAAATGTGATTCGTTATCGATAACAATAGGCGAAAGATGTAGACTATAGTTTTCTAAATAATTTAAATAATTAGAGAGAACGTAATTATTCGAAGCATTGTCAACCCCATCAGTATATACAGATGCAAATTGAGATGAGAATAGTTCACATACTTGTTCCCCATCTGTAGCAGTTACATTTCCGTCAGACATTGAAATAGGGTATGCACTAGTACCTCCGCGTTTGTTTTTTATGAATGACCAAAATGATTTTGAATTAGTGGCTATTTGCTTCTCCAAGTTGCTAATGTAACGATTATAGCACTCTGTTGCCATTCGTCCACAACGAGAACTTAATAATTTTAACTCTAATTCATCCATAGGATTTCCATATTTTTTAAACCGACACCTGATTTTATATTTATCTTTAAGGGTTCTAATGAGATTTTTATCAAACCAGGGTGGGTATTTATTATTTCTTTTTTTCTTCTCAGGGACAAACTTTGCAATAATGGCGTTAATTTTGCAATAGAATGTTTCAAGCATGACATCTACACTATGATGACCCTTAAAAATATTTTCCCAATTGCACTTTGACAATTCCTTATTTATCTTTTCATAATCCCCTTTGTAAAAGTTTAACTCAATAATATTATTATTAAAACAGAGTTTTGTTTCATTAATCAACGTAATATCAACCTCAAGAGGTGGATGTAATTGATCAATAATACTTAATGAGTTATGAGAACGGCTCACAGTACAAGATGGCAAGTTAGATAAAACAAGATCGAGAATTCGGTTTGACGCATTAACTATATGATTAAGTTGTTGTAAACCATTTATATGTGTAAAGTCAATTAAAAATTGATTTAGTCTTGTTAGTTTGTTATCATTCACGACATGACCTAACAAACTCCAGTTAATACTAGGTAAATTAAAATCACCAATTATACAATGACTATCACATTGTTCTAAAACAAAACTACAATTATCGAAAAAATGCTCTAACAAAGAATAATGTACTGGTGGCGGTAAATAAACGACACAAAGAGCTATCTTGCGAATAGTTTTTGAAACCGTTGCATCTATTACAACCCAAAGATCTTCAACTTTAGATTCCCACTCAAACATGCGACGAGACTTTATTTTTCTGGATACAGCGATTAAAACTCCACCTCCATCTTTTTTAAAACAATATTCAGCATCCTCTCTATCCTTTCTGTAGACAATATATCGTTGATCAAAAAGCTCATTATTAAGAACAGATTTATTTAACCAAGTTTCCGTGAGTACTACTACATCGTAATCGCAACAATGAATTTGCTGATAAAAAAAGTTAGTTTTTGTTCTCAAACCCCGCGTATTTTGATAATACAAAGAACAATGGCAGACTTTCATACATAAAATTAGTTGAGAAGAAATGGTAGCGTCTATATACCAAAAATATCTTAAAATGTTAAGCCTCAGTCCCTTAATAACTCTGTCAAAGAATTTTGTACTGAGAAGGCGTCAAAAAAAAGATATTTACGTTTGAACTTTTTAGGTTATGTCCTATGTCACTTGGAAAGTCATGCTTCCTGTAGTTATTTGATGTTAGCTTAATACATAATACATAATTGAGAGTTTTTAGATTATTGTATCTCTATTATATATTTGCATACTATAAATGTAAATTTCTGGCATGGCTCCAGGTCTTTTTTATCATAGTGACATTCTCAGAAGGGCTAGAACCCAGAGCCGTAAAGCCAGTAAAAAAACAGTGACATTTTATTTTAGCTAGTGTTGGCATAACATTAAATGGAATTGTTACATAGTACTATGATTGAGATAATGTATTATTGTAGGAAATTCTTTGTAAGAGACTTATTCTCAGCCATATCACTTTTATTTTTATTATTACTGATAGTACAGTTATTACTTATAATAACTTAATATAAAAATATTTTGTGTGTTGTGTTAGTAGTCTTACAAAGTGTATACGAAAATAGTATAAATATACTAAATGGCAACATTTGAATAGAGTAAAATGATTTGAGTCATTTGATATTCCCAAAAATGTTGGTTTTTTTCTGTGGCTTCAATTAAAATACATTTTTATTTGTAAAATCATAGAAAAATAATAAAACTCATTTTATATATAACTTATTTCTAGACGCCATAATTTTTGTCAACTATTTTTCTGCCATTGCCCTTTAGAGAAGTGAATTTTATATATAATTTGTTCATAAAGTTTAAAAGCCACAATATACTTAACTACTAAATTTACTTAATAACTAAATTATTCTATTTTTTGTAGCATGTCTTTGTTTCTGACGTGGATATAATTTGCTTCATCATTCTTTCGCATAAAGATTCGGCTATTTCTTATCCATACATATTGGTATCCCTTTTCTTTTGCTTTTAGTCTAGCTGCAGCGTGAAGAGCTTTGTTCGAAGGAGACAGATGCTCAGCCACAAATACAGGTGAAGAATTGCCAGGCACTCCTAAAAGAGTGCTATTCAATTTATTTGCAGGGTTTCTTTTATTATATTTAATTACAGATGCAAGGAGCTCATCGCGTTTTCTTGGGGACGCCAGTTGTAGAATGATAGACCGTGGACGAGTATTATTTCTATTCAACTTTGCGATGCGCGTGTAGTGTATAATGTCTTTATCATTCAAAACACAACCCACGGTTTTACTTAACTGCGTAATGATATTTAATAAGTTTTCATTTTTATGCTCTGGCACACATTGCAGTTCAATATTATTTTGACGCGCATGCTGCTCCATTAGGTCAACACGCAAGTTTAAATCATTAATTGTACTCTTCAATATGTCCTTCTCTTTTTCCAATTCGCTTATTTTCATTTTAGAGAATTCGTTCTCCCTCTTCATATCTTCATATTGGCTATTAAGAAAGTTCATAGACTCACTTATCTGTAATAACTCATCCCGTACTGGTTTCAGCTCATTATTAAGGATGTTGATTATACTCTCTTGCATTTTTGAAACTATGTTACTCGTGCTCTCTTTAATGATGTCCTGCACCACTTCACGAATAATTTCCTTGCTCATAACAATGTTTTCACTCGAAATCGGAGGAGAGTTAGGGGTAGGTCGTTTGCAACCCCTGGTGAAAACGTTGCGTACTGGAGTGTTATCATGTTTTGTTGCTTTTGGAGCAGCATTTAAGCATTCAGGAAGTTAACATAATTTATTACACACAATAATGTATACACTGTTGAATAAATTATTTAATAACTTCTATTGCTAAAAACAGTGACTTTTTCTATTATATAATGTTAAATCACATTTCTGAGAAACTAAGTATTTATTATTCTGTATTAATAAAGACAATGTCAGCGCTCGTGATAGCATAATTTGATAAAATGTTTATAAGTTGCAGACGAAAAATTTCTAATATTTATTACGAAAGTGTATTCACCTTACTTCGATGTTGATTAAAGCTTATTAGATATGATGTTATTAAGTGACAATCTTATTAAGTATATAATATTTCGTAATTTCGCAGATATGTCTGGACTTATTTCTCTTATATATTTTTTATTTTAGCGCATTAAATTCATCACTGTGTGTGTGTGTGTGTTCTTTTTTTATAGAATAAGGGTGGAAAACGAGTGCCCGGTCCACCTGATAGTAAGTGAATCCTGTGGCCTATAGACATCTAATTTTATCATCGGTTGAGCATAGCATCAAAACGCAAATGCGTTGTTACTCGCGAGGACTAAGACGGAATGCCTCGTTTTCAGAAAAAGGGTGTCCGGTTCTCTGCTACACTCACCATACGAAGCACAGCAGCATTAAGCTGCTATTTTACGCTGGTATTTTATGTCGATCCCCGGTCGAACCGTCCCATTCATGCCACAATCATAATATGGCTGCAGCATACCAAAAATACACAAACACACACACACACACACACACACACACACACACACACACACACACACAAATAACACACACACACATAAAATGTTTTGTAGCATCCGAAAGGGAGAAATAATAATTTCCAGCCAAATGAATTAACAGAACTTATTTCCTAATAATCTTTTTATCATTACCACCAATATTAAGAGCGTAGTCGGTCTGCGCGGGAATTGAGAAATAGGTATTTGAAGAAACTATTGCCGTCGCACTGCGCCCGAGCAACGGAGGTGTCAATATGTGAGTGAATAATCTGTATTTGTGTGCGTAGCTCAGTACCACGCATCTTCCGCGCGCACCATGTTTACGGACTTGATTCTTTGCTTCACTGTTTTGACTCGGCTTGTGGATTGGGTTTGAATACCTATTTTATTTGTTCTAACGACTAGAGAAAAATCGTGAGTATTATTTTATTTGTAAATACATTTTATCATTTTACCCCCTTCAAATCGACAAAAGAAATTCAATAATTTAACAAAATACTGATTGTAAGGTACAAGTAGTGTTTTGTTAAATTATTGAATTTTGTTTGATAAAATGTCAACTTACAAATATAATCATATAATAATTTTTGTTTCAGGTAAACCCTTTTTCGTTAATAACGGGTCGAAGAAAAGGGAATAAAACGCGTCTATTCTTGAGTCCTAAGAGAAAAAACCTTAATTTACGTATTTTACGATGATTTACTTATATAACGGAAGATTCATTTTGAACTGTGTACAGTGCCATCCAATTAATTAAAATTTCATAGCTATTATGGTCAAAGGAGCGAGAGGTAGTCAATTTTGAAAGGCATGGCTGGATTCTACTCGAGATGGTCCTTGTCATAAGGCGATAACTATATAAAAACAGCAACAATAATGCTTAGTATCTTTGTTTCGCACGTGGTTTATCCCATCTCGGCCTAAGATATTTTTATTTTTAATACGTATTTGATCTCAGCGGATAAAATACCACCTGTTGCAGACGCTCGTAATATGCATTCATATCAATTAAGTAGGTATATATTGCCTATCTCTATGGCAATCAAATATAAAACTGTATAATTGAAATTCACCTTCCGACTGTGGTTGCCATCGCTGATAGGACTTTTACTTGTTTTATAATTTTTAACTGACTTTCAAAAAAGGAGGGGGTTATATGTTCGACTGTATGTATTTTTTATGTATGTTCACCGATTTCTCCGTCAATTGTGGACTGATTTTCAATTTTTTTTTATTCGAAAGTTTACTCTTGAGGTGGTCCCATTGCCATCAAGTCAGAATATGATCCCAGGGAAATCGAGGGCAACCCTCAAATTTTATAGACACATTTAATGTTTTTTATATACTTTTTAACGCATCCATTTGTGCCTGGTAATCTTCATCTCATGTTGCTTAGATGATGATGGAAGGTATAAGTTAGGATGGATGGGATTCCAAGAAAATTAAGGGCAATACACACATTTTATGGGCATTGTTTGAACAACATACTTCTCATGTGATCCGATGGTCATCATGTCAGGATCTAATGAAGGGATCATTGAGAAATCGAGGGAACTCTCCAATTTTATAGACACATATAGGCATTATATCTGGTAATCATCATATCAAGTTGCTGTGCTGATGATGAAAGTTATATGTCAGGATCTGATGATGGGATCCCAGGACAATCAAGAGAAACCCTCAAATTGCATAGGCACTTAAATGTTTTTTTCATGCAACTTTCAGAGAGAGTCGAGAACCTTTTGAAGAAAACGCAAGCTTTTTTTCGTCGGGGTTGATCAGCTGGTGATCTTCTGGTCTACCTGACTCATAGATGGGCGGAGGTAATAGAGTCCAAGGGGGAGGGATCCTCAGCGTCGACATATCGAGTGACGTGCAGTTTCGTGGTCACTTGGAAGAGAAGGCCAAATTGGCCTCTAAAAAGCTTGGCGTGCTCAGCAGAGCGGAACAGTATTTCATGCCGGCACACCACTTGCAACTTTACAAGGCGCAGGTTCGGCCTCACATGGAATACTGTTCCCATCTCTGGGCTGGGGCTCCCCAGTGCCAACTCCTTCCACTTGACCGCATCCAGCGCAGAGCAGCTCGAATCGTCGACGACCGAGTCCTTTCTCGATTCATTGGCGCTCCGAAGAGATGTTGCATCCCTTTGCATTTTCTTTCGCATTTACCACGGGGAGTGCTCTGAAGAACTGTTCGGATTAATCCCAGCCGCCTTTCACGGACGCACATCTGGATGCGATTTAGAAGATGTTTTCTTCCTCGCACAACTTCCTTGTGGAATCGATTACCATCAGCGATTTTTCCAGACCGATAAGACTTAGGCACCTTCAAGAAAAGAGTCTACTCCTTTTTAAACGGCCGGCAACGCCTTTTTTTCACGAATTTTTTCCACGATTTTTTTCCACGAGTGCCTTCTCCCTGAAATAATTGACGGTCGGATACCACGAAATTTACCTGTAAGAGAAAGGATGGAAAGGACGACAGAATAAATGTACATATTAATTATTATATTATATTAAATTATTCTTAACTTATGTAAAATACCCACAAGCACCTCTTCTGCCACGTGAATACGAGGGTGGATTGAAAAGTACTCGGCCTAACACAGATCCATTCAATTCTAAAAATCAAATCTACCCACATTATTTAGTTCAGTTCAGACTAGTTCATTGTGTGAAGTTCGAAACATGTGCGATAACTAGTTGTGATTTTATAAATTTATTAACAAAGTAATCGGACATAATTTCTGCGAATGGAGCAAATCGAGCAGCGTGCCGTCATTAAGTACCTCCATAAGAAGGGGCTATCATCAAAAGCCATCCATGATGACATGGTCAGTACATTAGGCGATTGTGCTCTGTCATATTCATCCGTCAAAAAATGGATAGCAGAATTTAAGCGTGGTAGAGAGAGTGTGAAAGATGAACCCCGCTCTGGAAGGCCTTCGACGTCAACTACTGACGAAAATATTAAAAAAGTACTTGATTTAATAATGGGTGACCGCAGATTAAAAATTAGAGAGATAGCCGAGATTATAGGCATCTCTTATGAACGAACTCAAAACATCATTGTCAACGAGTTGGGTTTCCACAAGGTGTCTGCGAGGTGGGTTCCGCGACTGCTTTCAGTTGAACAAAAAAGGACGCGGTTGACTATTTCACGCGACTGTTTGGAGTTATTTGAAGCCGATGCAGATGATTTTTTGAATCGTTTTGTTACTATAGACGAAACATGTGTTCATTACTGTACACCGGAAACAAAACAACAATTAAAACAGTGGAGAAGACCTGGTTCACCACCCCCTAAAAAGGCTAAGTCGATTTTTTCGGCAAATAAGGTGATGGTTTCAGTATTCTGGGACTCGAAAGGTGTGATTATGATTGATTATCTTGAAAGGGGTCAGACTATAAACTCTGATTACTACTGCACCTTACTACGTCGTTTACGAGAGGAAATAAAAGAAAAACGTCGAGGAATGCTCAGACGAAAAGTCCTGTTTCATCAAGATAACGCCCGTGTTCACACGTCAGTACAGTCAATGGCTGAAATTCACAACTGTGGCTTTGAACTGTTACCGCATCCGCCGTATTCACCTGATCTGGCACCATCAGACTTCTTTCTGTTCCCTAACCTAAAAAGCACTTGGGAGGTCAAAGATTTTCGACAAACGACGAGGTCAAAGCAGCTGTAGACGCATATTTTGACTCTAAGGAAGAATCATTTTTTTTCAACGGTCTAAATGCTTGGAAGGGGAGGTGGCAAAAGTGTATTGAACTTGATGGTGATTATGTAGAAAAATAAAAATATAACTGATTTAGTATGTGTTTATTTTCTTGGTTAGGCCGAGTACTTTTCAATCCACCCTCGTATTAAGAATTTACTTGATAAGAGCAATCATTATTTTATAAAGTAAAGTAAGTAGAAAAAAAGTAAGTAAGCCCCAGTAAAGCTGGCAAATCAAGTAAGCAGAATTATTCACCAAGCAGTAGAATGTGAACATTAGTTACGTATTATTTCACTAAATTTCGCTAAAGGTCTTTTCAAATAATACTAAACGTAAACTCGCTGAATTGTTACTTCGTTGTCTTAATAATTTCACTGTTCTGTGCCGCCTGTACATCAGTATAGTACGATACGTCGTTACGTCGATGTCGACTGACATCACTATGATATCGATAAAAACTTCGACAGTTGTTACTTTCCTAATTTTTTAGACTTATAAGTACTTATTAGTCTAATCACCCCTCACCTCTGGTCTCCCCCCGTAGAGTGCGATAGGGACAACTGCAGCTCAGAACGATTTCACCTACAAAAACCACGACCGATCGACATTTCGTATTCCCCTGTTTTCTCCTCGAAAACTAAGCTGATTAAATTATTTTTGGTATCAAAATTTAAAGGAAGAATAGATCTATGCTCCTATCATTTTCTTTTATCTTAAAAACGTTTCAAATTTGTTTGGTAGTCGTCTGATTACGGAGGTAAAAACGGGACATTTTTTTTGGTTTTTGGAAAGTCATATTTATTTTTGTAATAATATTTTGGAAAAAAATAAATGATAGGGGCATGCCTTCAATAGACCTTGATTTTTATAAACAAAACCGATTACTCTAGAGGCATTATCCAGGAAGAAAATAGGGGAATACATTTGTATGGAAAAAATGCAGCCCGTCTACGCTCTTAAGGGGAAAAAATTAGCCATCAAATATCAAATAGGTCATCTAGTTCTTTTAATAATGGTTGAGAAGGGCAATGGCTGCCGTATGCGTAATATTTGTGAACAGGTTCTGCTTGTAAGCTCGAATTCGCTATACAGTGTTAAGGTTCAAATTTTTAATCGACCTTTTTTGAATACTTCATAGAACATGCTTCAGTTACCAATGGGTTTGTTATCGTTTTGTATTCTGTGTACGTGGGGAACACTGAAAGTTTATCGTAACTCACAAATAATACAATTCTTATGTATACTTATACAATATAATATAATACGTTTTATGTACACCAAGAAAAGATAAAATTAACAAAAAAAATGTTATATATTTTACTGCATTTCAAAACACATTACATTTCAGTCCCTTTTCCATTCGTTCATACCATTTTTAAAACTTGACAACCGTTGGTTTGAAGATGACATGTTTAAAAGCTATAACGGCCACTGCTGGTTTCGTGAATGTCAAACCTCTTTAAATCTTTGATTTTTGGGAAATTAAGAATTCGCTTGGTACAAGGTCTACACTGTGTGCGAAATGGGTCACAAGTTCCACCTTTTCATATGCCAAAAATTATTTTGTCTTTTTCACGGTTGTGCCGAAGCATTATCATAGTTCAATAGTATGGGAAATCGTGGTCGTTTTCCCCTAATTTTTAAAGACAATCGGCAAAAAAGGTGGTGTACCAATCAGCGTCATCTGTCTTTTGCTCACCAAATGGCATCCGTATCCTTCTAGGCGAAAAAAAATCTTTTTTTGCCCACTTTTCTTCCCTGCCACAATTCTATTGTTTTACCCATATAGAACACCTTTGCTTTCTTTTTTGAATTAAACAATTTACCCATGTTAAATCTTCTGTCACAATGTCTTACATAACATTTAAACATCCGTGATAGTCCGTTGTTTTCTGAGGTGAGTTCATGAGAAATCTAGTGGTGATAAAGTTTTATAACTTTTATATGTTGATGTAATTTTTTTTAATTTGACTCATACCAATACCCAAATATCCTCAAACCTTCCTAATCATAGATGATGCGCCAGTTTTCTTTTTTCCTGACAGTAGCCACATTATTAAGGATCACTGTTCAAGGTACCCTTCACGAATTTCTGATCTTAGAGTGAAACAACGGCATGATCAAATTCTGCACACCAGCTCCATACGGTGCTTCCCTCCCAAAATCTTTTTGAAAACGAGCAGTGCAAAGTTGCGGAGAAAGAGATCTTTGAAAATCAAAAAAATATATATCTTCCTTAAATCTTATCGTGTTATTTTCGTATTTGCTACGTATGACGAACTTCAACTTGTGATAAAAAAAAAAACAAAAGACACGAGACTTCCCGCTTTATTATTGTAATAAATATAATATTATGAGATTTTATGTTTAAAAATATAACATTCTATATATTCTAACATTTATGAGCGGCCATACAATATTAACATTAAATGAAAATAACGAAAGAGAGAATACTTACTTTTCTTTCCCCGCATCTTCTCCGGTTAGGGGATCCTTATTTCTAAACTATTTAATTTTATTTCAGTTCATTGGTAAATAGGAAAAATATTCCTATATTTTTATATGGAAAATAATAGTTCTATCCCGTTTATTATTTTATAGTCTCGATTAAAAAGTATGTCATGTTAGAGACGAGTAATGAATCTTTCTGGTTTATTTTTAGATATTTAATGAGAAGTGCCCTCATTAATGTATTCAGATTTTAAACATTAAAGTAACGTAGAGCGCTGACAGGAGATCTGCTCATAAATTTACTAGTGCACCTTAATTACTACGGGGTGTGTGGCCACTTGATTTGAATTAATGGGCAAATTATTCATCATACTAATTTTCTTAATTGGCAATTTTGTTTAATTGGAACAGAATATATCAACTGATACAAGACGAGATAAGAATAAAGCGTGTAAATTTGTTTATTTTTTTTTATTTTTTTTTTATAGGAAAAGGGTGACAAACGAGCACACAGTCCACCTGATGGTAAGTGGCTTCTGCGGCCCATAGACATCTACATCTATCCTCTATTAAAAATCAAAATGTAGATGCGTTGTCACCCGTGAGGACTAAGATGGAATGCCTCATTTCCAGCAAAAAGGGCCCCCGGCCACCTGCACTCACCAAGCGAAACGCAGAGGTTAATCTCTACTTCACGCTGGTTTTCTGTGAGGTCGTGGTACCACCCCGGTTCGAGCCGGCCCATCTGTGCGACAGCAAAAGCTGCCGCGTGGCTCTACCACTGTTAAAAGTTTCTATTTATCTTTATTAAAATTTATGATTCGTTGTTTGTTAATTGTGTGTCCTTATGCAATACGTCCGATTACGACGAATCTTCGGTGAATTATGTGTGCGCGCACGTGAAAGTTTCTGATAAGATTTTAATAATTGTTTGTGTTTGTTCCTTTTATGTGCGTTCCTATATATGCATCCGATTACAATGAAACTTTGGTGAGCTATGCGCACGCCTACTAATGTTTCTGACAAAAAATGAACACTTTGCAACACATAGCTAGCAGCACAACGGCATAGCTAGTTTTGGATTAAAATGTTCGCATTCTATCAAGTTAAATTTCATGGTTAATAATTGTAACTTGTGTATTATTAATTAATAATTAACGATTTTTTCAACAATATTATGTATGATAGAGCAAAAATAATACCTGAAAAAAGATATGTACACACATGTACGGTTGTTTCGTATAGCGATTAACGAAAACCAGATATCTAAATATAATAAATATTTAGAATAGAGTAATTTGCCTGCGTATATTTCCATTCGATTACAATTTTATTATAGGATAAGGGTGACAAACAAGCACACAGTCCACCTGATGGTAAGTGGTTGCTGCGACCCATAGACATCTACATCTATCCTCTATTACAAATCAAAATGCAGATGCGTTGTCACCCGTGAGGACTAAGATGGAATGCCTCATTTCCAGTAAAAAGGGCCTCCGGCCACCTGCACTCACCAAGTGAAACGTAGAGGTAAACCTCTACTTCACGCTGGTATTCTGTGAGGTCGTGGTACCACACCGGTTCGAGCCGGCCCATCCGTGCAACAGCAAAAGCTGCCGCGTGGCTCTACCACTTACACAATTAATTGTTTCAGGGAAAAAAAGAGATAATTTGACTAAAATAACTCGTTTTAACATCTTTGTTTACATCATCGGCGGCTAAGCACTGGCTTTTAATAGATGTTTGAAAGAAGATATTCTATCTAAGTCCCCAAGGGTGACAATGTATCTCCAATTTGACTATTAATCGTTACACAGATACGCTGTATTTTAACAGATTCAAACTTACGAAGTTTAAGACTCCGCATAAGGTATCAGGAAGCTAAAGGTGGTGAGCTATGGAGATAATATATATCAACTGTTTCTCAGCAGAAATAGGTGAGTGGGTGGTATCTACTCAGATGAATTCCTAGGCAGAAACAAAAGTTCTTCCATCTGAAGTATATTATATATCTCAAGAATATTTGATTAAACTGCTTTTTTCTGATCCTTGTAAAAGAACCTTAATTAAATGTAGTATATATTGGCCAGTGTTCCGTTCGTAAATTTAACTTTTAACTTTTATGGCTTTTGCAATTTTTTTGGAAAAGCATATTAGTGTTTATTTTTGGCCATATTGTTTGCCAGTCAGAGGAACTTGCGGTTATTTGGAACGATCATCAATTGACGGTGATAAATATTGAAATGTTTAAAGAAATTGCGTATCGATAAAGAAATATTTTCATTATAATTTTCAAATACAAACAACGCCATATTTTGTTCAATTGTTATTTACTCCTGGCTCCACCGAACGCCAATATCACAAAGTATTGTTTAACTTCTTAGCTAAGGTAATTTACGTAAAATGGTCTCCTATTTCGTAAATATATTATTTTGTAAACATGGAAAACACAATTTTTTCTTGTTATATTTTCTTTTTTATATTGTTTGTTGATATAAACGTCTTTCCCTCTTAATTTATTCTTTCTGTAAACATTAGTATTCTTGTTAACCACTCCAACTTAGGGGAAAATACATGTAGTATGGCAGACTTGAATTTGACTTTGGCCACTACACGGTCTACTGAACTTAGGTTATTAAGCTTTAGTCACTTCAATGCAAGCCTTTTTTTAAATACTAGTAATGCTATTAAACATTACTAATATTCCCTTTAACCACTTCTGGTAAGATTAAAATGCTTGTGTTAGAAGTGGTTCACGACAGTAGTTGAATGGTGGATTCGAACCCACGACCTTTCGAGTTCGCGGTCCGCGGCCTGCCATTAGACTACTGACGCTTCATAAACTTAACCTTTGCTCACATAGTTCATTGGATCATATATAGTAAAGATATTAACTGATCCAAATAATATTTAAAATGATGATCATAAATTATGACTTATCTATATTGAAAAAAATTATGTTCTATTACCTGTTTAAATTTGGACAAATAAGTTTTTTGAAGTAACTTTACAGGCTTAAAAATAAATAAATAACATTTATTCCACAAACATTTTTTACTTTTATTTGTGTACCTACTCCGTTTGTTCACATTAACGTATATTTCAACAGAGTCACATTCAAAAGTTGCTTTGAATATTGGATATGTAAATTTAAGTCAACAAGGAAATTTGATAATTCTCCCCGTGTTCATTTGTTTTGTTAAAGGTTTCAAAACAAGCTTCGCTGATGCGGGAATGACAAGGGTCCACGATGCGCTCGTCAGCAGTTTTATTGTATTACTTGTTACATGCTTATGAACTGTTTCAACATTTGATTAACCGAAATTAAGGTAGCTACCGTAACATTAGGTTTGTGTGACGTGTTTGTGTGAACCGTGTAGTGGCGGTGTAAGAATATCCACTACCCCATATCATCCCGTGGATGTCGTAAAGGGCGACAGAGGGAAACAAATCAGAAGATGGACAGCAGTGTCTTCTTGATAATGACTTAAAATAAAAAACTGCGGTTACCAACACGCTTACCAAGCGTAGTAACTATGGCAAATATCTCCCCTATGAAGAAATCTATGAAAGAGGCCTTTGTTCAGCAGTGGACTTTAATTGCCTGTAGCGGTAACGGTACCAGAAGTGTTTTAAGGTGTTTTATGAAATAGTTGTGATAAACGAACTGCAACATCGACACTTGCAAACCAACTTAAAATAAACAATGCTACAGGTGCTACATGTGCAGTGTCACGTCTGAGGACTAAGAATGGAATGGAGTGGAATTCTTCTCAGGCTGAAATAACACTGGCTATCTACACATTTCAGGTCGGAACACAGCTGTACAAGCTTTGCAACTTGGCAACAGAAATATGTAAGACGGTGGTACCCTACACAGACGTACTCCTTACTTTCTGTAATTCCATTTTTCTCCTTAGTATTGATTATATATGACAGAGTTCGGTAAAGGGAATTAACTTCTACACCTCTGTTAACTTACAAGTTCTCCTGTAAGGAGCGCTTTGTAGAAGACTTACGATGCCACTACCTTATTATACAATACTTTGTAGGCACTACATGTGTTTTTGGTTTGCCATTCATCATTATGGGTTATTCCCTAATTAGCACACCATAATTATGGTGTTCAGACAACTCAAAACCTTAAAAGGAAATTGTACAACCAGTGCGTGTTACCACGAGATGGAGTGACGACCTGATAAGACATGCAGGAAGTCGATGGATGCAGGTGGCTCAGGACCGTGCTTTGTGGCATTCCTTAGGGGAGGCCTATGTTCAGCAGTGGACTTATGAAATGCTGTAATGATGATGATGATGAATTATGGTGTTCATATTACAGTTAGTACTGAGAGGGTTTTATAGCAAGGAAGTGTCCAACGCGTTGTCTCAATGCGTGTAGGTGGTTTTTATTCACAAATATGCAGATAACTTTACGATGTTTTCCTTTATCGCCGAGAACGTGTTAAATCAAAAATTTTGGACAATGATAAATTATTTTAAGATTTTTTCATACGTTTCTGACGTCAAAAAGTTTCAATTGTTTGGAATAGGCGGATGAAGTTGGATATTTACATTATAGAGGAACATGGGCTGCCAGTGGACCCGACGGGAGTAGCCATAGTGGTTTTCCCCTATAGAAAACTGTATGTCATTTTTTACGTAGGGAAATTTACGCACACTGAAATAAAAGTCTGTCACTACGAAACTCACACACAACAATTAAAATAATAAACACATAGATACATTAAATGAAACTTATTTTTACGGATTTTATAGCGTTTAATTTTACTTTTTAATTCCCGACGTTTCGGGTGCTTTACAGCACCCATGTTCACGGTGGGTCTGAGGTGTTTGACGTCCCGATGTCATAGTTAGTCCAGCAACCTTTGAACATGTTAATACACTGCAGGAAGCCTGCAGTATGTGAACATGTTCAAGATCGTCTCCGCCATTACATTAGATTTGATGGACCACAAATCCTCGCAAAAGAACACCGACCGAAGGATGATTCGCGAGGCTAAGTAAATAAATTTTTAACGGTAACGCCATCTTTTTGTAAATTTTACGTTGCAGATCTCCTGTTGTAGCTAAAAACTGAACAATTCGTCATTTTTATAGGACTTCGACTCAGCCAGATTTAGGTTGAGTCTAATGAACAGCGCAGCCGCAAATAGTTCTATTGTAGGCATAGGACCGCGTGGACTTATTTTGAGGGAGGGGAATGCCAGCGTATGGCTACATACCTCCTGTTCGCCAACCCGCCTGCCAAGCGTGGCAACTATGGCCAAATTTCCCCTACGAGTCAATCTAAGGCGGAGGTCTCCAGCAGTGGATTTTTAAAGGCTGTAATGGATGAATGGACAAATGGATATATTACTGTACATATTATGAAAACTTTATTTAATATCACTGGTGTTCTGCCCTTGCCGGTAGGTGGCGAAATGAATTTCACTTCAAATCTTCTTCAGTGGTAAAATAGAATATTTGCCACGGGAACGGGAATGAGATGTTTTTCCGCGGAAAAAAGTAGCCTATGTCACTCTACAGCCACCGAACTATCCCCATACCAAAATTGATGCCATGCCGACGCTCTGTTGCGACGTGAAAGAAGGACAAATAAACAAACAAACACACTTTCGCATTTATAATATTAAGTATGGATGACCGTCTTATACATTTGAAGATTGTTTAAGTCTTTTGTCTACAGAACATCAAGGCATCATTAATCTTTAGGCTAGTTGAAGACTGTCTACTATTTTACAATAATACGGGTGTTAAGTAATGAAGGAGCCAAACGAAAATAGTAAACATTTGGAGCTATTAGCTATTAATTATCACTAGCTCTACTTATTATGTTATTATGTGAAATACTTAAATTTTCCCCAGCGAATGTGATATGTATGAGATATTGTTTTTGTAAAAATCCATTATTGCAAAGTTGGAGCTTCTATGTAATTTTTATTCGTATCGACTCAAGGTTAATTTTACTCGAAATACTCATACATATACATACATATACACTCACGCCTGTCACCCAGAAGGGTAGGCAGAGACTACGGACTTCCATTTGGCACGATCCTGACATACCTTTCTCGCTTCCTCTACATCCATATGTAGGTATATGCATATGCATACACGCTTGTCGGTTAAGGGTACTCCTAATCTGGCCCATTTTTAATGTATCGCCGATTTGGTCGATAAACTTCGTCTAGGCGTCCCTTCCCGACCCTGCCGTTCTGCCGTTAGGTTTTAGCCGTAAGGTTCTGCCGTTGAAATACTCATTTTGTGATATTCATAAATAACATTTTGATATGAAAATGATTTAAAAAAACTAGCATTTTTTAAATTCTGACGTAATTTACGAAAAACAATAATTTCTTAAAAGTCAAAAAATTATAACATATAAAACGTATGTGCTTTTAAATTAACAAAATGTCTATATGCAAATATGCCACTGAAAATTTAACCTCAAAGTGGGCTCTGTGACGACACAAAAAATTGCCTAACCTTAACAACGGGAGTTATTTATGGCCACTTTGGCGCGGTTCGTAACGTCCTCTCAAATTGAAGCGATGTTAGACTCGGTCTCCGTAAAATACTCGCGTGTAAGGTAATTTGACGATGTGAGACAAAATTAAGTCTAATAAATCTTTGGTAACACCCTTATGTGTATAACAATAAGGTTTATTGCCTTTTGAAATAGGGTTAAGTAATTTGGATTCTCTGCGGCCACAGATAATTTTGATTTCTCTTATACATATTGTTTTTACCACCTGTGCAAATTTCAATATTCCAAAAAGGGTTATCATTCAGGATATTATAGTAGATTTAATTAGTTATCTGATTCTGATTCTTAGTCTGATTTAAAGTGGTAATTATATATTAACGCATTTTAACCTTGTAGTGTCGCCGTAAAATTCCCAAATCGTAAGAGGCGATACAAGGAAAATGAAACAGGAGATAGGCTGCAGAATATTCCTGATAACAACGCAAAATAATAAAAAACTGCAGTTGCCAACCAACTTGCCAAGCGTAGCAACTATGGCAAAACTTCCTCATGAGGCAATCTATGAGAGAGGCCTATGTTCAACAGAGAATTTTTATATGATAGAAGGATAGGATACAGATTTGCTTTTATATAATAAGAATGACAAACGAGCACATAGTCCACTTGATGGAAAGTAGATAATGTGGCCCATAGATAACTACATTTGTCCTTGATTTAGAATCAAAATGTAGATGCGTTGTCTGTTGATTAAAAAGGGTTTTCGGTTCTCTTTACTCACCGTATGAAACAGCGACATTATACTGCTATTTTACGCTGGTATTCTGTGAGAGCGTAATCATTCCCCGGTCAGCCGATCCACTCAAACCATAATGTACGATAACCATATAACCACATTACCATTCAGCATGGCTCTACCATCTATAGGATAAAGATATACTAGGTTGATCAATCAGTTATGGAAACGCACTGACACTCTAGAATGTAAATGGTATTTATTTTAACGTAACCGCCTTTTAAGCTGAAACATGTTGAATAGTGTTTTGCAAGTTGGTTGATTGTCTTGGAAAAAAATGGCGTGATCTTGGAACTCGAAAAAGGCCTCTACAGCACACATCGCCTTATCGCCGCCGTCGAATTTTATACCACGCAATTACCCTTTTGGACGAGTAAAAAGACGATAATAATTCGGACCCAGGTCCGGAAAATATGGTGGGTGCTGCATCAACTGAAATCCAGCAGATACCATGGCAGCGCTTGCAACATCAGATCGATGGACAGGGGTATACCATGATTAAAAGTACCCCAGCACGCAATTTTCCTCAACGTTTTTCCTCTAGTTCTTCGCGTAGTTTTTTGATTAATGATGCGGAATATTCTCCGCTTATTATTACTCCTTTACTTAAATGTCGATCATTTTTATACTTTCCGCATCCCAGAATACAGAGACCATTATTTTACCAGCGGACTCAACACCATCTCTTGGCTGACGTGGAAAACGTTTTTGCACACCTTGCTTTGGTTTTTCGTCTCCGGATCAAAATGATGTACCCACGTTTTATCTACACATTGATGGTCACACGTCGATCCTTTTTAACAATTCCTCCGATTTTTTTAAAGTTTTATTGCAAAGTGGCCGTTGTTGGCCACCCAGAGTGAGTGAAGTTACTGCAGGCGGTTCTGTCGCGTTTCAATTCAGCGCACCAGTATGCCGTTGTAAAGTAAGACGGAGCATTGTCTGCCAAAGCCAATTGCAGTGCGTTAAAATCACTTTTAGTAGGATAAAATTCAAGTAATTAATATTTAATATCTGCATGAAGTTTGAGTTTCTCTATTTCGATTACGAATCAAATTCCTACTGAATGTGAAGTTAAAAAAGTGCGTATAGTTTTTAATTAATTTTTTTCTGGCCTAATTAATTTAAGATTCGAATAAAATCGAATACATTTCTATAACTCAATGGTAAGTAGCCTATTCCGAAAACCTATTGATAAACCTAGTATAATATAATGATAAGCATTCCATAAAGTTTTAATGCTTGTATAATGAGATCGGATGTGGGTGAAGCCTTCGGTACAATATTAGAAATACGAGGTTAGTTACACTACAACCCGGCCTCAAAAGAATCAAAACCAGATGACGTGAGTATTGTTTTACGTTAGGCACACGAACGTAAAGCAAACGAAAATATCACGAGTGCAGCGCCGCGCAGAGAACGTGCTGAGGAGAACCAAATTGTCAGCTTGGTTAACTGGATTTCCCAGAAGTGTGCTGACACTAAAAGTATTACCTCGTAGCGGCGATGTAAAAATATTCACTACCCCATATCATCCCGTACGTGTCGCAGAGACGACAGAGGCAAACAAATCAGGAGATGTCTCCGTAATAATGACAAAAAAATGGCGGTTGCCAACCAGCTTGCCAAGCGTGGCAATCTATGGGGAATGACTGTGTTTAGCAGTGGACTCTAATAAGCTGTAACGGTAACGGTATACGAAAATAAATTTGATATAAAAACTATGTTCAGTATAACCGTATTGATTTCGTCAAAGACGTCTGACACGGCCATCGTTAATTAATATATCTGCCAAGCTCTCTATAACAGGCCCATGTCCAGCACTGAAATTTTACAGGCCGGTAAATATAAACTTCAAAAGCCCTCTTCAGAAATTAGTGAGAAACTCCACCTGAATCGAATACGTCTTACACAAATAGTACTGACACGACAGTGATATGGGTCAGCTTACTCAGCTTCACGCTGTTTTACGTCATTGTGCTAATATATCGGCTGGTTTATTACATTTCTGAATAAGCTTTGTATCAAGAGTGATAGAATTTAGAACAGTTGTGGAATTAGATTTGTTTTAAAGAATAAGGGTGACAAATGAGCATACAGTCCAACTGATGGTAATTGAATATTGTGGCCCAAAAACATCTAAATTTATCCTCAATTAAGAGATCTAAATGTATCCTCGTTCCAGTAAAAAAGGTCTCCAGTTTTCTACACTAACCATACGAAACGTTTGCATTGAGCTGGTATTCTGTGAGAGCGTGGTCCTAAGAGATCGAAACGACCCATTCGTGCTACAACCATAATCTGCAGCGTGGTTCTACCACGTACAATGTCAAGATTGTGAATTTTTATTTCAATTAGCTTAAAACATTATGCTATATTGTGAACAGACTCGCTTGAGCTTCGATATATGTCATAGTTGTCACGTTTGGCAGACGGATTGGCAACACAGTTTCTTATTAATTTGTTGTTATCAGAAAGATGCTACTGTCCGACTCCTGTTTTAGTTTCCCTTTAACAACATCCACGGGACTATATGTGTAGTGGATATTATTACGCTCACACTTCACAGTTAATAATTGTATTAGTAACAGCCTATTAAAATTCCATGCTGTCTTGTGTCCCCTAAGATCGGATATAATGTCATAGTTGTCACGCTTAGCAGGCGGGTTGGCAACCGCAGTTTATTTCTTTTCTAGTTCTTATTAAGAAAACGCTTCCCATATCCTCATTTGTTTATTTCTGTCACGTTTATAACACCCACGGGACGATTTGGGGTAGTGGCTCAGATCCATGCTCAACTTCCTTACCCACTCACGCACACATGTATCTTCCTTCTGTTTTTATCAACTCATAAAAGTCCATTGCTATATGTAGTCACTAACACCTAAAACCATATTATTGAATGCTAATAATTTAAGATGCATATATAAGTGAAGGCTAAAGCGGGAACGAGATGATGAATAATGTTCTCGTGCTGAACTCATTAAAAACCAACTATATTTGTTTTCAGAAAAAAGAAATTTATGCACCTAGCCCGGCACTCCAATTAAAACTGCACACCTGTGAACATAACTGAAAAATTGTAGCTGTATGGTAACACTGATGTGGTGAAATAAGTATATTTTGTTTCTTAGGTTGTATGTGTTAGAACCATGCTGCAGCTATATTAATAGTATAGGTCTAGCACGAATGGGTTGGCTCCATCGGGGAAGAACCACGCTCTCACAGAATACCAGCGCAAATAGCAGCTTAATGCTGCTGTATTTCTTATGTTGAGTGTAGAGGAGTCCCCACGGCTGACAACGCATCTGCCTTTTTATTCGCAAACGAAGATAGATGTAGATGTCTATGGGCCACAGCACACTTACTATCAGGTGGACTGTGTGCTCGTTTGTCACCCTTTACTATAAAAAAATTATTATTGATCAAAATTTAAACTTCAAAGCTCACATAACATCTATTTCAGAATGGGTGGGAAAAATTATAAACATTATGAAACTGCTCCGATACTCAGCATGTATAGAAATCTTGCGCTCTGTGTAGTTTGTGATCACTTATTGCTTAGCATTCTGGGGTAGTGCTGAAAACACAAATCATTCAGCCAGAAAGAGTCCAACGCTTAGTTCTTAAAAAAATGCTAAAGAAACCCTATAAATATCCAACTGATAGACTGCACCAGGAAAGCAAATTCCCTACTGTGCGTCAATTATACATTTTGAAATTAGCTCTCAAAGTCCACTATTATGTAGTAACACGCAAAGATTATAAAATTTTACTCAAACGAAGGGCCTTCAAGGTCTCTTTACCTAAAACTAAGTTGTGTTTTGCCAAATATTTCAGTTCCTACATAGATTAATTAATTTACAACAAAGTAGCCAGCGTCTGCGATATAAAACATTGCTCTGTAAAAGAAGTTAAAACAAAAATTGATTGACTCGGTTCCTTCATCCTTTCGCTGTTCCGTGCACAATATATCTATCCCCTCACACTTGTAACAACTCGATAGCGCTGTCTCACGAACTTGCTAGCATAGGGAATTCCGTGGCATTCCGTATAAGAGTGGATTTCAAATAAAATGACGCGTTACGTAAGCGGAATCTAATATTTTTCATAAATCGTAATGGACTTAAATGTGGATATTTCGGTGGTAAATTTAATAAATTGTCCGATAATGTAAAAAATATTAAGAATGTTTCAATAATATTCATTAAAATACAATTTTAGTGACCGCATACTCCAGTATTTATTCAGTTTCCTACCTTTTTTAATTACTGTTTTAATAAAATAAAACTATTATTTTTCACATAAATTTTATTGTATGAATGAAATCAAAGAAAAATCTTTTTAAAAACTAAGCTTATTACAAAATTCTTCTTAGAAATTTAGATAATCTACTGCGTAAAGCTCCATTACGTAATTTTTCAGATATTTTAGGAAAAAAAATACCATTTACCACAATATTTGAAACACGTTAAACATCAAACTCTATTAACGAAATAAAAAAATAAATAAATGAACACTATGAAACTTTTAAAAGCACTCAAATCAACAATATTTGTAAGATAAACGTAAAAATTAAAACTAATAACTGTGGGACAGTTACGTTAATGGAATAATGTATTACGAAAAGAAACTGCTTAGGGGTTTTCCATAAGTACACCATTTTTCTATAATTACTAAATAATACTTAATTATTATAATTTTTAAAGTTTTTGTATACAATACAGTCTTCATTAAAATACTTATTGTTATTTAAAAAATGTTCTTAAGATTAGTGACTTATAAAATTAAAAAAATATTCAAGTCTGTAAAAATAATTCACACTCTGAAATATTTTTAGCTATTTGAGTCATCAAAACTAAAAATATTTCAGCGTATTTTTATATTTTATAATATAAAAAAAAAAACAATAAAGAAACAATACTTAAAGTTCTTTTAATATTAATAATATTTTAAGGGTTACGTTTTAGTATAAAATTCAAAATTCAAAAGATTCATTAATATAGGAACCTCAAAATTCGTCCTACTAATAAGTAAAATCTTTCTTCATTTTTTTCGATTGCATCGCATCGATCGATCGTGAAAAAATATTATCTTCTTAAAACGATTACAACTTTTAATGTTTCTTGGTTCAGAAGTCTTACTTTCTTATTTTCTTTCTTCAAAAGATACTTTCTTTTCTTTTTTGCTGTTTTGATTTCTCCACTGTCTTCTTTTTTTCTGTTTTTCTTCTTCGCTGAGCTCATTTATTCTTTTTTTACATTTTTTTACTCGTTCTAACTCTTTTTTCTTGTAAACTTCATACTTTTCTTTATCTTTTATTATATTTTCTCGGAATCGTTTTGCCCGTTCGGCCCCAGTGAGAGGCATTCTGTTTTGTAGGTAGGTTTTGAAAAGATAACTTTTAAAAGTATCTGAAAGATGAAAAAAAAACATATTTTGTTGCTGCAGACATATTCAGACAAACTACCTACTCTAACTCAAAGCTAGACATACCCTTATAATTCCGTGACGTGACAAAATTAATTCCGCTAATATGTAACGTTACGTAATTGATTACGAAAAGTGGTCTTGAAATTGAAATCAATCTCTTTTAAGTTAAAAAATAATGAATATAAGGCATTAATGTTACAAACTATCAACATTATACTATTTTGAGAGAAAATTAAGGAAAATACAAAAAGGTAGCAACCTTCTCACCTGAGAAAAAATGAGTTTGTAATGGAACAAAATTTTATCACACACAGTCACCACCGCGTTTCGTAACAAGTTACGTCAAATTGGCAGATAGGCGTTCAAACTTTGTTTGACGTTTACTTTGAAAATGTTACCAGAAGTGCGAAAAATCTACAAATTTAATATATATTCAATTTGTAGTACCTGTTACATGCGTTACGTAAAGGAAAATTCCGCCAACCTTGTTTTTGAGGACAACAATTAAAGTGAATTATCTATTTTATTTCTTTTAGAAAACTCTAAAACATTAATTAATTTTGTGCTCTTGAATAAAGTTTTCAATATAACTGTAAAATATATGAACTGTTATAACAAAAATTTGTCTAAATCAGATGTTTTTGTTGGCAAGGTATAGGGTGGACATGTATAAATTAATGGTTTCGTCAACATAAATGTTTACTTTATGGCAATATTTTGCAGGTTTATTTAGTTTTTTTTAATTTCAAAATAATCTCTATATGTTTCCTATCTATATTGTTACCGACAAAAACAAAAAAATTGATTCCCTTATGAATAAACTATTGAAAAAGTAAGTGGACAGCGCAGTTTTCCTATGGTCATTTTATTTGAAATCCGCTCATAAAAAATATCACCAAATTACTTATATCACCAATATACCTTTCCTTACCCTATAGGTCATTGCTATTGTCTTACTACAGTGTCTGAAAACTGGACAGTGAAAGTGTTAAATTCTGACTCGACAGATAATACATTGTCACACGTAGCATAAGGGCGACTAACTTTATTATTAAGAAATGCAACGTTTTATAATGAATCTTAATGTTTTTTCTTTTGTACACTTATTTTTATTTTGTGTTTTAGTAAACCAAGCGAAAACTAAACATAAATTTTTAACGCTAAATGGGTACCCACGACACAGGATTACCTAGTGTGGGTACCAACGGATACATCAATAAGTTGATATGTCACACCTGAATGCGTGTTTTGACAATAGGTTGAGCATGGTGTTTGCATCACTGGAAATGTACGCAACGATTGGATTGTAAACAAAATGGAGATGAATTTAATAAAAATAATTAATTTACATGCAAATGGCTACAACTCAAATGGAATTGGATATACATTACACAATTTCGATAGGCAAGAATAAAAAGAGAACATATCTTATTACTGCGAATGGATTTCATTCCATTTCCTTACGTAAGAAACTAAAGAAGGATTTCAAACAATATAAAATTATATTTTAATAGGAAAATGGAATAAAACATATTTTAAACTTTTTATTTTATAAAACTGAAAATAAATTTAAATTTAAGTTTTCCTTCTTTTTATAACCCGCCTGATGGTGAGTAGCTACTGCAGCCTATGGACACCTGGAACAGACTTCAAACGGAATAAACTACAGACGCGTTGTTCAGCTCACAGCCTGTATATTGCCTCTAACCTTTCATACCAGAACACAACGATGTAAACACTGCTTTAAAACGGCAGAAATAGCGAAGATCGCACCTACTTAGTACTACTAACTATTTAATTAATTGTTGGTTGCTAGTCAATAGACCAGATATATAGGTCATTCACCCAGCCACTTTATGGGAATAAGTACCAGGGCAATATTGTACTGCAAGCGCAGTATATAACAACACACTATTATCGAAGTTAATGAATATTGAGGCCTCTGGAGAGAACTATAAATTTATAGGAGATATCAACATTCAGGAATTAACGAAAGGTTTGCTTCGTCTTTTGTAATGCGTACAGCAAAGGAGTGGAATAATTTGGCGGCATCTTTCCGTCCGAATACAGTCTGGCCGTCTTCAAGGCAAGAGTGAATAGGCTTTTGTTACGCTAAGACAGTGCGATTTACCATCTAGGGCTTCATCACCACTTACCAGCAGGTGGGATTGTGGTCAATCACTGGCTTATAATAAGTAAAAAATACTTTTGAAGGACTATAGTAATAATAATGAGTAATTATAATAGAAATTTACATGGCTATAATAGTTGCATTAAAAAAAAAACTAGACTGACAACCTATCCCATAGATTTCCTCATTGAGGAGATATTTGCCATGGTTTCCACGTTTGGCAGTCAAGCTTACAACCGTAGATTTTATTGTTTTGAATTGTTAACACGAAGATATTGCTTACTATCTCCTGTTTCATTTCTCTCTGTCACCTGTTACGACTGGGGATACTTTTTTATAGGATAGGGTGACAAACGAGCACACAGTCCACCTGATGGTAGATGGCTGCGGTCCTCCGGAGATGGGAGGGTGGATTAAGATTTTTGACATACTGATGTTATAGTTAATGTAGGCTATATTCAACTTTTTTTGCTAAATATTCATGCATAACCACTGATAAACATTTCCTAATAATTAATATGTTGCTGAAGCTTAACACGTCCACTGTCCGGTTTTAAAACACAATAGTAAGACAATAGCAATGACCTATATGTAGTGCACGGGACAGCGAAAGGATTAAGCTGTGTTGGCTGCGCAGCTCAATATAACTTTTTTTATTTTTAAATTTAATGTGCTATATTGTGTTGTGGCTACGAATATTTTTTATTTTTTTCTCTTTCTTCTTTCTTTCCATAAATTGTTATTTTTAATGATGGCGTAAAAGTTTTCAACGTGGTAGAGCCATGCTGCAGCTATATTAGTAGTATAGTTGTAGCACGAATGGCTCGGCTCGACCGGGGAAGGACCACGCTCTCACAGAATACCAGCGTAAAATGGCAGCTTAACATTGCTGTGTTTCGTATGGTGAGTGTAGCGAACCGGAGACCCCTGTTACTGGAAAAAAGGCATTCCATCTTAGTCCTCACGGGTGACAACGCATCTGCATTTTGATTCGCAAGCGAAGATAGATGTAGATGTCTATGAGCCATATCAGCCACCTACCATCAGGTGGACTGTGTGCTCGTTTGTCACCCTACTTACTTACTACCACTTGACCATGGGTGCTACGTAGGTCACTCAATAGGTTTTGAGATATACAAAAAGTATTCTAGATACTATTAATTTTTATTTTACATCTTTTCAAAATATTCTCCATCATGCTCCATACAAAGTTCCATTCGCCTAAGCCAAGTCTAAAAACACTTTTGCCAGTCATGATCTGACAGGTCGGAAATCGCTTCTTCGGAGGCAGTCACGGCATCTTCGGCGCTTGAAAAAAACTTGGAAACAAAAAAAAATCACAAGGAGCTAAGTCAGGGCTGTAGGGTATATAGGCTTATAGTTTCAACACCAGATTCCTCAATAAATGCTTTTGTTCTAAGGAAGGTATGTGAAAAGGCATCATCGT
This sequence comes from Parnassius glacialis, assembly GCA_033319125.1. Taxonomy (NCBI): domain Eukaryota; kingdom Metazoa; phylum Arthropoda; class Insecta; order Lepidoptera; family Papilionidae; genus Parnassius; species Parnassius glacialis. Next base: position 5,289,369 of record JAVANC010000011.1, read on the forward strand.
GATGCAGCATGATTCCCCGAAGCCCGGTCTTTGATCATCTCTCCTGCACAGCTTGATAAACTTTGGGTAATGCAACTGTAGTAAACCATTCAGAGTTGACTGACCTACAATTTTCCAGCATTGATGTCGACAAATGTCCGCTCCGCGAAAAAAAGCTAGCCACCATTTTTTGTCGACGTTGCCTTTTATTTTCCGGATCATATTGATAGATCCATATCTCACCATGAGTAACGATTTCTGAAACACGCCTAGATGCCCCGTTTTCAAAACGTAGTCGCATTTCATGGCACCAATCTACACGAGTCTGTTTTTCGCTTTCGGAGAGCAAACGAGGAATCCATCGACAACATGTTTATGTAGGATGGTATGAATGCTCCCCGAACTAATGCCTACAATCTTTTCGATGTTCGTATATGTGATTCGTAGGTCTTCTCGCACCAACATTTCAGTAGTCCATACATTTTCTGCCGTTACTGCTGTTTGCGGGTCCCCGGTTCTTTGGTCATCTTTAAGATTAATTTTACCCCTTTTGAATTCAGCAAACCACCTAAAAATTGTTGCACGTGATGGAACTGAGTCCCCTTAATGCTGATTGTAACTGTTGTAAACTAAATTGTTCGGTTAAACCAAATTTAAAATCATAATATATCATAGCGCACAAATGACCACGGTTAAGATCCATCGTTTTAAATGAAAAGCGCGGAAAGAGTTGCAGGAAAATTAATAGATCTTTGTTTTTTTTAATAATGAGCAATTGGCTTATGACGTTATATTTTTAAATAAATTTGCTTTTTAGAAACATATAACACGGTTGCGTTCCATTTTTAAGTTTCGAGCATCTCCAAACTATCGAGTGACCTACGTATAAAGCGTGCTAAACGTTGGGAATTTAGGAAAGTTAAAATCTATTAGTATTATTCAATGTATAATAATATTCGCGTGAATACAAACATTTGTATGATTTGGGGTCAGGGCAAAACAGTTACTGGATTTTTTGTCAAGAAATTCTATGTAGCAGCCCGGAATCGGGAAGTTGGCGATATCGGACCTCCGTGCCTCGAAAAGCACGTAAAGCACGTGAGAGCGAGGCAATACTACTATAATCCCTGCCTGACCAGGTGCTTTGTTGAGATTGACTGTCGTGATTTAAATCCGGTCAGGAAGACATTATTATTAGTCCTTGTCTTTCAAGAGGTAGTGATACCAACCTACATAAACGATACGGCTAGTATATTGAGCCCTAAATTTCTAACTTGTGCCAACATTAATGAACACGATAATTGATGACTTTTGCTGTAGTTTGCGATTGTCCCCGAATCATTAAAATACGCCAACCGTCCGCATGAATATTTTCCCAGTATACTTCAGATCTAGTCTACAGTCAAACTTTTGATACAATTGGCAAAGAAACTCTTTTGAATATGTTATCTAGACCAACTTAATAAACTTACTTTATTTTAGTCATATTTTCGAATATCTATTTAACATGTGATAAAAAATAAAACGATTGTAAAATTTTCACATATTTATTGAACAATATTTCAAATAATTTTATTTCGTACTGTTCAAAATTTGTATAATATATTGTATATTTTAAATAGAATGCTTTATAATAAGATACAAGCCCTGTTCATTCACTGTAAGCCTTATGATCTACCTTCATAATAGCTATCTTCAATGGAGACACTACCATATAGAACTATTATAAAATTTTAAAAAACATACACACATTAAAAATCCTGTCAACGAGTTTGGGAAAAGAATATTATGAGTAAATAATAACATTATGTAAGTTATAGATATGACATTTTTACTTTTATTCTTCCATAATTTTATATAGTACTTTAATGAATGCTATGCTATTATCCAGATTTTTTGTCTGTGAAATTAAGAAAAAAGTATATTATTTTTTATGATTCCATTTTTGTTATAAATATTGATGTATTTCTTGTCAACTACTAAAGTTGTCGTATCTCCATTGGACTAGCACGCTTTACCTATTATTTACCTCCAAAATCTCAATTAGTATTTAAGATTACATATTATTTTGTCTTAAGCAAGTCCGAAACAAAAGAAAATACATATTAATTCTTAAGGAAATTAGACTGTTCTACGTGGTCCACCATCATCGTTCGGAACTTACGCAATTGATTTAGAAAAGTATAAAATAAAGATTAAGTTTTAATATACGATGCTGATTTAATTTAATTATAGTATTTTGTCTAATTGGTACATTTTTATTCTCATTATACAATACGTAGAAGCAACATTTATTATAGCTAAATAAATATATACATTTATTTTAGTAAACTAAATCTTGTGCTATCTAAATCGTTATATTATAATTATTGCATTTTATGCGTTAATACATATAAAATTTCAGGAGCATTTAAAAATAAATCACTTCTAATGTATGGATATAATAAATTGTATCACATAATCAAAAGCCGTGAATTGTTTTTACATATGATTCAATAAAACATCGAGGGTCCCGCGATTTAGACATTATTTTGAAAGTAAAAACAAAGTGAAATATAAAGATTTAAGAATAAGCACTTTTATGTAAAAAAACTAATTATTTTGAAATGTGCAATTTAGAACAGAGGTGGACTATTTAAACAGTCGATTATTTTGATAAATTATAGGCTCGTATAGTAACTATCATAAGCCAACCATACAGGTCGTATTATGTTCTCATATATAATCCGTCTCCGTTTTCTCATCTCATTCAATATTTTATTTCCTTAATTATAAATGGACTAAAGTACGAAAACAAATTAATTTAACAATTACTTGGACATTTTAATTACTCTACTCACGAGCTGCTTTTAAACAAAAGTAATTTTGTTAACGCTATCTACTCTTATCCAGCTAATTTTCATTATTTATTTATTTATACATGTATTATTAATACAACACCAAGAATGATAGAAAGTGCGGATGATATGTTTTCTAGTGATGTTATTTGTATCTGTTGAAATATAAAATATTTAACGCTACATATATTTACATATAATTTAACTTTTTTTATTAATTAACTATATTGAAAGAAAAAGATTGTACAATATTCATCTCGGGCTACGGATGAAAAAAAAATAAGAAGTAGTGGATATACATAAATATTTGATGATTATTTTGTAATGGTAAGAAATTTAATTGTAAAGAAAGCTAAATATGAAATCGTGGGATGAAAAGATCTAACCCATAAAACGCTAGGTACGTTTGAGATATTTTCACGTTTCAGTCTGATGAGTTGCTTCAGTATGTTTTTTGTTTTGATTTTCATCGACTGAGATTTTGCTTAAATTCCTTTAATATGAAATAAGACCCTAAGAGTTATATTTGCGTACAGATCTAATTGTTCACCTAATTATGTGTTAGATCGTTTTTGAGTTACTTCGTCTGTATGCATTTAAGATATTAACTGTGTTATTGCAAACAAAATTGTTACTAAGTTAAGAGAACAAACTCGTACTGCAGGTGATCGAAACTGGTAATTTTGTATTAAGATAAGAATACGGTTATGACTTATATAGATTGCTTCTTATTCAATTTTAAGCACTTAAGATAATGGAATAAGATATGTGAATAAATTCTACAGTAATATTTTAGCGTATCTCTTCTAACCAGAGTCCCATATATTTCGCATCTTATTTTTGGTTTAAAGTCATCTTTGACAGCATCATCACCATTATACCAGTACTAGAAATACTTCTTGTGTCACTGATGTTTTAGTTCCCGCTACTGCTATTTTAACTAAACATAAATATATGTTTTTGTGACCAAGCAGTCGTCCTGAAAGCATATAATTATTTCCAACAAATGGTCTGTGAAGAAGAAACGAAATTAGATATTTCTACATAGCTTGTCCATTTTATTTTTTGCAGTTTTGTCTTTACAGTTATTACAGTAAGTTATTTTGTTTTCTATTAAACTGATGGGTTTGATTTGTAAAGCCTTACATCACCCAATATTATTGTAATATTATCATAAAATATACTAAATACTCAATTATAATTTTTAAGTTAAATATTTTCAAGTGAAAGAAGTATTTCTTCTGTATTTTTCACCGTATTTTTTGCAGTAAGCAAATAAAATAGTCAAAACAATGTTAAATATAAATTATGACTATAAAGTAAATAAATAAATTTTGATTTACATTTCAAATTGATACCCTTAAAATTTAAATTAGTATATAAGGCTTAGATATGTATTTAAAATATTTTTGTGCGTTTTATTTAAAATAATAGTAATATGATCATATTTTTCTAATAAAGAGACATGAACTCAATATATTTATGTGCTCCATTGTGGTGCAAAATCCAAAGTCTTTGAGAAAAATTAAAATTAGATGAATCAAACAAATAATTATAAATTAAGATGACATTTTAGAAGTTAAACCATAACAGCTACTGTAAAATAAATATTATGAAAACAATTGAATAATTAGCTACATAATTAAGCTTAACTGCAAGAATTTAAAATTATTAACTAACTTAATTTACAAGTTTTAAATTATCTTTGGTATTTTTAACTATATTAGAAATAATGTAGCGCATCCATTTACACGTCTGAAATTACCCCTAACATTAAATATATTGATAATTTATATCAAAATATTGGTCTCTTTTTGACTAAGCCATCACATACAGATAGGTAATACAGGTTACGTATTTACTTAAATTAATAATGGTATTCGCACATTTATATTAATGTTAGGTAGAAGCGGATGATTTTCTTTTATCAACTTTATTATCTCTCAGTTTTGTTTCATCCAATGATTCGATTTTATGGTCTCTCAATAATGGTGTTCTTGCGTCAGTTTTATCTTCTACATTTTTGTCAATATAGAGTTCAGTGCTAAAATTGTTTTCTCTTACTGTACTATTGCTTTCAGATGATTCTTGGCAGCTAGTAAGTTTGCTTTCATTATCACGTTTCTCCTGCTCTTCAGATTTCTCACTATGAAAGGCCATATTATCAAAACATTGCACTGGTACTATGTTTACTGATTTCATTATCGGTATTGCTATGGCAAGCGCTGGACTTAAATCACGTGGGCTTGGGGTTAGACGCGTTGAAACTGATAAGTCCATTCCTGGCATTAGGCTTGCGACTGTTGGAGATAAAATAAAACAGATTAAAAAATGTGGTGTCAATTTTTTAAAAGTAATTTTAACGTTCAAGTGAACTGACTATCAAGTATGTTGTATTATATGTTTTATTAAAATTTTAATGATAAAAAGTCGCCAAAAATTAAAAAGCTATTTTGAGGAAATACATATATTGAATTCATATTTATTTATCGTCCATGCTTACAACATGCTAAAAGTATATATAAGTATTATTAAGAAAACATTATTTTATTAAAGTTTGGTCCGTAATTAATTATTGTATATATTCAGCTATAAGAATGAAGAGAAATATTTTGCTAAAAAACCATAAAATTCTAAATTAGATCTAAGCTGCTATCAATTAAAAAGTCTCTTTGATGCTAATAGAATAGCGATTGAAAACACAAGACATTACAAATAATTACAGATATACTTGTAGAGTCATATCTTTGCCACAAATCACAGTACGAAAACACTTTGTAAGAAACAGAAACATTTGAGTCTTTCATAATCAGTGTGAAAATCATCGTAGCAATAAATAAATATACTTTAGTGCTGGTAAAGTATACTTCTTTGCAGCTAAATTATTTACATACAAAATTTTAAACTATAAGAAAATTATTCTAAACGCTATCTTGTTGCGTTTGTCATAAATAATAATTAAACAAGACGACTGTTAATTCATCATCGTCTTCATCACTAGCTTATCTCTTGTAAAAACTGCCCATTCTTTCCACCAGTTGGAAAGGTGGTATTGCCAGGTACGTCATACCATTCCATTGTTTCTTTTTTATTTTATGAAAAATATGTCTTGTTGCAAATATGTATGTTACTAGAGCCCAATGACTTCGTCAATCTTACTTAGCGGTACCATGTAGCGACATCTATGGAAATGTATTAAATAAAGAACGATGTATTTAGCGCGTCAAATTTTCATATCGATATACATCGCAACCGCTTCCGTAGATAGATAATAGATGGCGCTAGAGTAGTCAAGTGAGCTCGGCCACGGTCCTTATTGCTTTGTAAGAGAGATACTAAATTAATTAAATATAATATGCTACGATAGTTTTCACACTATAATGTCTTCGAAAATTAATTGTTAGTGTAGCACACTGAAAACAATTGTACGTGTACCGCTGTATTGAGTTGTATTTGTGTTGCTGCTGGACTCGTGTTACAATGAACAGAGGATTGGTGATTGTTGCCTGAAAAAAATCTTTAAAGTTATGTCTTTTTACTGAATGCATGACAATATTTTGTAAGAAATATTACAATAAAATTATAATATGTCTACAACAACACTGAATTTGTACAAGCGGAAAAGCATCTAGCCATTGCAGGATTGTTCTCGGAAAATATTGACAAAACTATGCCGAACCTTCCTGCTGTCATCGATGAAGCAGTGGGACCTAGGTGTTGACTTCGTTGTGCTGCTTGAAGATACCGTATAGTGCAAAAATGGTGATGAGAATGATGTCAGGTTAGTTATGAAAAAAGTTTCAGCATTCCTTTAAGCTAGTTCCTGTGTGCAGGCGACATACTAAGCCCGTTCTGGGAGCATTCGGCGCCAGTACAGTGTATTGCTTTTTAAAGCATGTTTATATTTTTTCTTTTGCAGTTGTTTGGTGTAGTTTGGATCATAGCCTCAAGCTCGCTACGATCACCATCTGTGAAGGATTACATTGCATAAGCTAAGGTTAGTCTGGTGAGTACCTAAATTAGAAAATAATTAGTAATATTATAAATTTCACGTCCTCAGCAAAATAATCTAAAATTAGAATTGCGTTGTATTATTATTATATCTTCTTTTTTTTAAATAATCACCTCGCCTTAAGAACTTTTATGTTAGAGTTTTCTGTTGGGTTTTAGCAAAAGCTTTACCAATAATATAATTACTAATTTTAATGTTAATTACAGCTGCACGTACTACCGACTGAGGTTGGTTGAATAGTGCCTCATACAAATACTTCTACATGTGAAACACTTTGAAGCCTAATTACCAGTACATTCAAGTCTAAAAATGATATTATATTATGTACATATTAACTGTTCTTAAAAATTATTTTCATGTTCGACTTCAAAGTATCATTTCAACCAAACATACTTTTCTAAGTTTGATTGCTTAGACACTCGTAAGAGCAGTCGTATTGTAAGGAGATTTAAAAAAAATGTAAAATAATTTAAAAGAGTAAGGATTGTGCGTATTTACGAGTACATCAACGATGTTTGTATCAGTAATAATGAAAAAATAAAAAAAAAATTGTATTAAAACAAAAATCTATACTTCTTTAAATTTAAACTAAAAGTATACTCCAATATTAACAGTGCAAAGTATGTTTATTATTATCATCGATATATATGTACTACGTACTAGATTACGCATTCTGAACATACACTATGTTCAACTGAACTGTACTGCAATCCGTACAGTGTGTCATCTGCGCATGCGCGACTTTACTATCTCCCGCGCATGCGCGAAGACATAGAGTAGTACAAATCTTTTGTTTAGAAAGGCTTTTCTAGTTACGTAGTACATATAACTCAATGATTATAATATTTTTATGTTAACATTCGTTGCTCCTAAAGAACAATATGTACTATATACGGATATCTTGGACTTACCCATGTTAGGTCCCATCATATCCTTAGGATGGTTGGTCTTAATAGCATTCATCCTTCTATTTACCGCTTGGGGTCCCATTCCGGGCGCTATGTGACCTGCAGGTACTCCGGGCACACCTGGTGCTCCTGTGTTTGTAGTGTATTAATTAAATCTTAGATTATATGTGAGGTTGGTTTCATTTATGATTAAGTTTAAAATACTTTGAACAAATCTCAATCTTGACGGAAAAGAAACGCCTTAAAACCCCTTAGAAGATCGTTCATTTTTAGACCTGCTACTAATCGCAGTTATAAAAGTCTTTAACATCGTACGCACTGCAAAAGATTTCTTGCATTCCAGAGAATGTATCACCGCTAAATAGATAGTTATTCCTCCATCTGTCGAAGGTCACAGGACCTTCTTTAAGCTTCGTCAATTAAGAATGCCATTTCCATCAGTCAGACTCTCTTTAGTCCGTTCTTCTTTCAGTCGTTACGACACGGTGATTATTCCTACTATGAGAAGCACAGAACTGTTCTTGGCTTTAATGGTGATTTAGTAATAAGCTATTAAATGTAGTTACTAATTGATAAGTTACAAATTGACCGTGTAGTGGCGGTGTAAGAATATCCACTACCCCATATCATTCCGTGGGTGTCGTAAGAGGCGACAGCGGGAAAGAAATCATGAGAAGAGCAGCATGCCAACACACTTGCCAAGCGTGGCAACTATGACAAATATGCCCCCTATGAGACAATCTATGGGAGAGGCCAATGTGGACATTAATAAGCTGTAACGGTAACGGTAAGTATCAAGTTGTGAACTTCTAAATATACAGGGTTATTTTGCAATAATCAGCCAAATTTGCAGAGAAGGTTCAGAGTTATTAATATAGTAGTATTTTATATATAGGGTCACTGTAGAAGCGTGCTCGTCGCGACCCCTGCCAGCCCTTTTCAGGGCTGCAATTCTACTTAGCTGCGCACCCATGTCAACGAGGGTTAGGGCGTCCCCCCAAGGCGACGCACACCAGCTCGTCCCCGTTGGTGTGGAATGCAGCGTGCAAAGCGGCGATGGGGACCGCCACCCGTCACGCACAGCCCGACACGGCGGAAGGTGGAGGACAGAGTGCAGAGTTGGCACGTGGAATGTTAGAGGAGGCATGAGAGATAAGACGAATGAGTTGATCGAAATAATGAAAGAAAGAGAATTAGATGTCGTGTGTATGTCGGAGACCAAACGGAAGGGCAGTGGTACTGAAGAGCTCCCTGGCGGGGCGTTAGCTCTATGGTCCGGAGTCCCGGAGAGCGAGAGCGCCCGCCAGGGAGTGGGGGTGCTGCTGTCGTCTCGGTTGGTCGATGTTATGACTGAATATAAGGTTGTGAACTCAAGACTTCTCTGGGTTCGCTTTAAATTGGGACTGACGAAGTTATTCCTTTTGGCTGTTTATGCGCCGGTAGCTTCGTCGTCCAGGGCTGAGCTGGAGGAGTTTTGGGAGAATGTAAGAGAAGTTCTAGATTTGGCTAGGGGAAACGAAAGAATTGTTGTATGTGGTGATTTGAATGGATGGGTTGGTACCGCTCGACCAGGGTACGAGTCGGTGCTTGGAAAGTTTGGCGATAAAAGGGTTAATGATGCTGGCAAGCTTATACTGGCGGTATGCAAGGAAAAGGGTCTTCTTGTGACAAACACTATGTTTAATCACAAGAAAATCCATATGTATACTAGAGAAAGTAAGAATGAGAGAAGTATGATCGATTTGTTCCTGGTGGATGACCAACTGCGAACACAGGTGATGGATACGCGAGTGTTCAGGGGTGCTGACCTGGGAACGGATCACTATCTAGTGATTACTAGATTTAGGGGTCTGTTCGCGGGTTGGCGCTACCGGACGGCAGTAACAGAACCACAGTCGGTCTGTCGCATCCGAAGCTGGAAGCTTCAGGAAGCGGATACTAGGGACAAATATCATGCGAGGGTAGCCGAAAAGCTTGACAACATCGATGGCAGAAAAGAATGTGTTGAAAAAACATGGCAGAACCTTAGGGATGGAATGGTAAGTGCAGCGGAAGAAGTGTGTGGAACGATTAAAAGAGGCAGTAGTAAAAGAAGAGATGCATGGTGGAATGATGAAGTGAAAGAAGCTGTAAACAAGAAGAAGAAAGCATGGTTAGACTACTTGGCCTCTAGTAATGATAAGGATATGAGAGAGAAGATGAAAGAAAGATATAAGCTGCAGAAAGTTCACACGAAAGCATTGATTGAGGAAGTGCGTGAAAGGTGTAGAATGGAAGCGGACGAAAGGTTGTCGCACAACTTTAAGGAGAACTCCAAACTCTTCTGGAAAGAGGTTGGAAGGACCCGAAGTGGTGCGACGACCTTAAGAATGAACAAAGTGCTTTCGAGAACCAATGACGTCCTCTCAGAAAAATCGGACGTCATGCAGCGATGGAGCGAATTTTATAGAGAAATGTATGCGTGTGATGATCTTAGTGAGGGATCCGGGGATGACGCCGAGACTGGTACGCCAGACCCGGACCTCGATGACACTGAGGTCATCAGTATGAAAGAGATTGAACGTGCGATTCGAAGTTTGAAATGTGGTAAGGCTGCGGGACTAGACAGAGTTACTGCTGAAATGGTCAAGTATGGTGGGCCTCGCGTCTGGGACAGCTTTCATCTGCTGTGCAATTTGTGCTGGCGGACGGGGGATGTCTCGGATGATTGGCGATCCGCAGTCATTGTGCCTTTATATAAAGGTAAAGGTTCACATTTTGACTGCGGGTGCTATCGGGCGATCAGCTTGACCAGTTTAGCAAGTAAAGTTTATTCGAAGGTTTTGACACGTAGGATGCAAGAGAAATCGGAAAGATTTCTATGGGAGGCACAATGCGGATTTAGACCTGGAAGAGGATGCACGGATCAAATGTTTTCTCTCCGCATGATCACGGAAAAGCTTCTGGCTGCTAACCAGAGGATTTTCTGTGCTTTTGTGGATCTTGAGAAAGCATTTGATAAGGTTGTAAGGAAGAAAATGTGGGAACTGTTGCCGGGGTATGGTGTGGATGGTCGATTGCTAAGGGCTGTGCAGTCACTTTACTGTGACTGTAAAGCCTGTGTGCGGGTAGGGCATGACCTGTCACCCATGTTTAGCGTCCAAACGGGCGTAAAACAGGGTTGTGTCATGTCTTCCTGGCTGTTCATACTGTATCTCGACAGCTGTTTACAGAAACTGAAAGATAGCTGTTTGGGTGTGAAATTGGGTGACATTAAAGTAAATTGTCTGCTGTATGCTGATGATGCAGTGCTTATTGCACCATCAGAGGCAGAACTGCAGGCATTAGTCACGTGTATGAAAGAGGAATGTGAAATTAAAGGTCTCCGCTTGAATGCTAATAAAACTAAGGTTCTGGTATTTGAAAGGGACGAAGAGAGAACGAAGTGTGAAATATGGGTAAATCAGGAATGTCTAGAACAGGTAAATGAAATTGTATACTTGGGGAGTGCTTTTAGCCGGGATGGAAGATGTGATTTAGATGTGGACAGGCGTGTCGCTGCCGGGAACAAAGTCAATGGTGCCCTGACTGCGTTAGTCAAAAGGCAAGGCGTAGTGAAGAGTGCACGCCTTGCAATACATAACGCAGTGTTGGTACCGACTTTGTTATATGGCAGCGAAACCTGGGTATGCCAGAAGAAGCATAAAAGCAAGTTGAATGCAGTGGAGATGCGATCTCTTCGTAAAATGTGCGGCGTTACCATGGCCGACCGAAAGCGAAACGAAGAGATTCGCAATATGGCAGGTTTGAAAGATGACCTTATCACAAAAATTGATAGGGGCGTGCTTCGATGGTTTGGGCACGTTGAGCGAATGAGTGAAGACCGAATGGTGAAGAAAATATATAGCGCGAAAGTTAATATTAAAAGGTGTCGAGGTAGACCGAGACTAACTTTCGAAGACCATGTGAGCAAATTGCTCGAAGAGGGGAGGGTCAAGAGTACTCGGATACCTAGACGTGCATGTATGAAGAAGATGATGAATCTGAAAGAAGCGAAAGAGGTATGTAAGGATCGTGACACTTGGCGATCTGTTCTCTCTGGCTACCCCGTCAGGGATTGTGCGTGACGATAAGTAAGTAGTATTTTAACAGTGGTAGACCCACGCGGCAGCTTTTGCTATCGCACGGATGGGCTGGCTCGAACCGGGGTAGTACCACGACCTCACAGAATACCAGCGTGAAGTAGAGGTTTACCTCTGCGTTTCGCTTGGTGAGTGCAGGTGGCCGGAGGCCCTTTTTACTGGAAATGAGGCATTCCATCTTAGTCCTCACGGCTGACAACGCATCTGCATTTTGATTCGCAAACGAGGATAGATGTAGATGTCTATGGGCCGCAGCAACCACTTACTATCAGGTGGACTGTGTGCTCGTTTGTCATCCTTATCCTATAAATAAAATATAGGCAAATATTATAGAAAAATTAATTTAAAAATCTCAAACAACCTTTATATCTTTTGAAATCTATACGTGGTAGAGCCAGCCATGCTGCAGCTATATCAGTAGTATAGTTGTAGCACGAATAGGTCCGCTCGACTGGTGAAGGACCACGCTCTCACAGAATACCAGCGTAAAATAGCAGCTTAACACTGCTGTGTTTCGTATGGTGAGTGTAGAGAACCGTAGACCCTTTTTACTGGAAACGAGGCATTTCATCTTAGTCCTCACGGGTGACAACGCATCTGCATTTTGATTCGTAATCGAGGATAAATGTAGATGTCTATGGGCCACAGCAACCATTTACCATCAGGTGGACTGTGTGCTCGTTTGTCACTCTTATCCTATAAAAAAAAACATTCGCAAGGGTCAATTGGTAGACAAAAACATTGTTGCCCATAAATCAAATTCGATTTGGGATAATTTCATATAAAAATAGAAGCCTTTTTTACTCGTATTTTCAAACACTGCAATAACGGTATATCATTATTTATATACAAGTATAAAAAGGCCAGCGTGGGCTTAGCCCACTCCACATATGTTATCTTTAAAATCGGTACAAATACTAAAAGTAAATAAGATATTATATGCGTTTCGGCCTAGTCTCGTCTTAGCGAGCGATCCAGGCAGCCAGCTTCACTTGTCAATTATGTTTAGATTTGAACCTAAGTTTAAAATTTGGATACTCTTTGAAAAATAACTCTGTATATTATTTTCTAAATAAATTGAATCACTTACTAAGAGGTGGCCTGGTTGGCTCAACGTTGATTACTCTTCGTCTCTTTTTTGGCAGTTTCGCTCTCGCTTGCGTATGTGAATAATACATAGCGAAATTGGATACGATGACTGGTACAGGTAAAGCTATCGTCAGCACCTGTTTATTTTGAATGACAATCAATGAATAACGTAATAAATGATGTTTCTGGTTTACATTAATAAATTTAATTTAATGATTTCTTATATTTACGCGAACACTACACATTGAATAAAACTGTTTTTTTACGGATTTTATCGCGTTTATTTTATTATTTTTATTCCCGACGTTTCGAGTGCTTTTCAGCAACCCATGGTCACGGAGGGGACTGAGATGTTTGACGTCCCGATGTCACAGTTAGCCCGGCTACCTTCAGTATTTTAATATTAATTTTTGGTTCGATTTACGCAGAATGAACTTACAGTATCCTGAAGTTATTAACCAAAAATTAATATTAAAAAACTGAAGGTAGCCGGGCTAACTGTGACATCGGGACGTCAAACATCTCAGTCCCCCCCGTGACCATGGGTTGCTGAAAAGCACTCGAAACGTCGGGAATAAAAATAATAAAATAAACGCGATAAAATCCGTAAAAAACAGTTTTATTCAATAAATTTAATTTACTTAAACGAGTATAAAAAGGACCTTCATTAAAACTATTTCAACTAAAATGAGTTGCAATTCATCATATCATCACACAGTATAGTAAGTGAATTATAATTATGACTTTAAATGTAATAATAATTTAAATAATTGCGAACAATTTTTATCATTAAAATAAAATGGAAATACTTACACCAGCCAAAGCACAAAGAGCACCGACAAACATGCCAACGTAAGTTTTCGGTGCCATATCGCCATAACCGACTGTTGTCATCGTAACCAGTGCCCACCACAGTCCTAATGGTATGCTGTTGAAATCATTATGAGGATTTGTTTGTATACGCTCTGCATAATAAACTAGACTTGCAAAAATTACTATGCCGAGTACAAGAAAGAAAACTAAAAGCGTCAACTCTTTTGCCGATGCCCTGAAGGTTTGAATCAATATTTTCAGACCGGACGAATGTCTGGTCAATTTGAATAGTCTCATTATTCTGATTATTGAGAAAAACTCCAAAATATCAGCGTTCTCGACATGGGAAGCATATTTTTGGAGCATCAAGTCAATGTAAAAGCTCATTGTGGCGATGTAATCAATGATGTTGACGGACGATTTCACAAATTCCCACTTATTTGGTGACGATATGAATCGCACGAGGATCTCAAGTGTGAACCACGCGTTACATACGCACTCAATGTAGAAAAAAGCAACGTGGGCGTTTGTTTGCACTTTGTCTAATGCCCAGCTTTGCGTTTGATTAGCCGTTGTTACCGTATAGTTCCTTATCACTGGCACTCTCATATCCGGATGAGTCTTCAAACAAAATGATATAATCGATACGCATATAAAAAACACTGAGATCACACCGATTATCTGCAACAAACAAATAAATACCATTTATTATTTACATAGTTAGAATAAAAGAAAAACTATAATCTATCAATTATTGTTAGGGTTGATTTTTTATTACGAGATAATATTTATCCCTTAACTTAGTTATAAATTGACTGAATATAAAATTAAAACAAATGATTTATTTATTTAAACAACAGCAATTTTAAATGTGTTTATATTTTTCTTTATTCCATGTAACTATTATGATGTGATGATTGGAAAATTCAGGTATTAAAGTATTTTATCCTACAGATTTTGTACAGAACCACAAGACCCATGTTATAATATGACAATGATGATGATACAGATGCTTTTAATAATGTTATCATTGAATGTAATATTAAAAATAAGTATTATTTTATTTACATCATGAAATAAAATATAACTTAAAATTTCCATATAAATTCTATGTTATTGATGAAAATTAGAAAGAGAAATTAAAAGACAAAGCTAAACAAATTGAAATTAACTTTAGATAATATTATGATAAATTATACAATGTGATAAATTAGCATACATTTACAGAAAAGAGCAACGTTAAAAAGAAATTCAAGGCTGAATAATAACTGAAGCTCGTCCAGTAAAGGGATTAATGTCGTGTTAATTCGACCTTAAGACTGATATTAATTATTTTTAAGGTTTTCGTATTATTTTGTAAACAAGACTCTCCACTAAAGTGAAAATAATTTATGCTATGGAACAATTTAAACTTTGTATAATAAGTTACTAAAATATGCAGATAATCTAAAATAATAAATTAATATACATTTTTATATTATATGAAAAATCGAAAATGAAATAAAATTATGGAACATTTTTTTTATATTCTACTAAGCCAGCGCTTATCTACGACCCCACCTGATGGTAAGTGGTGATGTACCTAGCCTAAGATGGTGAAGCGCACTGACTTAACAAAAGCCTATTCAATCTTGCCTTGTCGACACCCTCACAGTAATCGTATGGAAAGACAGATGCTGGCAACTTATTCCACTTCTTTACTGTACATGACATTTGATAACGTAGAGAACATGAAATACCTAGGTAACATTAAGAGTATTTGAACACATTTAATTTTTTTTTATAAAACTGAAGTAACCAACGAACATATATTTCATCTGATGGCAAGTAGCTACAGCAGTCCGTGGTCATCTGCAACTAACTTCAAACAAAAAAAGAAGACGAATAAAGGAGGCTACAGATGCGTTGTCATCTCTGAAGGACTAAGATAGAATTCCTCACAGCTACACTTAAGCCCAGCAGTGCAACTGCTATGTAAGCGATATATACCCAGTCGGAATCCTGGGCAGAAAAGTAATTGTTTCCTTTTTATAGAAATAGGGTGACAAACGAGCACACAATCCACCCGATGGTAACTGGTTGCTGAGGCCCATCTACATGACATATACTACATACATCTATCCTCGTTCGTGAATCAAAATACAGATGCGTTGTCAGCCTTGAGGACTAAGATGGAATGCCTCTTTTCCAGTAAATAGGGTCCCCGGTTCTCTACACTCACCATACGAAACACAGCAGCATTAAGCAGCTATTTTATTTTTTAACAGTGGTAGAGCTAAGCGGTGGCTTTTGCTGTCGCACGGATGGGCCAGCTCGAACCGGGGTGATACCACGACCTCACAGAATACCAGCGTGAAGTAGAGGTTTACCTCTGCGTTGCGCTTGGTGAGTGCAGGTGGCCGGAGGCCCAATTCCCCTCCCCCCCATCAACATGGTAGTGAAATTAAATAAAAGACTACCCCAGGAGGGTACCAGCACCCTTGGAGAATCCCTCGCTGAGCATCCACGACCAAACTATTCCACTCCTGGGCGTGGGTGCTCAGGCTGCCCCGCGTATTCTGGGGGGGGGGGGGGGGGCGAAATTCCGCTCAATACGAAACCTGCTCGGGGCAAACGGAGCAAGAAGACAAAGGCAACCCCTGCCATGCTTACCGTGGATTTCTGCAACATCAGGGGACTTCATTCAAACCTTAACGCCGTCCACTACCATCTGGAGATAGCTAAGCCGGCCTTGCTCTTTCTTACCGAGACACAGGTGTCCTCTCCGGCTGATACTTCGTATCTCTCCTACCCGGGGTACAAATTAGAACACTCGTTTGTGCCACGGGCTGGAGTTTGCGCGTATGTCAGAGAGGACATCTGTTTTCGACGCCTCGGCAGTCTTGAAGGTACGGACCTGTCCATCCTATGGCTGCGCGTAGACAGCAACGACCATCCCCGCGTCTACGGGTGCCTCTATAGGTCCCATAGCGGTAATGCCAACACAGACCGACTCATCGACCACGTCCAAATGGCTGCAGACTCCGTGCTACAACAGGTCCCATCCACAGAGATCGTGATACTTGGTGATTTCAACGCCCACCACGCTGAATGGCTTGGTTCTCGTTTAACCGATCATGCGGGTAGATCTGTCTATGACTTTGCTTTGGCATATGGTCTAACACAACTGGTTACTTCGCCTATGCGGATCCCAGATGTGGAAGACCATGTACCTTCCCTGTTGGACCTTCTGCTGACCTCTCATCCGGACGGATATCAGGTCTCCGTCGATGCCCATCTGGGCTCTTCGGACCATTGTCTGATCCGGAGTACGGTGCCACTCACGCTCCAATCGCAGTTGCGATCTACAGCTTGCCGCCATGTTTGGCACTATAGGTCAGCTGATTGGGACGGGATGCGGTCTTTTTTTGCATCCTACCCTTGGGGGCGGGTTTGCTTCTCGCCGGAAGATCCCAGCGTTGTTGCCGATTCTGTTGCTGATGTGGTACTTCAGGGTATGGAACTTTTTATTCCATCCTCTGTGGTGCCCATCGGAGGCAGATCCCAGCCATGGTTTGGTCGCTACTGCAAAATAGCATCACGCTATAAGCAGGAGTGCTACCAGGCCTGGGTTGACGCATCAACGTCTCGGGATGTAAACACCAGCGCACTTAAAAAGAAGTATAATTCCGCCTCCAGGTCCTTCAAAAGCGTCATTGCCAAGGCAAGGTCTGAGCACATCGGCAGAATTGGCGAGAAGCTAGTTCGCCTTCCTTCGGGAACCCGTGCATTCTGGTCTCTCGCCAAGGCTGTCCAAGGGAACTTCTGTCAGCCATCTCTTCCATCTCTGCACAGAGAGGACGACTCACTGGCCCATGCCGCAAAGGAGAAAGCCGATCTGTTGAGCTCTCTTTTTGCGTCCAACTCGACTCTAGATGACGGGGGGAACACACCGCCGACCATCCCGCGATGTGAGTGCTCCATGCCGGATGTGCGATTTACACAGCGCTCTGTCCGCAAAGCACTCTTCTCCCTGGACGTCAGCAAGTCGAGTGGGCCCGATGGAGTCCTTCCCATTGTGCTGAAGACGTGTGCTCCGGAGTTGGCACCGGTTTTAACGCGTCTTTTCCGGTACTCCTACTCCCAAGGCGTAGTCCCGAATTCATGGAAGACAGCTTTGGTGCACCCGATCCCTAAAAAAGGCGACCGCTCAGACCCGTCCAACTACAGGCCTATCGCCATCACCTCCTTGTTCTCCAAAATAATGGAAGCCATTATAAACTGCCAGCTCATGAGGTACCTTGAGGATCACCAGCTGATTAGTGACCGCCAGTACGGTTTTCGTCGGGGTCGATCAGCTGGTGATCTTCTAGTCTACTTAACTCATAGATGGGCGGAGGCAGTAGAGTCCAATGGGGAGGCATTAGCCGTTAGTTTGGACGTAGCGAAGGCCTTTGATCGGGTCTGGCACAAAGAGCTTCTTTCGAAGCTTCCTTCCTATGGGCTTCCCGAAAAATTGTGCAAATGGATCACCAGTTTCCTTGCTGATCGGAGCATCAAGGTCGTAGTAGACGGTGAATACTCTGATTTCAAGCCTATCAACGCTGGTGTTCCACAAGGCTGCGTGCTATCACCAACGCTGTTTCTCCTGCATATCAATGATATGTTGCTAACTGGTAGCATTCATTGCTATGCGGACGACAGCACTGGTGATGCCTTATATACCGGCCGTGCCAATATTTCTCGGGAAAACGTCGCCGAGTACCGGGACAAACTTGTGTCTGAAGTCGAGTCTTTGCTTAACAAAGTCTCTGATTGGGGCTGACTAAATCTAGTCCAGTTCAATCCCCATAAGACACAAGTTTGCGCGTTTACCGCTAAAAAGAACCCCTTTGTCGTATCTCCTCAGTTTCAAGGCACTCCCCTTACTGCCTCAGCCAGTATCGGAATCCTTGGCGTCGACATATCGAATAGTGTGCAGTTTCGTGGTCATTTGGAAGGGAAGGCCTAATTGGCCTCTAAAAAGCTTGGCGTGCTCAGCAGAGCGAGACAGTATTTCATGCCGGCACATCGCTTGCAACTTTACAAAGCGCAAGTTCGGCCTTACATGGAATACTCTTCTCATCTCTGGGCCGGGGCACCCCAGTGCCAGCTCCTTCCACTTGACCGCATCCAGCGCAGAGCGGTTCGAATCGTCGACGACCGAGTTCTTTCTGATCGGCTCGATACACTGGCACTGCGTAGAGATGTTGCATCTCTTTGCGTATTTTATCGCATTTATCACGGGGAGTGCTCTGAGGAATTGTTCGGACTAATTCCAGCCGCTCAATTTCACCATCGCACATCGCGACAAAACTCGCGTTACCATCCATACCATCTGGATGATTGGCGGTCCACCACTGTGCGATTTAGAAGAAGTTTTCTCCCTCGCACGACTTCCTTGTGGAAACAATTACCACCAGCGAATTTTCCGGACCGATACGACTTAGGAACCTTCAAGAAAAGAGCTTACACCTTTCTAAAAGGTCGGCAACGCATCTGCAATTCCCCTGGTGTTGCGGTTGTTCATGGGCGGCGGTAGTCACTTACCATCAGGTGAGCCGCATGCTCGTTTGCCCCCTATTCTATAAAAAAAATTACGCTGGTATCCAGTGAGAGCGTGGTCCTTTCCCGGTCGAGCCGACCCATTCGTGCTGCAACTGGACTATAAATATAGCTGCAGCTTGACTATACCACGTACGTTGTATCACCTGAAATCCGTTGTGGCTGGAGATCCTCAGTTTATTAGCTCCATACACTCCCTGAATGGTCCTTATAAAATTCATACTTTACCTTTGCTGCGTTGGAACTGTAAGGCTCATCGAATAAGGACCACATTTGAGGTTTGAGCTGTTGCCACCAGGAGACTGTTCCATTGTAGTAATCCTCCTCGAAACCAAATTTACGAGCAACCTCTTCATCAGATGGTTTCTCTGTGTCTAGGTCAAGACGGTCAAGGACGGCAAGGGTCTCTTGGGTGTCCCGATGCTATAAGCAAACAAAAATGGAAATTATGTGTTTAGTTATATTAATTTTGTAAAATTTGCTTACTAATTAACCCATACCCTGTCCCATGTACCACATAATAATACATATAATTTTACCACTTAAGTGTTAACTTCTTTTAGCGTCTTAAAAACGGCATGAAAAAAGTATATTAGATGTTTTGTACTGCTTTGTACGTAGTGATATCATATGGATCTGAGACATGGTCCTTAACTGCTGGCCTATGAGTAATCAAGATCGGGGAACGGGGTTTTTCTGCGTGATAGACTTAGAATTGATTATATCTACAGTAGAAACAGAGTAACTGACATAGCCCGACGGATTTTAGAAGACCCCCACTAGACGGAGTGACGATTTGAGAAGATATGCAGGAATTCGATGGATGCAGGTGGCTTAGGACCGTGATTTGTGGCGTTTCTTGGGGGAGTTTTATGTTCAGCAGTGGACTTGTGAAGGGCTGTAATGTTAATGATGATGTACGTAGTCTACTGCATGCTGCATCGTATTATGAAACGTTTAGATTATCGACCGAACATCTCGCTGAATAACCCTGGAGTTAACTGCGAGTTGTTCGTCGGAATGAAGAGCTTGTCGATAACTCTGAACTGTGCTACAACCGTAATATAACTGCAGCGTGGCTCTACCACATAAAAATATAAGATTCACGCTTCATACGCATATATATTAAATATATAAAGCGTAATTCCTAGATAGAAGGACACCGTTTTCATTTAGCAGACTATTTGGTTTTGTACAACCAAACAACTATTACCAACCATTTGGTTGAAGATTATCGAACGAACAACTCACCGATTAACTCCGAAGTTAACGGCGAGTTGTTCGTCGGAACGAACAGCTTGCCCGATAACTCTGAACTGTGCTACAACCATAATATAGCTGCAGCGTGGCTATACCACATAAACATATAGAATTCACGCTTCATATGCATATATATTATATATGAAGCGTGATTCCTAGATAGAAGGACAGCTTTTTCATTTAGCAAACTATTTGGTTGTGCGCACAGGCATTTCATTTTTGTCCTCATGGGGCACTTACCACTGGGTTGATTGTCAGCTCGTTCTTGTAACTCCAATGTTAAAAAGACGCCCAGACTAGAATCTTCATTTAAATTATTTACCGGAGATAGCTGTATGATTATGGGTTACAGCTTCCATTAACCATCAGATGCGCTTTGTTTTCGTTTGTTACCTACGTATGTAGTTAAGAATCCTAAGACTTACGACATACTTGTAGGTTAATCTACGTAAGATTAACTGACATATCCAACCAGAGATAATTAGTGGCGGCAATTTAGATAATAAGGCTTGGACGTGTTGGATGTCGTTTTTATATCTTGCTTTACAATATGTTAATGCGTCACATAGCGTAGTTTTCGGTAGATTTTGACGACAACTTGAGCCAGCAGACCGGTCACGATAGTATCTTAGTGCCTCTTTTACGTGGTAGAGCCATGCTACAACTGTATAAGTAGTATAGTCGTAGCACGAATGGGCCGGGTTCGACCGAGGAAAGACCAAGCTCTTACAGAATACCAGCGTAAAATAGCAGCTTAACGCTGCTGTGTTTCGTATGATGAGTGTAAAGAACCGAAAACCCTTTTTTACTGAAAACGAGGCATTCCATCTTAGTCCTCACGGGTGACAACGCATCTGTATTTAAATTCGTAACTGAGGATAGATGTAGATTTCTACGGGCCACAGCAACCACTTACCATCAGGTGGACTGTGTGCTCGTTTGTTACCCGTATCATATAAAAAACCTAAGTAGATAGACATCTTATCTTGAGATTCACATCACCATCGGAGCACTTGATTCACCGTTTACACTAATAGTTTTATAATTCACATGAGCAGACATTTAATACACAAAATAGTATCACTTTAACATATCAAAATGCACTTCAAATCAATATTTAAACAATAATACAGGAGCAGCAATGTGCCGCCGATCAAGTTCCTGCCAAAACTCCTGAACAGCTTAATCATCTGCATGTGGTATAGATGATGAATACTAGGAATAAAATATTTGAATTTGGTATAACCATTTATATCAGGTGGTGTTGGATGTGTAAGAGAATCTACCAGGTCACATAACATTAGTGTCGTATGAAAAAATCATGCCATATTTTTTGTTGCATTGTCATATGTATATACCCGATGTAAAATATCTCGACTGAATTGAGAAATAAGGGGGAGGCCATTATGAAGCAGTGGATTTTTACAGGACGGTGACGATAACGATATATTCTATATTAACGTTAAAAGTGTTTCATAATGTACTCAGTGCTGTAATGACTGAAATTAGTGTTCAGAATTTAATGCTATATTGAAATTCACCTGAGGACCATAAGTTAATTAGTAGCAACAATATTCAAATTTTTAATTAATAGTGTTAAGAAGGAAAAAGAAAAAAGGAATATATTTGTTGCTACAATCTATACAATAGCTCCAGAAATCACTTAAAGAAACATAAGTAACACAAAAATAACCTTATAAAAAAATAATTTTGGAATAATTTGGAAAGGAACGAATTACCTGTGTGTAAGTCATCCAACAACATGGCTCGACTTGATTTGCATCTAGACCCCAAAACTCCAGCTCCTCTTCGAAAAGCGGCCCGCACACATCCGTAGGGTAATGGAGTTTTCCTGTCCTAAATTAGTAAAATATAAATTCGTAAATAATAAGAATATGTTCTTTTTTCGACAAAAAGAAGGAGGTACTCAATTCGACTGTATCTTATTTTTCTTATGTGTGTTACCTCATAACTTTTTTCTGAATGAACCGAATTCGAAGATTCTTTTTTTATTTGAAAGCTGGTGCTTTTCATGTGGCATCATATTAATTTGACCAAGGTTTGGCTAATAGTTTTTGAGTTATTCTTAATAACTTACATTGAAATAGCTTGTACAAAATTTTAAATTATTTATTATACTCGTATGAATGTCGTAATAGTCAAAAACCCCAGTACTTTATTTATCTATCCACATATAAGTAAGCCATGACCAATAAGTGCCTCTTTGTGTACAATTATATACGTAGGTAAATTATCAGAATAATCAAAATTGGTAATTTAAAAAATGCGTGTCAGCTTTGACGCGCGACTGGATCTTACTTTTAAGAAGCTGTGGGACCTTTTTGAATTGATTATGTATTCAGAATTCAGTGTTGTTTGTAATTTTATTCTTTACGAGATAACGAATAATATTTATTTCGAATAGGGTAACGTTATTGGTTTATGTTTAAGAAAAGAAATAATTCAAATCGTTGAAACTAACACATATTATGTAACTGTATGAACTTAGTGTCTTTGTGTTTGAATAAAAAAAAACATGTGTACGTTTACACGCGATAGAAGTGAAACCTTCAGAAAAGGAGACCGAGATAATAGGAAACATTGAATAATGTATTCTATTTCATTCTCTCTCAGACTAAATCCTATGGAGGAAATTTATGTTTCTCTTTTAGTGTCGCATTTTCCTTTCATCGGATTTCAAATCACAACGATTCTAAAGAAGTTTTCTTTTTTTAAAAATAACTAATATACCATAATATATAATCATCATATATAATATATTTAAAAAAAACTTTTAACTAATACATTAAATTCGACCATTATCGTCATCTTTATATGCGTTCAGTATAAATTACGTGATTGTATTGCGGGGAGGGGCGACATAACGACCTCACTTTTTGTTAACAATTGATTTCCCTTCCCGTCTAATTTGTGTATCGCGGGCCATATAAGATAAAACTGTATACTTAAGAAGTAAACTACAAAAACATAGTCATTCGTATTTTAATCACAGACTATATTATCATCAATATTGGACCGAAAGTTTCATTTTGAAATTATCATCCTTTGTAACACGTTATGGTAATGATGTACACCTAGTCATATATTTCAGCTAAAATAGAACTCATCCGCACGGCTTTTCTATATACGAGTTTTTAATACTAGATCTAAAGAATTGCTCAGCGTCATGTTGCCCATATTGCTTACGAAATTTTGGCCTCGATTAAAGTTTGAATATCGCATCCACGATCAATATTTTGATCAATAAATTATAATAGTTATGTATAGAGAAACTTAACATCCAAATATTCCTTATATGTTCAAGGAATTTCATTAAGCCCGGACCTAATAATATTACGTCTTCAATATGCCGTCAACTAGCCCAAAACTTTTAAATAGCCATCTGTAAATCAATATCTCGTAGATTGCTCTGACAAAGCATCAATCAATCTTGGCCATAGGACTTGACCCGAATTACTTTGAGTTAGGCAAACTTCCACAAATTATTCGGCTCCTATCAATGGAAATCAATTTGTGCCTTTCTATGTACCTACATGTTTAGAAATAATAGATACTCCGATTGAATTGAAATGGGAAATACGTGTACTTTCGGGAATGGAATGGGTTTGGAGTCTATTACACGCGTAAATGCGTTGATGCTTTGCGATTTACCGATACTTTTAGAAGCGGTTGCGAGCTTATTTACATTTAAATGGTTGACTGCGTTGATAAGGGAGATAATATCTGATAGCTTGACTACTGAGTTACGAATCTAAGGTTGAAATCAGTTGCCATATTCGTTAAAAACATGATTGATTCTTTCCATATTCTTTACGCTGCGTTCAGCCTATCTCCGATGTATCGTATGATCGTTGTCGTATATCGAAGATGAGTAGATCAATATGAGTGAGTGCTGCCTTGTCCAAATGCATTCAAAAATTGTCGATATATTTGATCATCACTATCATCATACGAGTACATATCACGCAGTATTTGTTCACCTCTATTATTATATATATTACGGATTTGAACCAAACAGTTGCTTTTACCGTTTGCAATACAATAAAACACATAATTAAAATGTATTCAAGACAAGAGATAAAAGGATATCGTTAAGCTATGTGTGCGCTTCACCATGTTAGCTATCACTTGTCTGATGGTATAGTAGTGAAGCACACACAATACACCATAAATGATTCGAAAACATCTTTCAAATTATTTGCACACTTTAAATTATTCTTTATTTTTAATTAAATTCTAAGTATCTATGAGTATATAACCTGCCAAAATTGATATTCATATCACGCATCCCTCAAGAGTTTTATTTAATTTTTACAGACGTTTTCTTTGTCTTTCTTCCGGGTTGATTATCATAATCTTATTATGATGGATTAAAAATACACTACAAAAGTTATTTCTATCTTTACAGACCCATACAAGAGAAAAGAAGACAAACCAAAAGCCTTAAATATGGCACCAATGCAATGTCAAAAAAAATGGGTACTTCTGAACTTCTATAAGACATAGTATATTAATTCTAAAAGTGATTTTCTTTTTCAAAAAAGATAACATGAAATATAAAGTATAAATATAATAGATATGTGTTTTTCATTTTTCAAAACTTAAAATCATTTAATAAACTAACTGAACACCTTCTATATATTATATACCAAAGACCAGTACTAGCTTCGTCTGACTTGTATCTATTAAAGTAGCACTAATTAGTTTTTTTTTTACAATTTTTTCAATTTCATGAAATATCTTCATTTTTTGGATAAATATATCCTATTATCACCCCGGGCATTGCTCTATCTGATCATGAAATTTCATCACTATCAATTCAGCCATTTCAAAGATTACCCCACACTGACAATAAAATTAAAAATGATTATTGATGTCTTTATGGCATGCAAATATATAATAAAGGGCAGTAATTTCGATATTATAGACAATAATTTTAATTTTATTTATATGTATAGCTAAACTATTTTTATAAACATGTTTTAATAATGTTTTTATTGTGGGAACACTGAAACGGAACACGATGGTAACTTAGAAAAAAATGAACTTGAAAATTTTCAGTGTATTCTTTCGAAGAGTTGGTAGTGTAATTCAAACGAGAGAAAATTTTTACATTTTTGTGACTGGTAACGTAAACAAGCTTTTGCGAAGACCTTTATAAGAATTCGGTTCCATCTATGATGATTATATTTCAGTAACGGTACGTTCGCGACACCTCTAATCACAAAATTAGAACGAGATGGAGATTTAAACGTGATTATTTATTATGTAACATGGTAGTCCCATTAACGGTGGGTATTTCTAACTGGTTATTTAAGTAATATCTAATTACTGCTTATGATGGTGGACTTGTAATGGATTGTAATGATGATGGTGGTGATGATGTATCAAAGATCATAATATTGAAATCATTGCGCTTTAAAATAATATAATATTTAATGAATACTTTGTACAAGAAGCAGGAAAACATGCTCGTTTTATAATATTAGGGAACATTTGTAACAAGTGTACCGCAAACAAATTGTAATAATTTTTCGCTAAAACTGGTCTAATTGTAATGAAGCCATCATTAAAAAGACAAAAAAACTCTTTAATATGTCTTATATGTAAAATATTTTAATGGAAGTAAAATTTTCAGTATATCATTCGTTTTATATGCATTTTTAGATGTCTAAAAGGCTTATAAGAAAGTGAACATGGTTTCTTTTTTTTATAGGATAGGGTAACAAACGAGCACACAGTCCACCTGATGGTAAGTAGTTGCTGTGGCCCATAGACATCTACATTTATCCTCGTTTGCGAATCAAAATGCAGATGCGTTGTCACCCGTGAGGACTAAGATAGAATGCCTCTTTTCCAGTAAAAAGGGTCTCCGGTTCTCTACACTCACCATACTAAACACAGCAGTGTTAAGCTGCTATTTGACGCTGGTATTTTGTGAGAGCGTGGTCCTTCCCTCTCTTCCCTGGCAATAAAGCTGCAGCATGGCTTTACCACGTATAAAATCTTTATGGCTACCCTATACGAAACTTCTCGTCCGGTTCGGAATAGACACTAGGCTGATATAGGAATTAAAAATTTTCAAATTTAAATTCAAAATATTTATTGTAAATTAGGTGTTATACATAGTTGTTAATTTAAAATCTCTTTACGGGGACTAGTGTTTGTGTCAATGTCAACGGGGTTTCTGTGTGGTCTACACACAGTTACTAGGTTGGCAACAATAAGTTTCTAGGTTGTTTAGCTTCGTCTTAGACTCGATTGATAGTACATTAAGGCAAGTAAGGCGAAAGAGATGAATTATTAAAATTAGTAAAAAGAACAGCAATCAAAAGTTAAAATACATTTAACCAAAAAATCGATATAAAAATAAAATAAAATAAAATAATCAAGAAAATAAAATAAAAGCTACAAGCTTACTCTTGCAGATAGTTCTCGGTCTAATTATCTCCGTGAATCACAGACTTACGTAATACCTGTAATAGTTGAGGACTTGCGCAAAAACTCCAGGATGGCGGTCAAAGAAGTACTCGTTCAAAACAGGGTCGTAATTAGCGAGCGCCTCTGTCAAGCGTGAGAGTCGCGTCGCCGGTATCTTTTTGAGTGTCGCCTTGTACGTCTCGTGACGTATTCCGCCAACGTTTAGAACAACGCGGTTTTCCGCGTCCATGTTTAGGAGATTCATTTCTGTTAAATTCAAACGGGTAGTGAATTAAAAATTTACATCATTTATTTTTGTAACATTTTGGTGATTATTTTTATTCTTTACCCCGGAACTAGCATTTTCTCCTGTATCGTGGAGGCAGTTTACATACATAAATTGCTCAAGAACCCGAACCATTACCATTACTATCCAGACCCGATGCAATTATTTCTAGGCCATATAAATACTTTTCCCAATTTGGATTCGCACCCGCGGCCCTTAACGCCGCAACTCAATGCCAAACCACTGCGCTATGGAGCGGTCGTCTAATATACTCGTAGTTAAATTATTTTCTAAAATCATTAACGTATAGACGTAATATGTACATTAAATTCAGCAGATAAGACTAAATGTATTAGTAGTAGTAGTAGTAGTATATACTTTATTGTACACCACACATATACAACGAATAAATACATTACAGAGAAAACTTAATATATACGTATGTACGATAAGGCGGTCTTATCGCTAAAGAGCGATCTCTTCCAGACAACCTTTGGGCTAAAGAGAAACTGGAATTAAGAACAGTAGGAGGTGGTGCATTTTATGTTACACTTACATACTAATATCTAAATAAACTAAACTATATTTTGTTAAATACATAGATAATAAATAAATAAATACAAAACAAAGAGGAAAAAAACAGAATAACTATCTGTTGCTAGAATTGGTTATCAATAGCCACAAAGTGTTAGGTCTTCTTGACGTCACTTACACACTAATTATTTAATACACGTATGTGTATTAAATAATTATAATTCAAAAATTGCTATATAATAATATATAATAAATATAAATATTAGCACTAATCATCATTTTGGCTAGGTATGGTGGCGTAGTAGAACCCATTATCCCATATCACCTCTACGTAGCGGAATGTTTAGTTTCGTAGGTGAGACATGAAATGCAAAAATTGTAAATGGCATTAATTATATGATTTTAAGTAAAAAAGAGTAATAATGAAGAAGAGATGACTTTTGAATTTAAAAATGCTGATAACACTATAGCTAACTATTATATTATTGCAATTTTTTTATAAAATCAGGTTGACAAGCGAGGACACAGTCTACCTGATGGTAAAAGGATGATGTGGCTCATAGACATTTACATCTTTATTAAGATTCAAAATGCAGATGCGTTGTCACCCCTCAGGACTAAGGTGGAACTCATATCCAGTAAACAGGGTCTCCGATTCTCTACATTCACCATACGAATCACAGCAGCATTGAGCTGCTATCTTACGCTGGTATTCTGTGAGAGCGTTGTCCATTCCCGGCCGAGCCGACTATTCGTGCCACAAGCATTAGATAGCTACAGTATAACTCTAACATCTAAAATAAATATCAGATATCAGAATATCAGATTTTAACAGAGGTAGAGCCACGCGGCAGCTTTTGTTGTCACACCGATGGGTCGGCTCGAACCGGTGTGGTACCACGACCTCACAGAATACCAGCGTGAAGTAGAGGTTTACCTCTGCGTTTCGCTTGGTGAGTGCAGGTGGTCGGAGGCCCTTTTTACTGGGAATGAGGCATTCCATCTTAGTCCTCACGGGTGACAACGCATTTGCATTTTGAATTGTAATAGAGGATAGATGTAGATGTCGATGGGCCGCAGCAACCACTTACCATCAGGTGGACTGTGTGCTCGTTTGTCACCTTCTCCTATATAAAAAAAAAGATTTTGTATTAATGTAACCTCACCTGCGAAATCTCCTAAAATGTCCTTGAATAAAACTTGTAGAGCCCAACTACGGCGAGCGGCTCTGCCCACGACGTAACATAACCGCTATGTAATCATCTTCTAATCTGCTTAGCTTTGTTTGTAGTGTCATCGCTGGTATTAAAGAAGAAGGTCCTGTAAAGAAATAAAAGTAATTTCATTTATTATTACATTGTATATTTATTATTATATTATAACTAGCTGTTCACCGCGGCTTCGCCCGCGTGTAATTTAGGATTTTAATTATGTTGTGCGGAACCCTAATCCTTTTTCTAAAATATAAGTAGCCTAAGTAACTCCTTATAACATCAGCTATCTGCCTGTGAAGGTCCCGTCGAAATCGGTCCAGCCGTTTCGGAGATTAGCCGGAACAAAATACAGACAGACAAAAATTTTAAAAATTTTGTTTTTGTAATAAGTACCGTATATACTTTCATATGCATGTAGTAAAAAGCTGTTATTTTAATATTACAAACAGACACTTCAATTTTATTTATTTGTATAGATGTAACCTAACCTCATAACATTCATTAATAATAATGTCCCCAAGACCGACAACCGATCACGGCGGCCAGTTACACTAGTCATCTTCACAGGACAGGCTTAAAGTGCACGAGTGTGTGCGCATGAACATATGTACTATCTACTCCCTCACTCTCATAGTCCGTTGGTACGGCAATTCAACAAGATCGGAGAGAGAGGTGCAGAGCTAACGGCTTTACGTGCTATCCGAGGCGCCGGGGTGACACCAACTTTCAAGCTAATCAGTGATGATTACTAGTCCAAACACAGGTCTGTACTTACACTTGTGTCACTATTAGTTTAATTAAACACATATTTCTATTTTATACTACTTTATGACCCAAGCTTCACATAATAATATTAAGATATATTATAGGTACGAACAAGAAAAAATATTAAAAGAAATTTGTAGTTAAATTTACAATAGTACATATAGTACCAGAAGTATAATCTCATATCTATGGATAACAGTAATTGGGTGAATAGTAATTTATAGTGGTTTAAAGAACAAAATAGAAGTGATAAATAGTGATTGCTTACATTATTTAGTCCAGAGTTATGAGTTTTGTTTAAGTGCGTCTAAGAGTGTGTTAAAACATTTTTTATAGATGTTTACACCCAAACTAATAGATTGTTATATTAATATATTTTTATAATACCATTCAGAACATCCATCCATCCATGGAATCTTGCAAATAACTTCAAACAAAAAGGCTACAAAAGCGTTGTCTCTTTTAAGGACTAAGTCTAACAGCCTGCAATTACACTGGCTCTCTACCATTCGGATCTGAATTCAACAAAGCATGCATTACTACACCTAACTTTTTTATATGGGGAACTCCTACGCATATCCACCTCGCGGAGGCAAAGATGGGTTATATCGGACTCGCAGCGACTAAAACCCTATGGTGTTCCATCTTCGCCGTTTATTGGCTACGTAAACGCTTTCGCACACATCCGCGGCAACACCAGCGCCGGCTTCCCCATGGCAGGCCCTCCTCGGGAAGGATTTCTCCTCCCCCTTTTTACCAGAAACACAAGGCGCGCCTTCGCCTTGGTTTCTTAATACACGTGGATAACGGATACCCCTCCCCCCGCGTCCGATACGTGGAGATCATGGTGCCAGGAAAAACAAGCACTCGGAAGCACAGCTTTCCCAACCCCAGCGGTGGATCTGGTCTATGGCTCCGCCGCCATTCAAGATTCGGCTGTGGAGAGTAGGGAAGGTGACTAACCTGCTTGCCAAGCGCCGCAACTGTATCAAATGTTCAGCAGTGGACTTTAATAGGCTGTAACGGTATAAGCTTGTGTAGAAGCTCGAAGGGAAACAACTTTAAAGCTCTTATTGATGCTCTAAAAATACGCCTATATAATATTAGAAAAAAAAAATCCGTGTTTTAAACCGAAATAGGAATACATTCCTTAATAATTTCAGTATCCTATTAAAATTAAGTAAGCGGTACATTTTTTTTTTAATTTTTATTACATCTCTATGTACAAAAACGTTTCGAATGATATTACTGAGCTTGTCCTCAATTCAGCTTAGCTGGTTTTAAATTGTTAGACCACAGACTATATACATTATTCAGGCCAATGGACAATGCTTTCATATTACGCAAGACAAAGAGATGAGTTTTTGAAAAGGTTTAAAAGCTTAACCCTTAGTGCCCACTCAGCTGTATGTGATTCCCGACCGCTAAATTGTTAATTATATTATACCAGACACACGATATAAAACATTATCATTGTTACCATTGTCATAATTTATGTTATAACCTTTTTCTTTTAATATAATTTAAACTTATTATTGGTGTCACTTGATGAAACTTATATTAATATTATTGATTTGGATATACGTTACCTACTTGTTTTGCTTTAAAATTACTAGTAAACTACTAGTGATCTGACCTGTATTCGCCTGGATAGGATCTATTTATGTAGCATTAGTTAGATTTTAGATAATGAATCATTTGTTTTATCAATTTATCAGTTTTACAAAAAAATCTTTTTCGGATAAAACAACCTATATCACTCCTGGTATTACTTACTATCCGTTCTTAAAACTTCGTCACTATCAGTTCATCCATTATGAATATTAGCCAGGGCAGATAGACAGAAAGAAAAGAGTTTTTTTTTTAAAAAAAAAGGTTGTTCATATCTAGTGTGTAAATAACCCCCTGAACTTAATGGAAGCCAGTTATTTAAATACTAGCTGACCCGGCGAACTTCGTACCGCCTAACATTCGATTATTTAAATTTTTCTAAATACTTATTCTGCTATTCGGGACACCGGGTCAGCTAGTAAGATAAAAAAAGATAAAAGAAAGTTGATAAGTCAACAATTACATTATGTCAAAAAACAAAATTTATTTTATAACTTTTGTGTGGGAATGTAGAAAAGTGTTGTTTTTAGACTTTTTCATGCAATTTTTTAAATTTTTCTTTCCGTAAGAAACATCTTCGTACTTCAAAAAATATTATAAAAAAGAATTAGCGAAAGCGGTTCAGCTGCTCTCGAGATTTGCAACACATTCAGCCATTCATTTTTAAATTATAGACTAGCTGTGCCCCGCGGTTTCACCCGCGTCATCACGTGTCCGAGGTGCACGACATGACCTAGTTCAAGCATTTTATAACGGCTAGGGTTTAAGCGAAGTTCACGCGCCCAGCCAATTATTGAATTATTTTAATTTTACATTATCTCTTAAACTATGCGTCTAAATAACATGGTATAGAAAACAAAGTTTATCTTCATAAAATTGTCTTGATAATGAAGTAGCTTTTGTTCGTGAGGATAAATAGAACATGCCTAATAATAACGCTCATAAATCACTTTTAAATTTTCAATATATTTTTGTCACAAAATACCAAATTATGGCTTATGTATAAGAAATAGACAAATGGTATCAGGGACTTTTTTTAGGCGAAGTAAAGGTCTATATTTTTCTAGAACATTGTATTTACGTATCCCTAACGATAACACCAGCGTACGCGGATAAATCATTTCGGGAGTGCTTTTTCTTCTGACTTTCTTAACCAATATCCATATTTAAGGCTAGCTGAGTAATATAGCTAAATGCTAGATAGCCCATACTATTCCACATGAATCTGGCTATAATATACAAAAAGAATTTTTTAAATCGGACTGGCAGTTCCAGAGATTAACGCGTTTAAACAAACAAATAATTTAAAATTAAAAATTTTGTACAGCCGACTTCAATATAAGCGACTTCAAGACAGGTTATTTAAGAATAACTCAATAACCATTGGTCTGACCTTGATCAAATTCATATGGGACCACACGAGAACTATCAGCTTTCATATAAAAAAAGAATCATCGAAATCGGTTCGCCCAGTACAAAGTTATGAGGTAACACACATAAAAAAAAAGCAAAAAAAAAAAACATACACTCGAATTGAGTACCGTCTCCTTTTTGGAAGTCGGCAGAAAAACAAAAATACTCTTCCGCTTTATTATATTAGCATAGATTACAGACACACACTGCACCTTTATTTATGTATAGGTAAACACCACTTGTTTCGCCTTAGGGCATCATCAGGGTATATATTAAGAACATCGAACATTTAAAACATACCTTGCAATAAGTAAATGTGAGAGTTTATCGAGAATCCCGACGGTATTATAATCCACAGGGATGTCGTATTAATAAATTTCTAGTGTGCTAATCAATTTATTTTGAAATAGTAATTTTTAAGTTGAAATTACCAGGTCGTGGGATGAAAATAAAAAAAATTATAACGAAGGCATGATAATATTAGGTTAGTTATATAAAATGTCACTTAATTATTAATATAAATTTTTGTTACAATGTCAAAATTAAATTAAGTTTCAAGAAATGTTATGTCACATATCAATAAATAAATGTTCTTTCTTTTAAATTATAAATGTTATTTAATGATTTCTTATATTTACGCGAACACTACACATTTAAATAAAACTAATTTTACGGATTTTATCGCGTATATTAACTTATTTTATATTCCCGACGTTTCGAGCACTTTACAGCACCCATGGTCACGGGCGGGACTGAGGTGTATGACGTCCCAATGTCATAGTTAACCATGGCTACCTCCAGATTAAAAATTATTAATTTTTGTTCCGATCTACGCAGTATGAACTTACAGTATCATGAAGTCTTGCAGTTGTATGCTTGGGTTGGGATTTAATTTTATTAATTATGGGATCCCAAGCAGATGGTAGCACCCAGCCATCTTCTCTATTGAAATTAGGATGTTTCTTGATTTCAATAGCCTCGCGAATCATCCTTGGAAGGAGTCGGTGTTGTTTAGCGAGGATTTGTGGTCTATAAAATCTAATGTAGTGACGGGGGCGATCCTGTACGTGTTCACAGACTGCAGACTTCCCGGAGCGTCTATTCTTCACATCAGCTTTGTGTTCTTTAACACGGGTTATTATAGATCTTTTAGTTTGTCCTATATAAGAGAGACCACATTCACAATCAAGCTTGTACACTCCTGCATCTTGCAGAGGAATATTACACTTGATTGATGGTAAAAATTGACTAATCTTATTCGGCGGCTTGAAATATGTTTTAATGGAAGCCCGCTTCAAGATGTAGCCAATCTTGTCAGTGACACCTCTGACATATGGCAATACAGCAGGCACTCGTTCGACTGTGGCCGGCTTCACTCGTTCACTGTGACGTAGGCGCGGGACCCGAAGCTTATTGTCGTGCAAAACTATGTCAACTGTGTGTAACTATGTCAGAGGTGTCACTGACAAGATTGGCTACATCTTGAAGCGGGCTTCCATTAAAACATATTTCAAGCCGTCGAAGAAGATTAGTCAATTTTTACCATCAGTCAAGTGTAATATTCCTCTGCAAGATGCAGGAGTGTACAAGCTTGATTGTGAATGTGGTCTCTCTTATATAGGACAAACTAAAAGATCTATAATAACCCGTGTTAAAGAACACATAGCTGATGTGAAGAATAGACGCCCCGGGAAGTCTGCAGTCTGTGAACACGTACAGGATCGCCCCCGTCACTACATTAGATTTGATAGACCACAAATCCTCGCTAAAGAACACCGATTCCTTCCAAGGATGATTCGTGAGGCTATTGAAATCAAGAAACATCCTAATTTCAATAGAGAAGATGGCTGGGTGCTACCATCTGCTTGGGATCCCATAATTAATAAAATTAAATCCCAACCCAAGCATACAACTGCAAGACTTCATGATACTGTAAGTTCATACTGCGTAGATCGGAACAAAAATTAATAATTTTTAATCTGGAGGTAGCCATGGTTAACTATGACATTGGGACGTCATACACCTCAGTCCCCCCCGTGACCATGGGTGCTGTAAAGTGCTCGAAACGTCGGGAATATAAAATAAGTTAATATACGCGATAAAATCCGTAAAATTAGTTTTATTTAAATGTGTAGTGTTCGCGTAAATATAAGAAATCATTAAATAACATTTATAATTTAAAAGAAAGAACATTTATTTATTGATATGTGACATAACATTTCTTGAAACTTAATTTAATTTTGACATTGTAACAAAAATTTATATTAATAATTAAGTGACATTTTATATAACTAACCTAATATTATCATGCCTTCGTTATATTTTTTTTTATTTTCATCCCACGACCTGGTAATTTCAACTTAAAAATTACTATTTAAAAATAAATTGATTAGCACACTAGAAATTTATTAATACGACATCCCTGTGGATTATAATACCGTCGGGATTCTCGATAAACTCTCACATTTACTTATTGCAAGGTATGTTTTAAATGTTCAATGTTCTTAATATATACCCTGATGATGCCCTAAGGCGAAACAAGTGGTGTTTAGCTATACATAAATAAAGGTGCAGTGTGTGTCTGTAATCTATACTAATATAATAAAGCGGAAGAGTATTTTTGTTTTTTTGTTTGTTTAAACGCGCTAATCTCTGGAACTACCAGTCCGATTTGAAAAATTCTTTTTGTATATTATAGCCAGATTCATGTGGAATAGTATGGGCTATCTAGCATTTAGCTATATTACTCAGCTAGCCTTAAATATGGATATTGGTTAAGAAAGTCAGAAGAAAAAGCACTCCCGAAATGATTTATCCGCGTACGCTGGTGTTATCGTTAGGGATACGTAAATACAATGTTCTAGAAAAATATAGACCTTTACTTCGTCTAAAAAAAAGTCCCCGATACCATATGCCTATTTCTTATATATAAGCCATAATTTGGTATTTTGTGACAAAAATATATTGAAAATTTAAAAGTGATTTATGAGCGTTATTATTAGGCATGTTCTATTTATCCTCACGAACAAAAGCTACTTCATTATCAAGACAATTTTATGAAGATAAACTTTGTTTTCTATACCATGTTATTTAGACGCATAGTTTAAGAGATAATGTAAAATTAAAATAATTCAATAATTGGCTGGGCGCGTGAACTTCGCTTAAACCCTAGCCGTTATAAAATGCTTGAACTAGGTCATGTCGTGCACCTCGGACACGTGATGACGCGGGTGAAACCGCGGGGCACAGCTAGTCTATAATTTAAAAATGAATGGCTGAATGTGTTGCAAATCTCGAGAGCAGCTGAACCGCTTTCGCTAATTCTTTTTTATAATATTTTTTGAAGTACGAAGATGTTTCTTACGGAAAGAAAAATTTAAAAAATTGCATGAAAAAGTCTAAAAACAACACTTTTCTACATTCCCACACAAAAGTTATAAAATAAATTTTGTTTTTTGACATAATGTAATTGTTGACTTATCAACTTTCTTTTTTCTTTTTTAACTTACTTGCTGACCCGGTGTCCCGAATAGCAGAATAAGTATTTAGAAAAATTTAAAGAATCGAATGTTAGACGGTACGAAGTTCGCCGGGTCAGCTAGTATTTAAATAACTGGCTTCCATTAAGCTCAGGGGGTTATTTACAAACTAGATATGAACAACCTTTTTTTAAAAAAAAAACTCTTTCTTTCTGTCTATCTGCCCTGGCTAATATTCATAATGGATGAACTGATAGTGACGAAGTTTTAAGAACGGATAGTAAGTAATACCAGGAGTGATATAGGTTGTATTTTATCCGAATAAGATTTTTTTGCAAAACCTATAAATTGATAAAACAAATGATCTTTCATTTTCTAAAATCTAACTAATGCTACATAAATAGATCCTATTCAGGCGAATACAGGTCAGATCACTAGTAGTTTACTAGTAATTTTAAAGCAAAACAAGTAGGTAACGTACTCCTACTCTGGTTCTACTGCGGATATCCTCGTTTTTAAGTATATCACGCAGAGAAACGCCGAGCATAGCCCTCTCCATAGCTCGCTGAGTGACCTTGAGCTTCCTCTTACGGCCAGCAGTAAACGACCACATCAGATCCATAGGCCATCACTGGCACCACGCACTGGTTGTGCAATATAGTTTTGAGGTTTTGAGGTATGTCTGACGAGAAGATGTATTTGAATCACCCGAACGCTGCCCAGTCGAGTCGAATCTGTCGATTCACCTCTCGGTGAAAGTTGGACTTACCTAGTCGGACTATTTGTCCCAGGTAAACATATTCGTAAACAACTTTGAGCTAAGGAAGCACTAAGGTCTTAAACATAACCTTAAACAATAATTCCATATCAAAATAGGTAGATCAACCTCAACAAATATGCTTTTAAACTAAAGTGAAATAAATAATTTTATAAAATTTATAATACAGCCTGAAACATTTGAACCCAATATCATTTTAAGTGTGGAAGAGTTAGGTCTTGTTGATTCCGCTGCCTTTGTTGTAATTACTCTTGACGCGAAACGGAGTTAGTTGTGCACCATATGCTGATAACCTTTAGAAGTCTCACTTGTGAGTTTTCTAAACCTAGGTATTTTATATATTTTGTATTTTTAATGAATAAGCCCGCATTTGGCATTATGTGTATTACGAAGTATATTAAAAATCTGTGGTATTTAAAATGTACATACTTTTCTTCGGCACATTTGACATTCTTTTTACATCATTGTTATTTAGTGCAAAATTAACAGTTTATTATTTTTGTTGTAAGTGTTATATCTCTAATGAATAATTTTCAACAATAATGTGCGTTACTTATTATTTTTCTTTAACATGTCAAGTTAGCCTATAAGTATGATATGTACTTAAATTTAGATTAATCAATAAAATTTGTAAACATTTTTTCAGTGTATAATATCATGTTGGCTTGCTAATAAATAAATAAAATAAATGTACTGTCATTTTATAAATATTTTATATATTTGAAAAATACGTCTTGATATAAACTTGTATTATTTTACTTTTAATAAAGTAAATGTATAGATATATTATATTATAGTATTTTTCTGGTTCTACTGCGGATATCCTCATTACTAAGTATATTATGCAAGGAAACGCCGAGCGTAGCCCTGTCCATATTTTGCTAAGCGGTCTTGAGCTTTCTCATACGGCCAGCTGTGAAGGACCACGTCTCAAATCCATAAGTCATCAGAGGCAACACGCACTGGCTGTCTGGTTGTACCCCGTTTTAATGTTTTGAGATATACCTGTCACCTGAAAAGAGTCAGGTGAAATATCCACGTTTATAACATAGAAATTATTTAATAAAAATTTTATTTGCCAGTATTACTTGTAAGTTACACGTCATTTTTCATTAAGCAACGAAATTGCTACTTCCGATAATTTTAGTGTTATGTTAAACATAACTTTTACCTGATTTTATGACATTATAATACATGGAACAACCATAATTTCAATAATATATTGTATTTATATTCATCTTAACGTTCCGGTTATTCTCCGCCATATGGTTAATAACAAAAATGTAGGACGCAAGTAAAGATCAAAGCGTAACAGAAAGCTATCAAACCATAAACAATTTACACTTAGAGATAAACTCGAGAGGATATTAAATAAATTTGTACTAATATAAACCCAACTTTCCAAGAAGTTTAAGAATGAAATTTTCTGAAGATTTGCAAGCAAAAAGGAAAATAGAATACAAGTTAGGTAACAATCCACAAACCTCTTTTTGATGTTAACAGCTGGGTACAGAATCCATATTCCGTTTTTTTTTTATTATAAAAGAATTTGTAAAAGAGTAAATGAGCATACCTGATGGTAAATAATTACTAAACAAAATAGTCACATGAACACTTGCAACATCAACGAAAATTGCAGGTGTCGACCATTTAGAAGGTTCTTAAAAGTACCTAAGTCATAGGTTCAGTAAAACCGCTGGTGACAGTAATTTTTTTTTATAGGATAAGGGTGACAAACGAGCATACAGTCCACCTAATGGTAAGTGGTTGCTGCGGCCCATAGACATCTACATCTATCCTCGTTTGCGAATCAAAATGCAGATGCGTTGTCACCCGTGAGGACTAAGATGGAATGCCTCAGTTCCAGTAAAAAGGGCCTCCGGCCACCTGCACTCAACAAGCGCAACGCAGAGGTAAACCTCTACTTCACGCTGGTTTTCTGTGAGGTCGTGGTAACACCCCGATTCGAGCCGGCCCATCCGTGCGACAGCAAAAGCTGCCGCGTGGCTCTACCACTGTTAAAATTCGACTATGTGGGCATTAATTCACCTAGTCTTTCCTTTTCCTCTCCAGATGTTTTCTTATTTTGATTTCAAGTGGCAAACGAACCGATAGCCCACGTGATGGTCCATGGACACCTGCTACCAACCTAGCAAGAAACGCCTCTCTCTGTCTTTCTGCATCTGCATCTGCGTTGTCATATCAGAGACGGTATCGTAGACAGAAAAAGATACTACCACCTAGCAATCACGATGCACTTACT
The DNA here is from genome assembly GCA_033319125.1 of Parnassius glacialis. Lineage (NCBI taxonomy): Eukaryota > Metazoa > Arthropoda > Insecta > Lepidoptera > Papilionidae > Parnassius > Parnassius glacialis. The sequence continues at coordinate 5,328,755 of JAVANC010000011.1, forward strand.
TCCAAGCGTGTATTACATTAGAACTCGGAAGTATCGAAAATTGGTTGTGCGCACATTATACTCCTGAGACTAAAACCAACAAAAGATGAGGCCTAACCTTTACAATGATTTTTTTGCATACCTTAAGCGAAAGCGCAAGCTATGTTCTACTATCGCCTAAAAAATAAGATTCCAACGTTTTATCGAATAAAATTGTATCTAGCAATCATATTATACATATAAATGATATAAAAAGCACATTGTTAAAAAGATAAATCATTGTTGAATTTATTAATAATTTTTTTTAATTGATTAATTGCTATTTTAAATAAAAAAAGGGGATTTAGTGGCTTATGGTGTGGATTTATCATGTCCCTGTGGCTTGTAAACACGATAACTTTTGAAAATATCACTCAATATATTTTTTAATCTCTTCATCTATCACGTGGGAAGCCACTGAATGTAAATGACAGTGTAACTTTGTTTTGTTTAGCTATAATTAATTTTTTTCGGCTCCAAAATGGCGAAATTTTCGTTGATTTGGTAGACTCGTATGTAAATTATTTCTGTAAATGAGGAGCTACAGCCACAGAGTAGTTTCTAGTTTAGTTCGGCTTCAGTCGCGTTGTGAGTGGACATTGTTTCAGTTGTTTGCAGCGGCTCAAAAAGATCGCTGTACAAATACACAATATTCGAATAACCAAATTTCTTAAATACTTGATTATAATAATAATAAGAGATTTTTTTTATTACAATATTTAAAAGCACAGAATAAATAATAGTAGTACGTACTAAAAGTAAGTAGTATAATTTTTTTGTAATGGGTGACATTTTCATGGTTTTCGAGGGTGTTGAAACCGATAGGATTGTCGAAATGTACATCCAAGATGGCGGCCGCAATAGGTATCATTTTTTTCATCATGGGTGTCATTTTCATGGTTTTCGAGGGTGCTGAAGCCGATAGTGCTGTCGAAATGTAAATCCAAGATGGCGGCTGAAGTAGGTACCAATTTTTTCATTATTGGTGTCATTTTCATGGTTTTCGGGAGTGTTGAAGCCGATAGTGCTGTCGAAATGTAAATCCAAGAAGACGGCTGCAAAAGGTATAAATTTTTTTCATCATGGGTGTTATTTTCATGGGTTTCGAGGGTGTTGAATCCGATAGTGTTGTCTAAATGTATTTAAACTACTTTAAAAATTCCGTATAATCATGTTATACGTATCTTTTTTAATGCGCTTAAGGTATGCCCAATTGGATTTACCAATATATTTTTATAAGATAAGAGTGACAAACGAGCACACTGCTCACCTGATGGTAAATGGTTGCTGTGGCCCATATCCTCGATTACGAATCAAAAAGTAGATATGTTGTCACCCGTGAGGACTAAGATGGAATGCCTTGTTTCCAGAAAAAAGAATCTCCGGTTCTCTAGACTCACCATACGAAATACAGCAACGTTAGGCTGCTATTTTGCGATGGTATTCTGTGAGAAAATGGTGTTTACCCGGTCAAGCCAACCTATTCGTGCCATTACTATACCAGTAATATAGCCGCATTACTCTACCGCATAATATAATTAAGTGTTGGTTTAATAAGGTCAAAATATAACGATGTTTAAAAATTATTGTTCACATTTAATAAAACAAACAAAAGTCATATGTAGTATTTATTTATTTTTTATTTATTTATTTATTCTTTATTGCACTAAATATTTGTACAAAAGGCGAGCTTAACGCTATATGGGATTCTCTACCAGCTAACCTTGGGTAGAACAGAGAGTGAGTTTGGGCAGTTAAGTTGTCATGATATAATTCAGTTCAAATATATACATGCAACACATACATAAAATATACACATATATAAAATATATATAATTCATATACATATATAAATAAATACACACATTTATACATATATATCTCAGTATCTGTATCATAGTATCTGATTGTGAAATTGTATTGACTTTGAGATGGGATCGCTTAGCGGACAAAATGCCTTGGTACTGAGAAATGAAACCTGGATCTAGATCCTAACAGGATATTTTTAATGCATAGGGCTCCTAAAAAAATTTAGTGTGGTTGGCATTGGCCAAAAAGAAAACCACGTCGAACACTTTATTTAGTTTTATAACACCAAATAATATAATAAAATACTAATAACATACAGAGTATGCCCGTCCCTAGAGTTAGCTAAAGTAATTAACAGTAGCATGGATTAGCCATGAACGCTGCGCTTTCGCAGAAGTTGAAAGTCAAAGTTTTTGTGGTTGCATAATATTAGTTGAATACCTCGTTGGTCTAGTTGACGTAAACGCGGCTAGGTAACACATTTCTATGTATTTAATTCTAAAATATAATTAATTATCTTCCCAGGTACAACACAAATTTGACAATACGTCACATACTGTCACAAATATCGCTCCTTAAATTATTATCCATTAGAATAAATCAGTATTATACTTTATCCCGGATTATATCTTGATATTACTAATTTATATTAATCAAAAGTAAAAAGAAAATCATTTTATTTTATTCATATGTATAGATTCATTTAATGAATTTATTAATATATGCAATATTAAAAAAACTATAGTAAAAAAATTAAAACTAATAACTCAATTTTCATTCAGTCCTACTCCCCGTGGTATCAAGCCAAGAACGCTGGCTGCATTTCCTCGCCGAATGGCTATACTTAGCTTTTGAGGGAGAAAAGAACCACCCCTCTTATCAATATCAGCAACGAGCAGTCGCGGATAGAGTTCTTTTAAGAACTTCGCCGCACGTGGACCCCACGGACCGATAGTCTCTAGAGCAAATTACAAAAATAACTCATCTCTGATCACGTCCGGTCTCTAAACGAGGTAACTCTGAGATGAGAGGCCGCTAAAGTGTCTACGCAATTAGCATCCCACACTAGGGCTTTATCTCTCTCCCAAGGGTCCAATGCCATACCGTCGCCCCTCCTGCCATCGTCTCTAAATATTCCACAAGGCTCTATAACCAAGGTAACATTTAAAGAGACAAATAGTAATAATAGAAAAAATAAAATATAAATATTGGTAAGATTTTTAAACATTGCTAGCAATGCTTTTGCTAATAGCATTATTGCAATCCCTGTAAGGCCGCGTTCCGACGACACGGAGCCGCTACACGCACGCTACGCGCGTCAGCGCCCGCGTCTAACTCGCTTTGAAATTTGTTGCATATAATTTGAGTCTTATGACAAACCAATAAATCTAAAATTGCATTTATCGACGTTCAACCGCGCCCGCCTTGTTCCCGCTCCGCGCTGGCCGCGAGCCCGCCCCGCACACGCGCTGCACCCGCCCCGCTACGCCTTGCGCCCGCGCCTTTTATACAATTTCAGCTTTATTTATTTGTTATAAGACTCAAATTATATGCAACAAATTTCAAAGTGAGTTAGACGCAGGTGCTGACGCGCATGGCGTGCGCGTAGCGTGTGCGTGTCGTCGGTACGCGCCCTTACAGTCTATTAGAGTCCACTGCCGAACATATGTCTCCCCATAGATTTCCTCGTAGAGGGGATATTGTCCATAGTTGCCACGCTTGGCAAGTAAGTTGGTAACCGTAGTTTTATTTTTATTTATAGTCGTTATTAAGTAGACGTTGCTGCCCATCTCCAGTTATTTCCGCATAATTAACTGTTTTATTTCTGGTTCAAAATGACAACAAAATAATTTGAGATTAACAGTGTGCAATATATTTACAAAGAATTGGATGAATTTGATTGATTATTTCATTCATTCATATTCATTCAATTCAATAAACATGCCCAATAATGAAACGCTAGAAATGCGAATTTGTTACAATATATATTTTTTCACGTTTAATCAAAATTAAACCATGAATATTTAGTTGTACTTTTAATATGTACTTATGTTATAAATAATAATAACATTGCATCACTAACATATTGACCTAAATATATTTCCTTAATGGCTTTTTCCCGTAATTTAATAGAGCTTTCGTATAGCAATTTACTTTTTTGTTCCCATCAAGATTAGTTTTTAGATTATAACTGGATAAATATCGCGCAAATAGAAGTCAAATAACCATACATATAAAGCTCTATCGTTTGCTAGCTCCAACGTATTCCCAGATCGATATCAGTTGGCACTCACGCCACAGTATATAATAAAGAGCCGTCTACTCGGCCGACAACAGTTGGAATTAATGTGCTTATATTTAATTTATTTTAAATATAATTGTAGGCTAGTATTGTATTATTAGAAATTGGTAACGACTCTATCAGAACCATGGTAGCTCAAGGGACCCCCTCCCCAAACGATGCAAGACCGGAACAGTGAGCGCTTAGACTCCTGGGTTCGATTCCCGCTGGCACTAATGAAATTGTTATATGCAATTTCAAATGTTGATTTGCCACTATATTGCAATATTCTAAGCACTAGAGAAAATTTTGTGGTTCGAGCTAAAAGCCGTTGGGATTGAAGATACGGTTCGACCGAGGAAGAACTACGCTCTCACGGAAAACTGGCGTAATTTACGAGTATCAGCCTAAGTGTGTTAGTGTCTTATTTGGTAAGTGTAGAGAACCTGAAACCCTTTTAACTGGAAACGAGGCATTCCATCTTAGTCCTGAGAGGTAATAGCATTTGCGTTTAGAACCCTAATTTTTTTTTAAATTAAAATCAATTAAAAATTTGTAGATGTGGATTTCTATGGGCCACAGCATTATTTTACCATCATGTGACCCTTAATTTAATGATTTCCTATAATTACGCGAACACTGGACATTAAATGAAACAAATCTGATGAATTGTATCGCGTCTAATTGTAACTTTTTAATATCCTATTCTTTACGGCCACGGGAGGGGGGGGGGGGGGAGGGGGGAGGGGGTAGTTGACATCCTGATGTCATAGTAACGGTAATACATACCCGGCTATTTTTAGTATTTGAATGTTAACTTTTGAAAATTTGGATTGGATCTACGAAGAACGAGCTTACATTATTTTGAAGTCTTGCTGTGGTATGACTTAATTTTATTAATTATACGAGTAGGATCTCAAGCGGATGGTAGCATCCATACATCTTCTCTATTCGAATCAGGATGTTTTTATTTTAATTTCAATAGCCACGCCAATCATCCTTGATAGGAATCTGTGTTATTTGCAAGCAGTTGCGGTCTGTCAAATCTGATGTAATGGCGGTGATGATCTTGAACATGTTTACAGACTACAGATTGCCCCAAGTGTCGATGTTTCACATAACATTTTTAATCTATGATAGAAAAACTTCAGTCACCCGTGACCGAACGACTGATCGGAAGTAAATTAATAATAATACGAATAGTATAACTTGATAAACCTTATTCTTTATTGTTTATTAGTCATAAAGGTTCTATTCATCACGTGTATGTGCGGTATTTGGCGATATAAAAATAATAAATCCAATTTAACGAGAACGAGCCACGTGACCTTGACAAGTACATAATAAATCTTAATACATCCTCTCCGCTTCGTGTTCGAAGTGTGCAATAAGTCAAACGCAATAAATCCGTAAAATTGGTTTTATTCAATGTGCAGTATGAGCGTACTATATGAAGTAATGCAGCCAATGTTTTAGAATATAAATAGTACACATTGTCCAAAATGAAAGTTTCAGTATAATACAATACTCATTTCTGTTTACCAAGGAAAAATTAACGTAACAAATTAAACAAATATTTAGGGGACAATATGGTAAAATTCCTACATAGAAATTTTAATATACATAGCAATATAGACAATATAGACAACTCAAAAAGAAATAAATAAAAGCAGAAAGAATAACAGGTAATACTAAAAAATAAAACACAAGGCGACAGATAAAAAAAGGAATAAGAGAGAGAGCGAGACTTCGTACGTTACTAAAATATTTTTTAACAAAAAATAAGTTTTTTTTTTAGAAAAGGGGACAAACGAACACACAGTCACGTAATGGTACGTAGTTGCTATGGCGCATGGATATTCTCCATCTATTCGCGACTAAGAATTAAAATACTGTTGCATTGTCACTCCTGAGGACTAAGGTGGAATGCCTCGTTTCCAATAAAAGCGTCTCCTGGTTCTCTACACTCACCGTACAAAACATAAATATTAGTAATGCGGTCATTAAGGAGTATGCTAGGGCTGAATCTGAATGAAACGTTGAGAAATAGTGTGATAAGAGAAAAGTGAGGTTTGCAAGATGACGTTGTGACCAGGATTAAAAAAAGGAATGCTGCGGTGGTTTGGTCATGTAGAAAGAATGAACGAGGAAAGAGTGACAAAGCAAATTTATGTTGTAGAAGTGAACGGCAGAGTCGGGTAATAGACGAAGGCTTACCGACCAAATCGGCGATACATTGAAAATGGGCCAGATTAGGAGTACTCTTAACTGACGAATGTGTATACGTAGATATATGGATGTAAAGGAGGCGAGATAGGTGTGTTAGGATCGCGCCAAAAGGAAGTCCGTAGTCTCTGCCTACCCCTCTGGATGACAGGCATGAGTGTTTGTGCTGTGTGCTATTAGTATATTTAATTTCTATTTCAGCTAATTCTTGATTAGGATGTTGAATTGGATTTGAAATCAATTTATTAAGATTTATCCCCCTAATTACCAATTATAAAAAAATTTAGTCATCAGAAGCTGCCCTAAAATATTTTCTTACTCAATCAATTGTATCTATTAAGTTTTTATTTTCTATTTTAACTAATTCCTCCACATTAATAAAAATAGGATCAACCCCTTTTCACTTCTGATTCCGTAATATTATTGAAGGTTTATCTTGAAACAATTTTTTGATCTAAAAAGTTGTTAGTTATGTAATAATATGACAAATAAAATCATTGGGGAAATTTTTGTCAAGTTATAGATATAAAACAATTAAATCAAGATAATCATTCATAATCATCATCGATTCTGGTGTGTTTCCTGATTTAATGAAGTATAGTAAAGTAATACCTTTATTTAAATCTGGTAGTACATTGGACCCCGCTAATTTTAGACCTATTTCTGTACTACCAACTCTTAGTAAAATTTTTGAAAAAATAATTTTGAATCAATTGTTAATTTTTTTTAATACAAATAAATTACTTCATAAAAACCAATTTGGATTTACAAGGGGTCGCTCGACGTCTGACGCCGGTGTTGAGCTTATGAAATATATTTTTAATGCCTGGGAGAATTCACAGGATGCCTTAGGTGTTTTCTGTGATCTTTCCAAGGCTTTTGATTGTGTTCATCATGAAACATTAATCAGGAAACTACAACATTACGGTGTAAAAAATTTGGCGCTTAGACTTATTACTTCATATTTAAGTAACAGAACTCAAAAAGTCTTGATAAATGGTAAAGGTTCCTCCGGATCGGTAGTATCAATGGGCGTTCCTCAGGGCTCGATTCTTGGCCCATTCCTGTTTTTAATCTATATTAATGACTTACCTTATCTTGTAGGGGACAATCACGATATAGTATTATTTGCTGACGATACCTCTTTAATTTTCAAACTCAAACGGCAGTTAATTAATTATGACGATGTAAATAATGCTCTATCGAAATTAGTACATTGGTTTAACGCCAACAATATGCTCTTAAACGGCAATAAGACTAAGTGTATTAAATTCACAATACCTAATGTAAAACATTCGAATACCAATGTGCTATTAAATGGGGAGGAGTTGAGTCTTGTGGATACCACTGTTTTTCTCGGTATTACTATTGACGCGAAACTTCAATGGGGTCCCCATATATCTAAATTAGCAAGCAGACTTAGTTCTGCAGCATATGCTGTAAGAAAGATTAGAAGTCTCACAGATGTTGAGACAGCTAGATTAGTGTATTTTAGTTACTTTCATAGCGTAATGTCTTATGGAATTTTGCTATGGGGTAATGCGACTGATATTGAAGCTATATTTGTTTTGCAAAAGAGAGCCGTTCGGGCGATTTATAACCTAAATTGTAAAGAGTCCCTCAGACAAAAATTTAAAGAAATAAACATATTAACTTTGGCATCGCAATATATTTATGAAAATCTAATGTATGTACATAAAAACATAAATAGCTTTAATAAGAATAAGGATGTGCATTCTTTAAACACTAGGAACAAACATAAGCTTGTAATACCAGTTACTAGACTCCACAGAATCAGTAATTCATTTATGGGGCAATGTATACGCTTTTACAACAAAATCCCAGAACATATTCAAAGTTTATCAATAAACAAGTTTAAAAGTTTTATTAAAGAAAAACTGTACAAAAAGGGTTATTATAATATCAAGGAATACATGAATGAAAATAACCCCTGGGAATAAGGTGATCGCCACCATGCTGGTTCTATTAAAAATCATTTAAAAATTGTATAAATGAAATTATTGTTAAATGAATTATGTTTAAAAAAAAAAAGTCCCGCTGGGTTTCTTGCTGGTTCTTCCCAGGACAGAGGTATTTTCCGAACCAGTGGTAAATAAAAAATGACTTTCAATAAGAATTATGTAATAATCGATATTGAATAAAAAATTATTCTATTCTATTCTATTCTATTCTATTCTATTCTATTCTATTCTAATCAGATCACGTCTCACACGCAGCATCATCAAGTGTCATTCGCAACCGATATTAGCAGAGAATATGTGTCAAATCCACAAGCAAAATTATTATGTGTTGTACGTGACAAGAGTCACCGAAGCTGAATTTGCATAAGCAAATACAATGAATTTAAAGCCAGCTTAAGTTAGAATGTCGTCATTCCCAGTGTCTGACTCGGAAACGAGCTTGGCAGAACAGACTTTGTTGAATTTCCTGAGCTCATTCGACTGAGGCAGATTTAGTGATTTGCAATAATTTAAAGATGCTTTTGATGTTTCGATTTTATTCACTTCAGAACTAAGTTTATGTTTCGAATTTCAAATATTAATTAAAAATTTATAATTTAATTACAAACAACGAGTATTTATTGTGGGTGTTATAAGTGTAGTGTACATAGAGCAACACGGGTCCCCGGCGGACCGGAGGGGAATAGCCATAATGTTTTTTCCCGATACAGAACTATCTGTCAATTTTTTTGTCGGGAAAACAACGCACATAAGAACAGTTAAACCAATAAAATAACAATTTCGCACACACACATAAATACATTATATCATTATCGCTTGGTGACAGCGACAACTCGGATACAGACTCGGATCAGTCGCTCGACCCTTTTGCATGTTGTATGAGGACGAGCGGTCATAATACGACCGTTATTATTGTCATTTTTAAGTTTTAATATAAGTAAATAGCAATAATGTGATAAAAAATTACTTATTTATGAAAGGTTACGCAATATTTTTGTAAATTTGACGTGACAGATCTCTTTTTGCAGCAAAAAATTATCATTTTTGTAGGACGTCAAATCAGCCGCGTAACTAGATTTATTCTAGTGAGCAGTGTGGCTGCAACTAGTTTTAATGTATGCGTGGGACCACATGGACTTATACTTTGACAGAGAGGAACGCCTGCATATGGAAATTCTCCGGTCCGCTGGTGCCCGTGTTGCTCTATGATAGTGTACGGTAATGTAGGTGTAGTAGCAGTACACCATGTAGTGACTACGCAAGAATACTCACTATTTCATACAATTTCATTCCTGCTTGAATTCCCTTCACTGTCCCTTAAGATAATTCAAGAAAGAAAATTTAAGCAGCAGCATTTCCTGCTAACTAAAAATAATAAAAAAACTGCAATTGCCAACCCGATTGCCAAGCGCAAAACTATAGTAAATATCCTACCTATGATATTTATCTTATTAATATGGCACATTTTTCTCTGATGGCTTGAGTCATTTTAAAGCGTGTAGATTTTGTTACACTAGACAAAGGTGTCTCCAAAAATGCGCTAGCTGAATTGCATTATTTGACAGATTTATCTGTGATCACTGATCTCGATCGAAGATGCTACCGATCGCCAGACTCTAAAGTATGAATCCAGGGTCCCATTTCAGGGGAGTTAAGTAGCCTAAGTGCGTACTCACAGTGAACTAAGTGAAACGGAAAACCGGGGCTAATAAGAGGTGATGTGAGGTGGCTTTACATTCAAAACTTGTTTTTTGATCATATTATTTTAGAATTTAATCAATTCTTTTCTTCCCAGAAATTGACAGACAGATTGACACGGAGTCTTCACCGAGTTAAATCTGTAAATATTTCTTTTTTACACAAACTTTAAAAGCATAACAAATAACAATGTCCAATTAGAAAACGAAATTAGAAGATCAACAAAATTTAATAAAATGATACACAGGCTACAGAAAAAAACGTCTATCATTAGTACTTCGTCAATAACTTCTGCCTAATTATACCAATTTATTGATTCTAATTGGAGACACATTTTCCTTTGTATTGAAATTTGATAGCATAATGAGAGTTCCATTTCGAGTGTATTACAAATATTTGGAAAACTGCCAACAATTTTGATAAGCAATTTGCTTAATTGATATATTCGTGCTGCATACGCTATCCACTCATTTACCTATATAATTATCAATAGATCGAGCGTATGCATTTTGAGTATAACTATTCAACAGGATGCTAAATTATATAATGAACTTAATAAATATAATTTAAAAAAACTAATTTAAAAATGATCCCTTATCGGTAACAAAGGCAAAATATCTTAACAATAGTTTTCTATACAACTTAAATAATTAGATTCAACGTAATTATTCGAAGCACTGTCAACTCCGTCAGTATGCAGATGCAAATTGAGATGAGAATAGTAAACATATTTGTTGTTTCTAAAATAGGACGAAGTAAATAATGCTTTGTCTATATTAATAAATTGGTTTAATGTTGTTAATTTCCATTTAAATTGCACTAAAACTAAATGTATGAAATTCATAACTTAAAATGCCAATTATATTAATATTAGTGTTATTTTAAATGGGGAGTCTGAGTCTTGTCGATACCACCATTTTTTGGAATTACACGAGACGTGAAGAACCCTTATAATATATCAAAACTAACACCGAATCATTGGTTTATTCTTGAGGTGCGACGTATAAGTTTTTATAACAAAATCCCAGAAAATATGCAAAATATGACCTCCGCAATGTGCAAAAACATTATTAAACAAAGTTTGGATAAAAAGAGTTTTAATAATATAAATGAATTTATGGATCATAATATCCCCTGGTAATGAGGTGATCGCTACCAAGCTATTTATAATTTGTTTTATGTTATTATTTACTGTGTAAAAATAAATAAATTTATAAATAAAAATAAATTTAATGATTGTGAAACTACTCTTTTTTTTAAAGAAAAAGAAGTCACACTGGGTTTCTCACTGGTTCTTCTCAAGACAGAGGTATTTTCCAAACCAGTGGTAAATTAAAGATAAGAGTGACTGTCAATAAGTTTTATTCATAGTCTATATTGAATAATAAAGTTACTGTTTCTACTTCTATTTCACCGTCTCTCTCTGAGGAAGGGTTTGCACTAGTACCGCCGCGTTTATTTTTTACGAATGACAAAAATGATTAGAAATTGTTATTTGATTCTCCAGGTTGCTAACGTAACAGTTATAGTAATCCGTTACCATTCGTGTACAACGAGAGAACTCAATAGCTTTGTCTTTTTTTTTCTGAAAGTGTACGCTGTTGTCCCTGCGGCCTTGACAGCTACATCGAATTAGAGCCCGCCTCGTTCACCAACGGATTTTTGTGCTCTTTTATCGAATCGAAGTATCTTAAGAATAATTCCTTAAGATACGAATGGATGGTGGGCATGTCGAGGTCACGGTGGAAATCCATGTTCCTCACATAGTAAGGAGCTCCTGTGATTTGTCGCAGGAATTTATTCTGAACAATTTGAAGTTGTTGAAGACTCTTTTTGGAGGCGGCGGCAAAGGACACACCCGAATATGTCATAATAGGACGTACGCAGGTTTAGAAGAGATGCAGTTTGTGTCTCAGGAACAGCTTACTGTTTTTATTGGTTAGGGCGAAAAGATGATACATTACGAATTTTGCCGTATTCATAACTATTCTGATGTGCTGAGAGAAGCGCATTGCAATCTAACAGTACCCCCAGGTATTTCACCTACCGAACCCATGGGATTGGGCTATCGTAGAGGGAGAGTTTTAAGTCTAATTCGTCCACTACTTTATATAGTACACCAAATGGTGGATAGCAGTGCCACTGAATGAGGGCATCCACGAAATTTTCTGCCACCAGGACGGCGCCACTTAAAAGTGAGGTATAATATTTGACAGATTACATAGCGGGGATCTTAATTTGTTTGGATAATGTAAAGGTTAATATTTCTTTCTGTATACTATATCTACTACTACTACTACTACTACTACTATCTACTAATACTATCTATTATATCTATTTTATATTAAAAAGATTAAAAATAAATAAACCAAAACACATACACACTTCATAAAAGTAGAAAAATTAAGAAAAAGTTAAAATGTGCAAAAAATTAAAGATCAAACGACTGAGGCATTGTTTTGTGTATTAATATAATACTCTAGAAACTGATAAACTTTTATTAAAAACTAACTACTCAATTAAATGAGATTGTGTAACAAAAACCTTTACCTCAGTGTCAACTAGCGACATCTGGTGAGCAGATAAATTATTAGCCCTCATTTCTTCCCTATAAATATACCTTATACGAGGTCGATAACAATAAAATTGATTTGATTCCACAGATTCTTTATTTTTTAAACCACAACTGATTTTATATTTTACTTTAAGGGTCCTTATAAGATTTTTGTTGAACCAAAGTGGGTATTCATTATTTCCTATTTTCTTTTCTGGAAGAAGCTTTGAAATATTTGCCTTGAATTACAATATAATAAATCAAGCATAACATCTACGCTCCGAAGATTTCCGAGAGTTGCACTTTGACAATTCTTGTTTTTTGCTTTTCTATCATATCTTCATTTTCATATGCTTTATAAAAAGTTAACTATGTTTAAATTTTATCTTATTTATCAACGATGTTTTAACCTCTAGAAGCAGATTTAATTGATTGAAAATGCATAATGAATTATGAGAACGGCTCAGAGAACAAGATGGTAAGTTAGATTAAACAACATCGGAAATTAGGTTTGATACGTTAACTATATGGTTAAGTTGCTATAAATCATTAATTTGTAGAAAGTTAATTATTTTTTTAATTCTTATCTTTTATAGGATAAGTGAAACAAACAAGTACACAGTCCACCTGATGGTAAGTGGACGCTGTGGCCTCTAGATATCTACATCTTTTCACGATTACGAGTCAAAATGCAGATGCGTTGTCACCCGTGAGTACTAAGATGGAATGCCTAATTTCCAGTAAAAAGGATCTCCGGTTCTCTACACTCACCATATGAATCACGGCTATTTAATACTGGTACACTGTGAAAGAGCGGTTCTTCCTCGGTCGAGCCGATCCATTCGTAGTACAATTATTACAGTATATATATAGCTGCATCATGGGTCTTCATCATCATCATTACAGCCCTTCACAAGTCCACTGCTGAACATAGGCCTCCCCCAAAGAATGCCACAAAGCACGGTCCTGAGCCACCTGCATCCATCGACTTCCTGCATATCTTACCAGGTCGTCACTCCATATAGTGGGGAAACGCCCTACACTTCGCTTCAAGACTGGAAAGGATATACGGTATCAACATCAATGGCGAGTACATCACTCACCTTCGATTTGCCGACGATATAGTCCTTATGGCAGAATCGCTGGAGGATCTAAGCACTATGCTCAATGACCTCAATAGTGTTTCTCAACGGATAGGTCTTAAGATGAACATGGACAAAACAAAGATCATGTTTAATGTCCATGTCACACCTATGCCGGTAGTTGTTGGGAACACTAAGCTCGAAGTTGTTGACGAGTATGTTTACCTGGGACAAATAGTCCGAATAAGTAAGTCCAACTTCGACCGAGAGGTCAATCGACGGATTCAACTCGGTTGGGCAGCGTTTGGGAAATTACGGCACATCTTCTCGTCAGGTATACCTCAAAACTTGAAAACGAGACTGTACAACCAGTGCGTGTTGCCAGTGATGACATACGGAACTGAGACGTGATCCTTCACTGTTGGCCGGATGAGGAAGCTCAAGGTCGCTCAGCCAGCTATGGAGAGGGCTATGCTCGGAGTTTCTCTGCATGATAAACTCAGAAATGAGGATATCCGCAGTAGAACCAGAGTGACCGACATAGCCCAACAGATTAGTAAGCTGAAGTGGCAGTGGGCCGGCCATATAGCTCGAAGAACCGACAACCGATGGGGAAGAAAGGTTCTCAAGTGGCAGCCTCGTACCGGTAGGGGAAGTGTAGGGCGACCCCCCCACTAGATGGAGTGACGACCTGGTAAGACATGCAGGAAGTCGATGGATGCAGGTGGCTCAGGACCGTGCTTTGTGGCATTCCTTGAGGGAGGCATATGTTCAGCAGTGGACTTATGAGCAAATTAATTTATAACAACCCCATTATAATGGATTTCCGCAATGCAACGCCTGATTCTATCAATTAATGTTTTTTCTTTTAATCTACTAAAGATAATAATTTTAAATAAGACTTTTTTGTTTATCCGAAAAGGTATAATATATAGGTATAAACATCCAAGAAGAGTGCCTAGGACTAAAAGTGTAAATGCCCTTTCATTTTAAATGGATTTCGTATTGCTCTTTTATCTAAAAGCAGACATTTAAATTTAAAAATGAGAATTCCGAGTTAGATTTACCTGAATTAATTTAATTTAAAGCACTTTAATGTTTGTTTAGTAATTTTATTTGCTAGGTAGTCGTATTTCTTTTCTATTTATGAATTCGTATGGTATTTATGCCACCAAGGAGCAGGTGTGCATTGCTGTGTTCCGTTGCGAAGCATGTAAAGAGTCAGTATATAACATGTAGTGAGGCGTTCCATATTAGCTCGTAGGTGAAAACACTTCTATAGTGTTCTTTGTTTGAATTTGGTTACAGATGTCCACGTATTACAGTAAGCTTTTCTTCAGGTGGACTGGAAATTCGTTTGTTACAGTGTTTCATATAAATATCAAGTTAGTAAACAATAAATTGTGTTAGAGAGATATACCTATCTTATTTAAATGCCAAAATTAGATACGTGGTATACTCTATCAGCTAGCTAATGAGTGATCTGCTGATCGAAAATGACAGTATCAATTCGAAAATACCCTTAAATTTCTAAAAGGTGATAGACAGAAGTTTTGTCAGTATATGTGTCGGCACGCAGAAACGGAGGGTAGCAGCAGCATCTTCCTGACAACAAATCAAAATGATTTAAAACTGTTGTTGCCAACCTGCCAAGCGTGTCAAATATGGCACATTATATCCTATGAGGCAAATGATTGAGGAGGCTTATTTCATCTGCGTGTGTTGTTTCATATTTTTTACTCTTTTGCACAATAAGATGTAAGCCTTGCTTTTGGTGGTGTAAAATCACAAGTTCTTATAACACGAATAAACTTTATCTAACTGATTTAATCTCGTTTAATATTAATGAATTGAATGTGGTACTATTCGCATTAATATAGGAAATCATTGGTATTTACATGAATCAGTTAGTTGTTTCAAATATTTCTTCTCGTGTTATCCTTTTCTAAATGGCCAAGAATTTTAATATAACGCAAGCAGAAATACGTTGTCACATACGGTGTGTGTGTGCTTGCCTTGAGTACATCTTTTTAGTGAAGTTGTCAAACATTTGAAAAAGGAGCGAAAAGCCCAAGAACAATCCACATTGGGTTTGATTAATTTAAACAGGGGAATTACAAACTCAAAAAGGAACTTCGGTCTGGTCATCCCTTTGTTTTGATTGAGGACAGATTGCATCAGCTTTTTGAAGATTTAAGCCTCAAAACCCGAGAATTAGGAAGTATAATTGGCTTGAACAAACCACTCTAAATCGACGTACTCTCGACTCGTGCTTGGAAAAGTATGCAAATTAAGTTGTTGGGTTCCGGATATAATATCGGAAGAGAACCGACAGTTACGTGTGAACTCTTGTTTGCAATCGCTCTCTTGTCACAAATCTACAAGTAGTTTTTAAAATCTAGTGACAGGCGGTGGGAAGTGGTTATAAAGATGTTAAAAATAATTAGCTAAAAACTGCATAATAAAATATTTTTTTTTATATAATAAGGGTGACAAGCAAGTACACAGTCCACTAGTCCAGTGATGGTAAGTGAATGCTGTAGCCCATAGACATCTATGTCTATCCACGATTAAGAATCAAAATGCAGATGTGTTGTCACTCCTGTGGACTTAGATGCAATACCTCGTCTCCAGTGAGGTCTTCGGTTCTCGAAACACTGCAGTATGGTGCTACTATTTTATGCCGGTATTTTGTGACTGCGTGGTCTTTCTCCGGTCGAGTTGTCCTACTCGAGCTACAACTATAATTACTACGTAAGTAAGATGTGTTTTGAAAATCTTAGTTTGAAAATCTTCTACCATTACGTTCCGCGTCAAAGCGGTGGGGTGGGATGCAAAACTACAAAACTGCCTCCGATAAAAGTAAAAAATAGTTATTTTAGGTTTGGTGCGACTTTAAGGGAGTGTTGTTTCATTTGCATATATTTCATAGCGCGACTTACATTACAATAATTATAGCGTTTAACCGAAAATATGAAAGGAAGGAGATAATAAAGAAAAATTTTACCTGGGAAATATTCACACCGCGCCGACAGATTTTCATCTGTTTTAGTCACTACAGACTTGAGACACTACTTGAACGACAAACAATTTGAAAATCCTAAGGATATTAATGAAGAAAACCTAAACGTTTACATTTTTTCAAGTAAAAAAGTGAGAATTTTTATCGTCGGTTCATTCATGCTCTGCCTGAATTCGGATATATGTTTTTCAATTAAAAGGCGATGACTCCACTGAATAATACTTATTATATTTTTTAAATATCTCTATAGGCCACCAAAATCCACTGTTAAACTCAAGCCTTCCCCATTGAACACCCCATCGGTATGAGTTGTGGGAGGGTGGGTGGTGGGTGGGATATTAGTCAGTTGCCACATCTGGTAGGCGGGCTGGTAACTGCAGTATTATTTTTATTTTTAGTTGTTATTAGGAAGATGGTGCTGCCCAGCGACGACACCTACGGGACGATAAGAGGTTTTTGATATTCTTAGACCGCCAAGATTAAATAAATATTTATAACAATAATATTCCCGTTTTTCTCATTTCATTTACATCCATATATTTAAACATACATGCTTGTCGGTTAATGCTACTCTTAACTTAGCCATAACATTTTCTATAATATATCGCCAATTTGGTCGATTAAATGTCATCAAAGACGTCCCTAGCCTAATCTGCCACAGATATTTGCAGAATAAATTTGCTTAGTCAATCTTTCCTCATTTATTCTTTCTAAACCTTCCAAGTATTTTTCTCTTGATCCTGCTCGTAGCACCTTATTGAAAACCATATCTTACACAATATTGCACCATTTCATTCAGAATGATCATTAAGAATTTAAATTTCTTAATGAACTCATTTCTGCAGTATCAATTTTACTCAAATGCTTCTTTTACAACGCCCAACATTTATTATGCATGGTGAAAGTTGTGTAATCATGCATTAACGTGAGGTATTTGACTATCATAGCGCATTATTATTACCATACGTGCCTTTTGTGACACATTTTGATATTTCTTTTAAGTGGTTACTATTGACCATAAACAACCACATCTATCTTCGTTTGCGAATTAAAATGCAGATGCGTTGTCCGCTGTGAGGACTAAGAAAGAAAGCCTCGTTTCCAGTAAAAAGGGTATCCGGTTCTCTACACTCACCATACGAAACACAGCAGCATTAAGCTGCTATTTTACGCTGGTATTCTGTGAGAGCGTGGTCCTTCCCTGGTCGAGCCGACCCATTCGTGCTACAACTATACTATTAATACAAACTGTACCATGGCTCTACTACGTATCCCACAAAAAGTCGCATTCACTCTGTGTTCTATACTCACTCTTCGTTCTATCCTTAACCCACATTTTTCAACTTTCAACATTTACAAACCACTGTCAAAACAGTCACCAGCCACTGGGATGCTATAAAAACCTAGTCTAACACCTTTATGGTTTCATGCAGTCTATGTAAGGCGTATACGTATTTTTTTTTATAGGAAAAGGATGAAAAACGAGCACACAGTCCACCTGATGGTAAGTGGTTGCTGCGGCCCATAGACATCTACATCTATCCTCTGTTACAGATCAAAATGCAGATGCGTTTTCACTCGTGAGGACTAAGATGGAATGCCTCATTTCCAGTAAAAAGGGCCTCCGTACGTATACGTAAATAGTTCTATAACGTTCTACAAATGTTACATGAAGAAGCTAAAAACTAGATTGAAAGAATCTCAAAATAGTTTAGAGTAAATAGAATCCCGTCTTCAACAATAATTCTTTCAGTGGCTGGATAATTTAGAAAAACAAATACAATTTAAAACACAGACTCATATATAATAAAGAAACCACCTGACCAGTGTATTTACTTTAGAGAAACCGACCGGGAAAGCGTTAATAGAAAGGTAAACAATCTTTTCGCTAAACAAATCATTTCTTGGCAATCGAGGATTCTTCACAAATACAAAAAATAGCAAGCAATACAAACGACTTGTTGGACAGGACTTTTGTATACATTTTTTAAAATCTGAGTATTTTGTAAATATTATTTTATTGATTTCAAGGCCACCCAAAAATCCTACTATCCTACTAGTATTACAAATGTGAAAGTTTGTGAGGATGTTTGGATATTTGTTGCCCTTTCACTCAAAAACTACTGTATGGGTTTTATTGAAACTTTACAATAATATAGCTCATGCATCAGAATAACACAGCTATAATTCATAAAAATATTGTACAAATTGGCCAAAATATAGCGATAAATGATAAGTAAGTCTGAAAAAAAAACATCATTTTGGCGTGAACACGCATCACGCAAAAACCTGTAACACGATTTGGATGGGACTTTCATGGTAGATAGTTGATGTTATAGGAAGTTACTAAGGCTACTTTTATTTTAGTGTTCCGTGTCGCGGGGAACAGCTAGTAATTGAATAAAAGCAGGAGGAAGACTAACGGGTAGGGTGCACTATAATAACAAGGGACAACAACTTATATGCACTAAATAGACAACACATTTTTATACACACTAGGTTTACCTCCTGTATCGTGGGAGCAGTTTACATACATAAATTGCACAAAGACAAATTTATTCTAGAAAACAATTATGTCTAGGCTATACAAATAATTGTACCGTACGGGATTTGAACACGCGGCCTCAGTGCTTCAACTTGATACTGAGCCACTGCGCCACGGAGTAGATAGCCTATAAAGGAGAAAATTATATTTAACTCTCAGAAATGAATGCCTGTGTCTTAAGTCCCTAAGTCTAATTCAAAAAATAAAATAAAAGGCGTTTATAGAAGGTAAAATAAAATTACAGAGTATACATTTTTGGGCATAGGTCTTTTCTCATTTCTGAAAGTGTTATAGAGCAATAAATCTGCCGCGCTTCTCCAACGCGTGTTGGCGGACTTCACATATACTCTTTGTTATTGCTCAAACATGTACGTTTTCGTCACGATGTTTTTCCTTTTAAACACTACCTGTTTTTGATACGATAAGGCAAATATGTGGTGAGCAGTAAACCTAGGGATGACTGCATTTATAAATCAAAATCAATAAGTACGAACGGAAACTTAAATATCTACATAAAGACACCGGTTTCTTAATAGCAAATTATAAAAAAATAGTATCCTTAAGCTACTAGCGAAATACTTACAACAAAATTTAATATCCTGAGAACAAGTAATAAATAGCTAGACAAATACGTTATTTGGTCCTATAAATCTCGGCGTAAGGTCTGGCTATAATCGTGACTGGCTAGTGTAATTATGAACCTTTACGAAAATAAATTACAAACATTGCGTCCGAATAAATAAATAAAGCTTCTAACTTCGGTATTTTTCCATCTTGTTAGCCTAGCGTTAGGATTAACGTAATAAGGACCACTTTTACATGCAAACATTTCTTTTTATGAAGCTAGTGACGAGTGAGCTGACAGTCCAATGATGATAAATGTGTGTGCAACACTGTCGTCGCGTCACAAGCGAAACACACCGAAGCCTGAATCACGCTAACAAAATTCCGAAGTACTGCAGTATGTATAGAATATCTCCAAACTATCGTATTGACCGCTTTCCGGGTTGAACACCTTACCGGGCTGGAAACCGGCATGTCTGAGAAATAAAAAACAATTCGAAGACATGTGAAGTCCGCCAACTTGCATTGGGGCTGCACCGCGGATAGTTCCTTACCCTAAAACCCTCTCAGAAATGAGGGGAGGCCTGTGCCCAGCAGTGGGACGTATTTAGGCTGTAAGTAACTAACTAACTAAAAAGCAACATAAATAAACTAATGACTATAACTGAGACATAAGGAGAAAAACCAAAATATTATTATATCATAATTGAGAAATGTTAGGCAAAAATATCTGTCCATGTGGTGGCAGTGTAGTAAAATCCACCAATTATTCTCATTATATTGTGAATGCCTAAGAGTTGGGGTAGTTTATTTGAGAAGGGGGGTCATCAGCAAGTTAATAGTCAATAACAGATAGAACGTGGAGATGATTATTATTGCGCTATTTATATTATATAGAGATATCTGTATTTAATTGATATTTTTCCCTTAGCCTTATTTTATGAAATCCACAACACGACACAAAATGACTAATTCTCATAAAAATCGCAATAGCACTTCAAAAGTTAAGCCTGAATGAGCTGTATGAGAAAATAACTTGTTCAAAACTACTCTAGAATTCATATAGATCGCCAAAACAGTAACATATGAAATATTAAGTAAACAGACCTACATTTGAGCACAAGATCTTTACGCTCGCCGCCGGAATGTAATAAAGAAGTCGTGAATTTGTTGTTTTATGTTTTCCAGTAAATTTTTGTGGTCTTCGTGCATATTGTAAGCGAGAACATCGCTGAAAATATGAAGTACGACGTTGCTGTTTACTTTGGCAATGACTTATAATTTACGATTATTCACGACACATCACGGAGTCGTGAAATTATGAACGCCGTGGTATATTCCAGACACGTTGATGTTATAATAGCTCGTAAAATTGCTAGTGAATGGAATTTAATTGCCTTCATCTTTCCCATTTGTAAAATTAATAATTAAGAGAACGATAGCGACACGAGTGAATATTTACAGTATAAAGTCTAATTTAACGATAATTAATAGAATCAGGCGTTACTTAGCGGAAATCCATGTCATATATAGATGTTAAAAATTAATTAGCTAAGATCAGAGTAATAAAATAATTTTAAATTTTAAATTTTGTACTGCCGATTTCAATATATGTTATTAAGAATAACTCAAAAACTGTTGGTCTGACCCTGATCAAATTCATATGGGACCACACGAGAAGTACCAGCTTTCAAAAAAAAGAATCATCCAAATCGGTTCACCCAGAAAAAAGTTATGAGGTAACACACATTAAAAAAAACATACAGTCGAATTGAGTACCGTCTCCTTTTTGGAAGTCGGCAGATAATAATTAAAAATTAAAAATTTTGTACAGTCGACCTCAATATATGTTATTAAGACTAACTCAAAAACTGTTGGTATGCCGTAGATTAAATTTATATGGGACTACACGTGAAGTATCAGCTTTCAAACAAAAAAAGAATCATCCACATCGGTTCACCCAGTAAAAAGTTATAAGGTAACACACATTAAAAAAAAAACAGTCGAATTGAGTACCATCTCCTTTTTGGAAGTCGGCAGATAAAAGTATGTGCCTTATTTTGTTTGAAGAGCATCTCCCGCCCTCTCTCTTCGTCACCAATTGAGTGAGGACTCAATTGGTGATGAAGATAGTAATAGTATATATAATAGTGATGTATATGTATAGATAGTAATAGTGCAAGTAATTGAGGGAGGGCGGCAGTTTTTTTTAACAGAGACTAAGCGCCCGCTGTAAATATTACAGTACGCGAGCAACCCGGGTTTGATCCCGCCGGAATCAATGAAATGGTTAGTTAAAATTTTATGTGCTGATTTACCACATGCTCGGCGGTGAACGAAAACATCGTGATGAAACCTGCACTGCCTGTCTAAAAAAATAAAAAAATAGAAGTCATGTGAAGGCTGTATTGTACACTCTCCCAGTAATAAAATGGGGCCTGTGCCCAGAATTGGGAAGTATACAGACTGTATTAACTAAATATTATTTTATTATTAACCTTAAAATTAAAGTTACATCCAAAATGGGACATAGGTACATATTAAATACCTAATGCATACTGACGGATACAGGCATCCTCCAATTTCTGACGCGGCTTTGCTCCAGTTTGAGTTGAGTGACTTATGACTTATAGAATAAGGGTGACAAACGAACACAGTGCACCTGATAGTAATTGATTACTGTGGCCCATAGACATCTACATTAATTGTCAATAAGAATCAAACTTCGGATGCGTTGTTACCTCGGAAGATTTTTTTTATTTATTATTTATTTATTATTAATTAATATACATTACGAATTAATCTTATTAGCTACTATGTTATTTCGTTACAAGGACTGAATGCTCAAACATTTAATAATGAAATCTTTGTATATCCTATTTTTTATGACCTTACATTTGTGAAACGCCTAAAATAATTTTGGACAACATTATATTACTCATTATAATTTATTAACATAATGTACATACTTATAAGTTAAAACATTTAATGAACAAGATTTTTTTTATTACTACAAGAAGAAAACAGATTTACAAGTGTTGCACTCCCAAATTTTTTCGATACACTTTTTTTATTATTGATATTTTAAATTTTCGCTTGTTAAATTTAATTATGTAGTATATTCACATTCGAATAAACAATTCCATTAACAAAAAAACAACAGAAACGAAAGCATGGCTGTCATTTGAATTAAATTTTTCTTAGTTCATCATTAAAGATTTTATATTTTTCGAAAACGGCACCTAAAGTTAGTTAAATAAGTACTATAAAACACGCTCACACCAACTGCATGTATTGTATAGCAGAATCAGTGAAGTGCGCTAGCACAAAGTCGGCTCTCAGGGAGGGGCAGGGGCCCTGCAGTGCCCCCACCGGTGCGCTGCATAATTAAATTCGTTTCTCAACGATAAGAATTGTTATGTCACCTAGGCCCCAGTGTCATAATAGCTGGAGACCTCAACAGCCTTTTACGTGGTAGAGCCATGTTGCAGCTATATTAGTAATATAGTTGTAGCACGAATGGGTTGGCTCGACCGGGGAAGGACCACGCTCTCACAAAATACCAGCGTAAAATAGCAGCTTAAACACTGCTGTGTTTTGTATGGTAAGTGTAGAGAACCGGAGACCCTTTTTACTGGATAAGAGGCATTCCATCTTAGTCCTCACGAGTAACAACGCATCTACATTTTGATTCGCAAACGAGGATAGATGTAGATGTCTATGGGCCACAGCAAACACCATCAGGTAGACTATGTGCTCGTTTGTCACTCGATCCTATAAAAGAAACAGCAAACATTCCCCTGGAAGTCGCTTACAAGCAATCCCAATATTAATACATTGTTCGATCTCACGGAGCGACTAAACTTCGATGTTATCGCACCATTTTTTTTTCTGTGGCAACCCCGGTGACAAGTTGTAAAATTATTGCTCCCAACTATTTTTAAAAATTAAATATTGTAAATTAATAATATCCACCTCAATTTTGAGTTACAGTTGTTAAATACGACTTATTTGTGTTTGTGATATAAGTAAAAGTCAGAAGTACCTATTTTAATTACATACATTGTGTTTAGTGTTTCAACCAAAAGTAACAGCTGTAACGAACATCGTTTAAACGTATTGTAAGTGTAATTCTTGTTATCCCTTTAACATTTTTAGATTTACCTATTAAGTAAGTGTTGTTGTGGATTTCATTTTGAATTATTTACATGATAATTTAATTTGAGATCTGTAAATAAGCCCATACATTTCAAAATTTGCTTACTCTGCTTCTTTGGTTTTCTTTCTTTGTTTTCTTTTGCTATTTACATTTAATAGTAAAATGAATACACCCAACGCCAAAACGCGCCAATTGGAGAACCAACTTCAAATGGCGCTTCAAGAACTTAAGGCGTCAAAGGAGCAGTGTGAGCTGTTAATTAAAGAAAGGGATGACAATGAAAAGGAAATAATAAACATAATTGCTAAAAATACTAAACTAAAAAGTGACATGGTTAAGTTGCATAAAGAATATACATTTGTTACAAAAGAAAGAGATCAACTTCAGAGAACGGTCGATGAGTTTGACCAGTGCAGCAAGGAATATGAGGAATCCCTCAAATTAATTGCTGCATTGCAGTTACAGTTAAGTGAGGCTAATGAGCAGATTGTGCAATTAAAACATTACATAGATAACATGAAAGCGTCCCAAACTCAACTCAACGTCTGTTCAACGAGCTCATAGAATGTGAATCTTCTAAATCTAAAGCATTGCAACCCTCCACAACAACCGATTTGACTGGTGATGATTATGTCATATCAAGAACAGCAGCAAGGACTACCTGCAGTAGAAGAAAACTAAAGAAATATATAAAAATTAATAAATATATTAGAAAACTACAAAAATTAATTAAAACTAAAATTAATGTTAAAAATTATATAAATGTATGCAAAGAAAAGCAAGAACTAATTAATAAACTTAAAATATATTCAATTGAGGTGGAAAATATGAATCACTGTTATGAGACTGATATAGAGTGTCTAAATTCAACAATTTTATCACTTAAAAGCTCTCTACAAATTATATCAAATAAATATGCATCGGCTCAAGATGAGATAAAAGAACACATATTGGCCATGAATGATCTGGTAAAATCATGTAAGTATAATGAGGAGCGCTTTGACTCCTTAATAAAACATAAGAGTGAGTATCAGCGCTCCATACCAGGTTCATCGGGGACAATATGTGTAAATAACAAAGTTAATTGTAAGACCTCATTATTTTCACCTACACTCTATGACAGTGTCATGACAAAGGATATAGACTTAAAAAGCAATGAAAATATAAAAAAAAATAAAGTTATTATGTATTGTGATGACATAGGCAAAAATTTGGGCATGATGTTAAACAACTGTTTAAAAGGACATCTGATCAGTAATTATTGCATGCCTGGAGCATCCTTTAGTCATATAATGGATAAAGTTTTAGCTAGTAAATTTTGTCCTAATAGCACATTAATAATTCTTGTTGGGAGAAGAGGCAATCTAAACAAAAATCAATTATTAAAATATATTGATAATCTAAATACTTTAAATGTACATAAAATTATCTTGTTTACATTGCCTTACATACAGGGTTGGCCGCAGGAAAATAAAATAAGATATGATTTAAATTTATTAATAAATAACTTTTCATGTAATAATAATTTAAACTTGACATTTAATTGTTACAATTATAATGATAGAATTAATTTAATAGATATAAATAATTTAATTAAGAAATTTTTGACTAAAGATAGGTATTACCTATCAAAATATAATTTAAGACAGATAGCAAATGTGCTATCTTATTATTTATATATTAACTCAGCCAAGGACTTGGCTACACAGACATCTGCTTCTTTTGAGCAGTGTAATGACTTAATATGCAATTTGGAATCAGTTCCAAGTAATTTAAATTAGAAAATGAGACAATAGAGGTAATCTCTAGCAGCTATAATAACTTAAATAATTTAGAATATGGCTTACAAATCTTTAATTGTATGACTCCACAGAAAGATAATGAAAATTGTTTACACCTGGTGCATCAAAATATACAAGGCATGATAGGCAAAGAGCTAGAAATTGAGTTGTTCTTAAATAGCAACAATATTCATATTTTATGTATTACTGAACATTGGTTAAAAGCTTATAACTTAATGTTTAACTTCAGTAATCACCAGGTGGTCAGTTCTTTCAATAGAGAAACGGTTTTAAGAGGTGGCTCCTTAATATTAGCTAGTAAATTATTGTCATGTAAAGAACGTAAAGATATTGTGAGCCTCTCTGTTGAGCGAACTGTAGA
Source organism: Parnassius glacialis (assembly GCA_033319125.1). Classification (NCBI taxonomy): domain Eukaryota; kingdom Metazoa; phylum Arthropoda; class Insecta; order Lepidoptera; family Papilionidae; genus Parnassius; species Parnassius glacialis. Next base: position 5,354,858 of record JAVANC010000011.1, read on the forward strand.
AATGGCATGTGTTGAGTTTGAGCACCTCATTGTTGTGAGCGTCTACAGACCCCCATGTTCTATATACGATACTTTTGAAAAAATTATGGAGGAAGTTTTTGCTAAGCTTAATAAACAGAATAAATCTGTTGTAATATGTGGAGACTTTAATATCAATCTCCTAGAAGCTTCCTCAATCAATATTAAATTTAGATCATTATTTAAATCATATGGTCTTTTTAATTTATTTATAGAGCCAACGCGTATTGCTCAATCTAGTGCAACATGTATAGATAATATTTTTACAAATGTGAAGCCATTGCATAAATGTATAATTCAAAAATTAAGTTCTGATCACTGTGGACAAGTAGTTTCGCTACCATATGTTCACAAAAAGCAAGTAGATGAGAAAGTTGTGTTTGTTCCAGTAAATGCACGTCGCTTGGAGAAATTTAGAAGTAACATAGTGAAAAAACTTCCATCACTTTCATACCAAAATGATCCAAATTTTTTGTATGGAACATTATTTAAGCTTATTTGCAATGAATTTAATAATACTTTTACTTCTAAAACATTCTCCTTGAACAGTCGGAAGTCATTTAATGAATGGGCGACAGCAGGAGTCCATAAGAGCAGACGCAGGTTATATGATCTTTACCATGAAAGGTCATATAACCATAGCGTCGAATTTAGAGAATATGTAAAAAAATATTCAAAAATATTTAAAAGAGTGTGCTCCACAGCCAAGTCTTTGCATTTGAGCAACAAAATTAAGACGGCTTCTAATAAAATTAAAATGACATGGAGTATAATTAATAGCGAAACTGGTAAGATCAACTCTCGCAATTCAAACTACAAGTTAAGTGTTAATAACAAATTAACCGAATCAGATCAGGACGTTGCAGTGGTTTTTGAGAAATATTTTACTGATATTCCGATATTAACCACTAAGTCACTGAATTCTTCTCCTGCGGTCGCCGAATCATTACTTAAACAAAATGTAAATGCGTGTACAAAGAATTTTACATTTCATAAAGTATCATCAAAAGATATTGTAAAATATTTTAAAACTATTGATGTTAAGAAAACTGCGGATCTGTGGGGGATTTCTGTTAAAGTTATTGCGTCTATAATAGATACAATCGCGCCTCATTTAGCTGTTATTTTTAATACTAGTATCGAATCTGGTGTGTTTCCTGATTTAATGAAGTATAGTAAAGTAATACCTTTATTTAAATCTGGTAGTACATTAGACCCCGCCAATTTTAGACCTATTTCTGTACTACCAACACTTAGTAAGATTTTTGAAAAAATTATTCTTGATCAAATGTTAAATTTCTTTAATATAAATAATTTACTTCATAAAAATCAATTTGGTTTTACAAGGGGTCGCTCGACAACTGATGCCGGTGTTGAGCTGATTAAATATATATTTAATGCATGGGAGAATTCACAGGATGCTTTGGGTATATTTTGTGACCTATCCAAAGCCTTCGATTGTGTTCACCATGAAACATTAATCAGGAAACTTCAACACTACGGTGTAAGAAGTGATGCTCTAAAATTAATTATTTCATATTTAAGTAAGAGAACGCAAAAAGTTGTCATCAACAGTACGAGTTCTTCCGGGTCGATGGTACAGATGGGCGTGCCTCAAGGCTCAATTCTCGGCCCCTTTCTGTTTCTTGTATATATTAATGACTTACCTTACATAGTAGGAGATAACCATGATATAGTATTATTTGCAGATGACACTTCTTTAATTTTCAAATTAAGTCGACATTTGCTAAAATATGACGAAGTAAATAATGCTATATCTAAATTAGTGAATTGGTTCAATGTCAATAATTTGCATTTAAATGGCACTAAAACGAAATGTATGAAATTTATGACTCCAAATGTCAAACAATTAAATACTAATGTAATTTTAAATGGGGAGAAACTGAGTCTTGTAGATACCACCATTTTTCTTGGAATCACACTAGACGCGAAGCTTCAATGGAGCCCCCATATATCAAAGCTAGCAAGCAGACTTAGTTCTGCAGCATATGCTGTAAAAAAGATTAGAAGTCTAACTAGTGTTGAAACAGCTAGACTAGTTTACTTTAGCTATTTCCACAGCATAATGTCGTATGGTATTTTGCTATGGGGACACGCAGCTGACACTGAAATTATATTTGTTTTGCAGAAGAGGGCCATAAGAGCAATTTATGATTTAAAGCCTAAAGAGTCGCTGCGACAAAAATTTAAGGAAATTAATATATTAACTTTGGCCTCTCAATACATTTATGAAAATGTAATGTACGTACACAAAAATAAAAGTAGTTTTACAAAAATAAGTGATATTCATTCTGTAAATACTAGGAACAGATACAAGCTAGTAGTACCAGTTACCCGACTCCATCGAGTCAGTAATTCATTCTTGGGGCGATGTATACGCTTTTACAACAAAATTCCAGAAAATATACAAAATTTGACCTGCTCAAAGTTCAAAAACTTTATTAAACTAAGTTTGTATAAAAAGGGTTATTATAATATTAAAGAATTTATAGATGATAATAACCCCTGGAAGTGAGGTGATCGCTCCCAAGCTATTTCTAATTTGTTGTCTTGTTAATTTGTGTAACATACATGATTGTAAGCTGTTATTTAAAAAAACAAGTCCCGCTGGGTTTCTTGCTGGTTCTTCCCAGGACAGAGGTTTTTTTCGAACCAGTGGTAATTATACAAAAGAGTGACTTTCAATAAGTATTATTTATAATCTATATTGAATAAAAAAGTTTCTGTTTCTGTTTCTGTTTCACCTGAGACTCCAACCCGCTACCCATTCGTTCTTAGTCATCAACCGGACGTCCTTGACGTAGCGATACTCAAAGATGTCCGTTTGTCGATAGCATCGATCGAAACTATTTTAGAACTCAACTTGGACCACAGATCAGTCTTATTGCAGCTGGGCTAGCCCATAGGTGAGGTCCTTCAGACCAAAACCGTTGTGGACTAGCGCAAGCTCGAAGTCAAACTCGATTCTATTACCTCCCAGCACTTTGACAGAATCCCTTACAAGATAGACTTGCCCATGGAGACCAATGAGGCGATTAGTGCCCTGTCGGCCCACCTCACCTCTACAGTTGAAGAATACTCTCGCAGGGTTCGTGTGTCAAGCCATCGACATATGAAACTTCCGAATGATATTCGGCAGCTGGTTAGAGTGAAAGACGCGGCCCCAAGACATTACGATCACTATCGTACTATAAATAACAAAATCCGACTGTGCAACCTCTAAAACAAGGTGAAACAGCGCATCAAAGAGTTTAGACATGACAAGTGGGATAATATGCTGGAAGATATCGAGCCATCTCAAACTGCATTCTGGTAGTTGGGCCGAGCTCTAAAAGCAGAACAATCTTCACCTATGCCGCCTTTCATTAGGCCAGGAAACCCCAATATCGCCTTTGATAACACTGAACAGGCCGAATGCCTCGCGGACACTTAAGAGAGCCAATGTACTCCCTCTAGCGAACCTACAGATCCCGCTCACCTTACAAAGGTCGAAGCGGAGGTCGAACACAAGTCTGCACTACCACCTACGGGCATCTCCTTAGATCCTGTGGTTGCTAACGAAGTCACAGAAGTAATCAAAAACCTTAGAAAGAAATCAGCATCCGGCCCCAATGGTATTAGCAACAGGGTACTGAAATCTCTCTCCGCACTGCTCGTTTGCCTCCTAGTAGACATATTCAACGCTCTTCTTTCCAGGTGCTCATTCCCAGATACATGGAAAGAAGACGTAATAAGAATCCCGAAACCAGGGAAACCGCGCAACTTAGCCTCTAGTTACAGAGCAATCAGTCTTCTCAGCACACTGAGACACTTCTTCTAGACAAGCAGTTCGGCTTCAGACCCAAACACTCGTACACCGACCAGTAACATCGTCTCACAGAATACATTCTGAAAGGATTTAACCTCCCACAAAGTTGTCGCAGAACCACCACAACCGGTGCCCTCTTCTTCGAAGTCGCAGAAGCATTTACAAAGTCTGGCACGACGGCTTGCTTTACAAGCTATATAAACTCAACGCGCCTGATAGGCTCACCCATATCATCAGAGTCTTTCTTGCCGATCGCCACCTTCGTTATCGAATAGAGGGTACTTGTAGAGTACAAAGCGTGCCATCAAGGTTTAAGTCCCACAAGGCTACGTCTTCTCCCCACTATTCTTCATACTTTTCACGAGTGACATCCCGAACGACCCAGTAACGAATACTGTTCTTTTCGTCGATGATACGACACTTTTCGTCACTCATCACAAGAAAAGAATTCTAACCGAGAAGCTCCAAACAGCCGTCAACCGCTTAGGCGATTAGTTCCGCTTATTGATAACGAAATTGAATCCTCATAAAAGCGTAGTAGTACAATTTCAAAGTACCTCCACTTGCAATCGTCAAAATACAAACCCCAAGAAATCGTTGGGTACGATCAACCTGTACGGTCGCCATATCCCCTGGCAACTAACGGCCAAATATCTAGGAGTCACATTCGACGAAGGTATGATGTTCGCGAAACACATTCGCAATGTTCGCAATCGTACAAAATCGTCACTAGTCGCCTCCACCCGCTAATTAACTGAAAGAGCAAACTGTCCTTAAGATTCAAGCTCCATCTGTACAAAGAATGCGTAAGACCTATCGTGTTAAACACAAGCGTAGTTTTTACGTAGGCAGCCCACATACACTTGTACGATCTCCAAGTCATCCAAAATAGATTCATTCGCATAGCCACTGGAGCTTGCTGTTACCAACGAGACTCAGACTTATACAGAGATTGTCAACTGCCGACGATATCTGAGTATTTCTGAGAGCCGAGACACATTCCAACCTGCTAGTGGTAAAAGCAGTCACATACGCTCCGACTCTGAACGTTACGGAAATCCTCCGGAGGCCCCGTAACGTTCTAATCGAACTCCTGTTCCAGTAGATGCTGATGACAGAAATGCCGCCGGCCATTTACACATAAACAATACACACTCACCTAGTGCCACAAACACAGTTAGGACAACAACGGATGAGAGGCAGCGAGTCCGCAGCCGAGGGCGCCGCACACCCCTACACACCGTGTACACACCGTACACCAGCGTGCCTGGGCGGTTCTTACCGCCCAGAACATCAGTCAAAGTCAGAGTCGAGGCTCGCCACCTGCTGTTCGGACGGCCGTCAGATAATAAAGGTTAGCTGGCAGAGATTGCCTTTTTGGCATTAAGTTCGCCTTTGTACCAAATGTTTCTTTGTTTGAGTGCAATAAAGAATTTTCTATATATCTTTAATTCATTTACGTGCACTTTAAACTGCCCTAGGAGTCATCGTTACGAAAGCAATGACGCTGAATAATAAAAATTCACCCCTTTTTAGCCAGTGTTGAGACTAATGAAGCTGAAAAAGTCAAAAGGCTGACCAAAAAACCAATCGATAAAAATGGTGTTATTAGTATTAGCCTAGTATATAGTATTATTTTAACTCCGAAAAATGTTCATTTTATTTCTGATAAGTGCAGTTTTTCTCATGTATTTTAGCTTCGGCGCCGAGCACGTGATAAATCAGCACTTAAAATCGCGTACCGCGAAATTTACGACAATCGCTTAGCTCCGGAGTTCGACGGCTCGATACATTAATACGCCGTAATACATTAGAATTAGTTGTATATGCGCCGATTTTTTAACTATTGGATAAAAGTTAGTCATAGAATAAACATAAAAAAGTCATCAAGTTGTATGAACTAGTCTATAGTTCCAGAAATTATAAACGTAAATAGTTTGCAGAAGAGAGCCGTAAAAGTAATTTATAATCACATTCAAACAGTCCAAAGGAGTATATTAGAAAAAAGTTGAAGGAATAAACATATAACTTTATATAAAACTTTAATGTAATTGAAAACACAATATATATATATATATATATATATATATATATATATATATATATATATATATATATATATACATATATATATATATATATATATATATATATATTAATGAATAACATAATATAATATTGTAAACTAATGTATAAAAAAGCTCCGCTGGGTTTCTTAATGGTTCTTCTCAAGATAGAGGTTTTTTCGGAACTAGTGATAAAAGCAATCTTCAATAACCATTATTATAATCTACGATGAACAAAAATTATTCTATTTTATTGTTTAACTTTATATTATAACTTGTATGATGAAGAACTTATATCTGATGATTGAAAAATTGACCCTAAACTTTTCTATACACTCAAATAATCATAATAATCATAATCATAATCATTTATTTCGTGGATCATAGGTATTACATAAATGTTAGATACATTATTATATAATCAAGTTCAACTATGTCCTACCCTGTGGGCATACGAAATACAATATTTTTGGAAATCATTTAAAGTAAATAAAAATAACAAAAAATGGAACGTATACAAAACATTAGTGGGTATAGAATTTGAGAAAAGAGTTAAGTAGGAGGTATGTTAGAAATCTAATTATGACATAAATATATTGAATAATAACTATGTTTTATTATGTACATTTTTAAATAATGACCTAACAATATTTCAAATAAATAAATAGTGACACATTTAATTGTTTTTTATTCACTTAAATTTTAAAATTAATTAATAAATAGTATCAAATATGATGTAATTACTTTTATATTTATGTTAACATAATTATGTAAAGCAAGTTATTTATCCAATGGTTTTGAACCTGTGACTTTTTTTTTAACTATTTGGTATAAAAAAAATCATCACTAAAGAAATCATTTAATGTATAATAGGCTTTGTTTATTAGGACACTGACAAGCGTTTTTTTTAAAAGATTTAACTATTTTTATATCTTTAATTTTTTTGGGTATTTTGTTATATATTTTTGGCGCCATGCAAAACACGCTTTTGTTAAATAACGCTGTTCTACTTGCTACAGAGCAGAGTTTATCTGTGTGTCGCAGACCAACATGATGTTCATAAAGATGAATGTTCCTTTTTACGAACATGGTGACCTCTAAAATATATAATGACGTAAGAGTTAATACTTTCAACTTTTTAAAAGATGGTTTACATGATTCAGTTTGCTTTAGATTGCACATAGCTCGTATGCACCTCTTTTGTGCTTTAAAAACATTTTCCTTATTAACGGAGTTGCCCCAAAATAAAATACCATATCTTAGTATAGAATCTACGTAACCGTTATATGCTGTAATCCGTGTAGACATATTGGTAGTTTTAGAAAGTTGTCGAAGTGCATAAGAAAACCTATTAAGTTTCGTACACACTATATCAACATGGGACTTCCATGTTAACATGTCATCAATTTTCATACCTAAGAAATTTGTGTTATTAGTTTTACCAATATTTGTATCAGAGTGATGTAATATCTGAGCGGATCGCCTTCCTTGAAAAGTCATGTATTTAGTCTTATTTAAATTTATTTTAAGATTATTAAGATTCAACCAATCATTTATTTTATTAAATGTCTCATTCATTTCTTTATTTAAGGCAGTCAAATCTGTAGTCATGAAAAGGACAGTACAATCATCTGCAAAAAGTGTCATGGGAAAATTTGTGACTAGAGGTAAATCGTTAATATAAACAAGAAAAAAGAATGGACCAAGAACACTTCCCTGGGGGACACCACAACTCACAGTTCTGGATTCGGAATAATGTAGGGTTTCCATATTTGTTGTTTTTTCTATGCCTTTTATTACAGTAATTTGTTTTCTATTAATTAAATAAGATTTTATTAGATTTAAAATGTTTCCTCTCACTCCATATGAGTGCAGCTTATCCAAAAGAGTTTCGTGTATTACATGGTCAAAAGCTTTTGTTAAATCCATAAAAAGAGCAACACAGGGGGATTTATTGTTTACATTTGTCATTACTTTAAAAAGAAAATTATATATTGCCATGTTTATTGTCTTATTTTTTCTGTACCCGTATTGTTCTTTTGTAAAAATATTATTTATTTCAAAATACTTATATAAAGCATTATATATTACCCTCTCAAAGATTTTTGAAATAATAGGCAAAAGTGCTATAGGACGGTAGTATTTAATAATTTCTCGGTTACCTTTTTTAAATAGAGGTTTGACTATTGTAGTTTTTAATTTATCAGGAAAAACGCCGCTAGTGATACACAGGTTGATAATGTGGCTTATAGATTGAGCTATTATGTGACTTACATCTTTTATCACATTCGTTATAAAGCCGTCAATACCTGCACATTTAGTATTTTTTAACGTAATAATAATTTTAAATATGTCATACGGAATAGTAGGATTCATGAATATCGAATCAGGATTATTAAATGTCAATTTATACGATTTAGTCACCTTACTTTGTGGTGAAACACTGTCAATAAAATGATTATTAAAGGCGTTAGCTATTTTAGTGGGATCAGTCAAGATATTTCCATTATCATTTATTTTCGAAACAATATTGTGGGGATAGTTTGCCTTAGCTTTTGCATTTTTTATAATATTCCTTGTCGCTTTAGATTTATTAGTGGATGATGTAATATAATAATTATTTTGTGCTTTGCGTGTTAAGTTAATAATTGTTTTGTATCTCTTAGAATAAGTTTGAAATATATTTTTATTTTTTACCGTGGGAGCTCTTCTATATTTCCACAGTAACTCTGTCTTTCGCTTGCTACAAATTTTAAGACCACGTGTAATCCATTTAGGCTTTTTTAGAGTGGACAGTTTAACTTTCATTACTGGAAAACACAAATCATAGAAGAGTTTGAGTAAATCGTGAAACTTATTATAAGCATCATTAGGGTCATTTGCTTCATAAACTTCTTGGAACGATAGAGATTTTATGGCATTTCTAAATTTAGTTCTATTTTCCAAGCAATAGTTTCTCCTTTTTGCACACCAGTACTTAATATCATAGGTTCTCTCAATAGGACATTGTAGGATTTGAGCGGTATGGTCTGAGAGAGATAACTCTACAACTTTTCCTTGACAATTGTAGAGATTGTGGATTATATTATCTATACAAGTCAAGGATTTAAGCCTTGTTGGTTTAGAAATTCCCATATTCAAGTTAAAACTCTGTATACTTTTAAAGGTCACAGATTGCTTTGTTGTCTGGAGAATATCTATATTAAAGTCACCACATATAATAACTTTATTGTTTTTTATACACACCTTCAACAATATGTCATGTAGTTTGTTAAAAAAAGCGTTGTACGAATTATTTGTGTTATGAGGAGGCCGATATATGCAAATTATTTTTACTTTATGATCAGAGAGGTCTATAGCAGAACATTCTATAACATTTTCTAATGACACGCGATTAATTTCAATAAGATTTACAAATTTAACATAATTTTTTACCAGTATGCAGGCTCCTCCGCGTCTGTTTTGTCTTTTGAAACTTGTGGCTAATTTAAAATTAGGCATTGTCAAACTAACTTCATCTCCATCTACCATATTATATTCGGTAGTACAAATAACTTCAATTATTTGACCTTTATCCATTATTTCATCTAAAGATATCGTTAAGATGTCAGATTTATTTACTAGTCCACTAATATTTTGATGCATTACACACAAACTCTTAGGCATGAAAAAACAGAGAATTACAGTTTGTGTTTACAGGGATGTCAGTTGGCGCAACAGAATTAGTCATTTTGTCGGAAATAATTCTAACACTATCAGGACAAATTTTACATTTCTCACATATTTCACATTCAGTTTGAGTACAAGCATCGTTATACGATTTAACAATATGATTGCGTTCGTTAAATAAATCTAGTTTATTTTGAGAGTCTGTATATTTTTTAAAATCACTTACATAATTAAGGCGTAATAACTCTCGCAATAATGACCTACATAAAAATAAGCAAAAACGGTTCCTTGCTGGTATAAAACTACTTTAATTCATATCGAGATATGTAGAGGTAATGAACTTATTACAAAGAAATTTAATTTCATAACTAATTTTCTGTTCATTTAATCACTTATTGTTCGGAATTTCGCTTACAATAGAATTAGTGTGTTTAACAGAAGATAACCAAACGTGTAAATGTGATTTTAATTCAAAGGGATTATTATCGTTTGTTCCACCTAATAATATTACATAGTCATCCTTTGTCAAACGAGAAATGTCTTCTTTTAAAGATTCTATGACCTCTCCTAGTTTGGCGCCATCATTCCACATACATGTTATCTGGAATTCAGATCCTATTCTACGCTGAAGCGTTGTACGTACTCCTCTTCCCTGTTGATCAGCAATGATAATTATTTTCTTTTTGTGTTTATATGACTGGATTACTTGCTGTTTAGTAAAATTTTTAGCAGTTACGTCCGTGTATAAATTTGGTGTATTTTTATTATCTTGGGGTTCAACAATATGCCTGGTAGTTGAAGATGGATATGTGTTTATTTGTTTACATGGTGTAAGAGGTATAGAGCTTAATTCTTCTGAGCGTAGGGATTCAAAAGTGGTTGTTTCTTTATTAAATGCTGTCATTTGTACTGCCTCTTGTTTTTTTTTAAATTTGTTTCTTTGTGCTGTGAATAAACCTGCCTGAAATTATCAGAAGGTATTGATTTTGTTTCACTTTGTAGCAGTGATTTTTGTCGTTTCGCTTTTTTGGTTGAGAGTGATTTAGGACTTTCAGTATACCCAATTCTTTTGTACATGTCTACTATTTTTATGTATTATTCTAATTGTATCTTGAGACTATTATTCTCTAATAGTAAATTATCAATTTCGCTGTGAGCTGTTGCTAAATTTTCATTTGCTTTTTGAAGTAGCCTATACAAATCTAATGTATTCTCTGAGTGTACTCGTATCATCATGCTATCATTGAGTGACGTTTCATCAGGTAAACTCATCATCGTACTGTCTAGTAGCATAGTATTTGAAGTTGTTGTAAATATGCTAAGATCAGACAAAGAATTTGATTTCTGAGGTCTACGGAGTGTAATATTTTGAGATTCCATTACGTTTATTTGTTTATTTCTCACATATACATACTTTATCTAAATTTAAATAAAAACTTTTGAGTAAAATTAGAAAAATATCTTCGAATGACTAGGTTTGGAACTCTGGTGCTTATACTTTATACTCGGTAGGCAGTGACAATGATCCAATCAGTTGTGTAGCGATAGCGTTTAAATTTTGATCCTCTTTGTTACATTTTAAATTATAATTTGTTTAAATACCTTCACAGTAAATTATTACACTTAATATAAGCACTAATTGAAGAAAGTTTTAATTCTTAAATGAAGTCTACTCAAAAGAAGATATTATTTTTATATTTTTTATATAAAATTATGAATTATTTTCAACTTTATTATTGATTTAACACTGCTAATCATTATCAATGTAGAATAATAACTATTTACTTTGCATAATTTTTGCTGGTTTTTTTTAAAGATATATATAGATATAACAATCTCACGTTATCTTTATCGTACATTTAAACCACTGACATGCACATTGTATGATATTTCACTTGATTACTTAATTTAAACAATTATTTTGCACGGACACCTTGTTTACGCGGCACAATCTCTTCCATATATTTAAATAGTTTTAATAACTATACCATAACGCTTTTTTTATAGGATAAGGGTGACAAACGAGCACATAGTCCACCTGATGGTAAGTGGTTGCTGTGGCCCATAGACATCTACATCTATCTTCGATTACGAATCAAAATGCAGATGCGTTGTCATCCGTGAGAACTAAGATGGAATGCCTCGTTTCCAGTAAAAAGTGTTTCTGGTTCTCTATACTCACCATACGAAACACAGCATTGTTAAGCTGCTATTTCACGCTGGTATTCTGTAAGAGCGTGGTCCTTCCCCGGTCGAGACGACCCATTCGTGCAACAACCATAATAAAGCTGCAACATGGCTCTACTACGTATACGTTTACAGGAATATCGACATTTAATTTATATGCACAATGGTATCAGTCTACTAGTGTTACGGTTGCCATAGTTGTTTATCATGATTATAACAATTTATTTTGTTGAAATATTAAATACTTTGTACTAAAGGTTCAAACGACTGAGTTAATACCATTTATGGCACTTTCTACCAGCCAGTCGGAAAGCTATGCAGCTTCTTGCACCCACGTCAAGTATTCGATTTTTGGGTCTAAAGGTAAAGGTAGCCAGTAACATTACAGGTTGAGACGCACTTTGTTTAACCTGCAGTGGTGACAACGCATTTGTTACCTTCCTTGTTTAAAGCTAGTTGCAGTGATCATGAGCTACCGTAGTCACCATATGTGACTGTGACTACAGCAGTTCGTTCGTTTTTCACTACAATTTTATAAAAAATGCTTAAAGAATTAAGAGGGCAGGTCTGTAATATCTAATAGAAACGTTACCCAAAGATATATAAATATAATATAAACTTCTTTTTTTTCAATATAGATTTTTGATTTCACGGTTCCGTGGCGCAGTGGTTTAGTAATGAGTTGCAGCATCTGGGGGCCGCGGGTTCGAATCCCACACGGAACAAGTATTTCTATGGCCTACAAATTATTATTCCGGGTCTGGATGTTTGGCCTTATTCAATTTATGTTCGTAAACTGCCTCCACGATACAGGAGGAAATCCTAGAGTGGAGGTAACGTTTTAAAAAAAAGTATTATAAATAATACTTATTTAAAGTCACTCTTATCTTTATCACAGGTACGGAAAATACCTCTGTCCTGGGAAGAAACAGCAAGAAACCCATCGAGACATTTTTAATATTATAAAATATAATTGAAAGATTATTAAAACAAATTTGTAGCTAAAAATATGCTTGGAATGTTTTTTTTATGAGATTTCTGTCAAAACAATAACAAACTACGAAAGAAATTTGCCTTGCCTGTACGATAACGTCGAAAATGTTTTCCATTTTTTTCTTGTTTCGGACTATATTTCACATCGTTCCTCCGGGCGAGATAAAAAAAATGTGGGTACGCCTTCATTCCATATCTTATTCGCCCGAATGATTGTACTTTACAAGACTCTAGTTTATTTAATACGGTCTTTTGGAAAATTACTTTTCCTTTGTTGTGAGTTTTGTTCACAAATTTTATATAGAAACACGGAATACTGGTATGAAAGACGATATAATTAATGATAAAACGAACTTACCTATGCGTGATGTTTGATAAATATAAGAATTTTTCGCCAGAAGGGATTGGCATATATAACACATAATGTAGTATCACATAGATATAGGTTGATATCGCTTAATTATTGCTTTAATAATTTCTTTAATCAGGTTTTTTTTTTCAAAAACTTACATTTGCATCTGTGCCTGAAATAACTATTGAGCTTGTATCTCAGGTAACAATGCTTTATCTTATGAGACAATTTTACAAAAATCTTTCTGATTTAGAAACTTACGTAAACATATCAACAATATTGCTTTAAAGTATGAAATTAAACGTAAATATTTGTTAGTTTTTTAAGTGTGGAGAGTGTCAATTGTACCTCTCGTATGTTTATGTGTGTGTGTGTGTGTGTGTGTGTGTGTGTGTGTGTGTGTGTGTGTGTGTGTGTGTGTGTGTGTGAGTGAGTGTGTGTGTGTTTGTGCGTGTGTGTGTGTGTGTGTGTGTGTGTGTGTGTGTTTGTGCGTGTGTGTGTGTGTGTGTGTGTGTGTGTGTGTGTGTGTGTGTGTGTGTGTGTATGTGCGCGCGTGCGTGTATGTGTCTATGCGAGGGATGAGTAGTATTCATCATAGTAATAATTATAATAAGAAGACATCAGTTAATGGTGTTTTAAATATACATTATAAAATTTAATTTATAATCACAATTACAATTATATACAGATTTTAATAAGTCTTCGGTTTCATCATAATTTAGTTTTTGAAGCCATTTCAATACAGTTTCTTTACATGGATTTTTATTAAAAGTCTATAAATTTAGTTGCTTATTTATTTTATTGTACATGAATGGCCCAAGAAAACAAAAATATTTATGTGCATGGGCATGTTTAAACGTAACAGTATGGCACACTTTTTCCGGTCTTCTCTTTGTTAATTGAGATGAGGTAAAATTAACTAACATATGTTGTTTTAAAATTGTAAGATAAATGAATAATTGTCGGACTGTTAATACTTCACAGTTTTTATAAAGTTCATAAGTCGGATAAAGAATGGATCGAAAAGTACTAATCTTTAAAACAGCTCTCTGAGCTCGTTCTAGAGGAATTAATGCAGTTTTTGTAGTTCCGCCCCATATTGTTATACCGTTAGATATAATGGATTGACACAAAGCAGTGTATATTTGTTTCACTAGTTCAGGTTTAGCTACATGTTTCAGATTTTTAAAGATGTATATTAGTTTTCGAACTCGGGACGTTAATACATCTAAATGTTCTTTAAAGCTCAATTGGTAATCAATAAACATACCCAAATACTTGACACAGTAAGTTCTAGATAAAGGTAAGCAGGTGCACGGTAATCCTAAAGGTTTCGTTAAATTTAAACAGGTGTGAGCAGTCAACTTATAGTAGAATAGAATAGAATATTTTTTTATTCAATATACATTACATGTGTAATTCTTATTGAAAATCATTTTTTACCTTACCACTGGTTCGAAAAAAACCCTCTGTCCTGGGAAGAACCAGCAAGAAACCCGGCGGGACTTTTTTTTTAAATAAATTTTACAATATAAATGATTACGAACTATTTACAAAAGTAATTTTAGAAACTGCTTGTACATTGCCCCAAGAATGAATTACTGACTCTGTGGAGTCGAGAAACTGGCTTCACTAGCTTGTGTTGTTCCTAGTGTTTACAGAATAAATATCACTTTTTTTACTAAAACTTCCTTTGTTTTTGTGAACATACGTTAAATTTTCGTAAATATACTGAGAGGCCAAAGTTAAAATATTTATTTATTTAAATTTATCTCTAAGAGCCTCTCTCGGTTTTAGGTTGTAAATAGCTCTAATGGCCCTCTTCTGTAAAACAAAAATAGTTTATGAATTAGCCGCATTTCTCCATAGCAATATCCCATAAGAAATGATGCTATGAAAATAACTGAAATAAACTAATCTAGCTATCTCGACACTAGTGAGACCTCTAATCTTTTTTACAGCATAGGCTGCAGAACAAAGTCTGCTTGCTAATTTGGATATATGGGAGCCCCTCTGAAGCTTTGCGTCGAGAATGATGCCAAGGAAAACAGTGGATACAACAGGGCTCAATTCCTTCCCATTTAAAAGCACATTGGTATTCAGATTTTTAACATTTGTTGTTGTAAATTTAACACAATTAGTTTTATTTCCGTTCAAATGCAGATTAACGAAGATTAAGGATTAACGTTAAACCAATGCACTAATTTTGATATAGCATTATTCACTTCGTCACATTTAAATGATTGACGTTTAAGTTTAAAAATCAAGGAAGAATCATCAGCAAATAATACTATATCATGACTATCCACTACAAGGTGAGGTAAGTCATTAATATACACCAGAAACAGGAATGAGCCGAGAATCGAGCCCTGAGGGACACCCATTAGTAAAGGTGAAGGTAGTAAATTGTTGACTAAGGATCATTGGTCATGAAAAAGGCGATAAATTTAGTTTCGTTAATATTAAAGATAGGTAGTTATTACGCAATCATACTGAGACAGTGTCAATCCCAGTTTGAGCATTATCAAAGGCCTCCTTCCATGTACTTGCTGCGAATGGGAGTGTTGTATCATCAGCATATAATATGATTTTGCCATGGAAGGATTTGAGTTTCAGGAGGTCATTTATGTAGATGAGGAATACAATCCGGCCTAGGATACTCCCATGAGGTACTCCATAACTGACAGGCACATCATAACTACATTGGTTATTTATTGTAACACATTGAAGTCATCCAGTTAGATAGTTTTTAAAAAAATTTAGTTGTGTGCCCCGTATACCGATTTTTTCAAGTTTTATTAGCAGTATAGGGATAGAGACCGTTTCGAATGCTTTCGCAAGATCCAGAAAAACTCCAACAGTTTTATTGCCTTTGTCTAATTTTTTGATTATATAATCGGTAAATTCATGTACTGCATCGTTGGTAGACATTCCGGATCTAAAGCCAAATTGATAGTTTGATAGAATACTAAAATTTTCTGGGTATTTTACCAGTCTGATATTATTTTGCTTTCTAATATTTTTGAGTTAGACGGAAGTATAGAAATAAGCCTACTATTATTCACACAGTCTCTATCTCCAGATTTATATTTCGGGTGAATTACAGATTTTTTTAAATAGCTAGGGAAAATTTCGTTCGTGAGACATAGCTTAAAGATAAAAGTCAATGGTGGGATTAGTATATGCCGAATTTTGTTAAGAAAGTTATTAGAGATTTTATCCCAACGACTGTACATTTTGTTTTTAAATTTATTATTTCTTTATTAAACATCAGTAGATAATAATTCCAACGAGGCTCTTCTTGTGTCAAGGTTAAATTGTAACAATTTTTGTGTTTGTATAATGCAATTGCTGATATCAATTTTGTCTGTTATTTTTTCCCTATATTTTCAAAGAAATTATTAACACTATTTAAAGAGTCTTTAAAACACCCAGTTCCCAATAATTTTTGAGACGACGATTTCTGTTTAGACGTGTGTGTTATACTTTTAATGGGTTCCCATATTTTATTATTATTTTTACCTGCTAATTCTAATTGTGTTTTCTCACACTCTCTTTTAAGTTTCTTTTAGTACATTATTGCAATGATATCTGTGTCGTGTATATGCGAGTTTAAATATTATGTTTTCGGGTTAGCGTTTTAGTTTCATATGCATTCGGTCCCTATTGCGCATGCATCGTATTAGGCCAGGGGTAATCCATGGCTTAATGTTTTTTAATCGCCTAGATATTTGACTTCTTAATTTCATTTTGATTTAAGCACAGGAGTACTGTTTGATGGTCAGTTAATGTAGAATTAACCACCAATGTAAGTGCTCTTTTTTTGTTTTGAGCAAAACGTGGTCGAGATATGTTTTATTTTGTCTAGTTGGGCAAGAGTGGGCAGGTAATAAGCCATGGCTAGCACAAAGATTAAGATAATCAGTAGCCCTTTTATCTCTATTTTCTGGTCTAATATCTATATTTAGGTCAACTATAATAGATATGTTTTTAAAAGCTGACAAGTCCGACATAATACAGTTAAGATACATATTAAAGGAGTCTAAATTACGGTACGATGGTGAACGATAAATCGCTATAATTGCAGTTTCAAGACTGAGCTTCGTACTAAGACAATTTCCTTCTGGAAATATCGGTTCTTGAAAAGTAATTTGGATATCAGATTTGGCATATACTACGATTCCATCATTTTGCAATGCATGTTTTATTGTTGCATGACTCCTATATCCATTTATAATAGGAAAAGAGGAATCAGAACCAAGTCAGCTTTCTGTCAGAATAATAATGTCACAGTCAACCTCAAGTCTCTTCATTAATACTGTGAAATCGTCAAAATTCTTATTGATACTGCTAATATTTTAATTAAGAATGATGAGGCTTTTCGGTTGGTCGTGTAGCATTAGTTTAGTTTGCTAAACTTCTATAATATGTGTAATAAGTAACTATGGAAATATTTAATCCATTACAGCCTATAAAAGTCCACTGCTGAACATAGGCCTCCTCCATAGATTGCCGCATAGAGTTTCCACGCTTAACAGGCGGGTTGGCAACCGCTGGTTTTCTATTATTCTGAATTGTTATTAGGAAGTTGTTGCTGCCCATCTCTTGTTTTAGTTTCCCTCTGTCACCTTGTACGACATCTACGCGACGATATGAGGTAGTGGATATTCTTACACTGCCATGAGACGGAGAATAAATAATAATCATACGGGAAATCGTTAAAAGACAAGTGGTAAAAATAAAAATTTGTACAACCGACTTCAATATAAATAACATTTTAACATCGTTCATGTTGTCTTAGTCGATTAGATACGCTTTATTAAGGACTAGATGTGCCCTGTGGATTCACCCGCGTATATTACGTGTCTGAGCCGCGCGAAATGACATGATACCTAGTCCAAGCATTTTAGGTAGCAATGTATGGAAAAATTGGCAAAATTAATGGATCTGTTTTATCTATCGATATATGTACGTTATGGAGCAATGATAATTTTTATCCACTCTCCCGCCCCCTCCCGGGTGAGCTGCACCCGCGGTCCAGAAAGTGACACGATGCACGGTTTTTTTTAGTTTTAAAGAAAACCGTATACGATGCATGAAAAGTGTAAGAAATAATCTTTGAGAAATTTGCTATCAATCTGTTAGATATACAGAAGCGATATCACTTATATTTTTCGCGCAATCAGCCACAAAATATAAAAATTTAAAAAACAAACCAAAAGCAAAAATAAACTATTCCGCTTTATTATATTATAAGTATAAGTATAAATAACTCAAAAACTACTGGTTAAATCTTGTTCAAATGTCTATGGGACCACATGAGAAGCACCAGGTTTCAAATAAAAAAAGGATTATCAAAATTGTTTAACCAAGAAAAAAGTTTTGAGGTATCACACATAAAAAGAATGAAAAAATAAAGTCGAATTCAGGACCTCCTCTCTTTTTTGAAGTCAGTTGAAAAACAATGTTATCCTTTTCATGTTCTATAAAATATGGAACATTTTACAAGTATTTTATTTCGTTATTGTGGTAAATATAGAAATTTTGTTATGAATACATGGTAATTAAATTAAAAAGACTTAATACGTGGCACAAATACCTACCTATTTCTGCCATCAAATAGCATTGCTTGCACTGATCTTTTCCAATCTGAAAAGCATCGAGGTCAAGTAGAATTACAGGCTGTGAGGCGTTCAAACTTGGTCCTCAAAGGTGGTATTTCTTTTGTAGCCTTCTTTGTTTGATGATGGTGGACTGTAAATTTCTTGTGCTACTTCAGTGTTCTAAAAAAAACCTAACTTTACAATAACAATACACGAGAAACCGGAGTTCAACCTCCGACGACTTACCACTTGCTTAGCACTTAAGGAAAACATCTTAAAGAAATTTGCAGGTATGAGGAAGATAAAATAATTCGAAAACGTATCAAGTTCGCCAATTACTGGCCATGCACTGGCCAGCACCAACTACAATATCAAGGGAATCGAAGTTGTGTTACCAGCATTTAAAAAAAGAGTATACTCTTTTCTTGAAAGTAACTAAGTCCGGAAATAAGCTTGTGGTAGACGACTCCACAAAGAAGTTGTGCGAGGAAGAAAACTTCTTGTAAATCGCACAATGGTGGATCGCCAATTATCCAGATGGTATGGATGGAACGCGAGTTTTGTCGCAATGAGCGGTGGTAAAATTGAGCGACTAGAATTTTTCCGAACAATTCAAACAATTTTTAAGTTGTAGTGCCACGATGCAGCTGCATTATAGTTATAGCATGAATGGATCGGCTCGACCGAGGTAAGGCCACGCTCTCACAGAGTACCAACGTTAAATAGCAGCTTCCGCTATGTTTCATGTGGTGAGAAAATATATACGGACACCCCTTTTACTGGAAATTAGGCATTCTATCTTAGTCCTCAGGGGTGACAACGCGTCTGTATTTTGATTCTTAATTGGGGGCAAATTTAGATGTCTATGAGCCACAGCATCTATATACCATCAGGTAGACTCAGTGCTAGTTTGCCACCTTTATTCATAAAAAAACAAACAATTTTTTTCATTCGAAACAGTCTATTAAAATTACACTATTGAACATACCCCCACTAGATTGCCTTACACTTTGTGGATTTTTACCATAGTTGCCACGTTTGACAGGCGGTTTGGCCAAAGCTTTTTTATTATTGTGTGTTTTATGAGGAAAATGCAACTGCCCGTCTCCCGTTTTATTGTACTCAGTCGCCTCTTACAAATTTCGACGTGGTAATATGGGCTACATGACGACTTTATCTTTAATAAATCTATTTGTGTTTTATTTCAGACATGAAGTTACGTGAAATTAGGTGACAGATTCTTTTACGCAACCACCACATAGTATCCCCCCTGTAATTTTAATCAACATTTTTTTTATGGTAAGTGGTTGTTGTGGCCCATACACATCTATATCTTTTCTCGTTTGCGAAACAAAATGCAGATGTGTTGTCACCCATGAGGACTAAGATGTAATGCCTCTTTTCCACTAAAAAGGATCTCCGGTTCTCTAAACTCACCATACGAAACACAGCAGTGTTAAGCTGCTATATTACGCTGGTATTCTGTGAGAGCGTGGTCCTTCCCCGGTCTAGCCGACCCATTTGTACTACAGCTATACTACTAATATAGCTGCAGCATGGCTCGAACATTTACAAATCACATATTTTCTGGATTAATTCAGGTATTGATGATGTTACTGACGTTAAATGGTATAAAAAATTTGAATATTAGTAATTATTTTAAAAATTATCAATAGCCTGGAGTTAAATTAAGTTGACGGCTCCGTGGCGCAGTGGCTTAGCAATGAGTTGCTGCGCTAGGGGGCGCGGGTTCGAATCCCGCACGGAACAAGTATTTGTATGACCTACAAATAATTGTTCCGGGTCTGGATGTTTGTCCTTGTGAAATTTGTGTTTGTAAACTGCCTCCACGATACAGAAGAAAATCCTAGTGTGGGGGTAACGTTTTCTAAAAAATAAAAAAGACAAACAAGAATGAGAATGAGAAATATTACCATTATTAACGTAAAACCTTGTAGACCCTTCTAAAAATATTCTCAGACAAAATTTTCTCAAACGACCTTTACTCGGTGGCACCGCACCGCAATCCTTACGGTAATGAGCCACTATCAAGAAGTAGGGACCTACATACGTGGCTGAAAAATAAGCCTTATTATATTCTGAATATGATATTCTTTTGTGGCAGATTTCTTAACTACTACTGAATACAATTATGTATAAATATAGTAGGTCAGGGGCTAAGTACTCGCGGTAAATTTCATAACAATTAAACACTTTCTCAACAGTGAAGGAATTAACGTGAAGAACTAAAAATGAAAAAAAAAACGTTACCAACTCGTGGCAAATGTATCAATACGAAACTAAAGATAAATATACTTTTAAATAAAATTGAAGTGTATGTCTGTAATATTGAAATAACTAGTTTCTATTAAGCTCAGAGTGTTATTTGCATAGTATTTAGACATAAACAACCATTTTTAATAAATTTTTCAGTATGTCTGTTAGTCCGAACTAATCTTCAGAATAGCTCAACCGATTTTTATGAAACTTTAATAACAAATAGATAGCAATGCCAAGAAAGATCTACGCTGTATCTTATCCAAAAAATAAATGGTATTTGCTTATTTTAAATATAAATAACACTTTGGAGTAATTGAAGCCAGGGCAGTTCGTTAGGTAATATAATAAAATAAAGGCCGTTCGTATCCCTCTTCGTGGCAAAACGAAGCCCTCATTTCATTGTCATTTCTTTCGATTTTGTCGTTTATATGTCATTATATCAACAACACAAGAACCTAACAGTGTCTATATGCTGTTGATTCAAAATTAAAATCATTCACTCAAAAATTATTAACTTTTCGAACAATATTATGGGAACAAATATATCGCGGATGGGTTGTCTAATAAAATACATAAGTTCATCGCTACCAAAAATTTTATTTAGCATCATAATTTGAAACATAATTTATAACGTAGTTACTTACATCATGATATGTTACTGCTACTTTATGGTAAAAGAAATAGGTAGATGGGTGAAGTTCGAAGTTAGTTCGGCACATAGACTGTAAGTTTATATTTAACCAGCAATCCGCCCCGGCTTCGCAGGATGATTCCGGAATCTCGACAACAACGCCACCTACCGGGTCCAGTTGTGAATCTAAAAACACAAAAAAATACATCCAAGTCAGTCGAATCATTTTCGATTTTCAGCGAGACTAACAGATAGCAATTGATTTTTATATATAAAGATACAGAATAGATTTTTTTCGCGGTATTGTAAATAATGAAATAAAACAATTATTTTGGTCACTTATGTGGTATTTACTTGCTTTCCTTAGAAATACCATACACCTATATACGAGTATGATTTACCTATATTATACGAGTGCATAAAAATATCATTCTTGATCTAGAAGCATTTGCAGCTGAGTTTTCCAATATATTCAACGCAAGGAATACTTCGAGATCACTGGTATAACTATAATAAACACTGTAATTTTAATATAATAAAACACTTTTAAGTATAATATATTAATATAAATGAATTTTTCATTTAACGTATCGAAAATGGCGATTAAAGAAATAAAGAACGCATTGTAACTTTGAGCTCTTTTAGCTGAAATTCATAGAATAAGAACACCTCAAAACGTTTTTCCATATTTTCCATTTACCTTACAGTAAGTTCCTTAAAGCTCTCCTACCCGAAAGTTTTAAGTCTCTCTAGTGATTATATACTCTTTGGTCTGTGTTAAACGTAGCTTGTTGTAGGAGTTTTGGCGGGAATTTGACAAGCGTCGGTTTGCTGCTCCTGTATTATAGTTTAAATAATGGTTTGAAGTGGACTTTGATATGTAAAAGTGGTGCGATTTTGTGTATTAAGTGTCTGCGCATGTGAACTATTATTGGAAACTGTGAAACAAGTGCTCTGATGGTGATGTAATTCTCAAAATAAGGTGTCTGTCTGTTTAGGCGCCTTGAGATACCATCGCCAACCGTCAGCTGTCTGCTAGCTCAAGTTACCGTCAAAATCTCCGAAGGGCTGCACAATGTGATGCATCAACATATTGTGAAACCATATACTATGAAGGATAATTATTATAATATATTGTAACTTCAGGCTCAGAAGGGCTAAATCCCAGAGCCGTAAAGCCAGTTATTAAGAAGAAGAAGAAGTAGCTTGTTGTAGTACCTATTTTTTATAGAATACCGTCTGTTCTTGACTAAGAATCAAAATGCAGATATGTTTGACTTAGGTAAGATGCCCCGTTACTAGTAATAAGGGTCCCTGAATTTCTGCACTTACTATACGAAATACCTTATTATTCTGCTACTCCATGCTAGTATTTCGTCGGATCATGGTCTTACGAGTTGACACATTCGTGCTGCAGCTACATAGCTATAGCGTGGCTCTACCACGTAAAAAAGGTTAAGATTAAAAGCTTTGCTAAAAACTAAAAGATTAAGAGCGCACCACGTATAGGGAGGTTGACTCTTGGAAAAAATTATAATGTCTCTCAACACTCACCAAACAAAACAGTGGCATTGACCTGCTTCTTTACGCTGGTGTTCTGTGAGAGCATGACTTGGTTAGGCCGACTCATTTGTGCTAAAATCATAATATTGCTGCAGGATGGCTCTACCACGTTGGTGGTAGAAAAGAAAAAGTCGCAAAAGAATGCCCCCCAAAAATAATTTTAATTAAGATCACATTATTATCTAGATTATTTCATTACAAAAAAACACGAACATATACAAAAACAAATTAATTTTAATCAATACATGTCAGCAAGTGATGGAGTAGTAGTGAGTTTCATTAAAAAAGAAACATTTTTGATACCAACCAAATTTAAGAGCGTCGACTACGTCAATCATTGATTAAATCTGTATCCGCTGCGCCACAATAGCGTAAATAAACCGTCTTGATGTGATGCGGCTGCAGATCAAAGTAATGAATAGTTTTTAAAATGGTGACCTTGAGACGATATTTGCGATCAGTGTTTGTAAAAAATTAAAAAGTAAGCTATGACTTGTGTATTTTAGATACAACCTACATTAAATACAACATCGGTGGTTTGGCACATGATGATGTTAGATAAAATTATATTTATATTATATTAGGTTTGGTCGTATTTTATATTCAAATTCATTTTTTTATTTTAAACTTCATCATCATCATTATCATTACAGCCCTTCACAAGTCCACTGCTGAACATAGGCCTCCCCCAAAGAATGCCACAAAGCACGGTCCTGAGCCACCTGCATCCATCGACTTCCTGCATGTCTTACCAGGTCGTCACTCCATCTTGTGGGGGGACGCCCTACACTTCGCCTACCGGTACGAGGCTGCCACTCGAGAACCTTTCTTCCCCATCGGTTGTCGGTTCTTCGAGCTATATGGCCGGCCCACTGCCACTTCAGCTTACTAATCCGTTGGGCTATGTCGGTTACTCTGGTTCTACTGCGGATATCCTCATTCCTAAGTTTATCACGCAGTGAAACTCCGAGCATAGCCCTCTCCATAGCTCGCTGAGCGACCTTGAGCTTCCTCATACGGCCAGCAGTGAAGGACCACGTCTCAGTTCCGTAAGTCATCACTGGCAACACGCACTGGTTGTACAATTTTGTTTTAAGGTTTTGAGGTATTTCTGACGAGAAGATGTGTCGTAGCTTCCCGAACGCTGCCCAGCCGAGTTGAATCCGTCGATTGACCTCTCGGTCGAAGTTGGACTTACCTAGTCGGACTATTTGTTCCAGGTAAACATACTCGTCAACAACTTCGAGCTTAGTGCTCCCAACAACTACCGGCATAGGTGTGACATGGACATTAAACATAATCTTTGTTTTGTCCATGTTCATCTTAAGACCTATCCGTTGGGAGACACTATTGAGGTCATTGAGCATAGTGCTTAGTTCCTCCAGCGATTCTGCCATGAGGACTATATCGTCGGCAAATCGAAGGTGAGTGATGTACTCGCCATTGATGTTAATTCCGTATCCTTTCCAGTCCAGAAGCTTGAAAACGTCTTCCAATGCAGCGGTGAAGAGTTTCGGGGATATAACGTCACCCTGTCTTACACCTCTCTGCAATTGGATAGGTTTCGTACTCTGGTTCTGTACTCGGATAGCCATCGTAGCTCTACTGTACAAACACTTCAGCACTTCGATATACCGACAGTCAACTTGGCACCGCTGAAGGGACTGCAGCACCGCCCAAATTTCGACGGAATCAAAGGCTTTCTCATAGTCCACATACGCCAGACATAGTGGCAAATTGTACTCCTCGGACTTCTGTACAATTTGCCGTAGGGTATGTATGTGGTCTATGGTGCTAAAGCCCTTTCGGAAACCGGCTTGTTCGGGAGGCTGGAAGTCGTCAAGTCTGCGCGCGAGACGATTCGTAATGACTCTCGAAAACAGCACGTAGATGCGGCTCAGAAGGGAAATCGGTCTGTAGTTCTTCAAGAGAGCGTTGTCACCTTTCTTGAAGAACAAGACCACCGCACTTCTGCTCCACGCCTCCGGTGTAATGCCACCATGGAGGACGGAATTAAAGAGCTTCTGAAGGACTTCAAGTACCGGTCTTCCACCCGCTTTCAGAAGCTCCGCTGTAATTCCATCCTCGCCTGGGGCCTTGCCGTTTTTAAGGTCCTGGAGAGCCATTCTAATCTCGCTCAGACTGACGTCCGGGCTATCTTCGGAATAGTGTCGGATAAGACTCGCTCTTGGATCGTTACTCACACTTGCGTGTGGCTCCAACGATGACGTGTACAGCTGCCCATAGAACCTCTCAATCTCACTCAAAATCTCAGGTGCCCCGGAAACGATGCTGCCACATTCGGTCTTCAGCTTTGACAGTTGGCTCTTTCTGGCAGACAGATCTCTGGCAAAGACTTTGGAGCCTTGGTTCCGCTCGATCGCTTCTTCAATACGAGCTGTATTGAAGTTGCGTAAGTCTTGCCGCATGCATTTAGAGATCTGTCTGTTCAGTTGCCTGTATGCTGTCAAATCTGTTGAAGAATGTAGCCTCATCTCCCGTCTAACAGCCATGAGATTAAGAGTGTGATCGGAGAGTTTTTCTGTTCTTCTGCGGTGGGTCTTGCAGAACTTAGCTCCGACCGCATGGACAGTTTCCACGAGCTTGTCATTCATATCGTCCACTTCATTGCAGTCTTCTAGGCACTGAAAACGGTTTTGTAACTCGAGCTGAAAGGTTTCGGGACTTTGGATTAGAGCACGAGGGGGACGGAGCGTTGACTTCATCAGACGAGACCTCTCCAACTTAACATTTAGGTTCAGTGTGCCTCTAACCATTCGGTGATCGCTGCCGGTTTTCACCCTCGCGATCACTGAGACATCACTGAACAGTTGTCGTCTGGTCGTCATAATGAAGTCAATCTCATTTTTTGTCGAACCGTCGGGGCTCGACCAGGTCCACTTCCTGTGGGGCCGCTTCTTGAAGAAAGAGTTCATCATAAAGAGTCCCTCTTTCTCCATGAAGTCGGCCAGCTGCTGGCCCCTTGGGTTCCGTTGCCCCATTCCAAATTTCCCTACTTTCAGCTCACCGTTCTCTCTTGTGCCTAGTTTTGCATTGAAGTCTCCCATTAACACCGTATATTGGGTTTTGGAGGAATGCATGGCTCTAGAGATATCCTCATACATTTCCTCCACCTCCTCATCGGGGTGTGCCGAGGTTGGTGCGTAAACCTGTATGACCTTCAGCGAATACCGTTTGGTGATTCTGAGTATAAGGTACGCAACCCTCGTCGACACACTCCCGATCTTTACAACGTTGTTAACGAGAGACTTGTGGACGATAAATCCGACACCTCCTTGGGACAGATGGTCGCCCTCCCGGTGATAGAGCAAGTTGCCGGATTCGAGGATTACCGTGTCCTCCCCCTCTCTTCGGACTTCGGATAATCCTATAATATGCCAGCGCAACTTGTCTATCTCTTCTTCCAGCTCCACGATCTTCTCGTCAGTCCTCAGGGTGCGTGCGTTGTACGTTGCCAGGTCGAGTCGTCGTAGGTGGCAACCGAACCTCCACCGGAGATTCTTAGCACCCCCTGCCCCGCCGTTACCATGGTCGCCACCGTAGCCAGGAATAGCGGGGCCGCCGGGGACTGGGGGCCGTCTCTTTGTTACTCTCGTCATTTGGGGGGTATTTGCCATAGTTGCCACGCTTGGCGAGCGGGTTGGCAACCGCAGTTTTTTTATTGTACTTTTGGCTATTATCAGGAAGATGCTGCTGCCCATCTCTCGCCTGTTTCCCTTTGTCGCCTTTTACGACACCCACGGGAGGATATGGGGTAGTGGATATTCTTGACCGCCACTACACGGCATTTTAAACTTAATTACATTTAATTATAATATGTACCATTTTGTTCGATAACTTGTTGCCATCTTGTGGGTAATGACAAAATCCCCTAGCTGTAGAAATCTTGAGATATTTTATTAAAAAAATGTGACAAGTACTTTTGAAAATCCTCTTTTAATATTAATCTAACACTACCCAAAGAATTCTGAAGAAACAGAGACAGATGAAAATATAGTTAGAACTATATGGTGGATGCATTAACACTTCTCAACCAAGCTCTCTCAATTTTAGCTGAGTGGCTAAAATGTGTGTGATCTGGCGTTATCATGATGAAAGACCACTCATTTTCTGTTGATCAATTCCGGCCATTTTTTCTCAATATCTTGCTTGAGTCTTGAGATCCGAATAGATGATTTTGCCTGGCGGTAAAAGCTCATAATAAACGACGCGCTTCCAATCCCACCATACACACAGCATCACCTTATTGCGTGTTAATTCGGATTTTAATACAGTCTGTGGAGCTTGACTGCCCATTGACTATGATCTATTTGCACGTTCTTGTATCCATTTAGGTTCAGATAGGAGATCCATTTTGTATCACGAATCATCAATCTTTTCAAAAATGTTTCGGTTTCATTACGTTTCAATAGAAAATCGCAAATGAGTACACGATTCATCAGGTTTCTTTCAGTGAGCTCGTGTGGTAATATCGGGCTTTTTGAAATGGGTCAAAACTGTTTTATGGTCAATCGTCAATTCTTGGGCTATGTTGTAAATACTAGTATATCGATTTTGCTCCACTTTTTCAAAAATGGCATCGACTTTATCGTTATGAGGGTGACCAGAGCGAGCTGTATCTTTATCTGAAAATGCCTGAACCAAATTTGTGCTACTCTTACTGACACTGCATTAGGTCCATAAACCTCAAAAAATGATTTTCGCAGTTTGAGTTATATTTGTCCATTTTTTGTAATAAAACTTCATATTCTATCGAATTTCTTCGTTAGATTCCACTCATTTTGGTGGAGAGTAAAATAATTTAAAAATTACGGAAAAGTGTTTTTACTTTTTTATATTTTTAATTTCCTATATGTATTGATTTTAAAACCAGTCACATATAAACAGTACAACCAAAGAAGTTTTTCTTTAATTTTATACTAACAAAATACAAAGAAACTTTTTCCCCGACCCTTTTTTTTAAATAAGGTTGACAAATGAGCACAGAGTCCACCTGATGGTAAGTGGTTGCTGTGGCCAATAGACATCTAATTCTATCCTCGATTATGTATCAAAATGCAGTTTTTTGCATACCTTAAGCGAAAGCGCAAGGTAATGTTCTACTATCGCCTAAAAATTAAAATTCCAACATTTTATCGAATAAAATCGTATCTAGCAATCATATTATACATATAAATGATATAAAATGCACATTGTTAGAAAGATAAATGATTGTTGAACTTATTAATATTTTTTTTAAATCGATTAATTGCTCTTTTTAAATAAAAAAAAGGGTTTTAGTGTCTTATGGTGTGGATTTATCATGTCCATGTGGCTTGTAAACACTATAACTTTTGAAAATATCAATTGTTTAACACATTCTATTTTTTAATCTCTTCATCTATCATGTGGGAAGCCACTGAATGTAAATGGCAGTGTAATTTTGTTTTGTTTAGCTATAATTAATTTTTTTCGGCTCCAAAATGGCGAAATTTTCGTTGATTTGCTTACCTCGTATACAAATTGTTTCTGTAAATGGGGATCTCAAGCCATAGAGTAGTTTAGTTCACAGAGTACCTTTGTATTAAGTTTAGTTCGGCTTCAGTCGCCGTCGTGAGTGGACATTGTTTCGGTTGTTTTCAGCGGCTCAAAAAGATCGCTGTACAAATACACAATATTCGAATAACCAAATTTCTTAAATACTTGATTATAATAATAATAAGAGATTTTTTTATTACACTATTTAAAAGCACAGAATAAATAATAGTAGTACGTACTAAAAGTAAGTAATATAATTTTTTTTGTCATGGGTGACATTTTCATGCTTTTCGAGGGTGTCGAAACCGATAGGGTTGTCGAAATGTAAATCCAAGATGGCGGCCGCAATAGGTATCAATTTTTTCATCATGGGTGTCATTTTCATGGTTTTCGAGGGTGTTGAAGTCGATAGTGCTGTCGAAATGTAAATCCAAGGTGGAGGCTGCAATAGGTATAAAATTTTTCATCATAGGTGTCATTTTCATGGTTTTCGAGGTTGTTGAAGCTGATAGTGCTGTCGAAATGTAAACCCAAGATGGCGGCTGAATTAGGTACCAATTTATTCATCATGGGTGTCATTTTCATGGTTTTCGAGGGTGTTGAAGCCGATATTGCTGTCAAAATGTAAATCCAAGATGGCGGCTGCAAAATATATCAATTTTTTCATCTTGGGTGTCATTTTCATGGTTTTCGAGGGTGTTGAAACCGATAGTGCTGTCGAAATGTAAATCCAAGATGGCGGCTGCAATAGGTATCAATTTTTTCATCATGGGTGTCATTTTCATGGTTTTCGAGAATGTTGAAGCCGATAGGGTTGTCGAAATGTAAATCCAAGGTGGTGGTTGCAATGGGTATCAATTTTTTCATCATGGGTGTCATTTTCATGGGTTTCGAGGGTGTTGAAGCCGATAGTGCTGTCGAAATGTAAATCCAAGATGGCGGCTGAAGTAGGTACTAATTTTTTCATCATGGGTGTCATTTTCATGGTTTTCGAGGGTGTTGAAGCCGATAGTGCTATCGAAATGTAAATCCAAGATGGCGGCTGCAATAGATATAAATTTTTTCATCATTGGTGTCATTTTCATGGTTTTCGGGGGTGCTGATGCCGATAGTGCTGTCGAAATGTAAATCCAAGGTGGCGGCTGCAATATATATCAAGTTTTTCATCTTGGGTGTCATTTTCATGGTTTTCGAGGGTGTTGAATCCGATAGTGCTGTCGAAATGTAAATCCAAGATGGCGGCTGAAGTTGGTACCAATTTTTTCATCTCGGGTGTCATTTTCATGGGTTTCAAGAGTGTTGAAGCCGATAGTGGTGTTGAAATGTAAATCCAAGATGGCGGCTGCAATAGGTATCAATTTTTTCATCATGGGTGTCATTTTCATGGTTTTCGAGAAAGTTGAAGCCGATAGTGCTGTCGAAATGTATTTAAACTACTTTAATAATTCCGTATAATTATGATATACGTAATTTTTCTAATGCGCTTAAGGTATGCCCAATTGGATTTACCAATATTTTACTTATTATTTCTCTTTTTCTTAATGATATTAAAACCAGCCAGAAACAAACACTACAACCAAAGAGATTTTTCTTCAATTTTATGTAAACTTTTCCCCGACCTATTAAATTAAATAAAATTACTTCCTTCACCAAACCTTTAGAATTACAACAGCTTATCATACATTTACGACTGAATATAGATAAATAAGTCCATTCGGAACTGCCCCTTTAGGTAAGACCTTATTTAATATGTAGGAATATCCAATTCGTTTCTTGGTTCATTTGTGGGTCCGTCTATTTGTCCGTTCGTTAGTTATGTGTTCATTTGTCTGATTTATTGAATTATATATAAATAAACTGTCATACCTAAACTGAAAGAAAGGTCTCACGACTTCCGATAGACGGATATATAATCATTCCGACGATGATATACAATGAAGAAACATCTAGCACGAAGAGGAGGCAAATGATTTTCTATTAAAAAATATTCTCATATAATATTTTATTAGATTAGAACCATTAATATAAAGATTTAAAAACGATATTAGTTAGCCGCTATTCAACCAAACAAGAACACGGCCCGTTTTACAATCGATACTCATCAAATATGTAACCGACGCGGCGACCGAAATACAAAAGGTTCACGCGACTGGGTCGTTTGAAGATAAAAGACGCTATATCTATCCGTGGTTTACTAAATACTCGTGTATTTAAAAAAATCAAGAAACTAACGAACTAACAGTCTATCTGATGGTATGACTACTGCATCCCATAAACATTTGCATCCTACTTCATACTAAGAAGGTTTTTTTTAATGAATTAGCCCACAGCCCACCTGCTGGTAAGTGTATGCTGTGGCCCACAAACATTTACATATATCCTTTATTTATAATCCAAATGCAGTTGCGTTGCCACCTAGGACTAAGATGTAATGCTTCCTATCCAGTTAAAAGGGTGTCCGGTTCTGACACAAACACAGCTGCATTGAGTTGCTATTTTACACTGGTATTCTATGAGAGCGTGGTCCTACCCCGGTCAAGCCAACCCATTCGTGCTACAATCATAATATAGTATACATATTTATTATTCTAAACAGTCTTTAACTTATATTATTGTTCGCATTTTAGAAATATATCAAATATTTCTGATAAAGTGATTAATCAATAACTTAATTAACAGCTAATTGAATCCCCTGTTACACGGCATGTGGAGAATACGTCATTTTAATGAGATTTCTGCCTTCTCATTACGTTAAATTTGCTTAGTGCTTAAATCACAAATATATAATTTACTTTTGATTGATATAATTTCTAATCCGTAAGTTATATTTATATTATTTTTATTTTTGTATTAGTAAGCTGAAGTCGCAATGGGCCGGCCAAATAGCTCGAAAAATCGACGACGTTGGGGAAGAATAGTTCTCGGGTATCCTCTTACCTATAATAGCTCGTAATAGCGAAGTAATAATAATATAAGCGAAGTGTAGGGCGTCCCCCCACTGGATGAAGTCGACTTGTTATGACATGCAGGAAGTCGATAAATGTAGGTGGCTCAGGGCCGTACTTTGTGGCATTCTTTGCGTATGTTCAGTAGTGGACTTGTGAATGACTATAATGATGATGATGATGATAATAGTGATAATGTAAATTTATCAATAAACGGGATAATAAGGAATATGTGTCACAGTAGAAAACAGCTTAGTTCTTTAAAGCAGGAGGTTGATAATGTAAGGGCAACGCAATATAGAAAACTTAACAAAAATAACTGCAATCACATACACCATTGAAATGTCGAATGATCGATAAAGTAATGATGAAAACGAACAATTTTAATCCGAATCAAACGAAATATAGTGACGACTCGTTTAGCCAAAATTTACACACAGTTTATTAATCCGGTATTGATATTGATAGTGATAAATCAACACATTGCTAAACTGTGTGATAATAGATTTCAGACTTGTGTTTACATAATAAGTCCACCTGATGGTAAGTGGATACTGTAGACATCTACATCTGTTATCGATTAAGAATCAAAATGTAGACGCGTTGTCACCCATGAGGGCTAAGACGAAATGCCTCGTTTCCATTGAAAAGGATCTCTGGTTCTCTACACTCGCCATACGAAATAGCAGCATGGAGCTGCTATTTTACGCTTGTTTTTCATGAGAGCGTGGTCCTTCCCCGGTGAAGCCGATTCATTTGTGCCACAGCATTGCTATACCACGTAAACTGCCATGTGTGTTGATTGGTAATAAGACAAATAGGTAACGAAAACAAGTTTGGTAGATGGTAGGTATTTTTTCTGCCCAGGAGTCCGCCTAGGTAAGTACCATTTTTTATGGTGGGTGTTAAGATCTGGAAACCCTTTTTCCTGGAAAGGAGGAATTCCGTTTTAGTCCTCAGGGTCACCCCGCTTCTGTATTTTATTTCTTAATCGAGGATAAATGTAGATATCTATGGGCCACAGTATCCACTTACCATAAGCTAGATTTTGTACTCGTTTGTGACTTTTATTCTATACTAGCTGTTCCCCGCGACTGCGCCCGTGTGTAATTTAGGATTTTAATTATGTTGCGCGGAATCGTAATTCTTTTTCTAAAATTAAAGTAGCCTAAGTTACTTCTTATAATATCTGCTATCTGTCAGTGAAAGTCCCGTAGAAATCGGTCCAGCCGTTTCGGAGATTAGCCGGAACAAACAGACAGACATACAGACAAAAATTTAAAGAATTGTGTTTTTGTTATAAGTACCGTGTATAATTTCATATGCATTTAGTAAAAAGTTGTTATTTTAACATTGCAAACAGACACTTCAATTTTATTTATTTGTATAGATAAATAGAAAATAATTCTTAAATTTTTTTAAACATGTTTTCATATCGTACATTAATTTTTGAGGTATGTAATAGCAAAAAAATGTTTAACCTAAGACCGAAAGAGAAAATAAAAAATGTATTATATTTAAAATAAAAATAGTCTAAAAATAATAATTAATAAATAATAATTAATACGATGTACATAGCATGAACTACGGGCCTGGTAAGATGATTGATAGATACTCATAGGTTAAATTTATAACATTTATTTTATAGTAGTTAATTCTAAAAGGACAAAATTAAGATGTTAAAAACGCCGTATGTATTATACAGGTGTGCCAATCAGTGACCTGAGATAAAACATTTATATATTTTGCATCAATATTCCTTATGAAATCAAACATATTTAGTCCAAGATCCCGTGGCCACCAGACGTCACTTATTTTCTGACGAACGAAATGTGTAAGATTGAGTAGTGTTAGTATGTACTCGTACTATGATCGCGAGCCTACCTGCTAGCTTGGCCGGAGGATCATTTTCCAGGTATCGGGTAATTTTTACTCGTATTTTTTATTTATTTATTCTTTATTGCATTCCTTAAAACAAAAGAATACAAAGGGCGGACTTAATTCCTTGAGGCATTCTCTACCAGTCAACCCATGGAGTGGTGAGAATTTGACGTAGGTGCGGCAATATAGAATAAAATAACACTACACAAAATTATAATTAACTACATAATACATACATTTTACTAATAATTAATCTATACATATATGATGGATACATATATATATATAGAGATATATATATATATATAAATACATGCATATACATACTAATTATATATCTATTTACATATTTAAATACATATATAATTAGTACATACAAATACCTATGAATATATGCGTTTGTTTAGCAATACACATTAATTGGATAATTCATGTAAAATGCGTTGTCTTCAATAGATGATTACGGACCAATTTTTTAAAAGCGTACTTATTGGGTGCTTTTTTAATGTCATCGGGCAAGGAGTTCCAAAGGCATGTAGCCTGAACTGTGAAGAAATTACCATAGAACTCGGTGAAGTTTTTTTTATAGGATAAAGGTGACAAACGAGCACACAGTCCACCTGATGGTAAGTGATTGCTGCGGCCCATAAACATCTATATCTATCCTCGTTTGCGATTCAAAATGCAGATGCGTTGTCACCCGTGAGGACTAAGATGGAATGCCTCATTTCCAGTTAAAAGGGCCTCCGGCCACATGCACTCACCAAGCGAAACGCAGAGGTAAACCTCTACTTCACGCTGGTATTCTGTGAGGTCGTGGTATCACCCCGGTTCGAGCCGGCCCATCCGTGTGACAGCAAAAGCTGCCGCGTGGCTCTACCACTGTTAAATAAGTGAACAGGAATACAGATTTTGTTGTTGGAAGAAGATCGTAGGACCCTATCATGAGATGAGGGGAGATAGTGAAATTTACTCTTAAGATAAGAAGGCGAAGATGGGTCATTTAAAATGGAAAAAAGAACAAGCAATATTCTGGAATTACGCCTCTAGCGGATTGTAAGCCAATTTAGCTTAGATCTATATTGCAAAATATGGTCATACTTACGAAGCCCGAAAATAAATCTTCTACAGTTATTAAGAAGGCGTTACAGCTTGTTCAGAAGATCTTGGGACAGATCTGGGTAACACACATCTGCATAATCAATTATGAGTAATATGAGTGATTGGACAAGCATGATCTTAGATTTTATGGGAAGAAAATGTTTTAGACGGTACAGAGAGCATAAAGTGGCAATGATTTTACCACTCACTTCTGAAATCTGGGTTCTCCAGTTCAACGTGTTGTCGATATGTAGGCCAAGATTTTTAACAGAATTACTGAACAGAATTATAATACTATCATAATAAATAGGAGGTAAATCTGCCAGATTAATCTTAGCCAGCATCCTTGAGCTACCCAACAGTATAGCTTGGCTTTTCAAAGGATTGAGCAAAACTCCATAACGAGTAGACCAATCTTTGATAGCTGATAAGTTATCGTTAAGTTTTTTGATCCCATTATGGATATCCCCAATTTCACCTTGCACATATAGCTGAAGGTCATCGGCGTACAAATGATACGAGTAGTCGAGGATGGAGGTAATAAAGTTTATAAAAATTGAAAAAATTATAGGAGAAAGAATACCGCCTTGCGGCACACTAGCATCCATATCAGCTCAAGCTTACGACATTTGCCCAACACAGACCGACTGCTGACGACCGCAAAGATAAGATGCAAACCATTCCAATGCAGTAGGACCAAAATTCAGATGAGATAGTATGGAAAGGAGAATTTCGTGATCAACTGTGTTGAAAGCATTTGAGAAATCAACTAGTACCAGTACTGTTATCTTTTTTTTCTTCCATACCTTGTTTAATATTATCAGTAACAATACTTAAAGCAGTAGTGGTACTATGACCAAAGCGGAACCCAGACTGAAATATACTCAGTAGGTTATGTTTCGAAATAAAAGTAGAGATTTGCTTGTAAACACAGGATTCTAAAATTTTGTAAAGAAAGGGTAGAATGGATGGATATTGGGCGAAAATGATTGAGAAGAATGGGAGTAGGAACTTTTGGGAGAGGCTTTATAAAAGCCCTCTTCCAAAGATTAGGGTACTGACATGAATCAAGGGAAAAATTGATAACATGGGAAATTGCCGGAAGTAGGTGCTCTAGTAGTCTACTAATCTCATCATAGCTCACCGCCTTGGATTGGATTGCTAATAAAGACTTTTTGACATCATCCTGAGAAA
Organism: Parnassius glacialis; assembly: GCA_033319125.1. Taxonomy (NCBI): domain Eukaryota; kingdom Metazoa; phylum Arthropoda; class Insecta; order Lepidoptera; family Papilionidae; genus Parnassius; species Parnassius glacialis. The sequence goes on from JAVANC010000011.1 coordinate 5,390,708, forward strand.
CAGAAAAAAAATTAAAGACAGGAATGTTAGGAGTTTGCACAGAAGCAATGGATATTATAGTTTGGGAGCGAATTGTAGGGTTCAATAATATTACAGAAGCGAAATGTTGGTTGATTTCATCGAGTGATAGAGAAGGGCCACAATCCAATGTAGCTGGCCTACAAAGGCCAAAAAATCTTAGAAATTTCCACACTACGGCTGGAGAAGACTTATTAATACAATTATGGAAATATCGGCGTTTATTGCCGAAGTTACCATCTGATTACACATATTCCTGGTAGCTTTAAAAGATAACCAATTTCCTTCAGTACGATTTCTCTTGAAACGAAGAAAAGCTCGATTTCGTCTAGACATTGCCGACCTTACGCCCTCTGTCATCCATGGGGCCGGCGGACGCTTCAATCTAACCTTGTGAATTGGTGCATGAGCATCATAGAGGCTGAGAACATTGTGATTAAGAATCGAGACTTTATCGTCAACAGTAGGTGCTGCAATTAAAGAGAATAGATCGAGATTAAGAGCGTCATTCTTTAGCTTGTCAAATTCTATTTTAGAAAAGCTGCGGAGATGCTTTATAGTAGGGGAATATTTTGGAGGTTTAAGCTTATACGAAGCATAAATCAAGTCATGGCGTGAGATACCCAATGCGGGTAACATCACACGTTCAGGAGAAGCAGCAAGGATTAGATCAATCAAGGAGTCATCGGTTCCGATATTGTGATGAGTAGCCTTTAAAGGGAGAATAGAAAGATTAACCGACTCAATAATTAAAACAAGCTTTTTGGAACGAAGGCAGTTTTTCAACAGATCTGTATTAAAGTCACCCATGATTATACAGTGTGTGTACTCAGAACAAATATCAGTGAGAGCCATATCTAAAGTGGTGAAGTAGTCAGTCGAAGGGGGGCAATACACTACCCCTAGAAGCATCCTGATGCCCTTGACATCGAATTCCACAAATAAAACCTCAGAAGAAGCGGAATAGCAGGAAGGAGATGACAAAACAACTTGAGGAATTGATGCGTGTAGGTAGATGACTACACCTCCTCACTATAACTCCACCTTTTCCAACACGATCATTCCTAATGAGTACAAAGTCGGGTAGGGGATATAAAGTTGACGGTAAAATAGGCTTCAGCCAACTTTCCGACACTAATATGGCATGAATATACTCGGGAAAAAATGAAGATTCAAGTTCGGAATAGTGGCTCAGGATACTTTGAGGGTTAATATGGCATATGTTCAAAGAGTTGTTAAAAGACGCAAATACTCCTTTGAGTAGTTCATGTAAATTAAGCACGCTATCATAGAAAGAATCATCACAAGAGTGAAAAGACAAACTAGAATAATCATTTGCAGAGATAAACAACTCAACATCAGACATAGTTTATGGACTAAAATAAAAAAATAAAAATTAAATAAATATAAAAAAATAAAATAAAAAACTATACAAAAAAAATTTAAGGAATGTACACTTAAGACTAATTTACAACCTAACACTTACTAAACATAAACATCACTAACCTATGTTCACTGTTTACAGAGTAAACTTAAAATAAATAAAATTTTATATGCAAACTTAGGATTCATAATATTATCTAAAGTGGCTAAGATATTCTTATCTAATAATAATGTTAATGTTTCTATGTAGGTGTCACACAAAATAAAATAAGAGAATGTTTACTAAAAGAAAACCGAATAAAATCGAGTTTGGCTGAATGACACGTTTCCTTTTTCTATCAAGCACTGTTTTTTTGCAGATGTTAATGACAAAATCAAAACCCAAAATTAAAAATCACATTGAAAATAATATGTGGTAGGTACATTTAAAAAACATAAGTATTATTACCAATATGTACCACGCATAGTATAAACCAACCAAAAATAATGTAATGTAAATAATAAATATCTTAAAAACCAACCTATTGGGTAATACCTCAACTAAAAAACAAAAGAAAACTAATCGCAAGCAAGTTGTGTACTACTTCATTAAAATCTTATATAGAAAAACAAAACATCCTAAGGAAATTATAAAATTATGAGACAAAAAATACTTAAGAAAAAAAATGCAATAATACAGCTACTATAAGGCTAACAACTTATTATTATAGACAATATTGTTCTGTGCTATATACATCACAACCATGAAGATGCGGGACTATAAATACTTAATATATAGAAAAAAAAGCACGAAAATACAAAAAAAAATTAAGATACCTAGGAATACCATAATATGTAAAATTAAGCAAGCTATTTTTTGGCTATTAAACGGCAGGACCTTTTAGGATCCTCTTTCTGCCCCACCATACCATCTTGATTGCGCCGAGAAATCTCAGACAGAATTTTTGTGCTTGAAGAACTATGCTGTGCTTGAATAGTTTTCTTTACAGCATTAGGAATACCACTGTTAGAAGCTATGCCAAGACTTGCCGATGAAGAATAAACAGTGAAACTTTTCAGTGAGAGTATCAATCTTTTCTTCAGTGGAGATCTTTGCCCGTTCGTTATTGGGGATTTTGATAAAAATAGCACCATCTAAGGTCCACACATTCTTCACTTCAAAATGTTTGCGTGCTTTTTTAAGAACATATTGCCTCATTTTAGTTAAAAACTCAGAAACAGATATTTGAGAGCCCTTTAACTTAGATTTAGCTTTCCACACCTCAGACTTTGTGCGATGCTTTTGAAATTGTACAAGAATTGACCGTGAATGACCATCCTTTTAAACACCAATTCGATGGCAACGTAATAAGGACCCATTTGTTATATGTGGGATACCCATTTTCTTATGTATGATGTCCAGAATTTCTTGTTCCATATTTACTTCAGGGGAGTCAGAGATCCCATTAAATAGAAGAATGTTATGCCTGTGCTGCATATCAATAGCATCGATTGACTTAGTGCAGGCATGAATCTGTTGCCGAAGGAGATTGAGAATGGAACAGACAAGGTCCTTGAATTCATAAAACTTCTCACGGAGTTGATTAAGTGAGAGATTTGTAGTAGAAGCAGCCTTTAATCTGTTCTCAAATTCAGCCATCTTGTGACTCCAGCTTCCTTCCAGTTCCCTCTGGATAATTTCCACATCAGTTACTTTTGCCATTACTTGTAATATTTGCAGTGATATTAGTGAACACAAAGTGAAATGATGATGAGTGATATAGTTTGCAAAAAAGTTACACTAATGGGTGGTATGTTTTTGTCACAAATATTTTATCGGGACATATATTTTAATAGGACTTCAAAAGAAAAGGTAATTAAAATGTAATTGATAAGTAAATATAGTCCAAACACTGGTTTAAAATAAAAGATAAATATAAGAGCTAAATTATTCAACTGTAACGTCTTGATTCACACCTACCCACCAAAAAAGTATAAATTATACGTATAAACATTATACGTAAAAACTTTGCTCGCCTCACGTTAATTCTCCCAGCTGATGTTTATGTATATGTTAGATAATATCGTTAAAAACCAGTCACCAATACTCCCAGATACTTTCCGACGGCAGTATCGCTTTGCAGACGCTTTAAAGCTCTCCAAAAAATTACTTAATTTTACTTATATTCTGAAGCTCCAATTTAATATATGTTAATCAGAGAACTATTTTAAAAAGTTTTACAAGAACAGACCGATACAAGGGGCAATCATCCCCTAGACCGATTTTAATACCACTGTGGAAAAAGCGCATGGACATTATTCGCGCACATGAGCGTGAGTAAAATGTAGCTTCAGATTGTAAGTGATATTAAATATATCTTTATAAATTTTAATAAAATGTCTTACAGTCTCTTATTTCGTTTTTCATTTTAATACTATAATATGAAACCGCCATTGTTTCCACAATTTTTATATAAGATAGCGAGGATAATACAAAAATACTTTACAGTTTTTTATTTTAGCATTTCTTTATTGATGAAAAAAAATCTACTATCTAACTAAAAGAAAAAAAAACTTTTTAATGAAACAAAAAAAAACTTCAGCTCTTACTTCCGATTAGCAAGGAATGAAAATCAGACGGGAAAATGAAACTTCGTCCTTCGAAATCCACGTTTTTTTCTTGTTAACTAGTAAAACAGGATCCCCGTTAATAACAACAAAGCTCTTACGATATCATTACTGTTCTATGTCATTTTGTTAAAAGTATTGTATTTTATTTACACTTAGCTTATACTTTTTCATTTGTTGAATTTTACTGCAATTTTTGTAACTCAAGTATCATTTAAAGATACTATTACTAACGGCATCTAAAACAATAGAAACCGAATTAATAAGCGATGGTCCAGCCCTTCACAATTTCGTAGCCGAATATAGACCTTCCTCAAAGAATACCATAAAACATGGTTCTGAGCCACCGATCGACTACCTGCATGTCTTACCAGATCATCACTCCATTTAGAGAGGATTGGTACAAGATTCCCACTCGAGAAATTCTCGAGAAAATCTTCTCCATCGGTTGCCGGTTTTTCGAGCTATGTAGCTGGCTCATTACCATTTCAGCTTATCCATCTACTCTCGTAGAATACTCTAACCATTTCATATATATCATCCAGGTCCAATAATGCATGCCAATCGATTCCCTTCAAGTACTCATTTATGGATTTATAATCAGCTTGATAAAAATTATATTGCTCGTGTGAAGTATTAATCATAAGTATATTTTGTCTCACATTAGGTATGTTTATTTCAAGGGGAGGATGCATTGGTTCAAAATTACTGATTGGATTATAAGATCAATTGGACGATGTCGGTAACTCTTGTTCTACGGCGGATATTTCATTATGAATACTGTCACGCTGAAAAATCCCAAGCATAACTCTCTACCCTCTCCATAGCTCGCTTAGCGATCTTAAGTTTCCTTATACTTGTCTTGAGCCACACTACTGCTCTTGAGCCAAATAGCTGAGAAGAATTACGCATCAGATTTAATATATGTCATCCCTAGCAAAAGGAACTGATTGTACAATCTTGTTTTCGATTTTTACGAGGGCTGCACTAAGAGTATCGGGAATGGAATATTTCCACTGTTCCTGTCATATTAAAATCTTTGTAAACGTAAATTCCTTGGTTTTAAAAATCGAATACCATTTATTTATTTAAAAAAATATTCTCGGTCTTGGTTTTGTCAAACTTGTTTAGTCGTTGAGAAAATGGAACTGACTCGAGAAAATTCAAGAGCGATGATTTATTATGACTTTCGAAGTGGTTTAACACAAAAATAGTGTGTTGACCGGATGATTTCTGCATTTGGTGATGAAACCCCATCCAAAACCACAATTTATCGCTGGTTTGCTGAATTTTAACGTAGACGTGTAAAGCTCAGTGATGATCCCCGCCAAAGTCGTCCAAAAACTGCAGTCACCCAAGAAAACGTTGATGCTGTGCGTAAGCTGATTGAGGAAGATCAACATATGACATACAGCGAAATTCAGGCAACTTTAGACATTGGCATGAGTTAAATACAAATAATCTTGCATGAACAATTAGGTGTAAAAAAGTTGTTTTCCCGATGGCTACCGCATTCGCTCCGTGAAAAGCAAAAAGCGGCTCGCGTTACTTGGTGCGTTAGAACTCTCGAAAAATTCCACGCAGGATCCTCAAATGCTGTGTACAACATCGTATCAGGTGACGAATCCTGGATATATGCGTACGAACCCGAAACAAAAATTCAGTCACGAGTTTGGGTGTGTGAAAATGAGTTAAAGCCAACAAAAATTGTTCGTTCACGGAGTGTTGCAAGAAAAATGGTGGCCACGTTTGTCTCCGAAACCGGCCATGTTACGACTATTCCTCTTGAGGGACAAAGAACGGTTAATGCAGAATGGTATGCTAGCATTTGTGTGCCGTTTTGGAGACCCCAACTTCCGATTGCTTGAATGATTGGTTCCATCGTATGGAAAAATGTGTCGAATTTCGCGGAGAATACTTCGAAAAGCAATAAATACATTTTTAAATAGTAATTATGTGTCACTTCCTTGATTCCCGAAATTTTCAGCGCCGCCCTCGTAATACGCCTTGTAATGGTGCAGTAACAATATCCAAAACTTCTTATGGCGTTAGAGGGAAACAGAAACAGAAATTCAGCATTTGCATTTTCCTGATAACAACCTAATAATAAAGTACTGCAATTATGCGGGGCCAAATAAACAATAATTCCCCCGTGAGCTACGAAATGATGCACATGTACGTACAAAATATTTAGTGTAAAGAAATATTATGAAATTTAATTTCAAATCAAGTTTATACATCATCATCATCATCATTACAGCCTTTCATAAGTCCACTGGTGAACATAGGCCTCCCCCAAGGAATGCCACACCGTCCTGAGCCACCTGGATCCATCGACTTCCTGCTTGTCGTACCAGGTCGTCACTCCATCTAGTGGGGAGTCGCGCTACACTTCGCCTACCGTTACGAGGCTGCCACTCGAAAACCTTTCTTCCCCATCGGTTGTCGGCTCTTCGAGCTACATGACCGGCCCACTGTCACTTCAGCTTACTTATCCGTTGGGTTATGTCAGTTACTCTGGTTCTACTGCGGATATCCTCATTTCTAAGTTTATCACGCAGAGAAACCCTGAGCATAGACCTCTCCATAGCTCGCTGAGCGACCTTGAGCTTCCTCATACGGCTAGCAGTGAAGGATCACGTCTCAGATCCGTAAGTCATCACTGGCAACACGCACTGGTTGTACAAATTCGTTTTCAGTCTTTGAGGTATGTCTAACGAGAAGATGTGTAGTTAATGCGTAGTTACCCGGACGCTGCCCAGCCGAGTTGAATCCGTCGATTGAAATTTATACAACATGTAACAAAAACCATGTGGTTCCCGTTAAGTGCGTTATCAGAACCAGTATTCAAATTACTCACTAACCATTGAGTTATATGTACTACGTACTAGAGAAGCCATTCCAAAAAAAAAATTGTGTCCTACTCTATGATTTCGCGCATGCGCGGGCGTTGTAGTCGCGCATGCGCGAAGACTTTAATTTGATATAAAATAAGATATTAATTATAAAATAAATATAAGAATTTAATATAAAATATCTTAATTTAATCTAAACAAACATATTTCTAAATAAAATGTACTTAATAATAATAATTTAAGTGAATTCACAAATCTTCAATTTACGCAATATTTAGTTTGTATGGATTGCAGTACAGTTCAGTTAAACATGGTCAATGTTCGGAGTGGTTTCTCTAGTACGTAGTACATATATCTCAATGTTATTAACATTATTTTATTTGCAAATTGTATGTGATTTTTTACCTCCAACTGACACGCGCATCGGTAAGGCGGGTCTTTGACAATTTCTCATTCTTCGACCTTTTTAAAAAAAAAGTTATGGTCGAGTTTTCTAAAGTAAAGCTTCTTTACGTTTTAATACTATTCTGATAACGCACTTAGCGGAAAACACAGGGTTTTCGTTACAAGTTGTATACAGAAAAAGTCTCAGACCGGTATATATTGAGATACATATAAAATTTGAGTTTAGTCTATACAAGCTCCCCAAATGTTGACATTGCGGAGTTAGAGTTCAAAGTCGTGATTGTCTCTGAATTGTCCTGAAACTGAACTAAACTGTCTCTGAAACCGACCTTGGTGTCCAAATCTGTCATTGAGAATATTGCAAAACTGAATATGATTGATATCTTACGGTTTCGAGTCTTACTCAAAAAATGTCCACTTTTGTCTTATTAACATTTTTATCAAACTATGGTACTAAAACAAAGTTGAATGCTTTACGTACTAAGCCCCTAAGTCGGATAATCGGAGGCCTTGGATGATAGTACAATATTCTTCGCTTTGTTTTCGTCTCAAAGTACTTTGTATAATAATGTGTCTTCAAGCGAAATAAAGTGTCCTTTATGCTATATTACTGTAATAGGATCAGTGTAATGTTTTTTCTTTGGAATTCACACATATTTATTTTCTAGTTGTTAAATTGCGTTTGTCGTTTCTTCTTGCAATTTTCTATTCACAATCCTTCTGAAGAATTAGAAAGCAGGTCCCAGACAAACATGTTTTGAACGAAGATGAAGATTTTTACAATATGCAAAACAGCAAGTTATCATGAATACCATTTCTGATTCTTGAGGAGAATGAGGATAAGCTTAAATTTGATATTTTTTAAGGTTGCATGTGTGATATTGAAATTATATGATGTTATATTCGACTAGCTGTTCCCATTCCCATCCCATTTTATATTGTTAAAAGAAAATTAGTCAAATTTAAAAATAAAGCTTAAAAATGGAAATATCAAAAAAACCCGTATTTATTTTTTATTTGAGTTTTACAAGAAAAGTTTAATACTTACTGAAGACAATTATTTTATATTATAATAGTACATAATATTCCCTTTAAAATAAAACCAATATAAATAACATCTTATATACTCAATTTACATAAGTATATAATCTTTACCCAATATAAATTTGTATAAATAAGTAAATAAATGAAAAAAAATTGGTTTTAATAATTTGTAGACCCATCTCAACAGCTATTTCGTTTATAAATTGCTATCAACGTGTTAATAGAGAATCATTATTTTATATTTTGCATTCATTTAACACAAACAACTGATAAGAATACATTTTAAACAGCATATAATCAATAAACAATGATCGCGTATAGTGATTAAAATTTAGAGCTAAATTATTATATGTAAATGTTTTGGAATTGTCATAATGATACATATTTACTAAAGAAAATATCTTTACAATTACTTTGATGTACAATAACATTAGAAATAACGTATAAAAACAGAAAAGTTATCACATTTTTGATCGAATTTCTCACACGTTAACGTTCCACAAACAAAAATGACGAAATTTAATTTTAACTTTTTTGTCTAAATATTTTGTTACTATTATACAGATAAAGTTCACTTTCACAGACGACGAATTTCATATAGCACCATCTATAATTTTTACTGTGTTAATAAGAGCTATCTTTTGCGCTGTACGCGTTTAAACCAAAAGATGTCGTTTGGTGCCTAGACAGGTGAGGCAATAATGATTTTTGGGGACTGTAGTCACTGTGGACGGTTGAGTGGTTAGAGGCTAATTCTGACTTACAAATGTCAACAAAAAAATAGTAAATAAATAAGACCGTTATTATAATAAAGGAAAATATTTCTGTTGCGTCGTTGTCAACTGTCAAAGCATAAAGACTACATATAATTTTTATCAATATGGAATAAATCCAGGGTAGTAATGTGATAATATTTCATTTATAGAATAAAGTGTTTTTATGTAGGCTGTAAATGATTGTGTTTCAGGGAAAGATGCGGGGTACAGAACAGGTACAGAAAAACAAGTCAATATGAAGCATTGTAATATAAAAACTTTTGAGTGTTGTAGAGATCTGTTAAGATTTTTTAATGAATATCTCCGCTCCGCTAGATTCACAGCCGGTTTCCTACAGTGTCAAAATGGTACCGACGGTAGGCTGTTTAAAGGTAAAAGGGGATTAAATATACATATTAAGCGATGCCTGCTTTCCTTGCTTCCGTGCATAGTGTTAGTGATTTATGTAACATAATTTTAAATAATAAAGTAGACCTGTGCTTTGCTACGGAGGCAGGGCAGACATTGCAAACGCTCTGTCCCGGCGAAAATGTTCCACTCGAATCTAACCAACAAAAACAGTGGGATATTCCGTTGGTACAGGGCGTGCAGAAAGATTTGTTTCATAATTACCATAGTGACCAGGATAAGGCGCGCCTTATAGCTACTTCGACTAAGGAATCTAGTCACTGGTTACACGCTTAACCGTCAAGTAATCTCGGCACATTACTTGATGGGGAAAGCTTGCACATCGCCGTAGGAATCCGAATAGGAGCAGCGATTTGTCAACCCTATCAGTGCTCTGTGGTAGCAGCGTCGACTAGTTTGGGTTCCACGGACTTTCATGAAAGAAAAGTGCTGATAGGTTTTCACGGCACGGATCTTCGAAAGATGCCATCCTAAGGGTTCTAGTCTCTAGAAACGTCCAACAAGGGTCCCGAGACCCTTGTTAAATATTTAGAGACGATGACAAGATACCCGATGATATGACATTGGTCCCTTGGGAGAAGCTAAAGCCCTAGTGTGGGATGCGACTTGCGTCGATACTTTAGCGGCCTCTCATCTCAGGAATACCTCGTTTAGAGCCGGCGCGGCATCGCAGGCAGCTGAACTGAGTAAGTGGCGCAAATATGAGTCTTTTTTATAAAAAATACTAGTAATGCTTTAAACATTACTAATATTCCCTTTGAAAAATTCTGGTTAGCTTAAAATGCTTGTGTTAGAAGTGGTTCACGACAGTAGTCGAATGGCGGATTCGAACTTACGACCTTTCGAGTTAGCGGTCCGCAACCTGCCATTAGGCTACTTACGCTTCAAGTCATTGAGAGATGTGATGAGAAAACTTAAAAAATGTGGTGATTATGGGATTGTTTATTGAAATCCATTAATATGGAATATTTGGAATATCAAAATTTTAATTTTAATTTTTAACCTTATCTACCTGAAATTACTAATAGTTTTCCAAATATTAACAACTTTCAGATTTAATCTATTGCTCACTTACTTATCTTCACACACAATCCCTGACGGGGTAGCCAGAGAGAACAGATCGCCAAGTGTCACGATCCTTACATACCTCTTTCGCTTCTTTCAGATTTTCTGTCAGATTGCTCACTTAGCTAATTAATATAACTATTTTAAATTTTACACGCGTATTTTGAAATTGTATTTACCATTTTGGATCCCAGGGAAGCACTGAAATCTGTGGTGCCAGTAATATTTTGTTAAAATTAATTAAAACAAATTGTGACATAAAGTTTTGACAAGACTTTGGTATTGTTTTTGTATTTTGTCGGGAGTCTGGAGATCTTATAAAATTATGTGAGGATGCAGTATAACTATGATTATTTCCCAACCAATTTAAGCCGATAACTAAGGGAATTACGTTTCACAATAAATACATGATATAAATCGTTCCACACAATCTCGCTCATAAGGCAGTTACTAGGATTTTATAGTTTTATAGAACGTATCACATTTATATCTCTCTGTCTTGTCATACTAATAATTGTATGTATCAATTTAATTACACTAAAGTTAAAAGCAAGTTTTACAGTCACTCGAAAGTAACTTTACACAAAGAAAGTGATTTCATTTTGAGATTAAGATGGAATACCCTATCCATCACGCTAACTCTCTAGCAGTAGAACTAGCAGTATACTCTTATTATATGAATTTCAGGAATACATGACAAGAAAATGTATCGTAAAAACGTCCCAAATGCTGCCCAGTCAAGTTTGGTTCATTAATTGCCATCTTGTTCGAAGTCGAACTTACCTAGTCTCGTAATTTGTCATTTTTTACATGGAGAAATACGCATACCCACCTCGCGGGAACAAGAATGGGTTATCTGAGTCATACCGACTAAAACACTATTCTTTGCTTTATGTTGGCAGGGCACGGGACCGCTTTCATACACAATAGCATACCCACAAGCAACAGCCACCCAGGTAAACTGCACTAGAACCGGAGGCGCGGCTTACTACGCAGCCTCCTACTCCACATGCGTAACTCACCCCTCCGAGTCCGATACGAGATCATGTGCACAGGGAAACATAACACTCGAAAGCCAGCCCATTCGGACTGGCCACTTCGGGTAGGTCCTTCACCTCCAAGCCAGCCAAGTGGATCCGTTTTTGTTCACCGTGGGTGAACAAGCCACTAACAAAAGGCGAGAGCCCATTCGGGGAAGGGGAGGTGCCTGATAATTTGTCGATGGTTCACATATTCGTTAACTACCTATTAATTAATAATTATTAATAATATTTTTTCTTCTAAATCAAATGTAGTCCATGGTGATCGATAGCCAACTTCATGAATGATGGATGGAATGCCTCATAGTCTGTGTGACAGACTGTGAGGCAGTATACTGGCTCTCTATATGCTTGAGAATGAGACACGGCACTCTGAGCGTCTGAACGCAGAAATATGTAAGATGGTAGTACCTAGACAAACGCCTACCAGTCATACACAAAGATATAAAGGAAAACATTCCTCATATCATAATTATTTCAATTTTAGGGTTCCGTATCTCAAAACGAAAAAACGGAACCCTTATAGGATCACTTTGTTGTCAGTCTGTATGTCTGTCAAGACCCTTTTTCTCAGGAATTCGTGGAGGTATCAAGCTGAAATTCATATCATTTGATACTCATGTCTACTGTCCCTTGGAGTTCTAAAAAATCTAACTTCTAGGCCAGCGCAATCAAAAAATACAGCCGTTTATGCCGCAAACTTTCGACATTCGCAAGGGAATCAAAACCTGCCTACAGGGTACTTCCTGTGAACTCAGAATCTTGAAATTTGGTATAAAGCAACGTTTTATAGCACAGATAAAGGAAAAATTGCGAAAAGCTTAAATTTTTAGTTACATCATATAATAAAAATATTTTTAATAATTTTAAACTTATATACCTACTGATTTGTTCGGAAGCCTCGGTGCGCGAGTCCGACTCGCCCTTGACCGGTTTTTAATATTTACATACATTAAAATGAAACCCTTTTCTATTTATTTTGCAAGAATTTTACTTCACTATTTTGCGAAATTTTTAAATACCTATTTCGACAGTATTTAATTTATTTACTTCAGGCAAATACTTGTACTCCACATTCAATTAATGCAATTCAAACCGTTTTAAATACAAAAGTCGATGAAACTTCAAACTGTCGGTCCACTTCGGATTGGTAAATAATGGATTGAATTCCAGTAGCTCGATTTGAAACAGTGCCTTTGTTGGACACATTTACTAGGCAAAGTGAAACTTACTGGAAAGCGTTTAAAAAGAAGAAAAATATATTGACATCCAATTCTTTTATTCGCAAAGCTCTACTTTACCCGGCTACCGTGTGCCAGTTCATTGGACGATACTTTCCGGTAAATTGGATATTGCACGAAAAAAATAGCGAATAAAATTCTTTACCTAAAAGGTTTTGATAATTTTGGTCCACACAAAAGACCCTTTTAAAGTTTTAGTGTTTCGTGATTTATTTATCAATACTTAACACTAATCAAATTACTTTGGTGTCTGTCACAAATTGTTTTCTTTGGAACTATATTTCGGGTTGATTTTAGATTTAGATTATATGCATCTATTTTTATTAAAAAGTTACTGAAATAAAGGCGAGAGCTTAAAAATTCGAATTTTTGGCTTAAGAATTAAAATATAGGTGGTAAATCAAAAATACGTGGTATTTATACGTGGTAGAGCCATGCTGCAGCTATATTAGTAGTATAGCTGTAGCACGAATGGGTCGGCTCGACCGGGGAAGGACCACGCTCTCACAGAATACCAGCGTCAAATAGCGGCTTCATGCTGCTGTGTTTCGTATGGTGAGTGTAGAGAACCGGAGAGCCTTTTTACTGGAAAAGAGGCATTCTATCTTAGTCCTCACGTGTGACAACGCATCTGCATTTTGATTCGCAAACGAGGATAAATGTAGATCTCTATGGGCCACAGCAACCACTTACCATCAGGTGGACTGTGTGCTCGTTTGTCACCCTATCCTATAAAAAAAACGTACTTTTGATGAGGATATTCGCAGTAGAGCCAGAGTAACCGACACAATCCAACGGATCAGTAATCTGAAGTGGTAATGGAACGGTCATATAGCTCGAAAAGCGATAACAGGTGGGGAAGAAAGGTTCACGAGTGGCAGTCTCTTATCGCATTTTGGGATGATGTAAGTCGATGGCCCGGACTCTGTATTGTGGTCTTCCTTGTGGGCGGCCTATGTTCGGCAGAGGATATGTAGAAGTTTGAATATGAAGGGCTGTAATGATGTTGATGATAATGATGATCATGTATATGTGATAACGATGTTGAATAGGCAATAAACATATCTGTGAGACAAACGCAGTTGGCAATAATATAATTGAAATATATGACCACTTTTATATCCAAACATAAACCAGACAACAGTTCTGTAACCTTCAATTGTTTTGTTTACGTACAGATATTCGCAGTAATTGTATGGAGGATGTAGATAAACAAATTCTTGTTAGCGATATTTCTGCAACATACGTATTCTAAACAGTTCCCTAAATAGGGTTGGGAGAATTCTCAGAAATAACAGGTGTATATTTTCCGATAAAGAATATTTCTGGTTGTTCTTCTGAAAAAAAATACTGAAGTTAGATTGCCAACTCACTGGTTGCAAGTGTTTAAATAGCAATTTATGTAATTGTACCAATCTGTAATCTGCTGGGAGTTATCATGATTTGTTACACAGATATTTTCAAATCGCGCGAATTTAAAATCTTAAGTTTTTAAAAATATAAATCAAATGCTTTATTTTTTTATTCTTGTTTAAGGAAACTTGACAAATAATGCCGGTGTTGAACTTAAATACTTATATTGTTCAAACTTAAATACAATTCATATGATAATTCACAGGATACTCTGTATATTTTTTTCAAACAAAACTCAAAAATATCTGTCGCCTAGTTAGTATCAATCGGCGTACCTTGAAGCTCAATTCTCAGGACTCTATCACATTCTGTTAATAACTTTCCTTATCATGCAGATAATAATTTGGTACTCAACTTTAAAAACTTTACTTAACTTTTTGAACTTAAAAGTAGAAACATAAATTTACTTGGCAATGCAGCTGTGGCGGGTGGAACGAAAAGGGGAGATCTACCGCCGTGCAAGGTGTTCTGCCCGGGGAGCAGCCAACGCTCTAAGTGGTAGTTCGGAGCTATTCTATATATATATTGCTTTAATTTTAGAACTTTGTTAGCGCGATTTAGGCTTCGATGTGTTTTGCTTGTGGCGCGACGACAGCGCTGGCACATCACCCCCCTGCTCAAACCGGAGGTCGATAGTGCAGTTTAAATGTCGAAGAATTTGCAAGTGCCAGGGAATTGTCTTGTAAGTCTGCAGTGAGTCGAGAAGAAGGCAAGTAATCTGCGAGAGTGCCGGGAAGCAGAGGCGAGCATTGAGGCTCAGACCCGTGCCGAACACTGTAGCGCAGAGAGTAGCTTTTTTTTTTTTTTATAGGATAAGGGTGACAAACGAGCACACAGTCCACCTGATGGCAAGTGCTTGCTGCGGCCCATAGACATCTACATCTATCCTCTATTAGAAATCAAAATGTAGATGCGTTGTCACCCGTGAGGACCAAGATGGAATGCTTGAAAGAACAGAAAGCATTATTATTTCAATGCTGCGATGAACCTTTGTAAAGCTAGATGGCTTGCAGTATGTGAAGACTGCAAACAATATCTGCTAGAGAGCGAATGAATGGGGTACTTGAGGACGATGACGAATGTTTTTGAAGTTGTATTTTCCGAAGGTTATTGGTTGCGTGTTCATATCACGTCGGTGGTCACCAATGTGGCGCGTGGAAGGAAAAGGGGAGATCTCCCGCCGGGCAAGGTGTTCTGCCTGGGGAGCGGCCAACGCTCCAATGGGTAATTCGGAGCTATTCTATATATATTGCTTTAATTTTAGTACTTTGTTAGCGCGATTTAGGCTTGGATGTGTAGTAGGCGGTGCATGCTCAGGTTACAAGCCTACTAACGCTGGTGTTCCACAAGGCTGCGTGCTATCACCAATGCTGTTTCTTTTGCAGATCAATGATATGTTGCAAACTAGAAACATTCATTGCTATGCAGATGACGGCACTGGTGACGCCTTATATACCGGCCGTGCCAATATTTCTCGATGAAAATTTGCTGTGTACCGAGACACCGGAACGGGTGTCTAAATTCGAGTTCTTGCTCGGTTTGTGGGCGACTAAATCTAGTCCAGTCCAATCCCCAGAAGACCAAATTGGCTCGATTCATTGGTGCTGCACAGGGATATTGCATCCCTTTGTATTTTCTCTCAAATCTACCACGGGGAGTGCTCTGGAGAATTGCTCGGATTAATTCCAGTCGTCAAATTTCACGAACACACTAGCGTCAAAATTCACGATACCATCCTCACCATCTGGATGCTTGGCAATCTACCACTGTGCGTTTTATTTGGAGTTTTCTTCCTCGTCCAACTTCTCTGTCGAATCGTTTACCACCGGCGATTTTTGCGGACCGATACGACTTAGGGACCTTCAAAAAAAGAGCTAACACCTCTCTAAAAAGCCGGCAACGCACCTGCAATTCTTCTGGTGTTGCGGTTGTTCGTGGGCGGCGATAGTCACTCACCATCAGGTTGGTTGCATGCTCGTTTGGCCCCGTCTTATATAAAAAAAACACCCTTATTTAGAAACATTATTGCGATATTATTGTTGACAGTGCAAAACATTATTGTTGACAGTGATAGAGCCACGCGGCAGCTTTTGCTGTCGCACGGATGGGCCGGCTCGAACCGGGGTGGTACCACGACCTTACAGAATACCAGCGTGAAGTAGAGATTTACCTCTGCGTTTCGCTTGGTGGGTGCAGGTGGCCGGAGACCCTTTTTACTGGAAATGAAGCATTCCATCTTAGTCCTCACGGGTGCAACGCTTCTGCATTTTGATTTTTGGTAGAGGATAGATGTATATGTCTATGGGCCGCAGCAGCCACTTACCATCAGGTGGATTTAGTGCTCGTTCGTCACTCTTATCCTATAAAAAAAAAGATATTTTTATTAAATATTAAGTTATTTAAGTTTTAACAAACAACTATTTTTATATAGCACTACGTGTTCAGTGATGTATGTAAGCAACGCGGACAAAGTCGCGGGTATCAGCTAGTCCTCAATATATTGTTAATTTTATCGATAAACTTCGGTCCTCGGCGTCCTTTGCCTACTCTGCCGTGTACTTCTGCGACATTAGTTGCTTTTAACCCTTTCGTCGTGACAAAAACCATTCAAATCATATCAAATCAATCCTAATCATTCCTTTCTTAATCGTGGTCACAAAATCATCAAACGACACTTCTATTATCACACAATTTCTAACCCTGTCGTTAAGATTCAGCCATAATATAGGTACTCCTTAATGATCGCATTTCTACAGCTCTATTTCTCCTCTCGTGTCTTTTATACCATACCCAATTTTCACTAAGGTACGTTTAGGTAGGGACTAACATAGCATTTTAAATTACAATAGTGTGAAGAGCCACATTTACTCAACACGCTGCGTTCACTCGTCACCCTATATCCTGGTCATATCTACCATCACTACACACACATCCTCAATACACAAACTCATCCACTTGCTTAATCCCTTTCTATTATTAGATCCCCTTCTATTCTTATTTTTGTTTGAAATAAATTGTACTAATATAACTATGTACGTATTCAGGTACAACTCATCTTTTTATTGAAACTTAATATAACAATCTAACTTCATATCAAAATATCAATCTTAATATCGTTACGCTCCAGGAAATACTGCCTAGAGAGGTTCACCTGTCTCGTCTCTAAGTAAAATCTGAAAGGTTAGTTTTATGCTCTTTCCGTTTCGATGTTTCAATCCATGAAAATATTTTCTTTCTCGAACTTATTCTATTTCAAGTATCAATATGGATTTTAGTACGTTTGAGTTGCTTTAACATATTGAAATAATAGATATCTTGATTCACTATTTGTTCTTTTCTTTTCATCTTTCTCATTTCTTTAAAAACCATCTTCTTTTTTGCACGTGAAAGTCTAAAGCTTATCATTAACCTCTTCCATCGTAGGAAGGATTTGCATCAATCTTCACGCTTGGTAGTTGAATTAACGGTTACAGTTCCTGACGTTTCTACCTTTAACAGATGCGAAACGCTGCTCCCTGTTGTATTTTCTGCCGACTTCCAAAAAGGAGACGCTACTCAATTCGACTGTATGTTTTTTATGTGTGCTGCCTCATAACTTTTTACTGGGTGAACCGATGTCGATGATTCTTTTTTTATTTGAAAACTGACACTTCTCGTGTGTTTCCATATGAGATTGATCAAGGTGAGACCAATAGTTTTGTAATTATTCTTAATAACTTATATTGAAATCGGCTGTACAAAATTTTTAATTTTAAATTATATATGAGATATTAAGGAGATAGAATATTATTACCTGGAAGCCATAAGACCATTTTGGCATATCTCATAAACACCTTTTACGATCTCCACAGGACGAAATGAGGTATTAGATGCTCTTATGCTGTAACCACACATCGAAACAATCAACTACTAAATGACAAGAACAGACTTTTATATTTCTGGCATGTATGACCATTACATACTATTCAAGTTCCCCGCTGAAGAAAGGCTTCCACCATATTTTGCTACAGTTGTCACGCTTGAAATGTGGGTTGGAAATCGCAGTTTTATAATTTTTTGTGGTTATCAGGTATTTGCTGCAAAGCATTTCCTGTTTGAGTTTCTTTCTGTCGCCTCATACGACACCCACGGGTAATAGGGTAGTGGATATACTAATACCGTCATCACATGATTAGTATGGCATATATATCTGTATATAATATAATAATTGTATAAATATTTTGTGAATTTTGTAATTGAAATTTGTTAAAATAAGTGTGTGATCTGTAATAAATTATCAGCATGGAAGGCAATAGTGGTTTTAACGACAACCAATCACACTCTTCTTTAGAGATAAATACTTGATAATTACTCCGTCATCTAGGTCACGTGTCTTGGTAGCCAGCGGCTAATCACTTGTCGAAAATTTCCTAGTACTCAAGCAACAGTGGTAGAGCCACGCGGCAGCTTTTGCTGTCGCACGGATGGGCCGGCTCGAACCGGTTTGGTACCACGACCTCACAGAAAACCAGCGTGAAGTAGAGGTTTACCTCTGCGTTTCGCTTGGTGAGTGCAGGTGGCCGGAGGCCCTTTTTACTGGAAATGAGGCATTCCATCTTAGTCCTCACGGGTGACAACGTATCTGCATTTTGATTCGCAAACGAGGATAGATGTAGATGTCTATGGGCCGCAGCAACCACTTACCATCAGGTGGACTGTGTGCTCGTTTTTCACTCTTATCATATATAAAAAAAACCTGGATTCCACTTAGATCCTGACCGGCACCAATAAAATGCCCTTACACAATCAGTGAGACGTATATATGTCACGTAAAATGATGATGGTATGGAAAAAATATCCGTTACCGTTACAGCCTATTAAAAGTCCGTTGCTGAACGCAGGCCTCTCCCATAGTTTGCCTCCTTTCCTGGTTTGTTTCCCGCTAGCACGTCTTACGATACTCACAGGACGGTTTGGAGTGATGGAAATTCTTACACCACCACTACACGGTCAATAATCAATTACAATTATATAAAAAAAAAATACCGTACCCGTATGTCGTAGATATAGGAATAAAAGTTAAAAAGTTAAAGTTACAGCCTATATACGTCCCACTGCTGGGCACAGGCCTCGTCTCATTTCTGAGAGGGTTTGTGAGCAATGAAAGGTCCGCCGCGCTGCCCCATTGCGTGTTGGTGAACTTCACACGTCTTCGAAATAATTGTTGTTCTTATTTGTCAGACATGCAGGTTTCCTTACGATGTTTTCTTTCACCGCCGAGAACGTGGTAAATTAGCACTTAAAATTGCAATTAACAATTTTATTGGTATCGGCGGGGATCGAACCCGGGTTTCTCGCATACTGTGAAACTTACAGCGAGCGCTAACTCGATAACGATATAAGAATTGCCAGAAAAATCTCAGAGCATTTGATAAGTGGCGATTTAAGTGTCTTGCATATACCAGATGTACAAAAACGGCCAAGGGGAACAGCATGAAAGATGCGAGACGTCCGGTTCTGCGGTTGTTAATCTGACTGTTCAATTTTTTTTTCATAGAATAAGGATGACAAACGAGCACATAGTCCACGTGACGGTAAGTGGATGCTGTTGCCCATAGACACCTACATCTTTCGTCGATTAAGAACCAAAATGTAAGATAGAACGCCTGGTCACCAGAAAAAGTCTCCAGATCTGTACACTCACCATACGAAACACATTAGCATTAACCTGCTATTTAAGCTAAAATTCTGTGAGAGCGTGGTCCTTCTCCATTCGTGATGCAACTATGATATAGCTACAGTCATGAAAAATCTCACCCGCTACAGGAGAGGCCCATCCCCAGAAGTAGACTGACGTGAGCTGATAAAAAAGAAATTACTAGTTGCCTTCTATACTCATTAAAAAGCTAATATATAAAAAGATATTACTGTATTCGCTTTACTTTATATAGTGTTAGTAACCGTTTAAAAAGCAGCATACAAACTATTCCACTCAAAATCGATACCACATTCGACTATGTAATACGGGAGAAAGCTTTACGGGTCGTGTCAAGGTGAAAGCATTAACTATAGTATCATAATATTAAAATGAAAATGAAAACTTGGACGCAATCTTTCGTTTGTACGATTTAAACACGTTTTTAATCTACTACCGTTTCTAAATGAGGTTCCTCTGTCCGGAGATGAAACGGCGAAAGAAACACCGCAGATGTCATCTTTTATCAAAATTTATCAAAATCAAAATTGAAAAGGTAAAAGCTCTAAAGTAATCTCACCATCTTCTGTAGTAAAATTACACAAACAATTATGCAAAATTAAAACTAAAAAATCTGTTGCATACCCGAGCATACCAGTCCCCATAAGCAGCATATGTTCACAAGTATGACGTTGCCCTCTTTGACTATTTTAATGTGAAGTGGGACGCCCCTTACCCGACGCGCAGCACCCGGGCTGCAAGCAGACCTATATGAATAATTATAAACATTTTTACCTACAGAAGTGCCTTTAATAAATTATCTAGTTACAAGTCAATGACGAAATAAGCGTACAGCGAAAAAACTTATTCAAAAAAGTTTGCGCGTTTACCTCTTAAAATAACCTCCTTGTCGTATCTCTTCAGTTTCAAGGCATTCGACTTGTTTCCTCAGCCAGTATTGGAATCCTCGGTGTCGACATATCGAGTGACGTGCAGTTTCGTGGTCACTTCGCAGAGAAGGCGAAATTGGCCTCTAAAAAGCTTGGCGTGCTCAGCAGAGCGGGACAGTATTTCAGCCGGCATACCGCTTGCAACTTTACAAGGTGCAGGTTCAGCCTCACATGCCTCTTCCCATCTCTGGGCAAGGGCTCCCCAGTGGTATTTCCTTCCACTTGACCGCATCCAACGCAGAGCGGTTCGAATCGTCGACGACCGAGTTCTTTCCGATCGGCTTGACTCACTGGCACTGCGTAGAGATGTTGCTCAATCTCGTTGCGTGTTTTATCACATCTACCACGTAGAGTGCTCTGAGAAATTATCCGGACTAATTCTAGCCGCTAAATTTTACCATCGCACATCGCGACAAAGCTCGCGACACCGTCCATACCATTAGAATGATTGGCGGTCCACCACTGTTCGATTTAGAAGAAGTATTTTCCACGCACACCTTCTTTGTCGAATCGATTACCACCAGATTTTTCCGAACCGATTGGACTTATGGACCTTCAAGAAAAGAGCCTACTCCTTTTTAAAATGCCGGAATCGTATCTCCAATTTCCCTGGTGTTGCAGTTGTTCGTGGGCGACGGTAGTCCCTTACCATCAGGTGAGCCGCATGCTAGTTTGCCCCCTCTCCTATAATAAAACTGGAATTTTGCTGGTCCTTTTCAAGACAGAGGTTTCATTCCAAATCAGTGGTAAAGCCTAAATTACTTTCAATAAGTATTTTTGTAATCTTTATTGAATAAAAATCATAGTCATATAAATTCGCTTTTTTATTTATTCTTATCGAATCAGTATATTCGTCGTAAGTATTTCGCTTTGCGACGCTTACTCCATATAATATTCAATTTAGGTGATACACTTGAACCGATTCTTTGCGATATAAAATATTTCTAACGTTACTAAAATAAGCATTTGGATCTTTTGGTTATTTTAGTACCATAAATATAAATATTCGTTTGTTAAATATTTGTCTGTCTGTCTGTTTTGAAAAATTTACGAACACGTAGAGAGCAATGTTGCTAGGAGAGATCTAGATTATATTATATAAAAAAATAAGATTATATTTGGAAAATATAACGAAAATTTTAATACATACATAAACACTCACGCCTGTCACCTAGAAGGGTAGGCAGAGTCTACGGACTTCCATTTGGCACGATCCTGACACACCTCTGTTACCTCCTTTACGTCCATATACGAGTATCTATGCATACATGCTCTCGGTTAAGGGTACACTAATATGGCCCATCTTAAAAATAACACCAATTTGGTTGATAAACCTTCGTCTAGAGCATCCCTTTCCGTCTCTGTTGTTCACATATGCAATATAGATTTACTTTGTCACTCTTTCCTCGTTCATTTTTTCTACATGACCAAAGCACAGAAGAATTCCTTTCATAATCCTGGTCACAAAATCATCTTGCAAACCACACTCTTCTCTTATCACACAATTTCACACCCTGTCATTCGCATTCATCCCTAACATACTCCTTAATGACTGCACTTCTACAGCATTTATTCTACTCTCGTGCTTCTTCTCCCACACCCAACTTTTGCTACCATACATTAAAGTAGGGACTAACACAGCATTGTGATTTGCCATACGTGCCTTTTTGGACACATTTTGACTTCCCACAATAGAGTGTAAAGTCCCTTTCACTTTATTTTCTGCGTTCACTAGCCGTTCTATATCCTTATCATATCTACCATCCCTGCTAAATACACATCTCAAATACACAAACTCATCTACTTCCTCGACCAACTCCCCTTCTATTCTCATTTGACATATCGTTTTAATTTCTTCTCTTTCAAAAACCATAACTTTCATCTAACTTGCATTCGCTTACATTCCCCTTTCTTTTAATTACGTGTTCATTAATGTAACCATCATTTCCAACTCGGCCGCCGACAACGCAAGTATGAATTGATCTTCGGCGTACAAAAGGCATCTGACGGTTAACTCATTCATTCTTAACCCGCATTCTTCAACTTTCAAATTTTCCAAACAACTGTCCATAAATATGTTGAACAGCAACGGGGAAGCCGCACAGCTCTGTCTTACACCCTAATGGATGCCAAAACAGTCCAAGTAGGCCTCGTCGATCCTGACACAAGCACTGGAGTCTCTATACACAGACGTCAGTGCCTGTATTAACCCAACGCTCAACCCAAATGAGTTCAGTGTTTGCCATAACACATTCCTGTCCACTGTGTCCTAAGCATTTTCCAAGTCCACGAACGCACAAAAAACTTTTTGGTTTTAGGCCAAAAACTTCTCTGCGATCATGCGCACAGAAAATATCTAACCCGTACACTCCATTCCCTTTCTAGATCCCGCTTGCACATCCTAAATTTTTTCATCAGTTACTTTCATAACTCTTTTAATTAGTATGCTAAGGTATATACTTTTACAACAATGCTAAGAAGGTTGATACCAAGGTAGTTTTTACAGTGCTGTTCCGAGCGATCCTTTTCCCGTATATCACGACATTGCACCAGTACCCCATACCGTCCTGTGGGTGCCGTAAAAGGCAACAGAGAATAACAAACTAGTAAATGGGCTGCAGCGTCTTTTAACTACTAAGAAGGTTAGCACCCCTACTCGTCATTAGGAGAAATAGACCCTGCGATTGCTGACCGCCATGTATTGCCTTATTTTGAGGCAAACACGTGTTGTACGGGATTATCGACGATAGTAGAAGGGTCTTTTCTAGTGTAGTGGTGTTGGGCGCAGGGGTACTGGTATTAGTGGTGATGGTTAGTACCTATAAGCAACTAAGACAGGAAGATGCTTTTCAAACTAGGCAAAACACATATTTTTATTATTTATTTTTCACGCGTACCTTAGTTAAATAAACCTAGCAAGCTAACAGCATAGCAAAATGGCGAAGCAATCAGCTTTGTAGCGGTTTCTAACGGTTGCCGTTGATCAATCAGTTTCAAAATAGGAGGTTCAGATGTCTGGGTGATCAATAATCGATTGCTGAAAACAGAATTTGAAAATTCGAAACCGTTCTAGAGATAATCGTGGGACAGACGGACAGACGGACAGACATCGTGAAATCAATAAGTGTCTTCGCAAGCTTCGGCACTTAATAATTGAACACTTTAATATAATGGATTGCCGCGATAAACTTTACCCTCACAGTAGAATTTCCTCCTCCATTGGAGGCAGTTTACATAATATATTAATTGCACAAGGACTCAAATTCAGACCCGCAATAATTATTTGCAACGCTTGTTCATAATTACTATCAAGAATAAGTAAGAACAAGTGTTATGGCTTACAAACTTATTATGAAAATTTCTCTCCTACTAAATATATACGAAAATCTTCCCAAATATTTTTTAAGTGAAAGTGAAAAGTAAAAAAATTAAAAAGTAGTTTTATAGCCTTAAAAGGCCTTCTTTATTATTTATAAATTCAGAATATAGGTTTACTATATATATATATTACTAAAACTGTATATAATACAATTTATAAACTATGTGGGAGCTTACAAATTGTATTATGTTGCAAGATACAATAACTGAACATTGAACAGCCCTGACTGTATAAAGCACACAATGGTGAACAAAGCCTATTTATTAACATTATTGGACGTCAGTGAACGGATCGTTTTATACTCTATTTACAGACGCGTATTTTCGCTGCGTAAAATATAAAATATATTGTGCTTTCTTTGTATTGGACTCTTTAGAAAAATTTCTTTGGTACAGTGTACATAAAGAGGTGATTTAGGTATCGTTACTTTTATTATTATCGGTAGCGTTTGGCCGTATGGATAATAAAAGAAAGAAAATTATGCAAACAAAAAATTACCTTATAAATCCTAAAGAGAACCTCTCGCAGAATAACTGTAGTGCAATCACAAAACAAAGTAACTACTAAAACCGATATAGCGAGTTATTTAGGTTTGAAGAATTTATTTCTCGTGTGGAACAGAGTTTCAGTTAAAATGAGAGAGAGATTGTCTCTGGTGCTCATTTAAAAGTTAAATGTTAAAATTAAAGTAACAGCCTAAATACACGTCCCACTGCTGGGCACAGGCCTTATTTCATTTCCGAGAAGGTTTTAGGGCAAGGAAAGGTCCGCCGCGCTGTCACAATGCGTTTTGGCGAACTTCACATGTCTTTGAAATATATATTTTATTTTTTTCTTATTTGACAGACATGTAGATTTCCTCACGAAGTTTTCCTTCACCACCGAGCACGTGGTAAATCAGTACTTAAAGTTGCAATTAACAATTTCATTGGTGCCGACGGGGATCGAACCCGGGTTTCTCATTTAAAATTAATAACCATTTAGTAGAATGGAGTTACAACATTATCAGCAGTAGGGATCCGTTTGTTTGTACCATCTTTTTACATCACTGCTGTATTCGATTTTAGAGAATTAAAGATTGAGCAGGATGCATTACAAAAGAAAGAAATATCTTCCTTTGAAGCTATATAATACATAATTATAACCTTAAAATTTATTATTCTAAGATTACAACACACACATTCATTATCATAAATGCCGGAACAAATAGGCATCTAGCACACCATTATGCTCCAGTATAATAACCATAGCGCTGATTTATTCAGCCGACGACCTTATCAAGAACTAAAGTGCATTCACTAAACATATTTTATCTTTGAAATGTAAGTAAAAGTTGAGAAAAAAAAAGAATAAAAAAGTATAATACTAGTAATAAATTAAAAATACAGTGTTTAAGACTAAACACTAATAAACAAAAAAAAATGTAAATTCTTGAAATAAAAGTTCTTAAAAGTAACATCAAAAATATGAATATAGGGTAAACCAAATTTTTCATTTTGCTATTAAACACAGGTGGACTGTGTGCTCGTTTGTCACCCTTATCCTATAAAAAAAAATATTATCTAGAATTTTCACCTGATGGTAAGTGATTGCTGCGGCCCATAGACATCTACATCTATCCTCTGTTACAGATCAAAATGCAGATTCGTTTTCACCCGTGAGGACTAGGATGGAATGCCTCATTTCCAGTAAAAAGGGCCTCCGGCCACCTGCACTCACCATACGAAACACAGCAGCGTTAAGCTGCAACTTTACGTTGGTATTCAATGAGAGCGTGATCCTTCCTCGGTCGAGCCGACCTATTCGTGCTACAACAATACTACTAATATAGCTGCAGCATGGCTCTACCACGTAAGAAACATAGATATAAATTTGAATTTAAATTGAATTATACATCATAGAATGTTTTATCAGTAAAACTTGATAGGCATGGCTGCAGTAAAAAGTTTATAATATTCAAGCAATCAATAAACCAGTTTTTTCGTTAATGTTACTAGATCGTTGATTTTCGTGTGTCGATTAGTTGAATTTGTGGGCTAGTTGAAATTGTTTCTATTAATTAACGTCAACCTGCAACATTAATAAATAATGTCTTGTTTTAAAACAAATCATTTCAGATTTGCACCTATATGCACACAACTTAGAGTTCAATGTCACATGTTTCAACAGTTTATTTTGGTTGAAATTTGAAAGAAGCAAATTTTCTACGTTTAGTCCACTATCACAACATATTGCCCCGTAGGTATCGTAAGAGGCAACAGAGGGAACTGAAAAAGGGGATGGGCAACAGCATCTTTGTGATAATAACTTAATATTAGAAAAAACTGCAGTTGCCAACCGTTGCAAAGCTTGGCAGCTATGAAAGAATCCTCCTTATGAGGCAATCTATGGGGGAGGCCTATGTGCAGTAATTTACTTTAGTCTGGATAAATCGAGTAAGTAGTTAAATTCGTTATAATCCGAGCGTCCTCAACAAAACTAACCAGTTGATAGTTAGACGGTGAACCGTCAACGCGTCGACAGACGATTAACCGCTTATTCAACTAGTACGCTGATTCAACGCCCATTATAGTACTCAGGCGTCAACACATCTGTGACCCTGTTTGTTTCAAGTTGGCTGCAAGTATCCATGGATTACAGGAGACACAGGTGGACTGTAAGTTCGTTTTATTTTATTGGGAAAAGAAATAGTAAGACATTACTAAAGTATATTAAAACACTATTTAATGATACAACTATATCTACACATCTAAATCTATACAAAAATATAAAATTTAAGTGTATGTTTGTAATGTCATAATTACAGCTTTTACTGTACTAATAACAAAAAAAAAAACAATTTTTTAAGTTTTTTCTGTCTGTTTGTTCCGGCTAATCTCCGATACGGCTTGATTGATTTTGACTGGCAGATAGCTGATGTCATAAGGCCTAACTGAAGATACTTTTATTTTAGAAAAAGAAGTAGGGTCCCGCGCTAAAAAATTAAGACAGACGAAGTCGCGAAAGACAACTAGTTTTTGCATATTATTACATTGAAACATGAGCCAACCGAAATAATTGCACAAAAAATCATCGATTTTCAGTAATCGCCTTACCACATCCTTAAAATTGCTTTCTGGCTGATGTGACTTTGTTAATGAATATAACGGGTTGTCGCCTATTTTTTTTTATTTATATTCGCAGACGTTTCGACAAAGTTAAGTCGACTATTCTGTGTGAGCTGTCTAGAATACAATAACATAGTGGAAGCAGTAAAGTTATTTAAAAAAATGGATGAAATGCCTTAAACAAAATTCTATCGCAATTTCTACTGCATAAAATTATGTTTACTTCCGCTAAATAAACCAAAAAAATATATTTATATCTCTTTGAGTGATTTGATTTTAATGCATTTCTGTCAGTCAATTTCAGTTTCATTACGTAAAATAACAGTAAATTTATAAACTTGCCATTCTACGTTTATTTACAGATTCCTTTGAAAGAAATCACCGCTAAACCTAAATATTTACGTTGACTGGATAGTCAGTGGCTATTTTTGCTAAGAGAATTGAAATGGTTTGCTGAATTATCAGCCGGTTCAATGTAGCGATTTTGAAATAAATGAAACATCACTTATGACGATATTAGTTGCCATGCCATGACTGTCTCGTTGGTCTAGTAGCAGCACGTTTGCTGATCACTGGGTCCGGTTCGAGTCCCGGGTCGAGAAAAATTTAGATATTGGGGTTTCTTGCGTATACATTCTCATTAGCAGCATCGAGTCAGGAAGTTGACGGTGCAACACTCTCGTGACTCGGAAAGCATGTAAAACCTTAGGAAATGGAAAGTGCATAATCTAAATTAAAATGCGGTCCTGCACAGATGGCTAGTCTTCGTTGAGACTAACTGCGTAAATCGAAATTCGATCCGAAGGACATAATTATTTTTATTCTAGTTGCCATAATGGCCTTGAAAGATAAACAATACTTTCGTCTTTATACAGGAATGTGCATGTTTTGTAATTATTTTTTTATTTAAGCTTATTATAAGCCCAGATGACCGTGACAGTGTAGTGGCGGTGATAAAATATCCACATCCTCATGTCACCTCGTGGGTGCCGTAGCCTTCTTTGTTTGAAGTTGACTTCAGGTATCCATGTACAGGAGTAACCACTTACGATATCATTACGGACTTCGTACCTATATTATTTTAGTTTCTAAAAGTAAATTTCTAAAGCCCACAATATACGCATCGATTCTTACGCAACCAGCGGAATTAAAATCTTAATTTATTACACATCATATAACTTTTAAAATTATGATTTAGTTGAATTCATAACTCGCTTGGAAGTACTCTAGAATTTATATACATTTCTCACCAATGGTAAAGAATGAATAATGAGTTGATAAACCTACATTCGAGAATCTCTCCAAACCGCAACCAAGCCGCAACTCGGATACTTACTTAGTAAACATATTTAAGGCCAGGTTCGACAAAATATCGTATTTGAGACACGAATTTGACGCGCGAAAATGGATATTTCTTGAAATAGTATGTGCTCGAAACAATATGTAAACCTACATAAAATACTCTATTGAATTCTTAAAAGGAAGGATTTTTAAACACTTTATATTAATATCCATAAAAATATTATCATTTATTTGTCAGGAAAAATTTTGAAGTTCGAGTTCTTTTTTTTTTAGGAGATAACCATATAATATCTGCGATAATATGAAGGTATGTTATTGAATTAGATTTTTTATCGTAAATTTTTATTGAGATCCTTAACTTCCTGATAATAACCAAAACCGTTTCAAACATATGTAGTAATTTTTGTCCACCGAATGTCGCACGCTTACATTGTACCGGACAAATATGGAAGAAGGGAAATCCCCGCTTTAATTTTTACACACCTTGTCTGTTCTCTATGTGATGTAAAATTATAATTAATTCAGAGATTTTTGCGCAGGTTGTTCATTTATATGTGACATTAATTTTGATGCATTAAATGCTTTAAAGACTCTGCAGGCACACTTTGTAAGCTGTAAACTTGAGGTGATAATTACGACGCTTTTACTATAGGTTCGTCATTCTTGATATATTGCCGAGCTAAACAGTTATTATGTACTGGAAAGAATACAGTATCAACATCAATGAAAGTATATCACCCGTATTCAACTCGTTGACGATATAGTCAATATGAAAAAATCGCTAGAAAACCTCAGCACTATGCTCAATGTTCTCAATAATCTCTCCAAACGAATACATTTTAAAATGAACATGGAAAAGGCAAAGGTCATGTGTAACGTCCATGTCAAACATATTGAAAACAAGAGAGTACAACCACTGATTGTTTGCAGTGATGACATATGGATATGCGACCTGGTCCTCCACTGCTGGTCGTATGAGAAAGCTAGCAGCTATAGAGATAGCTATCCTCGGAGTTACTCTGCGTGATAGACTTAGAAATGGTATCCCCATTATCCATTTCTCTATATCCGCAGAAGAACCAGATTATCCAACATAGCCCAACGGATCAGTAAGCCGAAGTGACAATGGACCGGCCAAATAAATTTGGAGAACTGAGAGACGATGGTTAGAAAGATTCTTGATTAAAAGCCTCTTACTGGTAAGCGAAGTGTAGGGTGGTTAATAATAACTAGATGGAGGGATGACCTGGTAAGAAGTGCAAGAAAGAGATGTATGCAGGTGGCTCAGGGCCGTACTTTGTGCTTTGTGGGCCGTGTTTCAGGGCCGTGGCGTTCCTTGGGGTGCTCAGGGGTGAACTTGTGATGGGTTGTAATGATAATTATGATGATACTCTTCTATTCTATTCTTCTATTCTTCGTTGTTCAGCCCTTTCCGACGAAATCCTTAAATTTGCAATAAAAAAAATATTGAAGGTCACTTATTGGGATAAAAACTATCCTATGTCTCAATTTGGACCAAACTGCACACAGTGTGCAAAATTTCATTGAAAGCAGTTCAGTAGTTTACGAGTTCATTTTTTTATTTTTATTAAGGGTGACCCTTATCCTATAAAAAAAAACGAGCACACAGTCCACCTGATGGTAAGTGGTTGCTGCGGCCGAAAGACATCTACATCTATCCTTTATTACAAATCAAAATGCAGATGCGTTGTCCCCGTAAGGACTAAGATGGAATGCCTCATTTCCAGTAAAACATTCATAGCGTACAAACAACGTGACACGTAATTTATATATATATATATATATATATATATATATATATATATATATATATATATATATATATATAAATATATATATACATTCTGGTTTATATGTTTATCTCTGCTTACACTAATAGTTGACTGGGAGAGAATACCTTAAGGCAAAAAGTCCGCCATATGTACGGATTTTTCTATTGTGTATAAAAGTTTAAATAAATAAAAAAAAATTAATAGATATTTTAAATCCTCGTGTTCACGCTCATTCACCTGATAGTAGAAGAATCAAACAAGAGAGTGTTACTATTATTATTATTATTATTACTAGCCTAAAATATCCCAATGCAGGGCAAAGACCTACCTACTCTCTTTCCACTTCCCTCTTCCCAGAGCCACCATAGCCCAGCCTTTCATGAAGGAGTCTGGTTCATCCCGCCATCTCAGCCTGGGTCTGCTCCACTGACGTTTGCCTATTATAGGAGCCCATTGAGTTGTCACTTTTGCCCATTGTTCATTTGGCATTCGGCAGATGTTTTTTTTTTATAGTAGATGGGGCAAACGAGCATTTTTTTATAGGATAAGGGTAACAAACGAGCACACAATCCACCTGATGGTAAGTGGTTGCTGCGGTCCATAGACATCTACATCTATCCTCTATTACAAATCAAAATTCAGATGCATTGTCACCCGTGAGGACTAAGATGGAATGTCTCATTTCCAGTAAAAAGGGCCTCCGGTCACCTGCACTCACCAAGCGAAACGCAGAGGTAAACTTCTACTTCACGCTGGTATAAAAAAAAGCATGCGGCTCACCTGATATGTAAGTGACTGCCGCCTGCCATAAACAACCGCAACACCAGGGGAATTGCAGACGCGTTGCCGGCCTTTTAAAAAGGAGTAGGCTCTTTTCTTGAAGGTCCCTAAGTCGTACCAGTCCGGAAAAATCGCTGGTGGTAAATTATTCCACAAGGAAGTTGTGTGAGGAAGAAAAATCTTCTAAATCGCACAGTGGTGGACCGCTAATCATCCAGATGGTGCGGATGGTATCGGGAGTTCTGCCGCGATGTGCGTTCGTGAAATTATGCGGCTGAGATTAATACGAACAATTCCTTGGAGCACTCCCCGTGGTAAATACGGAAGAAAATGCAAAGAGATGCAACATCTCTTCGCAGCGCCAATGAGTCGAGCCGATCGGAAAGGACTCGGTTGTCGACGATTCGAGCCGCTCTGCGCTGGATGCGGTCAAGTGGAATGAGCTGGCACTGGGGAGCCTCTGCCTGTGTGTCCAGCCCAGTCCCATTTTAGCGTAGCAGCTTTTTGTTTGACATCAGCAATTTTTGATTTGGAACGGATATCATTATTCCTAATCCGGTCTACAAGCTTAATACCGAGAATTCTCCCTTACATTGCTCTTTGACAAACCTCAAGTGTAGACCTCCGCTGGACTGTCAAAGACCATGTCTGGGCACCATAGGTGAGGATGGAAAGGATGTATACGTCCATTTGTTTCCTTTTCAGGGATAAAGGAAGACCACCCTTCATAAGTTCCTTCATAGACCAATAGCTCTTCCGTTCCTAGGCGTTTTCGGTGCGTCTTGCAACTTCTTTGCCTTGTCTTACCTGGAAAGAGACTATTTGACCTAAATACAGATACTCACACATCCAACTCACACACGTCTCACATGTCCAACATCAATGCCCATATCCACCCAGCTAGCTGCCAGCGTTCTAAATACCTCTTCTAATACGGCCGTAAATAGTTTTGGAGATAACGGATCTCCTTGTTGCTTTACACCTTTACTAATGCTAAAAGATGGATATCATAGAACTGATTTTAATGGATGCAGTGCTATTTTTGTAGATATTTTGTAAGAGTTGGATGTATGTGGTGTCTATATCTTGATTTTCTAAAGCTTTAAAAATTGAGTCATGTCTGATGCTATCAAAAGCTTTGGAATAGTCTATGAAAGCTAGGTAAAATGGGAGCTGAAATTATAAATGTTTTTCGATAACCTGATTGATGCAGTGAAGGTAGAGAGGCCACGGTGAAAACCAGCCTGTTCGGGAGGCTGGTGTTTATCGAGTGACCCAGAAATTCTATTTTCGATTACTTTAATAAAAGCTTTGTACAAGTGTGACACCAGACTAATGGGGCGGTAATTGCCAATATGTGTTTTGTCACCCTTTTTATGAATAAGGATAATTTGTGAGTAACAAAGTCTACGGGTTAATATTCCAGTTCTTAAAATATTGTGTTACTATATTAAATTAATATTTTAAATAAATAAAAAAATAACAACACAATATTCTTTACGTATAGTGTCGGAGTAAGAGATGAAAGAGAATGTATTATCTCATTTCAACGCTTCCATTTTCAGTG
Source organism: Parnassius glacialis (assembly GCA_033319125.1). Classification (NCBI taxonomy): domain Eukaryota; kingdom Metazoa; phylum Arthropoda; class Insecta; order Lepidoptera; family Papilionidae; genus Parnassius; species Parnassius glacialis. The sequence goes on from JAVANC010000011.1 coordinate 5,423,515, forward strand.
TTCTAAGAGTTAGAGTAACGGCGGAAAAATATTGCGCCATCCTACGTGACAAAGTAACTATATTTATTTTGTCAGACTCAAGATGTTCAAAATGGAGACGAGAAGTGGTGTATATGATGTTAGACGTCTGTTACTACTATCATCAATTTACCTGCTACCCTTTAGGATTATAGCAATTTTTCGCAATTTCCCAAATTGCGAAAAATTGTTGGCTCTTAGCGGGTTAAATTAATGATGTCGATAAAAGTGTTGTAAGGTATTGAATAGAAAATAATTTTAAACGTGGTAGAGCCACGCTTTAGCTATTATTGTAGCATTAATGGTTCGGTTTGATCAGGGAAGGAGCACGCTCTCACGGAATACCAGTGTAAAATAGCAGTTTGGTGCTGCTGTAATTAGTATGGTGAGTAAAGAGAACCGGAGAACATTTTTTTCTGATAGATATCCCATCTCAGTCGTCTCTGTAGTTGCTGAAAATGGGAAACATTTTCCCATTTTGAGCAACTACATTTTTAACGACAGTAAAAATTAGTTAAATTTTTGTTTTAATTTAATGTATTGGACCAATAGCATCAAGTAGTCCATAGTCAAGATGCCGTTGACTTACTACATCAAGTAGGAAATATGTACAGTACCTACTGATGCAAACTAAAGTAGCCTAAGCGATCATTTTTAAGTTATCGATTGAAAGTCTAATCACCATATATATAGTATATCAATCATAAGTGCCGAACTGTTTTAATTTTTTGTTTGTACCAAATAACCACTGCCGTAATCGCATACAATGCCATTGAAATAAGAATGCAAATATCAATGACCACGAATGACAGCAATTTGTCAACTGTTACTTGAAAAGTACGGTTTGCAAAGAAAATTAATTTGCATATCAATAACGTTTTTTCCCGATTTATTTAATTAAGTCTTAGTATTACCAAATAAATTAAACTCCTAATAATTTTTATAAATTAAATCAAATATTGATAATACTCTGTGGAATATTTTAAATATCTACATAAATCTATGTTCCATTTTTTTAAGGGAAAGTAGCAGTGATGATAGAAAAGCAAAGACAGTAACGCATAGAAAAGCAAAATTGAAAGGCTGGATTCAGATTTAATACCTTTTCGTTGACGGTTCATTTGTAAATAAATATTATATCAAAAATATCTGTTATGCTCACCCCACTTAACTGGTTTGAATTGACAGCTATAAAAGTACATTATGGCGCCAGGTCAGTCCTATTTTTAATTTAATCACACAGTAAACTTTTTGCCGTGCCATGGGCATACACCCTTACGCTTGCCAACCCGCCTGTTCCCCGTATCTTCTCCGCACTTAAATTTCTCGTGAACACAAATTCTGAGTTCAACCTGTTTGTGGGTAAATGGACGATAATATTTTTGAAATACTTGAAGTAAGGTGAGCGGAGAGAATGAAAATGTTGTCTTTAATTTGTAATTGGTTTTAAATAAATAAATTCTCCTTTATTGCTAGTCCATTAAAATACACTGCTGTTTTGCCTCAATCACCACGCAAGGCAGCCGGATTGGTAATCACAAATCTAGACGTCTCGTAACTTTGCCGGTGCCCGCTGTCGCCAGTTAGCGTTTTACGTCTAGCGTTAACAAAATAGTTATATCACCGTCTATCGAAATCCATATGATGTTTTTGGCATTTCCATAGTTACTTCTTACTACAACTACAGGATTATTTGGTGTGATGGATTGATTCTATTACGGCGCTAATACAAGTCAAAGTCGGACAACATTAGTTGAAAATTGTCTCCGAAAGCTAATTTAGTGCGAATTGATGCAAATTTATGTCAGTTACAAGCCCAAGTAAACTTGCAACAGTCGACTTACGTCAACTCCAGTAACCCATCATAAATTTACTTTTAGTCGATAGCTAAGTATAAAAATTAGTATATACGAAAGAGTTCGCATAAACAAAATAACTTTTTCGAAAATAGCTTATAATGATGTTAATATCTTATAAAAAGATGCTTTACTCTTGTTCGTGCAGTCTAATTTAGATTATTTCTTCGTAGTGAATCGGCCTATAATTTATCAATTTCTGTACATTAGCGTAATATATTATCCTTTACAACCATTTGTAACGTTCAAATTTACGCGTATGACGCAAACTTGATGTTTTGTTTAAACACCGCTTAAGTGGAATCAGACAGCGCAATCTCCGAAGATTACTCGTTACTGCAAAATGAAGGCGCTTCACAAAATTATTTAAAGCCACATGACATGTGATGGCCGCGTAAGAGAATACAAAATAAATTCCAATGTTATATTGTTGGTTATTTAAATAAACATAAAGGTGTTTATTAGTTCCAACAGCTAACCTATCATCGCCATTATTATCATCGTCTTCACCTTTATCATAATCATCAATATAATAACAGCCCACTGCTGAACATAGGACTTCCTGATAGATTGTTTCATTGAGAATAACAGCAGTTTTTATTAATTTGAATTATCAGGAAGATGTCGCGCTCATTTCCTTTTTATTGTCATTTCTCTTTTCTTTTTTTTACTACAACTATGATATAATATGGAGTTGTGGATTCACATCGGATTTTTTCTCATATGTGGAAGTTTTTATTGGTATATAAGTTCTCATATAGTGTTCTAGATTGTAAATGTTGCTATAAACCACCCTCATTAAATAAGATAAATATTAAAAATATAAAATATTCATACCTTAGAAAGAGAACAGGTAGAAAGAGAATATTGCCGATCTCAGTACTGCAAGTTGTACTGCAGTACTGAGATCGGCAATATTTTTATATAACGCTCCGACTACAAAAAGCAAGGTCTTTAGAGGCTGATCTAAAAAAAAGTAATTACCAATTGTACACACACATTAAGATTAATATTTAGACCAAAACGCCTACTCGCGATGTGTAGCTAAGTCTTAGTTGATAAACTTCTTCTTGCTATTGCCAATCTTTTAAGGTTACAAATTTATCAAATCATTTGAGCTTGTAAGAAGCCCATGTCAAGTAAGATTCTGATGTGCTGATGATCCTCAAAGAAATTTCTTCAGATTTGTATATCTCTATTTCTATGTGATTTCTAGTAAACTTCTTCTATTTCTTCTTTAGCCCGTAAGGTATCTTCCGTCATAGGAAAAATATGGTTCAAGCTTGGCACTTGGCGGGTGGATTGACTGTCGCAGTACCAGACGATATTTTTGACACTGTTCTTAGTCGTGGGTCTGTGCTTTTTATTTATAGCGTAAACGAAATGGTTATACCGATATCCATAGAAGCCATAAGATTGACGGTGATTATGGACATTTCGCATAGTCACCTCTTACGACTACTCATTAGTTAGTCTTCTATGCATTCCTATACTATATATCTGGTTACTATGACACTTAAGCGAGTTAATGTGTTCGCACCCGTATACGTTCTAACAAGGGCATTGCAATGTATGCCCGGCGCAGTTAGTATTGAATAAAACAATTTGGGTCAAAACGAATTTTCTAATTTTGTCAAAACTAAGGTGTGTGACAAAGCTAATTTGGGTCACCACGCCACCGTAAACAGGTTACGGAGGCAATGTAAAAAGCTCTGCAAGGCGTGCGACGTCGATATCTTTGCTGTTAGACTTCAAAAATTAGGCGTAAAATTTTGCAGTCCATTGCTGTAAGCTAACCTTTGGATCCAGTCTAAAAAATTCGGGAATAATTTTCAGAAACATAATTTTAGTCCACATTGCATGCCATGGCAACTTTTCATTAAGACGACACTTGGAAAGTAAATACATATACTAGAAAAAAAATTCTGTCCTTTCTAATATTTATATTGTGTTCGAGAATGTCTTGTTAGTAGCCCTAGTAAATAAATAAATATAAATAAAATAATAAAAATATTAATTATTCTATTTTAAAGACCTAAAAGTAAATATGTAACCTTAACCAAAGACAGGTTTAAATACACTTATAGATAGTGCTGGGTACTACACGTTATCACGTATCACACAATTTGTAAAAAAAATAATGTAAAGTTCTACACACATTACTAGCATATTAGAGCGGCAGTGGCCTAGTGTATAACACTAATAAATAATAATAATAATAATATAACTTTGATCAAACCCCTTTCAGCGCTGGGCACATGTTTCCTTCCAACACTGAGAGGGTTTATAGATCAAGAAAAGTCCACTGCTTAAAGTTTTATAACAGCCGAAATTTTCCAAAGTAAATCTGTTATAATTCTGTTTGCAACAAGCTCTAACGATTACCGGACGAATAAAATTCTTCAGTATCTTCGATTTTCATCTAAAATACCTAAAAGATAAATTTAGTAAAACATTTCTTATCCAAGAACCCGTACACCTTAATAAATAAACTCTAAATATGGCAGGTATATTGGGTCGCCATTCAAATGACATCGCATAGTCGTATCTAGTCCCCAATCTTAATGTGTTTTATGCCTCGGCAAATATTGTCAAGAAGGTTTAGGCTATCAACTTGCGTAGAAAATTGGAGGACGGTTATATGGCCACGCCTAAAAACATGGGCTGGGAAATATTTCCTTTTTCTTAACCTTTTGACACTGATTACTATTTTAACACTGTTATCGACATTTTATGAATTATTTACGGGGGTTTGTTGCAAAACAAAAACGAAAAGCTATAAAATTACTTAAGAATTTTTTTTATTAGTTTTTAATATACTATTGCAAAAATTTGTAACGTTACCAAATTTAATTTATATCCTATAACGTCGTACATAATAATAATATTTTTATTCAAACTTAGACCTTAAAGATTACAACAACATACCGGTTAGAATAACAATAATATATTCTTATAAACAGTGTTAGTATGTACTCGTAAAATAATAGTATTCTTTGACCATTCCTTACAGCCCAAAAAATTAAAAGTAGCACCCGGCATACACTATATTTATATTTAACATGGTAGGCTTAATCGGTGCCTCATAATGCCGGAGTCCCACCTATATGAACCTGAATATCCTTAGGATTCAGGATGCTGGTGGTGGAGGTACGAAAATGACTAATTTATACTTGATTCAGTAACAAACACCAAAAACATACACATCACACCATTTTTTCAATTAACATTAAAAAAAATTCTGGTACTACAGCGACATATTTTGCTAATATATATGTCGGCTTTCGCATACTAGTATTCAATTCATCATCATCATTACAGCACTACACAAGTCAACTGCTGAACATAGGTCACCCGCAAGGAATGCCACTAAGCACGGTCCTGAGTCACCTGCATCCATCGATTTCCTGCATATCTTACCAGGTCGTCACTCCATCTAGTAGGAAGACGCCCTACACTTCGTCCGCCGGTACGAGGCCGCCACTCGAGAATCTTTTTTCCCCATCGGTTGTCGGTTCTTCGAGCTATATGGCCGGCCTATTACCACTTCAGCTTACAAACCCGTCGGGCTATGTCGGTCACTCTGGTTCTACTGAGGATATCCTCATTTCTAAGTTTATCACGCAGATAAACTCCGAGCATAGCAGAAACAGAAACAGAAACAGAAAATTTGTTATTCAATATTGATTATAAATAATACTTATTGAAAGTCACTCTTTTGTATAGTTACCACTGGTTCGAAAAAAAACCTCTGTCCTGGGAAGAACCAGCAAGAAACCCAGCGGGACTTTTTTTTAAATAACAGCTTACAATCATGTATGTTACACAAATTGACAACACAACAAATTAGAAATAGCATGGTAGCGATCACCTCATTTCCAGGGGTTATAATCATCTATAAATTCTTTAATACTATAATAACCCTTTTTATACAAACTTAGTTTAATAATGTTTTTGAACTTTGAGCAGGTCAAAATTTGTATATTTTCTGGAATTTTATTGTAAAAGCGTATACATCGCCCCAAGAATGAATTACTGACTCTATGGAGTCGAGTAACTGGTACTACTAGCTTATGTCTGTTCCTAGTATTTACAGAATGAATATCACTTATTTTTGTAAAACTACTTTTATTTTTGTATTTGTATATTACATTTTCATAAATGTATTGAGAGGCCAAAGTTAATATATTAATTTCCTTAAATTTTTGTCGCAGCGACTCTTTAGGCTTTAAATCATAAATTGCTCTTATGGCCCTCTTCTGTAAAACAAATATAATTTCAGTATCAGCTGCGTGTCCCTATAGCAAAATACCATAAGACATTATGCTATGGAAATAGCTAAAGTAAACTAGTCTAGCTGTTTCAACGCAAGTTAGACTTCTAATCTTTTTTACGGCATATGCTGCAGAATATTCATAGTCATAGTCATAGTCATTTATTCCATAGAACAATAGTACATCGTATTGGAAATTTATTACATGGATAAAGACATTTACATGCAATTATTTTAATTAAAATTAGAAGCGATAAAATTTAAACATCATTTAACAAATTAATTAAATACTTTTCATGTCATATTACACTACAAATTACATTAAAAATTATACAATATATAAACAGTAATAATTAACATTGTTGAAGTTTATTTTTGTCATTTAAGTAATCGTCAACTGAATAGTAGATTTTTTTAATTAATAAAGATTTTAATTTATTTTGAAATTTGTGGTGGTAATAAATAGTTTTAAATGAGGTAGGAAAAGAATTAAATAGTCCAATAGCTTGATATCTTGTGCTGTGGCGTACAACATTCAATGTTGGTGTGAGAGAAATTTTTAAATCTTTTCGGCGGGTCATTTCTCTCTTTTTCCTTTCTTCGTATGTTTCATATTTGTGAAAGTTCTTTACTAAATGAGTAAGTGAAACTAAGATATACAGAGAGGGGACCGTTAATATGCCAAGATTTCGGAAATGTTCCTTACACGATTCGATTTGTGGAATACGTTACATGGTACGGATCGCCCTTTTTTGTAGTACAAACGCTGCCTTAACATTATACTTATAACTATTGCCCCAGAATATTATGATATAACGTAGTTTAGATTCTACCAGAGCAAAATAAACCATTTTTAGCTATTCTAACGTAACTTCTTCTCGTAAACTTCTTAAGGCATAGCATGCTGAACTGATAGTGGATTCAAGTGCTTTAATTTCCTTTTTCCAATTTAAATACATGTCAATGTGGATTCCTAGAAATTTGACTGATTCAACAGAGTCAATACTTATACCGTCAATGTTAACGTTTATTGAATCTTTTTGTCTTGCTGTAGATTTAAAAAGCATTGCGTATGTTTTATTTGTATTTAATAAAAGATCGTTTGTAGTAAACCAACTTTTAAAGTCATAAAGTGTGTTTTTCATTTTAGTATTTAATTCGTCTACCGAGCTATAGTATGTGCCAAATCGATTGAGAAAAACGGACAATGACCTTTCGGTCGTTTAACCAGGGGTTACAAACCTTCAATATATAGGCACATTTTATATGTAGTACTTTCTTTATTTATAATGATTTTTTTATAATGATTGATATAATATATATTTATTAACTATTATTAAAAAGTTATGTGAAAGATCGCTGTAGAAGAAAAATCATCTATTGTTATAAAGTACTTTATTCATTTAACAACAAAAAACATTAATTTATAACACATATAAAGATTCGAGTGATAACGACACCGAATAAGTACGTACTTATGCAAAAGATAAAACTTTATTTTTAATATTATATAAGAACTTTATTTTTATTCGGTGCAATCATCACTCGTATCTTCACTTGATGAACTATCTGTAACATTAATTATAAAGCGATCTGCAGTTTGGTCAATTCTATCATCCATGCCACGCATTTTTTGTTCAACCTTAAGGACATGCTGAACACAGTTTTTCCATTTATCTGGCGTGATTTGAGTTAAACCATCTTTAAGTAAATTTTTAACATCTTTTAACTTGAAAGTTGTATTTTTTCGTGCAACGTACCCTTTCACATCTGCCCACACAAGTTCAATGGGGTTAAGCTCACAGTGATAAGGAGGTAACCTTACCACTGTGATGCTTTTTTCTTTTGCCATCTCGTCGGTGACGTAACTTCGATAGTTATCTTTAACTGCCTTTATTTTTTCCATTAAGTGGGTCTTTGTGTCCGAGGGCACGTATGCGATCTGTTTAGATTCTAGCCATTCCTGCATATTTTGTTTCCGCCAAGACATTGTTGGGGTTTTTTCTAAACGTCTGGAGTGGTAACTAGCGTTATCCATAACTATGACATCGCCGCTTTGCAGTTTTTCTATTACTTTTCTAAACCAGTCCTCGAAATGGAGAGCGTCCATACTCTCATGGTAGTCACCAGTAGATGATGATTCAAATACCCAATCACATCCCTCCAAAAAGCCATTTTCATTGCCAACGTGTACAACTATTAATCGCTTTCCTTTACCCGAAGGGGCTTTCGCGCCAGTAGAGTAGCCTTCTAACCGTGATTGACGAGAAGATTCAATTGTGGTGTCTTCCCATACCTTTCCCATAGTATGACCTGCGTTAATCCATGTTTCGTCAAGGTAAAAAATGTTACGTCCCTCGTTTCTTAATATTTGTATTTCTCTGAAATATCTGGTACGCCACAGAACTATCTCTGGGCGATCTATTAGACCACTTTTTCTGTTTCTCTTTATATATTTGAATTTTAAATGGCGCAACACACGTCGCAGGGAAGTTTTGCTCAAGTTTGGCAACTGGTCATCTTGATTTATACTGAGCAAAATTTTGTCTAAAGTCGGTAATTCTCCTGCAAGAAAGAACTGATGCACTTTCGCTCTTATAGCCGATTTATCAAAATCGTCCAACTTGTCAATTACAGACTTTTTTCTTTTATTAATTATTCCCTTTTCTGGTATTTTATGGGAATCTCTATACACGCTTAATACGCGATATATAGTGCTCTTGCTGACTCCTGAGATCTCCGAAACCTTTTCTACCATATTAACGTTTGAAGGATACACGTCTTCGGGCCAGGTGTTTTTGACATATTTGTATACATTAATGATAATCTCTTGTTCCCCGACCGACAAAGTGGTAGGTTTTCTCTTTTTTACTGGTGACGTTAAAGGTGCTCCAGAAGATGGGCCTGTAAATAAATGACAAAAATATACTACCATAGTACTACATCACATAAATACATATTGTTTTAGAAAATAAATACCACATGGTCACATAAAAAGAGCGCTTTAAGAAATAGAAAGGCTACGTCGTCGCATTTGTACCTATTTGTACGTACCTGCTACGTTTATTATGGGTCGGCGACGTCTCTTTCCACTTGATGTTGAAGGACCGGGTCCTTCACCAAATTCTCCTGAACTCATGTCGATTTAGTAACGACCGTCACAGTAAAACTAATATAACAGATTCAAAAAACAAAAACTTAACGATATAACAAATTTAACAGTAAAAACTCAACTAAAACAATGCAATGAATGCTATGAATTACCCGAGACGTACACACGCAAGCGCTATCCGAACACGAATGAAAACAAAATGGCGGACCGGCCCAAAAAAGGTGACGCATCTCTGGCTGCCATTGTCACGTTTCTTTTAGAACGAACTGACGTAACGCGCGTTTTGTTTATTTTAAAGGGATGAATTTGCAAAAGCTCAATATGGTGATTATATTGCTTCAAATATTTTTTTAATATGAAACTGTTATTAAATGAATTGCTGCGTTACTTACCATAAATTGAAATATAAAATATAACACATTTTCGCGATATACCGTAAGATTTTACTATGTTTATAGGAACCACAGACAATATTATTTAAGAAACAAAAAAACAAAACATATGTGCTGACCTAGAAGTGGGAATAATATCAATATTTAAATATTGTTATCACATCTAAATTGAGATTTTGTAAGTTACGCCTTTTGACACTCGGCTCATATCTGAGGTCATTGTCCGTTTTTCTCAATCGATATGGCACATACTATAGCAGATACAATCGCGTTGGTATCATCCGCATAAATAGTTAGTTTTACATCATGCTGTTTGGTATGGGTGTAAGCAGTTAAGTCATTAATGAATATTATAAATAGTATGCGTCCTAAAATGGAGCCTTGTGGAACGCCCTTCTTTATGGTTGTCGATTTCGATTTGTATACCGTTTCTTCACCGTCTATTATTGTTTTAATCTCAACAAATTGTTTCCTATTTGATAAGTAGGATTCCAATAACTTTAAAATTGAGCCTCTAATTCCGTAATGTTCCAATTTCAGTAGCAGCATATCATGATTGATCGTGTCAAATGCCGAACTTAAGTCTAAAAATAAACCTCCTACCTTATATTTATCATTGAGTCTACATACTACATCATCGACTAGTGTATTTATAGCATCTATAGTACCCATATACACATGGTTGATACCCAAATTGCCTCTCATTTAATATGGAGTTTTGTCGTAAATGGGTTACTAATCTTACCTTGATCAGCTTTTCATAAATTTTTGATAATATAGGTAGCAAGGAAATCGGCCTATAGTTTTCGGTTTCCATTTTACTTCCCTTTTTATGTACCGGAAGTAGGTACTCGCGCAATTTTAAGCTGATCAGGAAACAAAGTTTGTTCCACACATTTATTGGAAAAATAAGTTAAAGGTTCAGCTCAGTTATTTTCCATTTGCTTAACCATATTAAAAATTTCAAGACTAGTAACAGCAGTAAAACGCATATCTGTCACAACTCTCTTCACACTTTGTTCCAGAATTAATTGTGCGGAGATTGAATCACTAGCATTCTTACTTAATGAAATAGTTTCACTAAAATTACTCGAGAAAACATTTACTACATCCTGTTGATGACTTATGAGGTTATTGTTAACCTTTAGTACTATATTATGTCCTTTTTTACTAAACGATTTCTTCCTACTATCATTTACAATTTTCCAGATTTCTTTATTAGAATTTATCGCCAACTCAATTTTTCTTTGTATAGCTATTTGTTTTGCTTTTCTCAATATTCTTCTATATATCTGTATATATGTCCTTTTATATTTATCTGAAAACACTCCATTACATATTTTAACATTTAATGACAGAACGAAGTCTGCTTGCTAGTTTTGATATATGAGGGCTCCATTGAAGCTTCGCGTCGAGTGTGATTCCAAGAAAAATGGTGATATCTACAAGACTCAGTTTCTCCCCACTTAAAATTACATTGGTATTTAATTGTTTGACATTTGGACTCATAAATTTCATTTTAGTACCATTTAAATACAAATAATTAACATTGAACCAATTTACTAATTTAGACATAGCATTATTTACTTCGTCATATTTTAGCAATTGTCGACTTAATTTGAAAATTAAAGAAGTGTCATCAGCAAATAATACTATATCATGGTTATCTCCTACTATGTAAGGTAAGTCATTAATGTATACAAGAAACAGAAAGGGGCCGAGAATTGAGTCTTGAGGCACGCCCATCTGTACCATCGACCCGGAAGAACTCATACTGTTAATGACAACTTTTTGCGTTCTCTTTCTTAAATATGAAATAATTAATTTAAGAGCATCACTTCTTACACCGTAGTGTTGAAAGCCAAAGTCAAAATCATTTAGTGACAATAAAAAATGTTTTTATTTCAAACCTTACTTACATAGTCATTATCTACAGAAATAATAAATCATCTGCAATAAATCCTTGAATAACTAGAAATTTTAATATATTTAAATGTCTTACGAGCAATTAAAACTTTTCAAGAACTAACTTGATTTATGTTTCTTCTTTATCTATAATTTCTTTTATGAAACTGAAATGACAAACGAACTTAAAGTTTACCTGACTTCTACAGTTAATGGACACCTGCTACTAACTCAAGCAAAAAGGCTACAGATGCGTTGTCATTTCTAAAGGACTAAAATGAAATGTCTCACAGCTTGCAATTATACTTACTAGTTCTTTATATCCTTCAAATTGGAACACAGGAATGCAAGCACGGCTATTTGGCGACAAAAATAGGTAAGAGAATGGTTCCTACACAGACAGACTCCTAAGCAAAAAGGAAACCTGCTACCTAGTTATATTATTATAAAACCAAGTTATAGTTCTTACTTGGGTTTGTTATAGGGCAGTCGACGTGGTTATCTCGTGGATAATTGAAACTATTGAAGTTGGTAAACACTACCCTGCATATATCCGCTTCATCATCATCATCATTACAGCCTTTCATAAGTCCACTGCTGAACATAGGCTTCCTCCAAGGAATGCCACAAAGCACGGTCCTGAACCACCTGCATCCATCGACTTCCTGCATGTCTTACCAGGTCGTCACTCAATCTAGTGGGGGTCGCCATACGTTTCGCCTACCGGCATGAGGCTGCCACTCGAGAACCTTTATTCCCCATCGGTTGTCGGTTCTTCGAGCTATAAGGCCGGCCCACTGCCACTTCAGCTTACTAATCCGTTGGTATATGTCGGTTACTCCGGTTCTACTGCGGATATACCCATTTCTAAGTTTATCACGAAGAGAAATCCCGAGCATAGCCCTCTCCATAGCTCGCTGAGCGACCTTGAGCTTCCTTATACGGTCAGCAGTGAAGGACAACGTCTCAGATCCATAAGTCATCACTGGCAACATGCACTGGTTGTACAATTTCGTTTTCAGATTTTGAGGTATGTCTAACGAGAAGATGTGTCGTAGTTTCCTGAACGCTGCCCAGCCGAGTTGAATCCGTCGATTGACCTCTCGGTCGAAGTTGGACTTACCTAGTCGGACTATTTATCCCAGGTAAACATACTCGTCAACAACTTCGAGCTTAATTCTCCCAACAACTACCGACATAGGTATGACGTTTAACGTCCATAACCGCTTAATGAAATAAAATTGTGTCTTATATAGTTTAAGAAGCACCCCTCCTCCCGTCCTTCCTCAATTGCGTGCACTTGAAGACCGCTTCACTTAGCGGTCAGTCACCGCAGAGTCTACTTAACCTGAGGATGCCTCATGTATTGGTAAAACACGTGTCGTATTATCGAAAGTGGTGTATCTTTCCTAGAATATTGGTGTTGGCAGGGTGGTGCAGGAATTCGTGGTGACGTGGATACTACACGCAATTGAAGGAAGAAGGTGCTCTTCAAACTAGGTAAGACATATCATACAACACACAAGCGATATAGTCATGATAATTTTCACTAATTTAATTATAAAGGATTTCCGTAAGTATCGCCTGATTCTATTAATTATACTCGTAATTGAAGTTATCCTTCTTTGCCACGGAGTCTGGCTTGGTATTACTCTATTATGTATTTTTTATGCAGTTAAATATGACAGACAAAAGTCATGGTAGCTCATGGGTTCAACGTTGCTGTAAATTTGAAAGTACGCAAGCAACTAGGGTTCGATGGCCTCACCAATAAAAATATTAATTGCAATTTAAAGTTACTTATGGATGAAGATATTCTGGAAATCGATATATGCAGATGGCTCAGGGCCGTGCTTTGTGACATTCCTTGGTAGAGGCCTATGTTCACCAGTGGACTTCTGAAGGGCTGTAATGATGATGATGATGAATTTAAAGTGCTGATTTATCACGTTCTTGGTGATAAAGAAAACAACGTGAGGCACCAAATACGTATTAAAAAAGATAGACAGGTTACACACTAACATTATTGTATTTTAAAGTGGCGCAGGTAGGACTAAATCTACGCACAGTTATTTATTTTGACACGTTGCGCTAACAAAAAGAGACAAATGATAGGGCATACCTATCGTTAGAAAAAGATGAATATACATCATTAGTTGCGTATTCATTGCTGCCGAGCGCTCATTGGCGCGAGCGCGTCACATACCGATATGGAAAATGAACACACTAGCTAGCGTCTCAAGTTATAAATTTACACTAGCGGTTAGTGTTGAAATAATAAAACCAATTATGAACAAAACGTTTATATTCAAAATATTATTGAGACGTTTTTCTTGTCTGTAACAATTGCCGTGTAATTTGTGCACCACCTGAAAACACGGGAAGTCATTTTTGCCACGAATAACTAGAAGATTTTCGCGCTGTAGCGAAGGTATAGCCGCGACGCGAGAGCGCGGATATACCTTCGCGCAATTGCCTGACTTTCGTATTGCCATTTTAGAGCGAGTATGACGTATCTATACTTTTAACAACATGTTAGGAGGACACCAGCATGTCTGAGAAATTAAGAAATAGTCGCAGATTGAAATCCGCATACCCGCATTGGGGCAGCATGGCGGACACTTGTCTTAAGCCCTCTCAGAAATGAGCGGAGGCTTGTGCTTCAGCTGTGGGACATAATATATGGACTGCAACAAAACTTTCTTTACTTTATTTACTTTAAAGCTTAGTTATACTGCTTGTGTTGCCCTTTCGGACGGAACAATTTCGTAGAAGAACAACATATTTTAGCGGCAGAAAGAAAATAAAATATACTCGTATTGATATTACGACGGCAGGACTGTTACTTATTGCCTTTGCAAATAATGAAATAATTCAACAAGGACCTGCATAGGAACGTGTTTACTATAAACACTGTTCATCGTATGTAGTTTATTGTTTGGGCTAATTTTTCAATAATTTCATAATAACTATTTCATAGAATAGACTAACACACACACACACACATATATATATATGTGTGTGTGTGTGTTAGTCTATTCTATCACAATCCTACCTGATGGTAAGTGGTGATGTAGCCTAAGATGGTGAGGCACACTGACTTAACAAAAGCCTATTCACTTCTTGCCTTGAAGACACATTATACTCAGATGGAAAAACAGATGCTGGCAACTTACTCCACTCCTTTGCTGTACGCATGATGAACGATGTAACAAACCTTATTTTGTAAAGAATGAACTAATCGATATCCCTTTATTCCTTTCTTTCATATTTATTCTTTACCTATATTTTAGATTTTGGTATTTAATAGAGCCACGCTTCAGCTATATTGAGATTGCAGCACGAATGGGTCGGCTCAGGCCAGAGAGAGACCACGCTCTATATGCTCTATATCGACTGTGTTCGTTTGTTACTCTTGATATATATAAAAAATATTTTTAAATATTTCTGTTGAAATATTTTGAAATGTCAATATGAACGATGAATATATAAAAATTCGTAACGAGTTTGTCAAATTCTGAAAATGCTCAACAATTTTCGCTCAAACTTAAGTGCCTCAGGCACTTATCGAAATGAGAGCTGCTTGTGAACGATAAATAATTTAAATGTGAACTTAGCCAAATTATTTTCATATTCATAATTTTTCTTGGCAGTTCCGCAATTGGGGTTTTTATGTCTGAAAAATAATTTTACATCTATCAAGAATTTTCTTCATCATCAATTTGCAGAAGTCCATCACTGGAATTGGGCCTCTCCAATTTTAAAGAATATTTGTCTTATGCTGGGTTTCTATATTTAAAAACGCTTCCTTTTTTCACGAGTCGTTTTGAAAACCCCCTTTACAAACAGAACAGCAGTTCAACTATTTAAGAAACGTTCAAAGTATTTTCATTTTAAGTCATCTTAAGTTGCTGAATGAATTGTTTGTAATATAAACTATTTTTGCATTCATCTCTGGATGCAAAAATGGAAAGTTGCAGAAAACGAAACGTTTCTTGAATATATAAATCGGGGATTAATCGTCACCTTTGGCAGACGGAATGACGACCGCTACCACACGGCAACTATATATAAGAAAGAAGCATGTTTACTCTTGTGAAGGGCTGTAATCATGATTATGATAAATAATATATATATATATATATATATATATATATATATATATATATATATATATATATGATTATGAAAAATATGTTAATGAATAAAGTTTTTTGCCATTTCCTTTATGCCAATTATATTTTTAGCAAGCACATTCTAAAAGCGGTAAATTCTGCTAGTCTACTTTTGAAGTTCCCATAATTTTTAAGCTTTGAAATTAATATTATTTATACGTGGTAGAGCCATGCTGCAGCTATATTAGTAGTATAGTTATAGCACGAATGGGTCGGCTCGACCAGGGAAGGACCACGCTCTCACAGAATACCAGCGTAAAATAGCAGCTTAACACTGCTGTGTTTCGTATGGTGAGTGTAGAGAACCGGAGACCCTTTTTACTGAAAAAGAGGCATTCCATCTTAGTCCTCACGGGTGACAACGTATCTGCATTTTGATTCGCAAACGAGGATAAATGTAGATGTCTATGGGCCACAGCAACCACTTACCATGAGGTGGACTGTGTGCTCGTTTGTCACCCTATCCTATAAAAAAAATATACATGTTTATTTATTTACTTTTATGTTTGAATAAATTAAATAATAAAATTATTAAATTTTCACAAAAATCGATTATTTTTAAATAATACAAGGAACATTTTACTATAACATCCGTTAAAAATTTAAATTAAATCAGGATTTTTAACTTATTTAAGTAAAGAAAACTTAGAAGAATTGTACGAATTGTATATCTGGGTCGATTCCTGGTTGCGAAATTCAAAAAACTAACTTAACATGTCGGAATAACTTTTTTTTATAATTTGTAAGCCAAAAATGTTCATAAAAAATGTTAAGTCCAAAGTGTCAATCCCAACATGCCAAGTTCTTTTTTATAAATCATGAAATTTAGAATCGATATATTAGGTCCTTACGTATGAAATTAGCGTTTTGTCGTACTGACCACTTTGATCTGAAATATCTCCGCTTTAGTTAAGAATTCCAAATTCATTCACTGTTGCGTTTCGATAACAGTCATTCATTTGTTTTTTCCTCATTTTTTTTTCTTTGGCGTCGCTTACTACCGCACAATCGAAAACATGAAATATCGATATATTTTCGAGTACGAGTTCTACCGTGGCACCAGTCCTGCAGAAACAGCTCGAAGGATTAATGATGTGTACGGCGCTGGTGTCGCAAAAGAAAGCACGGTACGTTTTCGTTCTGTTCGACCTTCAGAACCAACCCCGTGGACGGCCGGAGACCAAAGTGGAAAATGAAGAGTTAAAGGCTATTGTGAAAGCGGATCTATCACAAAGCTCTTCAGCGATAGCTGCAGGCTTCGGGGCAAGGAATAAAACTGTATTGACCCACTTGAAGCAAATCGGGAAAGTAAAAAAACTTGAACGATGGGTACCTCATGAATTGAGTGAATTGTAATTGCAAACACGCGTCGACTGCTGTGTTGCTTTGCTCAACCGACACAATAATGAAGGGATTTTAAATCGAATCATTACTTTTCATCAAAAGTGGATACGGTACGATTATCGGAACCGCTCGTCGCAATGACTAAACCCTGGAGACCCAGCCAAATCCTGCCCTAAACGAAAATTGACTCAGAAAAAGTTACTTGTGAGTGTTTGGTGTACTAGCGCTGGTGTTGTTCACTACAGCTTTCTTAAATCTGGCCAAACGATTACGGCAGATATCTATTGTCAGCAACTGCAAGCCATGAAGGAAGAACTAGCTGCTAAACAACCGATATTGGTCAATCGCTCTAGACCACTGCTGCTTCACGACAACGCAAGACTACACACTGCACAACAAACAACCTCTATGTTATTGAGCTACAAATGGAATGTCTGCGACATCCACCGTACTCCCCGGACCTTGCTTCAACAGATTACCATTTTTTTCGGAATTTGGACAACTTCTTACAAGGAAAAAAGTTCAACTCCGATGCGACAGTCCAAACCACCTCCAAAGAGTTTATTGATTCTCGCCCCCGTGTTTTTTTTTTTAGTAAAGGAATCAACGAACTACATATAAGATGGCAAAAGTGCATAGATAACAACGGTGCATACTTTTATTAATTAAATATATTTTACAAAAAAAAATCACTTTATATTCCTCCCGTACAAAACGTCCATTTTATATGTAAGGACCTAATAATATTTACTATCGTCGGAACAGTTAAAAAAATCTTCAACTTATTTTTAAGAAATAATAATGTTAAAAAAATTACTTCCAGGTTACGGATTAAATGACCAAGTATTCAAAAATAACCTGATCTATTTTAATGAAAAGATCGTAAAATTTTTGATTTTGATTGCGAGAATATGATTGATGATATGATTCTCCGATGATGCCTTCTCACACTTACTCGGACCTCGTATAGTAGTAAACGAGTAAGCAATAGTCCTGTTATAACTCGGGGCTTAATACAACGACGTAGGATTTGAAAAAGATTTTATACCTGTATAAATTCACATCAGCCGAAATACACTAGGATTTTTTTTTCTATCGTAAATTTAGGAAGTTTTACGAGGAATCTAAATGTGACAAAAAATTTTTTTGTCTTTATTTTATTATTCATTTTATTCATTAATTAACATTTAAGCATTGGAATTTCAAATTGAAAATTTCAAATTGTTATTATTCTTTAACAATAAAATAATGTGTATATCTAAAATTTAAATTTCTAAATTTAAAATCTAACCCTTAGGTTGGATTTTTAAGCAATTCAAAAAAATCGCTTATTTTTCTACTCTCTACGATTTTTTTAAATTTACTTTCATTCCTTAAACTTTAAACCTCCCTTTAACTCGGTTAAATTTGACCGGAGGAAAAAAAATTACCTTTATTATGTAAAGTTTTAATCTCTTCACATTTTTAAAAGAACTTTATGTCTTATTTTTACCGTTTTCGATTAATTGCGAAAAACACTTTTGACAATTTTTTTTTACCTTGCCGGAGGTTGCGGATACAAAAACCTTTACACACTGGTTTTGTAATATTAATACTACATTTTATCAAAAAATACAAAGTTGAGTTCAACATTTTTATTTCAGACCTTATTTGACTGGACTGTATGTTATAATTTGTTTATTTACGGTGGTATTAATTACTTGTCACATTTTTAGCGATTATTTATCACTTTGTCGTCAAAGTAAATTTATTAAAAATGCATGACCGCCAAATAATAAATATTTAACTGAACGTAAAAAGTCCAAAACTACTCACCCGTGGGAAGACCTACGTTATAAAAACCTATGTTGAGAAACAACATTTTTCCTAATTTTACCTCGCGGGGGCAAGGACGGATTATGTCGAACTCGCACCGACTATGACCCCTGATATCCCAGATTTACTTTTTCGGCACTGAGCTAACATATATTGTGTATATGAGTTATTATAGTCCACAGATATAGAAGTACAGCGCCACCTATCGGATTCTAGTATATTATGTACCATTATCTTGAAAAAATGGTGAAGTTCTTCGGAAGTTACTAACTGACGCACCAACGATCAATTAAAAAGATAAAAAATATTTTTAAACTTACAGACTTTTTTTATAATCTTTATTTGTATTCGATATTACTATCGAAAAAAACTCTTAATATAACAGGTGTTATAATGACACATATTTATAAAAACATGACAACGAAATTTCTAGATAGGCCGCAACACTAAACGCGCAGTAACGATCACAAATCCGTGGCTTGAGCCAAGTTTACGGCATAGTAAAAATACAAAAATCTCTCTTTTTATTGCCTAGATTAAACATTATTGGATCGTAAAACTTTTGATTGTATTCTGGCCGAGCGTTGAAGTCTGACGTGACGTCACTTCAATTTTTACTCTCTGTATCGGTAAGCGAAACCAGACTTTATAGACCGAAACTTCGGTGACAAATATGAAAACTGCATCGAAAATAAATTTGCCGTCTTTTTCCCTGACATAGAGTAAATTTGCCTGCCATAAGCAGACCCTGCATTTGTCTCCGGTCATTTAAAAAATATTAGCAGTTAAACATCACAAACTCTAAAGTGGAAGCTACATATTGAAAAAATTAATATTGTCCATCCGACAGAGACTAAAAATGAAAGTGTAACTAGAAATGCATATTTCGAAAGCGTTTATCCACACCTAACTTACGGTATCATATAATATGGAAACTCAACATATATACAATCCACATTCGTTTTTTAGAAAACATGTCTTAGAACAATATATAACATAGTACCGAATCGTTAAGAGATATTTTCATAAATAAAGGTAACACTGACTGGAATCTTTATCCCGGAATTATGTCTATTTGTAAAAAACAATATGCAATATTTTAATTTCAAATCTGATTTAAAGAAAAACATTCGAAAACAATATAAATATGATATAAACTTACCTATTATAAAAGTACCTACATATATTACTGCTAATTGTGTATACAACCAGTTACCACCAGCTGTTAAACAATATATTCAAAACAAAATTAAGCAAATTGTTAATTGAAAATGGTTTTTACAATTTCAATGAGTTTTTTAGTAAAAGTAATGTTCGTAAGTAGTTTTTTTGTTAATTTATTTACTTTCTTGTTATATAACCAAAATGGTTGATCCTAAAACTATATGTTTTTGTATTGAGATCATATTGTAAAAATTTATGCAATAAATTTATCTTTGTCTTTCTTATGATTCATCTTTTAGAGGCCAAATACGTATCGCGATGCTTTGCCAAAGCAATGGTTTGTGTTTCATAGTTGTAGCGGTATTGACTTTAGTAGTGACAATAATAGTGCACGGAATTGTGGGAGGGTGGAAGGCTCTTCTTACTAGGTGATACATACTATTATTTCATGCGGATGTTAACTCATTGATTTTAACATCTTTAGTTTCTTGAGTTCACACAAAATAACGCTAAAACAAATGATATTACATAAACATACCTAATGATTAAGAATCATTAAATAGCAGACGTGTTAGCGCCCTTAAGTACTAAGATAAAATGCCTCGATATCAGTAAAAACGGCCTCCGAATCTCTAAACTTACTATGCGAAACCGATATGCTGTGAACACATGGCCTACTTGCCTACAATTGCACAATGTAGGCAAGTAGGCAATTTTTCTGACAGACATTTTGTACGTGGTAGAGCCACGCTGTAGCTTTATGATGGTTGTAGCATAAATGACCACGTTCTCACAGAATACCAGCGTAAAATAGACGCTTAACCCTGTTGTGTTTCGTATAATAAGTGTAAAGAACCAGAGACCATTTTTACTGGAAACGGGGCATAACATCTTAGTCCTCAAGGGTGACAACGCATCAGCATTTTGATTCGTAATCAAGAATAAATGTAGATGTCTATGGGCCACAGCAACCACCCACCATCAAGTGGACTGTGTGCTCGTTTGTCACCCTTATCCTATAAAAAAAGCCAGGCTTAATCTGCATTTTAATTTTTGATCGTGGATAGATGTAGGTATGGGACAAATCATTCGCTTATCATTAACCGGACAGTAGGATCATTTCTCAATTCCTTACGTCTATAAAAATCTATAGAATTGACTCATTTTATTTAATGGAAGCTCTAAAACTACTAGAGAGGCCATTGGAAGACCTTTATTTCTCATTAGTAGTCAGTTTCTCGAGATATACGACTGATCTTGCAGTCGACTAGTATTTTAATATGATGTCGCACTAAAAGTGATACCGTCAACTTATAGTACAAAATTCTTAAAGAGTTCCAAAAGTGGATCCATAAGGCAGTCGGAATTTCCACTGTCTTAAACGTAAACGTATTATGTTACGAAGATAAAACATATAGGTATAAAAATTTCATAAAATACACATACATACACAAGGTATCCTTTGTAACTTTAACACAATTGTCGTCATTTAAATTCTAATTAAGAACATATTTCCCCTTTCAGTCATCATCATCATCATTACAGCCTTTCATAAGTTCACTGCTGAACATATGCCTCCCCCAAGGAATGCCACAAAGCCATCTGCATCCATTGACTTCCTGCATGTCTTACCAGGTCGTCACACCATCTAGTGAGGGTCGCCCTACACGCCTACCGGTACGAGACTGCCACTCGAGAACCTTTCTCCCCATCAGTTGTCGGTTCTTCGAGCTATATGGCCGGCCCACTGCCACTTCATCTTACTAATCCGTTGGGCTATGTCGGTTATTCTGGTTCTACTGCGGATATCCTCATTTCTAAGTTTACCACGTAGAGAAACCCCGAGCATAGCCCTCTCCATAGCTCGCTGAGCGACCTTGAGCTTCCTCATGCGGCCAGCAGTGAAGGACCACGTCTCAGATCCGTAAGTCATCACTGGCAACACGTACTGGTTGTACAGTTTCGTTTTCAGGTTTTGAGGTATGTCTAACGAGAAGATGTGTCGTAGTTTCCCGAACGCTGCCCAGCCGAGTTGAATCCGTCGATTGACCTCTCGGTCGAAGTTGGACTTACCTAATCGGACTATTTGCCCCAGGTAAACATACTCGTCAACAACTTCTAGAAAACAACGAATAGGTCTTAAGATGAAAATGGACAAAACATGTTTAATGTCCATGTCACACCTATGCCGGTAATTTTTGGGAGCACTAATCCCAACAACTACCGGCATAGATGTGACATGGACATTAAACATGTTTTGTCCGTTTTCATCTTAAGACCTATCCGTTGTAAGACACTATTGAGGTCATTAAGCATAGTGCTTAGGTCCTCTAGCGATTATGCCATAAGGACTATATAGTCGGCAATTCGACGGTGAGTTATGTACTCGCCATTGATGTTAATACCGCATCATTTCCAGTCCAGTAGCTTGAAAACGTCTTCCAATGAAGCGGTGAAGAGTTTCGGGGATATAACGTCACCCTGTCCTACACCTCTCTGCAGTTGGGTGGGTTTCGTATTCTGATTATGTACTCGGATAGCCATCGTAGCTCTACTGTACAAACACTTCAGTACTTCGATATACCGACAGTCAACTTGGCATCGCTGAAGGGACTGCAGCACCGCCCATATTTCGACGGAATCAAAGGCTTTCTCATAGTCCACATACGCCAGAAATAGTGGCAAATTGTACTCCTGGGACTTGTGTACAATTTTCCGAAGGGTGTGTATGTGGTCCATGGTACTAAAGCCTTTTCGGAAACCGGCATCTTCGGGAGGCTGGAAGTCATCAAGTCTGAGTGCGAGATGATTCGTAATGACTCTCGAAAACAGCACGTAGACGCAGCTCAGAAAAGAAATCGGTCTGTAGTTCTTCAAGAGAACGTTGTCGCCTTTCTTGAAGAACAAGACCACCGCACTTTTGCTCCACGCCTCCGGAGTAGTGCCACCATGGAAGATGGAATTAAGTCCTTTCCGATCGGCTCGATTCATTGGCACTGCGAAGAGATGTTGCATCCCTTTGCATTTTCTTTCGCATCTACCACGGGGAGTGCTCTGAGGAATTTTCCGGATTAATCTCAGCCGCCAAATTTCACGAACGCATATCGCGGCAGAACTCCTGATACCATCCACACCATCTGGATGATTGGCGGTCCACCACTGTGCGATATAGAAGATGTTTTCTTCCTCGCACAACTTGCTTGTGGAATCGAATACCATCAGCGATTTTTCCGGACCGATACGACTAAGGGACCTTCAAGAAAAGAGCCTATTTCGTTTTAAAAGGCCACCAACGCATCTGCAATTCCCTCCCAAGTGTTGCAGTTGTTCATGGGCGGCGGTAGTCACTTACCATGCTCGTTTGCCCCCTGTCCTATAAAAAAAGAGCTTCGGAAGGACTTTAAATACCGATTTTCCACCCGCTTTCAGAAGCTTCGCTGTAATTCCATCTTTGCCCGGGGACTTGCCGTTTTTAGGGTGCTGGAGAGCCATTCTAATCTCGCTCAGACTGACGTCCGGGATATCTTCGGTATAGTGTCGGATATGAGTCGCTCTTGGATCGTTACTCACACTCTTGTGTGCCTCCAACGATGACGTGTACAGCTGCCCATAGAACCTTTCAATCTCACTCAAAACCTCAGGTGTCCCGGAAACGATGGTGCCACATTTGGTGTTCATCTTCGACAGTTGGCTCTTTCTGGCAGACAGATCCCTGGCAAAGACTTTGGGGCCTTTGTTCCGCTCGATTACTTTTTCAATACAAGCTGTATTGAAGTTGCGTAAGTGCCGCCGCATGCATTTAGAGATCTGTCTGTTCAGTTGCCTGTATGCTGTCAAGTCTGTTGAAGAATGTAGCTTAACCTCCCGTCTAACAGCCATGAGATTAAGAGTGTGATCGGAGAGTTTTTGTGTTCTTATGCGGCGGTTCTTGCAAAACTTAGCTCCGACCGCATGGACAGTTTCCACGAGCTTGTCGTTCGTATCGTCCACTTCATTGCAGTTATCTAGGCACTGAATACGGTTTTGTAGCTCGAGCTGAAAGGTTTCGGGACTCTGGAACAGGGCACGAGGGGAACGGAGCGTCGATTTTATTAGACGAGACCTCTCCAACTTAACGTTTAGGTTCAGTGTACCTCTAACCATTCGGTGATCGCTACCAGTTTTCACCCTCGCGATCACGTAGACATCACTGAACAGTTGTCATCTGGTCGTCATAATGAAGTCAATCTTATTTTTTGTCGAACCGTCGGGGCTCGACCAGGTTCACTTCCTGTGGGACCGCTTCTGGAAGAAATAGTTCATCATAAAGAGTCACTCTTTCTCCATGAAGTCGGCCAGCTGCTGGCCCCTTGGTTTCCGTTGCCCAATTCCAAATTTCCCTATTTTCAGCTCACTGTTCTTTTTTGTGCCTAGTTTTGCATTGAAGTCTCCCATTAAAACCGTATATTGGGTTTTGGAGGAATGCATAGCTCTAGAGATATCCTCATACATTTCCTCCACCTCTTCATCGGGGTGTGCCGAGGTTGGTGCGTAAACCTGTATGACCTTCAGCGAATACCGTTTGGTGATTCTGAGTATAAGGTACGCAACCCTCGTCAACACACTCCCGATCTTTACAACGTTGTTAACGAGAGACTTGTGGACGATAAATCCGACACCTCCTTGGGACAGATGGTCGCCCTCCCGGTGATAGAGCAAGTTGCCGGATTCGAGGATTACCGTGTCCTCCCCCTCTCTTCGGACTTCGGATAATCCCATAATATGCCAGCGCAACTTGTCTATCTCTTCTTCCAGCTCCATGATCTTCTCGTCAGTCCTCAGGGTGCGTGCGTTGTACGTTGCCAGGTCGAGTCGTCTAAGGTGGCAACCGAACCTCCACCGGAGATTCTTAGCACCCCCTGCCCCGCCGTTACCATAGTCGCCACCGTATCCAGGAATAGCGGAGCCGCCGGGAACTGGGGGCCGTCTCTTCGTAACTCTCATCATGGGGGGTATATTGCCATAGTTGCCACGCTTGGCGAGCGGGTTGGCAACCGCAGTTTTTTTATTATAATTTTCTGTTATCAGTAAGATGCTGCTGCCCATCTCCTGCCTGTTTCCCTTTGTCGCCTTTTACGACATCCACGGGAAGATATGGGGTAGTGGATATTCTTAACCGCCACTACACGGCCCCTTTCAGTATAGCATATTTTTTTGAAAACATCAAAAAATCTAATACTACGAAATTCCATTACAAAAATAAAAACTTGAAAATAAGTTCACCTTAAAATCTCCACGTAATATATCGCTTACGCAAAATCAGATTAATCATAATACATTTGACCCAAATTACGAACTAAGAAACAAACAAAGAACAAAATAAGTAAGCCAAAAGCCAGTGGAAACGGGATAGTTTATCAGAAGGTAGAAAGTTTTATGCGCCACTGACACGCGAACTAGCAAGGCGGCGGTTTTATTGATTTGTTTTGCGTTAGTCGTTCGACGACTAACAACTGTGAACGTCAAATTAGAGCGTCGCATTTACAACGCGTGTCGTAGAGCTATGAAAATATAAAGTAACGAAAATATTCAATGGAAAACCTTAATTACTTCAGGTTTAATTAGATAATAAATAACGGTTGGATATGGTACTGTTGTAGCAACGTAATAGTACAGAGCGAAACTGCCACGTAATTACGCTGCAGCATGGTTGACTCGACCTGAAAAGGATCATGCTTAGAATCACCAGAATATAAAAATCCCAGAATACCAGCATAAAATTGTTTTCTGCTTTGTTTCGTTACATGATTCTAAAGAACTGGAGAACTTTTATACTAATATCAATGACTTCTATCGTAACCCTCATGGGTGACAACGTAAAGATATTATTAGAATTAAATGTGACAAAGGAAACCCATAATCCATGACTTACGTCCTGGTGGGAAATAGATACTGTATCTACATGTCAAGTAAGAATCAAAATGCAGATGTATTTTCATCTCCGAGGACTAAGAAGTAATATCATGTTACGAGTAAAAAGTCTCTCGTCCTCTTCACGCACTATACGATACACAAGAGCGTTATGCTAAACGATTGTATTATGTACATCGTCGGGCACTGGCAAAAAGCCCAATAGTTAAAGCAGTAATAAAAATGATTAAGTTTAAAGAGAAAAATTCAAATACCTATTATAATACCCTATGTCAATTCCACAACTAAAACAAACTGACGCCACCCCAGATGCTAGAATCCATTAAGCCGTTTTGGATTCAGAGCATGCCAAAGAACATACACTCGAAAAATATTACCCTTCTTCTAGGACAACCAAGTAAAAAGGATCTACATTTTGACTCTTAATCGATAGTGAATGTAGGTAACTTTAGACAAGAGCCGAGCATGCTTCTTCTTCTTCTTATTAACTGGCTTTACGGCTCTGGGAACTAGGCCTTCTGAGCCTGAAGTTACAATATATTATAATAATTATCCTTCATAGTATATGGCTTCACAATATGTTGATGCATCACATTGTGCAGCCCTTCAGAGAGTTTGACAGCAACTTGAGCTAGCAAACAGCTAACGGTTTGCGATGGTATCTCAAGGCGCCTAAGCAGACAGACATCTCATTTTGAGAATTACATCACCATCAGAGCACTTGTTTCACAGTTTCTAATAATAGTTCACATGCGCAGACACTTAATACACAAAATCGCACCACTTTTACATATCAAAGTCCACTTCAAACCATTATTTAAACTACAATATAGGAGCAGCAAATCGACGCTGGTCAAGTTCCCGCCAAAACTCAGCCGAGCATCCAATTACCATCAAGCACAGTGTAGCAAGACAGCTTGTCAAAATATAAGTTTTAGGTATGTTTTGAATGGATAATTATTTTTTTTAATTGTTAGAAAAGCTAGACTTAAAAAGATTACAACTAATGAGATATATTTCAAACATGAACGAGGTTATTTTAACGCTTTCAAAAGAATATAATAAAAGCCTTTCCTTCTTTACGTTGTCAGATCGAAATGAAGCCGGTAGTTTTAATGTAGGACGTAGCGCTTTTGATTTTTTTATTCCTTTTGTGTCCTTTTCATCTCGTCGTTTATGAAATCTTTTATAACTACATAATTTCAAAATAATATATAATAAATACTGTTATTACAATAAAAAGCTTTTATGTTCAATATATTTTAATCCATTCTTCCTACAAATCTATATCTGCCGATATATTTAACAGATTTTAAAGATGTTTTGAAATCTGTACAATGTATAAAACGTATGTATGTAAAATTTGTTATCTATGTATTTATGTATGAAAATAAAATTGTTAATTACCTAGTTTGTAAAGTTTGTCCTATATCCTTTGTCTTACAATCAAACTATACTAATATACTACTTATTTTATTCTAATTTCTACACAAGAAACACTCACTTAACACTAATTGGATATTACGATACGTGATTTGCCTCTAAATGAGGTATCTTCAGGAGAAATAAACTTTACGATGTCTAATCGCTAAGCTTAGGAATAAGTGATTGTGGGAGAGAAGGTACTTTAACTGAGCAATATGTAACGGATACGGATCTTCACAAATTATTGTTTCTTTTTCCATCTTTAGGAGACCTGTAACTAAAATATAAGCCTTTCCTTTCGAATCTCCGGAACAATTTCAGCCACGGCGGCTTGTCTCGACAGAGACTAGCCATCTGCATTGGATGCAAGCACGCAAGCTCAAGTGTATTCTTTATTCCTTCACAGCGACAGCATTCCGACACGACCGGACAGAGATTAGGCGCAGGACCTACTTCCTGACTCCGGGCTGCTACTAATAATGTCTTTTGTCAGTAAACCAACTGATTTTCATATCATATCGTATATAGAAAAGTAACAAATCATCACTTAAAAAATTACTGTTTGACTTTTAGCCATTGAGATACGGTGAAAGTACCTTTGACATTTGGCGACGCACGATGTTATTAAAAGTATAGAAAATCTTCTCATAGAAGTGACTTGCAGTCTTCAACGGATCGCAAATGTATTTATTCTGCACTATTTTTTACGAGAGTTGTAGAAAAAAGAAACTAGTTTTTAAAATAAATTATACTCGTTTGTTCATTCTTTCATTCATTGTAGCTATTTTTGGTTTTTATTTAAGCATGAAAACGTAAAAAGAAACCTTCGTAACAAAGCATATAACGCACACAGAGGAGTGTTTACGTTCATACCACCAGTGTCAATAACATAATTGTCGCACAAATCATAACTGTGGGACAAATTAACAAAGAGTTAATCACTACGTTTTACAAACTAAATTATGTCCCAGAGTAAGTACAAGAATTTTATGTATGTTATGCTACGGCCAATGTCAAACGTTTAATAACCTGTGGTTAAAAAGGTGCACAGTCTAGTGATTATCGAATTTTAAAATATTGCTAACAATATCTACAATCAGATTGACTGAATAAGCTGCGCCACACCTGGCACACAAATATAGCCAATATCCCACCTATGATACATGATCTTCTAGGTAGTTGAGAGTGGAGAGGTGTTCACCAAACTGATAATCATTTAAATGTTAAAATTTTAATTTAATTAGACATTTCCGTCATTAAATAGTTTCATTTAACTCATGCGATTCAAAGTTTAATTCTATTTTGGAAATAATTGCGTAATTAGATTTTCCTTTCTTCGCCTTAACTACAACGTGCCGTAGTTTTACATGTAATAAGGTTAACTCCAAACATTCTTGATAACTTTCAAAATATGTTTGGCGTTGGAAATATATTGTATTTTCCATTTTCGTATGAAATTTCACCACGCTTTTGCACTTTCTTTAATTACGTTTATTTTACTATTCCATATCTAATATATTATTTTCTTAAGGACAAAGGACTGACTTGTTGGCCTAGTGGTCGTAACCGGGACTGCTAGTCATGAGGGCCTGGGTTTGAATCCCGGGTCGAGCTAAGATCTCTTTTTGTAATATTGCTTATGTACTAAGTCCTCCTTCACATCTCTCATTTTTGTAATTTAATCTTCAGCCTTCACTAAATTTAAATTTTAGGATTAAGTTTAGTTATTAACCCTCTGTTGAAGTTGTTTACTGGTTCATAAATAAAAGAACAAAAAAAAAGATCTGTAATTAAGTTTTGATGTCACTAAATTCTCAGTAATAGCCCGGAGACAGAAGGTGGTGGTGTTTCATCCCCGAAAGGCACGTATAACCGTTGGTCCTGCGCCTGATCTTCCCGGTTGCTTCAGATTACCGTTTCATCGGACTTTGAGAGTGAGGGAATAGAGAGTACACCTGTGTTTGAACATACACTCGGGCACTATAATCGTGTCCTGCGCAGATAGCTAGTCTACGTAGAGACTCGATGCCGTAACTGAAATTCGGTCTGGAGGACGTTATTTTACTTTTATTATTTTCTATGAGCTTATGCAAAGGCTATTTTCTGCAGACTTCCAAAAAGGAGACGGTACTCAATCCGACTGTATGTTTTTTTATAGAATAAGGGTGACAAACGAGCACACAGTCCACCTGATGGTAAGTGGTTGCTGCAGCCCATAGACATCTACATCTATCCTTTATTACAAATCAAAATGTAGATGCGTTGTCACCCGTGAGGACTAAGATGGAATGCCCCATTTCCAGTAAAAAAGGCCTCCGGCCACCAGCACTCACCAAGCGAAATGCAGAGGTAAACCTCTACTTCACGCTGGTTTTCTGTGAGGTCGTGGTACCACCCCGGTTCGAGCCGGCCCATCCGTGCGACAGCAAAAGCTTCCGCGTGGCTCTACCACTGTTAAAATATGAATGTGTGTCACCTTATAACTTTTTACTGGGTGAACCGATTTTGATGATTCTTTTTTTATTTGAAAGAAGTACCAGTCTTGTGTGGTTTGAAGAATTTGATCAAAGTCAGACCAATAGTTTTTGAGTTATACTTAAAAACTCATATTGAAGTCAGCTGTACAAAATTTTAAATTATAGAATTATGTGAACTGTGTATGCATTGTTATATAGAAGTAAATTAGGTATTAGTAACACTAGTAAATTGAAATACTCTTTATGAGCTACCAAAATAATCATTTCTGTAGATGTTGTATTAGAATAATATAATGTAATGAGGTCATAGTTTTCTAGTGGACTGATTATCTGATTTGGTATATATTTCTTAGTTAAAAATTGACTGTCTCGTTGGTTATATGTTCGAATCATGGAATTCACAATAGCAGCCCGACGTCGGCGGATGGAAGTTGGCGGTGTTTCTCTAAATATTATTGACATCGACGTCTAATTAACCAACAAAACGACTGTATTTGGACTCCGGCAAATTCTTTTTCCAAAACTTTATATCAACAACTGAAACAATGAAATGGTATCAAAAAGCGTGTAACAACCACCTGGTATACAAAGACGAGACATAATGCAGTTATATTATGGTTGTCTCGACCCGGGAAGGATCAGGCTCTAACAGAATACCAGCGTAAAATAGCAGCTTAACGCTGCTATGTTTTGTATAGTGAGTGTAGAAAATCGGAGACCCTTTGTACTGGAAACGAAGATTCCCATGTTAGTCATCAGGGGTGACAATTTATCTGCATTTTGATTCTTAATTGAGGATAAATGTAGATGTTTATAGCCCACAGCATCCACTTACCATCATTTGGACTGTGGGCTATTTTCTCATCTTTATTTCATAAAAAAAGTTATTTTTTCCATGGGAAAAGGCAAAGGCAAAATTCGAAATTATCAATATCACATGGGTGGATGCCGGCAAAAGCTATAAATAACACAAAGTAATATATCACATTTCATAACCAATAATTCGCGTACTGTGCTAATATCTGCTTGAACTGAAATTCGATTGTCAGACTTTCGAATCATCGATCATTTTATATTACATTCTTTTTTATAGCAGTCAACAATTGTCAACCAGTACTAATTTCGAATTACTCGTATTGCGGTCGCCATTTGGAGAGTGTAATAGAAACAACAGCTCTTGCTTAATACTTGATTACTTACATACTTACTTACTTGCACCATACTTGCTCAAATATGCAAATAGTTACAAATTTGCTATGTGTGACATTTGTTTGAATTCACACTTTACCATCCACTGGACTAGGACCACGCACTCACAGAATACCAGTGTAAAATCGTAGCTTAATGCTGCTGTGTTTCGTATGGTGAGTGTAGAGAACCAGAGACCCTTTTTACTGGAAACGAGGCATTCCGTCGTAATCTTTAAGAGTGACAACGCATCTCCTTATCTAATTTGAGAATAAATGTAGATGTATATAGGCCAAAGCTACTACCTTCAGGTTGCTTGTTTGTTTGTCACCCTAATTCTATAAAAAATATTTAATTATATACTTAATTAAAATGATGAAATTAAGTACCTACAGCGAAATAATCAAAGGCAGCCAGTATTTATTTTGAAGTTCAAAAGAGATGAAACAAGCCGAAAAGCGAAAAGTAAAATGTTTTGAATTTAAATCTGAATACGAGATACGGCGTCAACTAAATAGTCGTCCATTCTTTGAACCATCTTTACGATAAATGCAAACATTTGTATTCAATAAATGCTTGAAAACAAGTCTGACAGGTGCATTTTAGTTCCCATTTGCGCATATAAAATGTATTCAAATGTTTTCAAAAGGCGTTTCCGACAGTTTACTCATATGTCTGGTGCCCGGGATATACATTGCAATACGTTTACCACAATAACAGCTTTGGCTAAATGTATTAAAAGCCAAATAAAAATTATAGACATTATGTCACGATCATCTCTCTCTCTCTCTCTCTCTGTACTACCACACGGAGCATTGGCAATTCCTCGGTCTGCATACCTTACACGGTGGGAGATCTCCCCTTTTTCTTTCCAAAAGCCCTTCATAAGTCCACTGATGAACACATGCATCCCTTAGGGATATCACAGAATACGGTCTTAAGCATCATCCATTTATCGATATTCTGCGGGTCGTTACTCGCTTACTGTTTTTTTTTTAGTAGAATACGGTTGACAAATGAGCACACAATCCACTTAATGGTAAGTGAATACTGTGGGCCATAAACATGCACATCTATAATCGACTAAGATTCTAAATGCAGATGCGAACACTGACCACTAAGATTGAATGCCTCGTTTCCAATAAAAATATGGTCTCCGGTTCCCTACACTCACCATACGAAACACAGCAGCTTTGAGTTGATATTTACGCTAGTATTCTGTGAGTGTGGTCCTTCCCCAGTTGAGCCAACCCATTCGTATTATAACAATAATATATCTGCAGCATGGCTCTACCACGTAAATGTGCGAGGCTAACACTCGAGAGCTGTATTTTAATTTATTTTATACTAAGTAATATAATCATTGTAACTTTATGCCAATTTATTCTAATTTTGATCCAAAGAAAGTAATTAAAAAAGAAAAGTGCTTTCGCAAATTATTATTCAGGACAAGAAGGTGAATAGCGCAAGAAAAAAGTCCGAGAATCATGTTGTTTTATATTTTTCTTGGGTTTATTTAACGTTATAATTTTAATACCTTTTTATCATTGGAATTCCCTCATGAATAATTTTTAAGAATGTAAATAGATAATAACTACGTTTTAGTTATTATCTATTCTTTTGGCTCATTTGATTCACATTTTTGGAAATATTAAGAAAATTCTACAAAAATAACAAACGATAATTGACGGATAACGGATAACAGAGAGTATGTACAACGATAATGTGTCCCTTTAGTAGAGAAAGACATCTTCACACAATTGCAAGCCCGCACGTTGGTTTGCCCTACGTATAGTGAGTGTAGAAATGAATTTTATTTTTAGTCAGACTATCAGACAGCTAAGTATATATATATTAGAAGTATTTCATATCATTAACCATACTCAAATAATGAGTACTGGCGTAGAAGATCAGCATCGAAGTTTCATCAGCTCTGCAAATAACAATCCGCTGTACATAATACTACTACAAAAAAATATTTTTTACTTTCCATTGAAAGTTTACTAGCAATCGAGACCTGTTGTTTTGCAATCGCTCTAAAGAAATTCTGATTTCTCAAGAGAAATCAATTCACCTAGATTCCAGTAGAGTAAGTTTTATCTCAAAAACACACTATATCTATTGTTTTACGTTTCGCCAATATCGCAAACTGGAGCAATATACATTCAGAATACAATAACATACGATTTACTCTGAAAGCTTCGAAGTTGTTTGTGTATACTGGTTATGTCATGTAACTTTTGTTTGAGTTCTCTATATAGAGAACAAGTTACGTCAAAGCACTAACCAGACTTAGCTACACTGGCTTCAACTTCTATCTTAATCTTAATAAGACTTCTTGAAATATGGTTACAGAGAGTTGAGATTATTATCTTCTATAATAAGATTTTCTTAAAAGATCGTTTTTTAGTGATGAAATTTTAGTCACACTCATTTTAGTTAAGTAAATGATATGTTTTAGATATTGAAATTAAGTAGATGAAACAGGTATGTGTTAGAAGTTCAATAAAACTTAAAATTCGATAGGATAGTGACATAGTATTTAAAAACAGCGTTTTTTTTTATAGAATTTGACGTCTAGTATTGAGTTTGTGTTTGTAAAACGCTATAATATTAAGTATGTACTGCACGCAACCGATGGCGACCTCCGTTCTTTTTTTGTTTTTTTTCCTTTCCTTTTTTTACGTCCTTTTTTGTTTCTTCTCGATCAGCATGTAATACGTGTATCATAGTGTATACAACAAAAAATTCAAAAATAAATTTATCGCAAAAATTAATCAATCACAAACGTTTACAGTATGTTTATGTCAAGTTCAAAATTCAATGAAAAACAAGATTTTCCAAAACAAAATTAAGAAATCAAGAGTATTTATTAATTAAAAAAAGAACAGAAAAAAATATCAGGGAAAGTAACGGATGAAAATGTATTGCTATGTGACACCACCGCATTTCAATAGTGTTTTCAGTTGGTGAAAAGTGAACTTAAGTTGTATCTAAGCACTATAATCATGGCCTAGTAGATTATAATATTAGCCTGAGATTCACATTGAACATTAAAATATTTAAATTACGCAGACACATGCCGTTTCTAATTTTTAGAAAAACGCATTTCTAAACATGCATGGCTCGCCTCGGCTTGACTGGGCGGCTCTTAACACTTTGTCAATAATTTCATCTATTTGTTTGGAAATAATCAGTACAAATAGAGTAAAAACCTATATTCATTAACAAAATATATTAAATTATATTAAGAATCCCCTCTGATTATATGATAAAAAGGTTTAAAATTAAAAGCAGATTCTTCTAGCCAACGTTTGTATAAGTAGGTTGGTGCTCTTATAAATAAAAAATAAAAAGTCCTAAGATATAATGCTCATGTGAAAGTATACTTAAAATTCTCATTAATAGTGGATGGAGTTGTTTGTCCAGGTAGATACAAACCCTCTTATATGTTTCTGTCACCAAATAGCAGTACTTGCACTGCAGTGTTCAGTCTGTCGAATATAGAGATCCAGATCCAATTACAGACTGTGATGCCTTCCACTTTAGTCCTCAGAGGTAACACTACATCTGTTGCCTTCTTTGTATAGGCAAATAGTTGTCAAGACTAAGGAATTTATTAATCACTTACCATCAGATATACTGTAAGTTCGTTTGTCACTTCAGTCTTGAAAAAATACAATTATTATAAAACGCATTACATAAAAGAGATTCTATCGCACAATTTATAAGAATGAAAATTATTTCAAAATCAAACAGCTAATTGTCATGTCTGTGTACAATAGCCGTGTCAGTATAATTACATCTGCATAGAAAACGGCTGATTGATTACCCGACATTATCAGACGCTGTTTAATTTGAAATTAATTACAATTCCCTGACTGATGAATTTATTACGCAAAATTCTCGCAAGGAAAGTCTGATAAAAGAAACTTAGATTTTGACTAAGAAATTAGATAGTAATAGATTTACAGTTATTGTTCATACATTGCACATCCATTTAGTGTCATTATTATCATCATTTATACGTGATAGTCATGCTGCAGCTATATCGTAGTTACAGCACGAACGATACCTAGACGTGCATGTATGAAGAAGATGATGAATCTGAAAGAAGCGAAAGAGGTATGTAAGGATCGTGACACTTGGCGATCTGTTCTCTCTGGCTACCCCGTCAGGGATTGTGCGTGACGATAAGTAAGTAAGTAAGTAAGTAAGCACGAACGAGTCGGCTCGACCGGGAAAAGACCACGCTCTCAAATAATACCATCGTAAAATAGCAGCTGTGTTTCGTATGGTGTGTGCAAAGAACCGAAAACCTTTATACTGGAAATGAGGCATTCCATCTGAGTCCTCAAGGGTTAAATACCACACATCTGCATTTTGATTATTAACTCAAGATAGATATAGATGTCTATAGGCCACAGAAACCACTTATCTGTGTGATCGTTTGCGTGTTCGTTGTGTATTCTGTGAGGGCGTGGTCCTTTCCCGCTCAAGCCGAGCCATTCGTGCTACAACCATAATATAGCTGCAGTGTGGTTTTACCACGTGGTGTGAGATGGCAATGGCCCAGCCAATTTACTTGAAAAACCAATATTACTCTAGGAATAAAGATTCGTTAATCTAATATCGGTAAGTTTATCGCAGGGTTACTCTGCACTAGATAAAAATTTGATAAGATATAAAAGTATCACTAGTGTAGCTGTAGTGTATGGAACACATTTGTTTTGATATACTGCGAAACAGATCCGATGAGGTGATGGTCAACATTTCTCGAATGCAATCCAACCAAGCAGAATTTTCCGTTTAACTTCTTGGTTGAAACTGAAGTTACTGAATCATATACTTTGTTACAGGGCTACGTAAACATTTTATGCATGTAACCGGAATTATATCAACTTTTCCTCTAACGGAAAAACTTACTACACGAGGTTTAGCCTGCTGTTCAGGTGGACTGTAAATTATTAGCACTTAAGTTTTTAAAAAAATATATTTTTAAATGACATTCATCCATAGTGAATCAGATCAACTCGCGCCTTAAAACTTCGTACTAACGCGAGCAAACGAAGTTTGATCCCCACTGGCATTCGTTGTGTGTGCTGATTTACTACGACCTCAGTTATATAGGAAATAATTTTAATCACTCCTTACATGATAGAGACGTACTGCAGCTTAATTTCGGTTGTAGCACGAATGACCAACCCACTCGGCTGAGAAAGGACCATGATTTTACAGAATACCTGCGTAAAATAGCAGCTAAGTGCTGCTGTATTCCGTATGGTGAGAGTAGAGAACCAGAGACCCATTTTACTAGAAACAAATGGCAAAGCATTTATCTGCATTTTGATTCTTAATCTAGAATAGATGTAGGTGTTTATGGGCTACAGTACCCACTTACTACCAGGTGGACTGTGCGCTCGTTTGTCACCCTTATTCTACGAAAAAAAAATTAAGAAAACCTACTCATAAAAGTGACCGGTCACAAAAAAAATAACTTTAGGGATGTGTAAGATTCGCTAATACCCAAACCCAGACAGTGAACTTTTAATTGTTTCTAAATCGTCTGACTACATTATTGAGAAGGTTACATTTTTCAAAAACATTTATTGGTTTTTTGATATACGAAGAAAGGAAATGCTTTCTTCGTATGTCTCTCCTAATCAAAATTTGGGATAATTGTTGATGCACTTGCTGAGACCAGTTTGAGCTAAATTTTGGCATACTTATGTAAATTCTATGATAACTCCGTAATATCCACCATCAACCGTGGAGCTGATCTGCCGATTGACAAGCTGATCATCGCCTACAAGGCTTGGTTTTCAATAGATTTTATATATTATGCTTATTACTAGATAAAATTTAATTGAAATACATATTTCTAAAGACACGAGCACATAACTAAGAACGATATTATTAAATTCGATCACGTTAAAGGCTGCCATATTTTGGATTATAATAGTTAATTAATTAATTTAACATATTGTAATTTATAACACCCAAACAAATTACTACCACAACAAATTAAATTTTCAGGTATAATAACAGAACTACTTGTATTAATAACATAATGTAGTTATATACAATTTTGCTGCGGTAATTTCGTCATCATCATCATCTTTATAGCCTTTTCACAAGTCTACTTCTATACACAAGCAACGGAAGAGAATATAATAAAATATTTTATAATTTAATATAGATTATTATATAAAACTTATTCAAAGTCATTTTTTATTTAAAATTGGTTCAGAAAATACCTTCGTTCTGGGAAGAACCAGCCAAACACCCAGCGTGATTACATTTTTTTAAATACACATACATAAATAACTTTACAATAAACAGAGTGGCGATCACCTCATTCCCAGGGGTGATTTTCATTCATTTATTCCTTGATATTATAATAACCCTTTTTGTAAAACAACATCTTTAATAACAGCTTTTGAATTTGTTATTCGACAAACTTATAACATTTTTGGCATGACAAGCTCATGTTTGTTCCTACGTAGTGTTTAAAGTATAAACGTATTTAGTCTTATCAAAGCTATTCATGATTTCATGTACATAGATTACCATTTCATAAATATATTGCGATGCTAAAGTTAATATGTTTATTTCTTTAAATTTTTCTCTGAGAGACTCTTTACAATTTATTTAAAAAAAACACTTTTGCTAAACACATATGATACGGAATGCCACACACATGGTCCTGAGCCATCTGCATCCGTCGACTTCCAGCATTTCTTTCCAGACAGTCACTCCATGTCGTGGGGGCCACACTATTTTTCCTAACCAGCAAGACGCTACCACTCGAGATTTAACAGTGGTAGAGCCACGCGGCAGCTTTTGCTGTCGCACGGATGGGCCGGCTCAAACCGGGGTGGTACCACGACCTCACAGAATACCAGCGTGAAGTAGAGGTTTACCTCTGCGTTTCGCTTGGTGAGTGCAGGTGGCCGGAGGCCCTTTTTACTGGAAATGAGGCATTCCATCTTAGTCCTCACGGGTGGTAACGCATCTGCATTTTGATTCGCAAACGAGGATAGATGTAGATGTCTATGGGCCGCAGCAACCACTTACCATCAGGTGGACTGTGTGTTCGTTTGTCACCCTTATCCTATAAAAAAAATTTCTTCCATCGGTTTTCGGTTCTTCGAGCTATATGACTAGCTCATTGCCTTTTTCTCCTTTAAAGAAGTAATGGTTCTTAACTAACACAGTCTACCTGATAGTAAGTTAATGTAGTGGGTTGTAGACACCAGCATTTAGTCTTAAGAGTTATACACATGCGTTGTCACTCCTGAGGACAAATATGGAATACCCCTTTCCAGTAAAAAGGGTCTCCAGTTCTTTACACTAACCGTACGAAACACAGAAGCGTAAAGCTGCTATTTTGCGCTCGTATTCTATGACAGCGTGGTCCCCGGTCGGGCCGACCCATTTGTGCTACAAACATTTCAGTATCAAGAGTCACTGAACATACGAAACACATCATTATACTACAATTACACAATGTTATTCTGTACAGGCGTTCAGTAAATTTTTCTTATATTTACGCGATTACTGCATATCGATTTTTTTTACGGATTTTATCATCTTTAATTTTATCTTTTTTAGTTAAAACTTATTTTAGTTAATTAAATTCTTTACCTTGGGGTGTAAGGGGAAATATAGTAACCATTCATCCAATGCAGCTTATCAAAGTACACGGCTGAAACCATAGATTGCCTTATAGGGGAAACTTGCTATAGTTGCCACGGTTTGTAGGCAGGTTGGTGACCGCAGTCTTTCATTATTAAGTGGCGAAGCTTGCGAAGTCACTTATTGATTTCACGATGTCTGTCCGTCTGTACGTCTGTCCGTCTGTCCGTCTATCCGTCCGTCTGTCCGTCTGTCCCACGATTATCTCGAGAACGGTTTCGAATTTTCAAATTCTGTTTTCAGCAATCGATTACTGATCACCCGGCATCTGAACCTCCTATTTTGAAACTGATTGCTCAACGGCAACCGTTAGAAACCGCTACAAAGCTGATTGCTTCGCCACTTTGCTATGCTGTTAGCTTGCTAGGTTTATTTTGTTTGATTATCAGCAAGATGCTGCTGGTTATCTCCTGTTTTAGTTTCCCTCATCGCCTGTTGTGAATTGCACGGGATGATATGGGGTAGTGGGTTCACTTAAGCTGTCACTACACGGCAGACCGATATATGGTGAAAAATTCCACAAATTAGCGATGGAGACTATAAGTACCAAAGCGAGGGTATGTACATCTCTACTTTTTATAGTTTTATAGGACAGTGACGAAACACAAACTCTGTCCTTCTTATTCCTGACCTATTTATTCGAACATCGATAGATGTAGGATTCTAAAAATTCCTTAAAGGTTCTTTTATAAAGCTTAAGTGACGGTCTAACCAGGTGGCTTAGGACCATACTATGTTGCATTTAATTGGGGCGGCCAATGTTGAGCAGTGTACTTGTGATGGGTTGCAGTGATAGTGATAGGGTGAATTGAATTGAATTGGTGAAGAGAATGTAAAAAAAATCCGAACCTTTAAAACGTATAAGTGTACGGCAAAAAGTTTAATTATACTCTGTCATTTCGTGAGTCAGCTTGTTTTAAAAATTTTGTTTACAGTTAGATTTCACTAATATGATTTATCAAGTGGTAGATACATAATATTTTATAATATATATTTATAATTAAATAAAAAATATATGATAATTTTATATGCATCATACATAAAGACAAAATAAAATTTCCGCGCCTTCTACGATTGAAAGTTTGGGCAAGGCATTTAATTAAACAAGGGCCAATTTCATAGTTACAAACTTTTACATAATTAACATTATTCGTTGCGTACAGACGCAAAAAAGTAATCTAATATACGAACCTTTGAAGAAATAAAGGGGCCGTAGTTTTGACAGGCTGTAACTCGTTCCACTCACACGCCACTGGCGCACTGTTTTATTAAAAATTCAAAAAAATAAAGAACAAAACAAATCGATTCACATCACTCGAAAACAACAATATCGAGAACAGTGTGCCACCCTTTAAGGTTCTGAAAGTTATTACTCCATTCGTTCACTTTTGAATTTCGAATTACATGTTTGAATGTGTGCTCGCGGCCGCTTGGCGGCGCCAAGCGAGCGCTTCACCGGCTTTATGTCGCGTCACTGACGTATAGGGATCGGGTAACGCATGCGCTATTTAAAAATTGTACAATGATAGCGTTGCCATTTGAAATATCACTGAAGCCGGATAGCACTAGCTGAACATGTTTTAAACTTGGCTAGGTTTCCAAGTTTAAGCTACTAGTTATACAAGTGTTGAAACGTAAAATGTAAAGCTTTCACAAGTTTTTCAAGTCACCTAACCTGAATGAATACGATCTCATTGTTTTGCAGATAAGATTTATTTTCTTATTTAGATAATGAATAAAAATATATTATTTTATAACATCTTAAAAAGTAAACTAGTGTTATTATTATTTTAATATTAAAAAGAAATTTAGATTTGTAGCAAATTTTCACTGCATTTTATTATACTCTTGTTTGTATTCTATATTTGAAACTTATTAGCATTAATAAGATTATTTAAAATAAACTTAATCCAAAAGTTTTCAATATTTCTTACCAGATATTGCATAATATATCCTATGAAACCTTTTTATTTATGAATAAGATAAGCGACAGTAAACATCAAAGTCACATTATCAAAATATGTTTCCATTATCAAATATAGATGAAAGCATTTACCTACATAAATATATGTCCCAAAATATGCTGATCTATATCAACCCTAACTTATGTGCCGATACTGAGGCACATTTCATTTCGTAATGAAGTGAACTTCTGCTTTCCAATAAAGGACTTTCCTGCCAAATGATAAAGACTGGTTTACTCTGTATCAACATTCGAAAAATATACAATTTTGAAACTGTACAGCTGCTCTCTCTCTTTCACATTTAAGGTGGCTACAATACATTTGAATTGAAACTGAGGTTATATTAACATTCTAAGGGTCAAGGTTCATAATCCGTATGTTGGATTTTTAATTTTTACGTAACACTAAGTTCTCTGTGGCCTTTTGTTTGGGCGGTGATGAAAATACGTAAAGTATTTTATCCAAAGATTCCGGGAAAAATATAATAGACAGAACCACAATACACAGTACACTTTCAAAAGTTTTTTTAATAGGATAGGGTGACAAACGAGCACACAGTCCACCTGATGGTAAGTGGTTGCTGTGACCCACAGACATCCACACTTATCCTCAATAAAGAATCAAAATGCAGATGCGTCGTCACCCGTGAGGACTAAAGTGAAATGCCTACTTTCCAGTAAAATCTGTCCCCGGTTCTCTGTACTCACCATACGATCATCACAGCAGCGTTAAGCTGCTATTTTACGCAGGTTTTCTGTGAGAGCGTGGTCCATCCCCGGTCGAGCCGACCCATTCGTACTACAACTATACTGCTAATATAGCTGCAGCATGGCTCTACCACGTAACAAAAACAAGTTTTAAAACAGACATTCAATCATTACAATGAAGATAGTTGTTGTTTGATAAAATAAATTGCCAAGAGAGCACATAGCCCAACTGATGGGTGGTATGACACATAGCTATCTACATCTATCCTCGATTAAGAATCAGTATGCAAATGTTTTGTTACCTCTGATGACTTACAAGGAATGCTTTGTTCCCTTTAAAATAAGAAACATTTAAAAATAATCAAGTCATTTTAAATAGTTTAATAGTTGTGGTGTTAATTCTTTATACCCTATGACTGATTTAGAAGCTATTAAATTAAGTGAAAATTATTTTATTCTTTTTAGTTTTCTGAAGTTGATTTTACTGATCACGCTGGCACGGAATTAAATTTTTTTTTATAGGATAAGGGTGACAAACGAGCACACAGTCCACCTGATGGTAAGTGGTTGCGGCGGCCCATAGACATCTACATGCATCTTCTATTACAAATCAAAATGTAGATGCGTTGTCACCCGTGAGGACTAAGATGGAATGCCTCATTTCCAGTAAAAAGGGCCTCCGGCCACCCGCACTCACCAAGCGAAACGCAGAGGTAAATCTCTACTTCACGCTGGTATTCTGTGAGGTCGTGGTACCACCTCGGTTCGAGCCGGCCCATCCGTGCGACAGCAAAAGCTGCCGCGTGACTCTACCAATGTTAGAAATTCCTTGTAAGCCCAAATAACATCAAATTGCCATGTAGTGGCGGCGTATTAGAATCCAGTTCCCAATATCACCCAGTCGGTTTCATAAGAGGCGACAAAGGGAGGTTAAAAAGGGGATGGGCAGTAGTATCTTCCTGATATCATCTACAAATAATTAAAAAACTGCAGTTACCAACCCGTCTGTGAAGCAGTGCACATCGTGATATCTCAGGCATATCAGACATACGAGGCAATCTATTGCAAGGCCTATGTTCAGCAGTGGACTTTGATAAGCAATAATAATAATGATGATGACGATGAATATCAGATAGGATGTTAGTTATACGTCTACTACATACATTCAGCTAGTGCAATTTTGTTTAACGCTGAGTAAATAAACTATTTTATAATTTTCTGTCGCTTATGTACTTATGGAACCATAAATATTAACCAATAAATTACAAATGCTTTTTAGTATGGTAGCCTTCTTTTTTCTGACGAGGGGACAATCTGTTTCGAAACCACCTAAAATATTTTTACCGTCAAATATATATCACTGCTGTGGTTATGTTTGAAGGATAAGAGAACGAGCATAATTACAGATTGTGAGACCTTTATACTAGATGCAATTGCCACT
This sequence comes from Parnassius glacialis, assembly GCA_033319125.1. Taxonomy (NCBI): domain Eukaryota; kingdom Metazoa; phylum Arthropoda; class Insecta; order Lepidoptera; family Papilionidae; genus Parnassius; species Parnassius glacialis. The sequence continues at coordinate 5,466,379 of JAVANC010000011.1, forward strand.
TACTATCAGGTAGCCTATAAGCTCGTTTGGTACTCTAAAATAATTTTATAAAATGTTGTGGATAATAAAAATGTCTGTATAATCATATTAAAAACTGTCATTCCAATTTATCAAATTCAATGACCGCAAACGCATTTCAGTTGTAGATTTCCCACACACACACACACACAAATAGCTTAGGAAAAGTCGAGTTCTTTTGTTTAGATATTATAAACTTCTGCAAAGGACACCTTGCGCAGGTCATTGCTCCGTCGAGATAGGAGTCGTCCCATATTACATTGCCTAAACCTGTTCTTCACGTAATGATACGCGTATGTCTACTCTAATGACTATCACTTCTACCCAGCTCATTATATAAATAGCTTATTTGCATTACAGCAACCAAATACGAAAGCTATCAGCTTTCGTATTCTGATGGAATATTTTATTGCGAATCTTACAGAATAATATGACAGAGTGTTTAAGGAGGAATTTATTTACATCGCATTATTTTAATGTTTTATCGTAACGCTGTGCGTAGCACTCCGTAGATTTCGCAGATAAATTAATAAATTTTTAAGTACTCAATTCGAGTGTATGTTTTTTTTTATTCTCATAACTCATAACTTTGTACTGGGCAAACCGATTTCGATGATTCTTTTTTTATATGAAAGCTGTTAGTTCTCGTGTGGTCCCATATGAATTTGATCAAGGTCGGACCAAAGGTTATTGAGTTATTCTTAAATAACCTATATTGAAGTCGCTTATATTGAAGTCGGCTGTACAAAATTTTTAATTTTAAATTATTACGATCTTTATTTAACTGTAAGGCAAATAAATTATATTTAGTTTTACTGCGATTTTTAAACTTTAAAAGTTCAAGTTGAGATTATAGAGTATCGTACAAGTATTTAAAGCATTACATTGTATGTGTACTTGTGCTTAAATTTCTACATCATATTCGGTATACGCGAGCAAATTCACTAAAAAAAATTGTATGTTCAGTACTAAGGCATGGTCCGTTTTATTAATATCGAAACATTTTACCGTCCATATTAATTAGCATTAATTATTATTAAATGTAAGGGAAACAACTTTTTTGGTCCTTCAAGCCGGACAGAACTAGCATTCTTGGGGTGAGAGCAAACCAATATTTCAATTATCATTTAAAATATAAATTGATAAAATTCTTCCCTTATATTACGAGGGCGGCACTGAAAATTTCGGGAATCAAGGAAGTGACACAACATTACTATTTAAAAATGTATTTATTGCTTTTCGAAGTATTTTCCGCGAAATTTGACACATTTTTCCATACGATGGAATCAATCATTGAAGCAACCATTCCATTCGGAAGTTGGGGTCTCCAAAATGGCCGTTTTGTAGGCGTCCACAGCTTCTTCAGGTGATGAAAATCTCTGTCCACGCAATTTATTCTTTATTTTAGGAAAAGTATAGAAATCATTAGGGCTTAGGTCGGGGCTGTACGGCGGATGGTCTAATAATTCTATGTTTTCTTGCTCTAAAAACTCTTTTGTTCTGTGTGCGGTGTGAGAACTCGCATTGCCGTGATGGAGGATGATGCGGCGGTTGCAGTTCTCTTTACGGAGTTCAGAAACGACCTGTGGCAAACAAATGCTAGCATACCATTCTGCAATAACCGTTCTTTGTCCCTCAAGAGGAATAGTCGTAACATGGCGGGTTTTGGAGACAAACGTGGCCACCATTTTTTTTGCAACACTCTGTGAACGAACAATTTTTGTTGGCTTTAACTCATTTTCGAACACCCAAACTCGTGACTGGTTTTTTGTTTCGGGTTCATACGCGTATATCCAGGGTTCGTCACCTGATACAATGTTGTAAACAGCATTTGAGGATCCTGTGTGGAATCTTTCGAGAGTTCTGACGCACCAAGTAACGCGAGCCGCTTTTTGCTCTTCACAGAGCGAATGCGGTATCCATCGGGAAAACAACTATTTTACACCTAATTGTTCATGCAAGATTATTTGTATTTGACTCATACCAATTTCTAAAGTTGCCTGAATTTTGCAGTATGTCACATGTCGATCTTCCTCAATCAGCTTACGCACAGCATCAGCGTTTTCTTGGGTGACTGCAGTTTTTGGACGACCTTGACGGGGATCATCACTGAGCTTGACACGTCCACGTTGAAATTCAGCAAATCAGCGATAAATTGTGGTTTTGGATGGGGCTTCATCACCAAATGCAGAAATCATCCGGTCAGCACACTGTTTTTGTGTTAAACCACTTCGAAAGTCATAATAAATTATCGCTCTTGAATTTTCTCGAGTCAATTCCATTTTCTCAACGACTAAACAAGTTTGACAAAACCTTGTGACAAAACCGAGAATCTTTTTTTAAATAAATAAATGGTATTAGATTTTTAAAACCGAGGAGTTTTCAATTAAAAAGATTTTAATATGACAGGAACAGTGGAAATATTCCATTCCCGATACTTTTAGTGCAGCCTATGTAGCACTCCTATCCACTAGTTCAAGTGGTGACATTCTAAGAGATGCAGGCGACTGAGGACCGCGCTTACTAATATTCATTGTGGAAAGCCTATGTTCAGCAGTGGACTTGTAAAGAATTTTAGAAAAAGGTTTTACCTTTATTTATGGGGAGTATAATACCATTGTTGCACGCTTGGCAGGGTCGGCAACTGCAATACTTTAATATTTCGTTGTTATAAGAAATATGCTACCAATTGTCTGGTTTGTTTTCTCCTGTTGTAAAGAAATCAGAGTAGAGAACCAGTATAACTGCTAAAAGGTGTAACAATGGGAGATGTTATATTACCGAACCCCTTTACCGCTGCATTTGAAGACGTTTTTAAAAGAACGGTATTAAAATCAATGACGAGGACGTAACACAATATTTTTAGCAAATTCGATGAAGGGCTTCAGCACTATGCTAAAAGGCCTTAATTGTGTTCTCCAACGGATAGGTCTTAAAATGAACATGAACAAAACAATGACCAAGTGTAACGTATATGTCACACCTATGCCGGTAGTTGTTAGGAACACTACGATTTACGACTTGTCGACGAGTACGTTTACCAAGGACAAATTGTCCAAGTAGGTAAATACAACTTCGACTGAGAACTTAATCTACGGATTTAACTCGGCTGGGCAGCGTTCTGGAAATTACGACACATCTTCTCGTACAATTACCTCAAACGTATTAGTAACATCTTGGATGTAGGTGGCTCGGGACAGTGCTTTCGGACATTCCTTGTGTAAGCCCTATAATCAACAGTGGACTTGTGTCTTCTTCGTAAGGTATAAAAATATTATTTTCTTGGAAACTCAAAAAGATTGTAAAGATGGAGTATTAACATTATAAACTAGATCTGCAGGCGACTTCAATCGCGTAGAATAATTTTTAGAAATTTATAATTTTACTTTTTATTCTATTTGAATAGGATTTTGTTCACAATTTTATGGGTTTTAATTTATTTGCGCTGAACTCTAATTAGTTTTCTAAAATAAAAGTGGTCTAAGTTACTCCTTATAACATCAGCTATCTGCCAGTAAAAGTATCGTCAAAATCGGTCCAGCCGTTTCGGAGATTAATCAGTACAAACGGATAAACACACAAAAATTTTACAAATTGTTTTATTGTTATAAGTGCCGTATATACACATTCAGGTCATAAGTATTGTCACACAGTAAAAACTTTTCTTTTAGAATGCTGGCCACAAAAAAGTTTATTGAATTAGAATTTCGAATTGTTCATGAAAATAAAACTGTATACTTTCTAGAATTTTACCCATTTTTAAATATGGAGTGGACGCTTAAAGAAGACCGTGTTGCAGTTATTGCGTTGCATCGTTGCGGTTACGCGCCAATTCAAATTTTTGACATACTGAAAAATTTGAATATAACCGAAAGATTCATTTATCGTACCATCAAACGATACAATGAAGACTCTAGTGTAGATGACAGGTCAAGAAGTGGTCGCCCTCGGTCTGTTAGGACTCCAGCAGTGATAAAAGCTTTGAAGGCGCGAATTCAAAGAAATCCCAAACGTAAGCAGAAACTGTTGGCTCTTCAAATGGGGTTAAGCAGAATCACGGTGAAAAGGGTGTTAAATGAAGACTTAGGGCTTCGGGCATATCGAAGAAAAACAGGACATCGTTTGAATGCTCGTCTAATGGACCTGAGACTGAAGAGATGCCGCGCTTTGTTGAAGCGGTACGCGGGAAAAAAATATCGAGAAATTCTTTTTTCGGATGAAAAAAATTTTACCGTAGAAGATAGCTACAACAAACAAAATGATAAGGTGTACGCACACAGTAGTGAAGAAGCGAGCAACCGTATTCCGCGTGTCCAACGAGGTCATTTTCCATCCTCACTCATGGTATGGTTGGGAGTTTCTTATTGGGGCTTAACAGAGGTACATTTTTGTGAGAAAGGTGTAAAAACGAATGCAGTTGTGTATCAAAATACAGTCCTGACGAACCTTCTAGAACCTGTTTCTCATAACATGTTCAATAACAGGCACTGGGTATTCCAACAAGATTCGGCGCCAGCTCATAGAGCGAAGAGCACACAAGACTGGCTGGCGGCGCGTGAAATCGACTTCATCCGGCACGAAGACTGGCCCTCCTCCAGTCCAGATTGGAATCCGTTAGATTACAAGATATGGCAACACTTGGAGGAAAAGGCGTGCTCAAAGCCTCATCCCAATTTGGAGTCACTCAAGACATCCTTGATTAAGGCAGCCACCGATATTGACATGGACCTCGTTCGTGCTGCGATAGACGACTGGCCGCGCAGATTGAAGGCCTGTATTCAAAATCACGGAGGTCATTTTGAATAAACTTTAGTGTCATAAGAATCTATGTTTTGTTAAGTTCATTTTGGTATATAAATGGTTACATAATGAATAAACTTGTTTCAATTATTTTATATTAAACATGTGACAGAATTTATGACCTGACTAGGTACTTTCATATGCATTTAGAAAATACATTACAAACAGACAATTCAATTTTATTTATTTTTATACATTACTTAGACGTTACGTACGAGAACGTTCATAATATGAGTTAACCCTTGTCCGCTATATGCAATTATAGTCTTAGAGTAGGGCCCATCGTTACCAAGTTATGAGGGTGAAAATGGCACTTAACCCGAAACTGTTAGACCCTCTCCCAGTGATATACCATGCAAGGTATACATTTCGAGAAAATCGATTTTAATGCGTCATTGCAAGAGCGTCCAACTATCTTAGGTGATTAGGTGATTTTTATCGCGTTTAATTCCACTCATTTTTAATTCCCGACAATTCGGGTGCTTGACAGCACACATGGTCACTGGGGAGGGGGGGGGGGGGCTGGGGAAATAAAATCCAAAAGGAAACAAAAGTAGTTTTATTCAATGTGTAGTGTTCGCATAAATCATAATCTTATGCTAACTATATTGCAATTGGATTAAACCTTGACGTAGTGAGAGATGCCCAATTTAACCTAAATACAGATTTTCATACTCTAATTCTCAGACTAACACAAGAAGCTACATACCTACATACTCAAGTGTACAGGTCAAGTACTACAAAAACCAAGCCAAAACCGTGCTCAACTTATTGTAAGAACACGCAATCACGTATATGTGTGCATGTTTAATCACATAGACGTAGAATATACTGGAGTATATTCTAAGTCTATGGTTTAATCATTTAAAATACATAACATGGTTTTATGTGCGGACGTAACCATGTATTGACGGTTTAAGAATATATCACTACCAAATATCCTTGATTGGGTGTAGTAAGAGGCGACAGAAGAAAACTAAGTCAGTAAATGGGCAGCAGCATCTTCCTGATGAATATTCAAAACCATAAACTGCGGTTGCCAGCACGCCTGCAAAGCGTTGCAACCATGGCAGAATCTGTGCTATGAGGAAATCTGTAGTGGCCTGTGATCAGCCGTAGACTTTTAGAGTAAGATGTGGATATGTGTGTGTCTAGCAGTAAAACTCATCAGCTATTAACGAAAGAAAGAATTATTATTTGAGTATGACCTATAGAATTAAGCATGTTTTTGCGCCTCTTGAAATGTAAGCAGCGCTTAGCGTGTCTTTATGATTTGGTCTGAAAGCAATGCAGAAGTCTAGTGAAAATAGTTAGAAGCTACCTAATGAAGTCCAACCACTTTAGCATTATTCAGATGACCTAGATGTATACGCTCAAATTACTAAAATAGTAAATGGAAAACGGAAAGCTTTGCTGTTAGATTAGCAAAAGCTTTTTTTTAAAACAAGTTAACGTAAGCTAGTCAAAAGAAATCTACTGGTATAACTTACTAACGTACTTTAAGTAAGGCAGTTTATAGGGTTCCGTACCTGAAAAGGAAAAAACTGAACCCTTAGAGGATCACTTTTTTGTCCATCTGTCTGTCTGTCAAGACCCTTTTTCTCAGGAACGCGTGTAGGTATCAACCTGAAATTCATACCAAATACTGAAATCTACTGTTCCTTGGAGGTGTGAAAAAGCTAACGCAATGAAAAGATACAGCCGTTTATGCCAAAAATTTTTGAAATTCGCAAGGGAATCAAAACCTACAGGGTACTTCCCGTGAAATCAGAATCTTTAAATTTGGTACGAAGCAACGTTTTATAGCACTGATAAAGGAAAAATTGCGAAAAGCTTAAATTTTTTTTATATATTTTTTTTATAGGATAATGGTGAAAAACGAGCACAGAGTCCACCTGATGGTAAGTGGTTGCTCCGGCCCATAGACATCTACATCTATCCTCTATTACTGTGAGGACTAAGATGGAATGCCTCATTTCCAGTAAAAAGAGCCTCCGGCCACCTGCACTCACCAAGCGAAACGCAGAGGTAAACCTGGTATTCTGTGAGGTCGTGGTACCACCCCGGTTCGAGCCAGCCCATCCGTGCGAAAGCAAGAGCTGCCGCCTGGCTCTACCACTTTTTTATAGGATAGGGTAACAAATGAGCACACAGTCCACCTGATGGTAAGTGGTTGCTGTGACCCATAGACATCTACATTTATCCTCGTTTGCGAATCAAAATGCAGATGCGTTGTCACCCGTGTGGACTATGTTAGAATGCCTCTTTTCCAGAAAAAGGGTCTCCGGTTCTCTACACTCACCATACAAAACACAGCAGCATGAAGCTGCTATTTGACGCTGGTATTCTGTGAGAGCGTGGTCCTTCCCCGGTCGAGCCGACCCATTCGTGCTACAACTATACTACTAATATAGCTGCAGCATGGGTCTACCACGTTATTAAATTTTTAGTTACAGCATATAATAAAAATATTTTTAATAATTTTAAACTTATATACCTACAATTTGTTTGGAACCCTCGGTGCTAGAGACCGACTCGCACTTGGCGGGTTTTTTTCTTGGCGTTTTTGTGTTCAAAAATATAGGATTTAATCTACTATCACCGCCAGCAGTAATGAAATTGTCAATAACTTTTTTAAGTGTTTTTTTATCTCTTGCTTGTGGATGAAGGAATGATTACAGCTTTACACAAGTATACTGCTGTACATAGGGATCCCACAAGGAATACCACAAAGCACGGTCCTGAGCCGCCTGTATCCATCGACTTCCTGCATGTCTTTCCAGTTCATCAGTCCATCTAGTGGCCGCCCTACAAATTGCATACTAGTATAAGACTACCACTCGAGAAACTTTCACCATGCCACAAGATTGCAGTTCTAAGACACCTGAATCCATCATCTTCCTGCATCTCTGAAGGAAAAAATCAAAACCAAAATATTTTTAATGACATGTAAAGTCATTTGATAACAAGTGAAGTTCGCCAAAACGCATTAACATTTAACATTAGCATAAAACCCTCTCAGAAATGAGAGGAGGACCGTGTCCATCTGTGAGAGTTGGAGCTGTGACTTTCCTTTTTCATGCGTTGTAATCGTAACGGAGGTAAATCATACAATGACAAACAAAAAAATCCAATTTCCTAAAAACATCCAGAAATCTTCTAGCGTACATTGAAGTTAAATTATTTTTCGTAACTTAAATAAGCCTGTACTTTGATGTTTTACCAATATCCGCTACTCTATTTACTTTAACAGAGTAATTTCCGGAAAAGGCGTTTGAAAAAATATCCTAATGTTTTTTTTATAGGATAGGGTGGCAAACGAGCACACAGTGCACCTGATGATTGATTTGATGGAGACGCACCTGATGTTGAGGATTTAAGTGGTTGCTGTGACCCATAGATTGCTGCATCTCTACTCAATAAAGAATCAAAATACACATGCGTTGGAACCCGTTAGGACTAAGATGGAATGCCTCTTTTCCAGTAAAAAGGGTCTCCGGTTCTCTACACTCATACGAAAGATAGTAATGTTCAGCCCTAGTAGTTTAGGAGATAAGTTTGTTCCGAAAATTTCTTAGTGACAAACAAGCACATAGAGGTCACCTGGTAGTATGTGCATTCATGAACATTTACATCTATACTCGATAAAATTCAAGACAAATATTCATTGTCATCCTTAGGACTAACATTAAACAAACACCACGTTATCAGTAAAATTGGTCTGTGATAAGTGCTACTTTATCTCGTAATCGACGGTAAATAAAAACATAGTAGCGTAAATATTAGATTTATATAGTAAAAATATTTTAAAGTTGTGCATATAATATAAGACAATACGAAATTTCAAATATTGGATTTTGTATATTTACACACACTTGCACAAACACTACACATTTAAAAGAAATTATTTTTGGTATATATTTTAAAACGTTTAACTTTTATTTCTTTTTAACATTCATAGCCCGGGGGTTCTAGGGGACTGAGGTCCTGATGTCATAATTAACCCGTGTTACCTTCATCTTTAGAAGTTATTTTTTGATCCGATCTACGCAGAATAAACTTACAGTATCCTGAAATCTTACAGTTGTATGCGAGGGTTTGGATTTAGTTTTATTTATCATGAAATCACATGTAGATGGTAGCACTCAGATATCTTCAATATCGAAGTTTGAATATATATTTTAAATTATAATAGCTTAATGTTTAAAAGCATTAAATAGACTGATTAATAATGACATCAGGAATTCAAAACATCTAAGTTCGTCCGTGATTATGTCTGCTGCAAAACACCCAAAATAAACAAGTCCTATTGTTCAACAGTAGTTTTAAAAAACTTCCGACAGATGCCATCTGATAACCACCTCGTTTGTGCCAAATATAAAACGCCAAAACCGACTATGTACAACGGAGTAACTTTTTTTTTTAAAGTAGACTTTTAGTAAAGTTGTCTTCTTCTTAGTACTTCTAGCACTATTTCTGTACATCCTTGTCTCCTCCCCCTCCTTGCATTGCTATTACGGTGCTCGGGACCACTACAGATTCCAAGTTACCGTCCTCCTCGGTTACATCGCTAGGCACTTGGAGCTAAACTAAAACATAATGAAATATTTATTTTACATTAAATTAAAGTGACATAATCTGAAATGTTTTTTTAATCATTAAGATTTTTATAGATAAACAACATACTTTATAAAGTTTCAAAGAAAACTGAAGCTTATATAGATCTGCAATACGGGACTATTTCCAAGTCGGTTGAAAAGATTAGGAAATAATAAGAAATTTCATATCGGTCCGGAAAAACCAATTGCGGTAATTAATTACTCAAAGAGCAGAAAAGGTTAGTGACCGGTTTTCCTTTTTTAGGTTTTATCTATAGAATACTTTCAAAGTGTTCAAATGAAAGTTTCAAGCAATTGCGATAGTAACCAAGTCGTTTTATAATGATTTGTTATATTTACGCGAATGTTACATATTAAATGAAACTAATTTTACGGATTTCATTGCGTTTAATGTGAATAATAAATGAAAATTTAAAAATATGATAGGTAATAATTTTTGGTACGACCTACGTGACGGGTATTTAAAAGCTAAACATAGCCGGGCTTACTATGACAATGTGAAGTCTAACAACTCAGTCCCCCTCCTCCCGTGACCATAGGGCTTAAAAGCTGTGAAACATCGTGAAATAAAAAGTGAAAATTAAACGCGATAAAATCTGTAAAATTTCTATTTAATTCGTCTCATTATTTATTTATAATAACACTTTTTGATTCAAATCCGTGGCATTTTTATAAACATTAGACTACATTATCTTTTTATAATTTAATGATTTAGAAAAGTTTAATATCCTATTTAAAAGTAAGAAATTAAATATGCGACATAGTTGGTGGGTGTTATCACATAACAATGGTTGAATTAATCGCTGTTGCTGTAATTTCCCAGAGGAGCAAACAGTAATTACACACGCATTGAATAAATATCTGGTATTGTATGATAATTTTAACAATTTTATTTTTATAGGTAATTTAAAAAAAATGTATACTTTATAGTCATAACCTATGTAAGAAGTACTACAAAATGTCTTTACGCATCCTCTTCCAGGCAAACAGTGAAAGCTGAAATATAAGTATGTCGGAGCGTCTATAAAATATCATTTGGATCGAGGTGGACATGAGGGCATATCGAGAAACTCCCACTTGTTTGTGCAGTATAAAGTTCACTGTAGGTGCCGTGCGCGAGAGATTCCGCTTAAGCCATTCAACGAGTGCTAAGATAGTATCGTGGTTCTGTTAGTTGTTGTAATTCTTCTAGTACAGGCAAGGAGGATTGGTGTTGCTGAGAGGCTGTCCTGTGTTACATTGAGATAAGTAGTGTTGCTGTTGGTTTACATATTTTGGCGTTATTATGTAATTACGTACCTCACGTTACACTGGTGTGTGATTGAGGCGGAGACGTGTTACGGTGTGGTCTAACTGTAATTTCACTATACTGAATGTATAGTGCGATCCGTTGTCTTATTACCGATAATGATTAAACTGCATAAGCAAGAGAGCAAGTTGAACATCCGCTCTCACACTTTTATTATTTTTAACAATTAACGCTATCCTGATGTATTTCCAAGATCAAAATCGGGATCCTCTGTTTGAACATCTCCGACATCAGAAGTGGGATAAAGTCTGGATAAAGAGGAGATGGGCAGCAACATCTTTCTGATAACAACTTAAAATAATAAAACCTTCTGTGCCAATGCGCTTGCCAAGCATGGCAACCATGGCAAAATCCCCAATGAGGTAATCTATGAGGGCTTTTATATAATAATAAAATACATATATTAAAATTGCAAATAATAAAACATCTAAATATGTCATCATCACTTATATCGTCCAACATCACTTTGTTTCAAGAAGAAGTCATGTACTAACCTCTTTAAAGAACCTTAACTTGGCACTATTTTTATATTATAGCTTCGAGCAAGGAGTTACAGAGTAGTGTTGCCTGAATAACAAAGAAATAGTTGGGGGTAGTTGGTTCGTATATACATATAATCATTTAGTTGAGTTATAGTATTAATGCGTGTATAGTAGAAGGAAAATATTTGACTTAAATGTTCGAGGTTTCCGGAACTCCCGAACCTTTTCCTTGTCGGTTCTTAAACCTATTTTTTTTTAATTAAGCGATAGAGGCAAACTGAATTTTATTATGGTCACTGCAAAAATAGATCTTGACTAAAGAAGGGCATCTTAGCACTTCTGTGTTTTTATAGTGAGACTCTTTTTGCTGTGGTATATATAATAATTTTATTATGTTTGCACAGGACATAAATTTGTTTGCAACTTAGCTTAAATTTCTCATCTATAGAGTACATTATGTTTTTATATAGAGAAACCCCAAACCGAATATAGAACCTGTTCATCATGGAATTTTTCATGTTTTGGCTTCATTTTCTTACAGAATAAGGGTGACAAATGAACACCCAGTTCCCCTTGCTGGTAAGTGGATACTGTAGCTCAAAGACATCTAAATCTATCCTCGATTAAGAATCAAAATGCAGATGTGGTGTAACCTCTGAGGAATAAGGTGGAATACATCTTTTCCAGTACCTCTACGCTAACCATATGAAACACAGCAGCATTGAGCTGCTATCTTACGCTGGTATTCTGTTAGAGCATGGTTCTCCGATCAAGCCGTCACATTCGTGATACAACCACATATGACTGTAGTATGGCTCCACCACATAAAAACCATTCGACGTAGAAAAATTCCAAAAATTGTAAAGAAAAATTTATCCTTAATAATATTCGGAGCCTGTCATATAATATAATCTTTCCTACATTCTTAAAAAAATTGTTTTTAAACTTTTACTGGTACGGCGACGGCTCCGTGTCGCAGTGGCTTAGCAATGAGTTGTGGTGTTTGGGGGCCGCGGGTTCGAATCCCGCACGGAACAAGTATTTGTATGGCCTACAAATAATTGTTCCAGGTTTGGATATTATATTTGTAAACTGCTTCCACGATACAGGAGAAAATCCTAATGTGGGAGTAATGTATTTCTAAACCAAATTTAGATAAAACTGAGGGCCATCATAAGCTTATTATAAGCTTATTTTGAAAAATCAGGTGGTGTTGCATAATACTAACACTTACCAGCTCTGGGCTTATTAACTTTAAATCTAACTCAAAATTACATGGATTTCTCTGCAAAAGGAATTTTAATACAGGCCACTTTTCCCTCGTATATAAGGCTATTTATTAATTAAAAAAGACTTAGTTAAAATGGTTCTCATATAAAATATAATAACCTTTTAACCTTTATTTTTTTAATTTAATTTAATAAAAAATTATAATAACCTTTTCATCTTTTATTTATCATATAAATTTGTAACTGGTATACTGGAAGAAATTTAATTATGAAATAATTAACGCCCTTGTACAAACTCTTCATCATGATGCATCCTCTCCATTGTCTGTGTATACTTACATTGTTAAATAATTAAAGCACATATTTATTGTGAATGTAGAATACCGAAGACCCTTTTCTCAGGTATCGAGGCATTCTATTTTATTCCGCAGGGTTGACAACGGCGTCTACAAGCCCTGGCATTCACATACCATATATCAGATACCATCCACCACCATCAGATATAATGTATGGTCCTTTGTTGCCCTTATTCTATAAAAAAAATAAACTTTAATGAGGCCACGATAAAGAAGATATAGAGATTATATATTTTTAGTAATTTTATATCATAATTTTAACTTCCATTCCATTTGGTGGTGGCCTATGCAAATCCAACACCATATTTCGATCTATGGCGTCGTAGGAGATTATTCAAATGTCATAAAGAATTTATGGTCTCCCATAAAATCCGGTATAACTACCTACCTCGTTTAAAAAGTTACAGCCTTCTTGGTGGGAATAGGGCTCCTGTCATTTCTAAGAGTAAAACTCTCTTAAAAATGACAAGAGGCAAGGAAATGTGCACAACGCTGCTTCTAATACGTATTGGCAGACTTCACGTGCCTTCCAAAGAGTTTCTTTAATATCTCAAATATAGAAGTTTCATCTCGATGTTTTTCTTTACTTCAGATCACGTGGTAAATCAGCACTTAAAATTGCAATTGACGATCTCATTGGTACGGGCGGTGATTAAACTCAGTTTGCTCGCTTGCTGTGTAATGTACAGCGAACACTTAGTCCCTAAGTTACCACGGTTCACTGGTATATACCAGATGTAAATACACAGACCGACGTGATCAAGCAGCATCAGAGGCTTGAAGAAGATTTGCAGGAGATAAAAATCCTTCCACCTTATCCTCTCATATCTCTCGTTAACAACGTTGTAATGATTGGGAGTGTGTCGATGAGGGTTGCGTACCTTATAATCAGATCCACCAAACGGTATTCGTTGAAGGTCATATAGCTTTACGCAATTACCTCGGCACATCCCGATGAGGAGGCGGAGGAAATATATAAGGATATCTGTAGAGTTATGCATTCCTCAAAAACCCACCATACGGTCTTAATGAGAGAATTCAACGCTAAACTAGGCACAAAAAAAAACAGTGAGCTGTAAGTAGGAAAATTCGGAATAGGGCAACGGAACCCAAGGGGCCAGCAGCTGGCTAACTTTATGGAGAAAGAGGGACTCGTTATGATAAACTATTTCATCGAAAAGCGGATCCACAGAAAGTAGACCTTGTCAAGCTCCGACAGTTCGACAAAAAATGAGATTGACTTCATTATGACGACCAGACGACAACTGTTCAGTGATGTCTCAGTGATCGCGAGGGTGAAAACCGGCAGCGATCACCGGATGGTGAGAGGTGTACTGAACCTAAACGTTAAAATGGAGAGGTCACGTCTTATGAAGGTAACGATCCGTCCCTCTCGTGCCCTAATCCAAAGCCCCGAAAATTTCCACCTCGAATTACAAAATCCATTTCAGTGCCACGACGATTGAAATGAAATAGACGATATGAATGACAAGCTTGTGGAAACTGTCCATGCGGTCGGAACTATGTTCTGTAAGACCCGTCGCGGAAGGACACAAAACTCCGATCACACTCTAAATCCCATGACTGTTAAACGGGAGATGAAACTACAGTCTTTAGAAGATTTGGCAGTATACAGGCAACTGAACAAACAGATCTCCATATGCATGCGGCGGAACTTACGTAACTTCAATACAGCTCGTATTGAAGAAGCAATCGAGTGGAACCAGGGCTCCAAAGTCTATGTCAGAGATCTGTCTGCCAGAAAGAGCCAAGGATAAAACAAAGAACAAGGATAAAATTATATTATGCTTTTTGATGATTATTTAAAACTAAATGACACGCTTAGTGAGGGATCCGGGGATGACGCCGTGACTGGTACGCCAGACCTGGACCTCGATGACACTGAGGTCATCAGTATGAAAGAGACTGAACGTGCAATTCGAAGTTTGAAATGTGGTAAGGCTGCGGGACTAGACAGAGTTACTGCTGAAATGGTCAAGTATGGTGGGCCTCGCGTCTGGGACAGCTTTTATCTGCTGTGCAATTTGTGCTGGCGGACGGGGGATGTCCCGGATGATTGGCGATCCGCAGTCATTGTGCCTTTATATAAAGGTAAAGGTTCACATTTTGACTGCGGGTGCTATCGGGCGATCAGCTTGACCAGTTTAGCAAGTAAAGTTTACTCGAAGGTTTTGACACGTAGGATGCAAGAGAAATCGGAAAGATTTCTATGGGAGGCACAATGCGGATTTAGACCTGGAAGAGGATGCACGGATCAAATGTTTTCTCTACGCATGATCACGGAAAAGCTTCTGGCTGCTAACCAGAAGATTTTCTGTGCTTTTGTGGATCTTGAGAAAGCATTTGATAAGGTTGTAAGGAAGAAAATGTGGGAACTGTTGCCGGGGTACGGTGTGGATGGTCGATTGCTAAGGGCTGTGCAGTCACTTTACTGTAACTGTAAAGCCTGTGTGCGGGTAGGGCATGACCTGTCACCCATGTTTAGCGTCCAAACGGGCGTGAAACAGGGTTGTGTCATGTCTTCCTGGCTGTTCATACTGTATCTCGACAGCTGTTTACAGAAGCTGAAAGATAGCTGTTTGGGTGTGAAATTGGGTGACATTAAAGTAAATTGTCTGCTGTATGCTGATGATGCAGTGCTTATTGCACCATCAGAGGCAGAACTGCAGGCATTAGTCACGTGTATGAAAGAGGAATGTGAAATTAAAGGTCTCCGTTTGAATGCTAATAAAACTAAGGTTCTGGTATTTGAAAGGGACGAAGAGAGAACGAAGTGTGAAATATGGGTAAATCAGGAATGTCTAGAACAGGTAAATGAAATTGTATACTTGGGGAGTGCTTTTAGCCGGGATGGAAGATGTGATTTAGATGTGGACAGGCGTGTCGCTGCCGGGAACAAAGTCAGTGGTGCCCTGACTGCGTTAGTCAAAAGGCAAGGCGTAGTGAAGAGTGCACGCCTTGCAATACATAACGCAGTGTTGGTACCGACTTTGTTATATGGCAGCGAAACCTGGGTGTGCCAGAAGAAGCATAAAAGCAAGTTGAATGCAGTGGAGATGCGATCTCTTCGTAAAATGTGCGGCGTTACCATGGCCGACCGAAAGCGAAACGAAAAGATTCGCAATATGGCAGGTTTGAAAGGTGACCTTATCACAAAAATTGATAAGGGCGTGCTTCGATGGTTTGGGCACGTTGAGCGAATGAGTGAAGACCGAATGGTGAAGAAAATATATAGCGCGAAAGTTAATATTAAAAGGTGTCGAGGTAGACCGAGACTAACTTTCGAAGACCATGTGAGCAAACTGCTCGAAGAGGGGAGGGTCAAGAGTACTCGGATACCTAGACGTGCATGTATGAAGAAGATAATGAATCTGAAAGAAGCGAAAGAAGTATGTAAGGATCGTGACACTTGGCGATCTGTTCTCTCTGGCTACCCCGTCAGGGATTGTGCGTGAAGATAAGTAAAGTAAAGTAAATGACACGCTATCGTTGGAACTACATGAAAGTGTGAGTAACGATCCAAGAGCGAATCTTATCCGACACTATTCCGAAGATATCCCGGACGTCAGTCTGAGCGAGATTAGAATAGTTCTCCAGCACCTTAAAAATGGCAAGTCCCCGGGCGAGGATGGAATTACAGCGGAGCTTCTGAAAGCGGTTGGAAAACCGGTACTTAAAGTCCGGATAAAATTTCCAATATGGACCATCGATTAAAATGCCCATATTTTTTGTAGATAGTACTCACTAAAAGAAAGCGGTTTGCAAAGTTTCAATATGCGGAAACGCGTACTTTTTGAGAAAAAAATTATTGTAAATCAATTATTTTTGCAATATTTATGTCAATTCCTACGGTAAAACTGACACAATTTTTTAATTGTCATTGTCATCATCGGTAGGGATGTCGATTCTTTCCGAAAAAGATCGATTTTTAAATCGATTTGAATCGTAAGCTGATGTATCGATTCACAAAAAAATCTATTTCTAAAATATCGATATTTTATCATGTTTGCATTTATAATGTAAATATAAATCCATTTTATGAAAAACCAGAAAGATGCTATAGTAAATAATCTCTTATTGAAAGAACAATGCCCATTTTTCACCTGACAATGTATAGAAATGAAATAAATCTTAAAATTCAGCTAATTGAATTGTAAATTAATTACGCTTATCACTATGTTAAAAGAAACGCAGGAAAAAAATATTTTTACATATTTCTATAAGTTTATTCTACGTCAAGGGTAAACGAATTACATGTTTTGAACGCATCTTAACTACCCTTTTTCTTGGACGTTCCATTTTATACACTGCTACTTTACTTTATTTAACTCTGCTTCTGAGTTTTATACATTATTTTATGTTTTATTTAATCAGTAAGTATTTATTTATTTGTATTTGTATAGTACATACTAATATAAAATAATATAATAATAAAATAAATTAATCATTCAGTATGTCATCGAGTGCGGACGAATGAAACGGATTTTTTTTGACATTTGACAGTTCTGCAATTGGCATCGGCGCAGTTCTTCGTTGTTGCATTTGCGTCTCGTTGTGTACTGTGCCATTTTGTTTATGTTACTTCTTTTTACAACCCTATATGGTATCAAGAAAATATTTCTGCTCCAGCAGAATTTCTGGATGACTTGGTGGTGAGAGATTTAATTGAAAATGATGATAATTAATAAACCATGCCACTTTAATATAGTGTTTTATTGGTTTATCCCATTTTGTTCATCAGTAAGTATATACCATAGGCCAATGAAATGTGTTTAGTTGATAAGTAATCATTTTGACAATACAAGATGAACTAAATGTAGTTAAGTAAGTATTTATGTGTGCTGAAGAAATAGCAGATAGAGCTAGACACTCAATTTACGGTGACAATCATCGAGAGTAAGCGGTGACTTAAGGGCAGTTGGTTTCAAGAAATTCACAAAGTAAAAAAGACGTTTCAGACCATAACTAGATAAGTATTGTTATTTTAACTTCGAGCGTTAATAATAAGTTATAGCACATTTATTTCTTTATTACCTATTTGGTTACGGCAAATCCTAACCTATAAAGTGACATTAGTATATGTTGGGATTCGTAGCGTTTAAATCGTAAAAATAACTATATGATATTATTTTCTGAGCTTACATGTAGGTTTTCTACTATACTTTATAATTATACATCAACTTTCACTATCAGGTTTTTAAATGTATGGAAAGTGGGCATGATTTTTTGTTTTATTTTAATTTATTTATTTCATTAGGGCAGATAACAAATAAAATAGGTTAGGTTCAACTTATGTCAAAGAATCGAATTGATTGACACCGACTCCACCTGGTACGAGTCTGTCCTACCCCTAGAGTGGTTATAAAGAGCCGGAGGCGCGTAGGGGGAGCAGCCCCCGCCTGCTGTAACAAGTCGTAGGCATAGGACGAGCCGGAGCGGCTGAGGCTGGTCGCCGAAGGCGACCAACAAGCTGAAGCTGCGGAGGCAAGGAGGGATGCCTGCGATTTGTTACGCAAAGGCTTTGAGGCTGCTCTTCCCGCAGCGCCGGAGACGTTGCAGTCTCAAAATAGATACAGAAACCCCTTTTAATCAGTCCCCCTATTTTATGTCTGATGAAGGGGATTTTGTTCTCATAAAATGGATTTATATTATTATGAAAATCAATCATGTAAATGGAAACATGAAAAAATATCGATATTTTAGAAATAGATTTTTTTGTGAATCAATACATTAGCTTACGATTGGAATCCATTTATAAAATTGATCTTTTTCGGAAAGAATCGACATCCCTACTGACGATGACAATAACAATATAAAATAGCGTCAGTTTTACCGTAGGAATTGACATAAATTTGCAAAAATAACTGATTTTCAATAATTTTTTTCTCAAAAAGTACGCATTTCCGCATATTGAAACTTTGCAAAACGCTTTCTTTTAGTGAGTACTATCTACAAAAAGAAAATATGGGCATTTAAATCGACGGTCCATATTGGAAATATTAACCAAAAATCCTTCAGAAGCTCATTAATTTCGTCCTCCATGGTGGTACTACTCTGGAGGCCTGAAGCATAACTGCGGAAGTTTTGTTCGTCAAGAAAGGCGAAAACGCTCTCTAAAATAACTACACAACCATTTTACACCTGAGCCGGGTCTACGTGCTGTTTTTGAGAGTCATTACGAATCGTCTGGCACGCAGACTCGACGATTTCCAGTCTCCCACAAACTAGCTGGTTTCTGAAAAGATTTTAGCACCAGAGAACACATACACACCCTTCAGCAAATTGTAGAGAGGACATAAGAGTAAAATCTGCCACTTTTTCTTTCGTATGGGGACTATGAGAAAGCCTATGATTTCATCAAAATTTGGGCGGTGTTGCAGTCTCTTCAGCGGTGCCAAGTGGAGTGTCAGTATATCGAAGTGCTGAAATATGTGTACAGTATGATGGCTATCAGAGTACAGAACCAGAGTGCGAAACCTATACAACTGCAGAGAGTTGTAAAACAGGGTGATGTTATATCCTCGAAACTCTTCTCGTCCTGGTAAGTCATACAGGAAGTGAATGGATGCAGGTGGCACGGGAATGTGCTTTCTGGAATTCATTGGGGGAGGCCTATATTTAGCAGCTAACTTATAAAGGGCTGTAATTATGATCAAATCCTTCCACTGTAAGTGGATGCGCAATAAACTAATGGTGGCGTCGTATTTTAATTCCGAAGGATTCACGGGGCTAGCCACGTTCACCAGCAAGTCGTAGGCCTCATCGCCCAATACCGCTATTAGCGTGGGCAACTTGAGATCACTATTTATTTTATTTGCCATAAAATACATCTCAAGTCTATCGACATACGACGACCACACCCCGGTATTTACATCGAACTCGTTTACTTTTCCAATCGACATTGTCCTCGAATTAACTTGTAAACTTTTACTGCCAACGATTAAAAACATAATAAACTACGTTTTTATCCTCGTCGCCAATGTAATGTATATAAAATCCGGAGAGAACAAAAAGAACGTTACGCAATCTATAACAGTTTATTCACCAATGAATTCGCTGTCTTATCTTAATTCACCCGCCACTTATATAATTAGTCTTAACCTACTACCTTACATTACACTACCTATCTCAATAATCCTGATTATTCCAAAACATGGTATTGTTAGTGTATCAGGAAAAACAGGACTTAACTACGTAGTATATCATGAGATGGCTCTTATTATTCACAACTACTCACCTAACAATGTTAAAATAAATAAAATAGATTGGTTAAAAAAACTACTAAAAGCTTTATTTGTTGAGAAATCTCACAAAATTTAATACTAATTATTAAACTGTTTTTCTGCTGAAATCTATTAAAATTTTGATAGATTATTTGCTTTACAGGCTCTATATTAACCCTATTAATTTTTTAGGAAAATTGAACTGTCAAACGTACTTAAAGTCCAACTGATGGTAGATTGCTCTGCAGTTCACGGATACCTGCAGCAAACTTTAAATAAAGAAATCTACAGATGCGATGTCACTCCTAAGGACTAAATTGGATTGGCAGGCTGTAATTATACTGGCTCTGGCTATTTTTTTTTAGGGTGACAAACGAGCACACAGTCCAGCTGATGGTAAGTGGTTGCTGTGACCCGTAGACATCCACATCTATCCTCGATTACAAATCAAAATGCAGATGCGTTGTCACCCGTGAGGACTAAGATGGAATGCCTCATTTCCAGTAAAAAGGGTCTCCGGTTCTCTACACTCACCATACGAAACACAGCAGCGTAAAACTGCTATTTTACGTTGGTATTCTGTGAGAGCGTGGTCCTTCCCCGGTCGAACTGACCCATTCTTGCTACAACTATACTACTAATATAGCTGCAGCATGGCTCTACCGCGTAAAGCAGGCAACTATAACTAGCAAACACTATTATTTGGCAGCAAAAACAAGTAAGATTGTGGTTCTTACCTAGACGTAATCTCAAGCAGAGAAGGAGTTCTACCACTTAGTTAAATAATTTAAATATTTTTAGGCCGAAAATGGACTATATATAACGCAGTGAATAACATCCTTATATAATTTGTGATATGTATTACTGACTACACAATCCTATATATTTCTTTTGTGGACCAGTCTATTTGTCGTTCGTTAGTTTGTCTGAGTAACTAACTACCTATATTATGTATGTTTTGATGCAAATAAGTGTCTTTATAGAACTTCGCGACAGTTAAGAGTATAAATAAATCATCATCAATTATCATAACTTTTAATAATCTTCACACACAAAGGCAGTGTTAGTAAAAATAAGATGCTTATTTATTGATTATGATTACCCATTTCTTATTTATATAATTTCAATTACAAAAACTGTTGTTTTTGCACCATTTGTGTTATTTAAATTTATATTATTTTCCTATAACTAACCGTGTGTTTATTAATGGCTTAGTAGTTTTGAATACACTCATTACGAGACTGTAAAACTGTCTCGTAGTTTGCTTAGTAGGCCTTTGCATATTTTACGTCTGGACTATAGTAACGATGCGTTTCCAGTATGTATTAATGAAACTCCTGATGAGCCGGAGCGCAAAGCAATTTTGTTACAAGGACTATACACGTATAGCTGTTATCAATGTTCCCGTTATGAAAGGAAATACGGAAAGCTAAAAAATTTACTTTGAATTTGGATTATATTTTCGCTAAAGAGCTACGAAAATAAAAATGTTATACTTACAGTTAATTTATACATTCTACATATTATTCTATTGCTCACCATGCGATTGAATATGTTATGTATGACTGAGGCACAGAACACTATTTCATTGTACTCGTAATTTAAAGACTGACTCCTTTATAAGTGCGCAGCAATTACATAATTTAATTCCTCCCTTTCCCTTCCACCATCGGACAACCAGACGTTCGGCCAGTATCCACCCTATCGTTGTTGACTTACCACGCATTCAAGCCAAACGGTTTGATGCCTCATTCATCATGCGTACATCAAAGGAGTAGAATAAGTTGCCAGCATCTGTCTTTCCATCCGCTTACAGTGTGGGTGTTTTAAAGGCTGGAGTGAATAGGCTAGAATAGGCATCTTAGGCTACATCATCACTTACCATAAGGTGGGATTGTAGTTAAGCGCTGGTTTAGAATAATATAAAAAAAATATGATGGTCCTACCGTATATTCGACATGGCTACTCTATATCGTAAGTACAAAATTTTATTTATTTTGATTTGTTCATATTTAAAACTAGCCACTCGTCCTAATACTATCCTCCTAATTATCTGATTTTTTTTTGAATTAAATAGCGTTAAATCACTTCTGGCGTTGATATCTATCTGTTTGTAAAGTTTCTTTACAATCGGTTCAGGCATTCCGAAAATTAAACCGGACAGACATCATCATCATCCTTTCACAAGTCCACTGCTGAACATAAGCCTCCCCAAGAAATGCCACAAAGACAGACTTTCTATTTCTAAATGTTTCTAAATAGCACTTATTAGTCTTCAGTATCATTTTATTTCGTATGCTGGACTTGTTTTTTGACAATTTCATTGGTGCCGGCGGGGCAAATTGTTAATTGCAATTTTAAGTGCCGATTTACAACGTGCTCAGCGGTGAAGGAAAACAACGTGAAGAAACCTTTATGTCTGAGAAATAAAAAGAAATGTCTCAAAGACATGTGAAGTTCGCAATAACGCATTGGGGCAGCGCGGCGGATATTTCCTTGCCCTAAAACCCGCTCAGAAATGAGGAGGCCTGTGCCCAGCAGTGGGACGTATATAGGCTGCAACTTTACTTTACTTTACTTGTTTTTTCCTGGATAAGTTAGAATTACAGACACTACTTTTATACAGATTTATGTGTTTATATATTCAATTTGCATGAAAAAGCTAATTGTTAAACACATTTTGTTATTTGGTCTCTTATGTACCTAAAAGCATTTGTGAGGCTACTGCGATACATAAGTCTTTCAACACAATAAATAGGCTTCTACTCTTTTTTTTTCTAGGATAAGGGTGACAAACGAGCACACAGTCCACCTGATGGTAAGTGGTTACTGCGGCCCATAGACATCTACATCTATCCTCTATTACAAATCAAAATGTAGATGCGTTGTCACCCGTGAGGACTAAGATAGAATGCCTCATTTCCAGCAAAAAGGGCCTCCGGCCACCTGCACTCACCAAGCTAAACGCAGAGGTAAACCTCTACTTCGCGCTGGTTTTCTGTGAGGTCGTGGTACCACCCCGGTTCGAGCCAGCCCATCCGTGCGACAGCAAAAGCTGCCGCGTGGCTCTAGCACTGTTAAAAAGTGCGTTCTTACTGAATTCCGGTATTGGTTGTAGCGGTGACGGTGATAGATAGCACACGTGTTATGGATATTGTAATTGGTATTGTAATCTAACTAAATAACATATACAATTTTATATTGTACGGGTTACAATTTTATTAGCAACTTTCTCATCATTTTAAGATCTACGTAATAGAATAAGGCTTTCGTCTTCATATTGGGTATCGCTAGTATCGACAGACACGTCACGCAACGTCACTCACAAAATTGTATTTTCTCACAAGCGTTAGATTCATTTACATCTCCTTCACTATTGGTAATAAGATAATATATAAGGTTAATGGTTTAAAAATGTATTTGAAATTCATGGATGCATAAGTAATCCATGCTCGGTACAGGGCGCAGGACTTCTTTCATTTTTAATTGGGTTAAGAGTAGAGTCAACCACTCTTTTCGATTAGAAAAGTTATTATTATGCATAGATTTATTAATTCAATAATTTTAGAGCTATGCTGCAGCTATATTATGATTGTCGCACGAATGTACCAGCTAGATCAAGTAGGTCCAGACTATCACAATAAATGCGTAAAATGGCAACTCAATGCTACTATGTTTTGCATGATGAGTGTTGAGAACCGGAGACCATTTTTACTTAGAAGGAGTCAATCCATCTTTGTCTTCAAAGGTGACAACTCATCTGCATTTTGATTCTTAATCGAGGATAGATGTAGATTTGTAAGGGCCACAGTATTCACTTATCTTTTGGTATCTCGTTGTTTTACCCTCATTCTATATTAAAAAAAAGATTAACTTACTTTATATTGTTATTTCACGACACTACACACCTTCCGTAATCAAAACTATAAAATTATATTAGAAGTTAATTTAAACTTGTTAAATTCGGCGCGTATTAATGAACCAATTTAAAGTTAGACCCCAAGACTTGTAAATAACTCTATTACCAACTTTAAAATCAAACAGAATAAACCTAGCTGTCTGTGTACTGCCACACTTAATTTACATGCAAATTGACCAAGCAAACTTTGCACTTTGAGGATGCGAAACAGCAATGGTGTTCATTCGCTAGCCTAATATCGGCCATACTATGAGCTATCTTATATTAAAAAAAATATTATATAGTTTTTTTTTTACTTTTAGCTGTTATTAGAAAGATGGTGCTGTCAATCATCCGATTTTATTAATTTCAACACGCTCATAATTAATTCATGGACTTAGTGTGATCTAAGAAGGATTTGTGGGCTATTAAATGTGATGTTTTACTGGGGTCTTTCTGAACGTGTTCACTGAATGCCGACGTTTTTTTTTATATAAGAGGGGGCAAACCAGCATGTAGCTCACCCGATGGAAAGTGTTGACTGCCGCCCATGAACAACTGCAACATTAGCAAAAGCGCAGGTGCGTTACCGGCCTTTTAAAAAAGAGTAGGCTCTTTCCTTGAATGTCCCGAAGTCGTATCGGTCCGGAAAAGTCGCTTGGTGGTAGTCTATTCTACAAGGAATTTGTGCAAGGAAGAAAACTTCTAGTAAATTGCACAATAGTGTACCGCCAATCATCCAGATGATATTAATAGTATCGCGAGTTTTGTCGCGATGTGTGATGGCGAAATTGAGCGGATGGAATTAGTCCGAACAATTCCTCAGAGCACTTCTCGTCGTAGATGCGATAAAATACGTAAAGAGGTTTTTTTATAGGATAAGGGTGACAAACGAGCACACAGTCCACTTGATGGTAAGTTGTTGCTGTGGCCCATAGACATCTACATCTTTCTTCGTTTGCGAATAAAATGCAGATGCGTTGTCACCCGTGAGGACTAAGACAGAATGCCTCATTTCCAGTAAAAAGGGCCTCCGGCCACCTGCACCCACCAAGCGAAACGCAGAGGTAAACCTCTACTTCACGCTGGTTTTCTGTGAGGTCGTGGTACCACCCCGGTTCGAGACAGCCCATCCGTGCGACAGCAAAAGCTGCCGCATGGCTCTACCACTGCAACTGCAACATCTCTTCGCAATGCCAGTGAGTCAAGCCGAAGAAAGAACTCTGTCGCCGACGATTTGAACCACTCTGCGCTGGATGCGCTCACTAGTTGGCACTGGAGAGCCCCGGCCCAAAAATGGAAACAATATTCCATGTGATGCCAAACCTGCGCCTTGTAAAGTTGTAGGCGGTGTGCCGGCATGAAATATTTTCTCGCTTTGCTGAGCACGCCAAGCTTTTTAGACGCTAATTTGACATTCTCTAACAAGTGACCACGAATCTGTACGTCATTCGATACGTCGACACCGATGATTCCGATATCGGCTGAGGCAACAAGAAGAGTGCCCGAAAACTGGAGAGACAAATGGGTTTTTGTTAGCGGTAAACGCGCAAATGTCTTCTGGGGATTGAACTAGACCAGATTTAGTCACCCCCGATTCGAGACCTTGATAAATAAAGTATTACCTTCAGACACAAGTTTGTTATAGTACTCGGCTGCAATTTTCCAAAAATTTTGGCACCGGCCATGCCAATATTTCTCATATAAAGCATCACCAGTGTTGTCATCTACATAACATGTATGTTACCGGTTTGAAACATATAAATGATATGCAAAAGAAACGGCGTTGGTTATAGCACGCAGCCTTGTGGAACACTAAAGTTAATAGGCTTGTAATCAGAGCATGCATCGTCTATTACGACCTTGATGCTTCAATCTCCAAGGACACCGTACTAGTTTCTCACCAATTCTCTGACTTTGCCTTGCCAATGACACTTTTTAAGGATCTGGAGGCGGAATTTCACTTCCTTTAAGAGCGCTGGTATTTGCGTCCCGAGACGTTGATGCGTCAGCCCAGGTCCTGCTTATGGCGTGATACAATTTTACAGGAGTGACCAAACCATGACAGAGTTCTGCCTCTGATACGCACCACAGATGATGAAATAAAAAGTTCCATTCCCTAAATAACCACATCAGTGACAGAATCACCAACAACATTTAGATCAGTCGGAGAGAAACAAACTCGCCCTCAAGGGTAGGATGTAAAAAAAACGATCGCATCCTGCCACGATTGGCTGATCTATAATACTAAACACGGCGGCAACCTGTAGAAAGTAACTGCGATGAGAGCGTGAGCGGCACTGTACTCCGTATCAGACAATCGTCCGAAGAGCCAAGAGGGGGCATCGAACTCCTTAGACCTGATATCCGTCTGGATGAGAGGTCAGCAAAAGGTCCAACAGGAAACATACATGATCTTCCACATCTTAGATCCGCGTAGGCGAAGTAACCAGATCATATGCCAAGGCAAAGTCATAAATAGATCTACCCACATGATCAATAAAATGGGAACCAATCCATTCAGCGTTAAAATCACCGAGGATCACGATTTCTGTGGAAGGAACCTGTTGTAACACTGAGTCTGCAGCCATTTGGACGTGTTCGATGAACCGGTCTGTGTGGCATTACCGTTATGACACCTGTAGAGGCACCCGTAGATGCGGGGATGGTCGTCGCAGTCTACGAGCAGTCGTAGGATGGACAGAAGGCGTCAAAAAAGGATATCCCTCTGACGTATATACAAACTCCCGTACAGGGCACAAAGGAGTGTTCTGATTGATACCCCGGGTAAGAGTGATACGAAATATAAGCCGCAAGAAACGCAGGCTACGCCGTCTCGACGTCGACGTTAAGGTGTGAATGAAATCTCCTGATGTTGCACACACTCACGGATTCACGGCTACGGAGCGTGGCCTTCTTATTTCTCCGCTTGCACCAAGCAGTTTTAATCGCGATCGGAATTTTACCCCTACACAGAATACACGGGGCAGTTTCAGTATCCACGCTCAGGTAGCTTTTTTTATTGGATAAGGGTGACAAACGAGCACACAGTTCACCTGATGGTAAGTGGTTGCTGCGGCCCATAGACTTCTACATCTATCCTCTATTACAAATCAAAATGTAGATGCGTTGTCACCCGTGAGGACTAAAATGGAATGCCTCATTTCCAGTAAAAAGGGTCTCCGGCCACCTGCACCCACCAAGCGAATCGCAGAGGTAAACCTCTACTTCACGCTGGTTTTCTGTGAGGTCGTGGTACCACCCCGGTTTGAGTCGGCCCATCCGTGTGACAGCAAAAGCTGCCGCGTGGCTCTACCACTGTAACAACTTGGGCGTGGATGCTCAGTGAGGGATTCTCCATTACCATTAGATTTGCTACGTTACTATTAAGAGAAATAAAGTCTGTGGCCACCTGCATTTACTAAGCGAAACGCCGAAGTAAGCTGCTATTTCACGCTGGTATTATGTGAGCTCTTGGTACCATTTACTTCTAGTTTTTTACTTCTCCTTTGTAAATCGTTACCCCTACACTAGGATTTTCTCCTGTATCGTAGAAGCACTTTGCATACACAAATTACATAAGGACAAACATCCAGACACAGAAAAAATATTTGTAATCCATACCAATATTTGTTCAGTGGGGTATTCGGACCCACGGCCTATACAGCTGAAAATCATTGCTACACCATTGCGCCACGGAGCCCTCACAACTAAAGATTATTTCTAGACTATTTGTAGTGTTATGCAACTTACATTTCATTGTACACTAACTCTCCATTCTGCTTTGATATTCTGCATTGTGTTTTGCATCACTTTATACTATTTTTTTTCATTCTGTTTTTGATTCTCTGCATTTGTATTTTGCATCACTTTTATTTATATAGGATCCTGTAACGTTTTTACACAATAACATATCATTTTACTGCGTATTTTCACACTATTTAGTACTTTTAAACTAGCTGTCAACGAAGTCTTACCTTTTTTTTGGTCTTTTATTGAATTCTCTGTAACTCTACAATTTCAGGCTTAGTGTACGTTGTCGTGCATTAGTTTTTCCTATGTGATTTTTATCTCGTTTCTTACTTAAATGTAATAGTTTCTTAATAACAGTCCTAAAACTAAAAATTCCTCAATTTGACAACCATTGTTTTTGTGGTTGTTATGGTAACTTTTATTTAAATTCGTCTCTGGTATGATGTTCTTTCTACATAAATACTTTTTGGCTGTAGGTCATTTACAATAAATTTCGTTTAATTTAAATAATTTCTCGTTCTCTCTAAAAATGTATAAAAGCCAAACAATTGGAGAATACAGGACAGTCTCGCTTCGGTTCTCAAACGAGAAACATCTACTAAAGGCCTTATCCCGGGGCCGCTTTGCCCCGGGATCCTGCAAGCCTCCATCTACACGTGAAGTCGTCGGTGAATTCTAATTCAAGTGCGGGGCCACACTACTCCGCGCGCTACGACTGCTTGATCCAGGCGCTGAGTGCAGCCTACTGCCCGCGCTACCTTCAGGCGCGCTTCGACTGCTGGCTCCAGGCGCTGCGTCCCTACTGCCCGCGCTACCTCTGGGCGCGGCGACTACTTCTCCAAGAACTGAGCGCACCTACCCCAGGCGCTACGTGCGCCGGCTCCGGACGCTGCGTGTGCCCAGTCCAGGCGCTGCGTGCCGTCGCCGCTGAGAAACCTCAAGCTCTCCGTGTCCCTACTTCTACAAAAGCAGCGAGGCTCTAGGGCTCCACTATCATACTAATTCTCCTATTCTCCTATCCCTTTTTTTAATATAATTGAAATCTCATTTCATCCATCACCTTCATATATAATTTTTTTTATAAGATTGTAAATACCTTTTAAAAATTATAATATATTATTTTCTTGGTCTATTTTGTTGTTTTGCTGTTCTTAGGTTAGGTTCTTTCTCTTTTAATTGTCGCTTCACGACATATTTCTTTATATAAGATATTCTGCCGTATGTTTTTATAGAAGCTCTCTTCAAGATGTACTCAACCTGTGACAACTCTGTCATATGGTGGTACGGAGAACTCACGCTTTATTTGGATCGTCGTCATTTGATCACCGCAACGTAGGTGCAGGTCACAAAACTTGTTGCTGTGCAAAACTTGGTTGGAGCTCGGCGGTCAGGTGTTTACTGTCACATATCCCATGCGCTCTATTTATGTAAAGATCTATGTCTAGACCTTATAGTGGCGGTGTAAGAATATCCACAACCCTATATCATCCCTTGGGTGTCGTAAGATGCGACAGAGAGAAAAATCAGGAGATGGGTAGCAGCGTCTTCCTAATAACGACTAAAGAATCAAAAAAAAATCTGCGATTGCCAACCCGCTTACCAAGCAAAAATATATCCTACCTATAATGCAATCTTTGGAGAGTTTTATGTTCAGCAATGGACTTTAATAGACTGTGACTGAAAAGCTGAAGATTTTTTTTGTATAGAATAAGGGTGACAAACGAGCACACAGTCCACCTGATGGTAAGTAGTTGCTGTGGCCCATAGACATCTACATCTATCTTCGTTTCGAATTAAAATACAGATGCGTTATCATCCGTGAGGACTATGACAGAATGCCTCTTTTCTAGTAAAAAGGGTCTCCGGTTCTCTACACTCACCATTCGAAACACAGCAGCATTAAGCTGCTATTTCACGCTGGTATTCTGTGAGAGCGTACTCCTTCCACGGTCGAGCCGACCCATTCGTGCTACAACTATACTATTAATATAGCTGCAGCATAGCTCTGCAACTTTTTTTAATTAAAGGAAAATTTACCTTTAACTTCATTTTGAATTTATTTTTAAATTATTTGCCGTGAAAATTGTCGTAAAAGCTATATAAGCATTGTTTGATTGATAATTTTTGAATGCGCAAAGGCGCAATTTTATTAAGCTTTCTATATGATTTCATCGTTGTAAACTGAACTTTATCATTAACCTTATTGGCAGCATAATATGAATAAAAGTGTTTAATAAAAGTATAACAGGAAAATTTATCTTATGGTTGAAAATTAGGAATATATAATTTGAATGCTTTTGTTTGGATTTTGTAGCTGAATTTAGTATATAATATCTAGTTGTGTGGTTGGTCAAGGTTTTTTTTTGTCATGTCGGAGAACTTTTTTAATGTAGGTACAATTATTGGAGAGTTCTTTATATTTTTTAATTGTTCCATACACTATGTCTTAGCACTGACTTCAAATGTGAAATTACTTTATTCTTTTTAGATCCTAGGAATCGGGTTTTCATTTTCATTTTTTATTAAAAGTCTTTTTTTTACTTCTTTGACCGTGATTAGGCCACTAAGAAATATATCAATCTCTATGTCGTCTAAATAGTTAGAATAAAAACCTAATCTTCTCTTTTGCTAATAATATAAGGGTTAGAATTTTTTCTTCATATTTATGCTGGACAACTACTTATAAAAAAGGGTTTAATAATTCCTTTTCACAATCGTTTTACCATCGACGAAGTTATCGAGTAATGTGCACAAAAAGAAACTTCAGTCTAATGAAGAGCTCAGTCTAAAAACAGTCACTACCGTTTTGGGAGTCAGTTAAAAATCTGCAGCTTCCTTTGTTTGAAATTGGTTTATGCAAAAAAGCTTTCCCATCCTATTTTTAATCTCTTCGTACTTTGAAATTTCATTAGGTGCATGTCCACTGCTACTTTATCAATATTTGTACTCAGGCCATTAACTGTGTGACGGAGCCGGTGCTTGAAATTTAATTAAGTCAGTGAGGGCCTCTTATAACTACGAGTATATTATTTACAAAGTTACACGTTATTTTAGATTTATACTTATATGTTAATTTTTGAATTATAAACTTCGTTTTGTTTACCTATGAATTTTCTTTTTTCTTTACTTCAGTGGTCAGTAGAACCTATTTTTAAAAATTTAATTTGAACAATTTACATCACTAGAACATTTTTGTAATTATTAATAAGGTAAAATAATACAACAGTTCGTTTCTTTACCGTTTATTGACAACAAAATATTTGGCACTGTAAAATTAGAAAGGTTAGTACGAATTCCATCAAGGTTAGTTCAGTTAGTTCGAATTCCATCAATCTCTACGTTTCTAGAGTATTATGAATTCTATCTAGATACAAGATATTATACTTTAAAGGCAATATCTAATTTATATTCATATTTTTTACACAGATTTCTTTTCCATATTCATTGGAGATGATTGTAGTTACGAGGTTATTTCTAATTAAAAAATTAAAAATGAATTTGGTATATGTTGAAATAATATGCATGAGGTTTTGGCGGGAACTTGAACTCATGTCTTTTCTTTGATAATATTGGTTGTTGATTAAAGTGGATTTTTATTTAATATAGTTTATGTCTGAGAATATAAACTATTATTAGAAATAATGTTACAAGTGCTCCAATGTTAAAACAAACCTCAAGTTATTGCATCAATTTTGATATCATCGTCATCTTTATCCTTTCATTTAGGTTGTCGTCAAAAATTGCAATGTTGGTTTGTTCAGTATCGTGAGTGTAGAGTACCGAAAACACTTTTTACTGGAAACGAGGCATTCCATCTTAGTCCTCAGGGGTGACAACGCATCTGCATTTTAATTTTAAATAGGGACATTACCTAATGAAGTCCAACCACATTAGCATTATTCAGATGACCTAGACGTATACGCTCAAATTACTAAAATAGTAAATGCAAAACGGAAAGCTTTGCTGTTAAATTAGCAAAAGCTTTTTTTTTTAAAACAAGTTAACGTAAGATTGTCAAAAGAAATCTACTGGTATAACTTACTAACGTACTGTAAGTAAGGCAGTTTTTAGGGTCCCGTACCTCAAAAGGAATAAACGGAACCCTTATAGGATCACTTTTTTGTCCATCTGTCTGTCTGTCAAGATCCTTTTTCTCAGGAACTCGTGTAGGTATCAACCTGAAATTCATATCAAATACTTAAATCTACTGTCCCTTGGAGGTGTGAAAAAATCAATTTTCTAAGCTAACGCAAAATATTGATACAGCCGTTTATGCCGAAAATTTTCGAAATTCGCAAGGGAATCAAAACCAGGGTACTTCCCGTGAAATCAGAATCTTGAAATTTGGTACGAAGAAACGTTTTATAGCATATATAAAGGAAAAATTGCGAAAAGCTTAATTTTTTGTTTATATAGGATAGGGTGACAAACGAGCACACAGTCCACCTGATGGTAAGTGGTTGCTGTGGCCCATAGACATCTACATTTATCCTCGTTTACGAATCAAAATGCAGATGCGTTGTCACCCGTGAGGACTAAGTTAGAATGCCTTTTTTACAGTAAAAAGGGTCTCCGGTTCTCTACACTTACCATACAAAACACAGCAGCATGAAGCTGCTATTTGACGCTAGTAATCTATGAGAGCGTGGTCCTTCCCCGGTCGAGCCGACCCATTCGTGCTACAACTATACTACTAATATAGCTGCAGCATGGCTCTACCACGTTATTAAATTTTTAGTTACAGCATATAATAAAAATATTTTTAATACCTTTAAACTTATATTATATATATATATATATATATATATATATATATATATATATATATTATATATATACGATTTGTTTGGAACCCTCGGTGCGTGAGTCCGACGCGCACTTGGCGGGTTTTTTTCTTGGCGTTTTTGTGATTAAAAATATAGGATTTAATCTACAATCACCGCCAGCAGTAATGAAATTGTATATAACATTTTTAATTGTTTTTTTATCTCTTGCTCGTGGATGAAGGAAACATAATTACAGCTTTACACAAGTATACTGCTGTACATAGGGATCCCACAAGGAATACCACAAAGCACGGTCCTGGGCCGCCTGTATCCATCGATTTCCTGCATGTCTTACCAGTTCATCACTCCATCTAGTGGCCGCCCTACAAAGTGCATACTAGTATGAGACTGCCACTCGAGAAACTTTCACCATGCTACAAGATTGCAGTTCTAAGACACCTGAATCCATCATCTTCCTGCATCTCTGAAGGAAAAAATCAAAACCAAAATATTTTTTATGACATGTAAAGTCCTTTGATAACAAGTGAAGTCCGCCAAAACGCATTAACATTTAACATTAGCATAAAACCCTCTCAGAAATGAGAGGAGGACCGTGTCCAGCTGTGAGAGTTGGAGCTGTGACTTTCCTTTGTCATGCGTTGTAATCGTAACGGAGGTAAATCATACAATGACAAACAAAAAAATCCAATTTCTAAAAAACATCCCGAAATCTTCTAGCGTACATTGAAGTTAAATTATTTTTAGTAACTTAAATAAGCCTGTACTTTGATGTTTTACCAATATCCGCTACTCTATTTACTTTAACAGAGTAATTTCCGGAAAAAGCGTTTGGAAAAATATCCTAATGTTTTTTTTATATGATAGGGTGGCAAACAAGCACACAGTGCACCTGATGGTTGATTTGATGGAGACGCACCTGATGTTGAGGATTTAAGTGGTTGCTGTGACCCATAGATTGCTGCATCTCTCCTCAATAAAGAATCAAAATGCAGATGCGTTGGAACCCGCGAGAACTAAGATGGAATGCCTCTTTTCCAGTAAAAAAGTCTCCAGTTCTCTACACTCATCATACGAAACATAGTAATGTTCAGCCGTAGTAGTTTTGGAGATAAGTTTGTTCCCAAAATTTCGTAGCATGAAATCCAATTATCAATTGGAATTTTGTAGCCCTTTTTTAATAAGGGTGACAGACAAGCACATAGAGGTCACCTGATAGTATGTGAATGTAAAAGTAAGGTTCAAATTAGACCATATGATAGCAGCGCAACAAAATCTTCAATACATGCCATAATCGTCGTAATATCCCCATATTGCCAGAAAAATCTTATGAATTCCGACAGATGCAGTCCGGTAAACACCTCGTTTGTGCCAAATATAAAACGCTCAAACCGACGATGTGCTACAGCGTAACTTTTATAAAAGTGGACTTTTAGTAAAGTAGTCTTCTTCTTAGTACTTCTAGTAGTATTTCTGTACATCCTTGTCTCCTCGATGTCATGTTAATTTATCATTCCATTTTGCAACCCTTTTAAATCTCAAACATATTAAATCCTCATTTGCATTATGTATGTTATTCGCTTTTCAGTACCTCTTCCAGAGAATATGCGCTCTGTTTAACTTCTATTTAACACGAAATTTATATCGGCACAGAAAAGTCAAATGAAAAGTGTTTTGC
Organism: Parnassius glacialis; assembly: GCA_033319125.1. Taxonomy (NCBI): domain Eukaryota; kingdom Metazoa; phylum Arthropoda; class Insecta; order Lepidoptera; family Papilionidae; genus Parnassius; species Parnassius glacialis. The sequence continues at coordinate 5,500,549 of JAVANC010000011.1, forward strand.
AGGACAATTTGCCAGTCATTCATTCATTCATTCATTACAAGCTATAACAAGTTCACTGACGAACGTAGGCCGGCCGAAAGGAATGCTATAAAACACGGTCCTGAGCCACCTATATTCATCGACTTCCTGCATCTCTTACCAAATCATCACTCCATCTTGTAGGGTGCCAACTATTTTTATCCTGCGGAAATTCTCGTAAATACCTTTGGTAGGGGCAATAGAAAGGTTATGCAGAACTTTTACCGACTAAAACCCCACGGTGGTAACCATCGGCGTACATGAGGGTTCTCGAGTTTTCCGTGCGCCGCTCGCTTTGCTCCATTAAAGCATGTGCTGGGGTGCTGATGGCAGTAAGGACAGCCTCCTTACTGCCCACAGCATGCTTGCATTGCTATTACGGTGCTCGGGACCAATACCGATTCCGAGTTACCGTCCTCCTCGGTTACATCGCAAGGCACTCGGAGCTAAACTAAAACATAATGAAATATTTATTTTACATTAAATTAAAGTGACATAACCTGAAATGTTTTTTTAATCATTAAGATTTTTATAGATAAACAACATACTTTATAAAGTTTCAAAGAAAACTGAAGCTTATATAGATCTGCAATACGGGACTATTTCCAAGTCGGTTGAAAAGATAAGGAAATAATAAGAAATTTTATATCGGTCCGGAAAAACCAATTGCGGTAATTAATTACTCAAAGAGCAGAAAAGGTTAGTGACCGGTTTTCCTTTTTTAGGTTTTATCTATAGAACACTTTCAAAGTGGTCAAATGAAAGTTTCAAGCAATTGCGATAGTAACCAAGTCGTTTTATAATGATTTGTTATATTTACGCGAATGTTACATATTAAATATAACTAATTTTACGGATTTCTTAGCGTTTAATGTTAATAATAAATGAAAATTTAAAAATATGATAGGTAATAATTTTTGGTACGACCTACGTGACGGGTATTCAAAAGCTAAACATAGCCGGGCATACTATGACAATGTGAAGTCTAACAACTCAGTCCCCCTCCCCCCGTGACCATAGGGCTTAAAAGCTGTGAAACATCGTGAAATCATCATCATCATTCATCATTACAGCCCTTCACAAGTCCACTGCTGAACATAGGCCTCCCCCAAGGAATGCCACAAAGCACGGTCCCGAGCCACCTGCATCCATCGACTTCCTGCATGTCTTACCAGGTCGTCCCTCCATCTTGTGGGGGGACGCCCTACACTTCGCCTACCGGTACGAGGCTGCCACTCGAGAACCTTTCTTCCCCATCGGTTGTCGGTTCTTCGAGCTATATGGCCGGCCCACTGCCACTTCAGCTTACTAATCCGTTGGGCTATGTCGGTTACTCTGGTTCTACTGCGGATATCCTTATTCCTAAGTTTATCACGCAGAGAAACTCCGAGCATAGCCCTCTCCATAGCTCGCTGAGCGACCTTGAGCTTCCTCATACGGCCAGCAGTGAAGGACCACGTCTCAGTTCCGTAAGTCATCACTGGCAACACGCACTGGTTGTACAATTTTGTTTTAAGGTTTTGAGGTATTTCTGACGAGAAGATGTATCGTAGCTTCCCAAACGCTGCCCAGCCGAGTTGAATCCGTCGATTGACCTCTCGGTCGAAGTTGGACTTACCTAGTCGGACTATTTGTCCCAGGTAAACATACTCGTCAACAACTTCGAGCTTAGTGCTCCCAACAACTACCGGCATAGGTGTGACATGGACATTAAACATAATCTTTGTTTTGTCCATGTTCATCTTAAGACCTATCCGTTGGGAGACACTATTGAAGTCATTGAGCATAGTGCTTAGCTCCTCCAGCGATTTTGCCATGAGGACTATATCGTCGGCAAATCGAAGGTGAGTGATGTACTCGCCATTGATGTTAATTCCGTATCCTTTCCAGTCCAGAAGCTTGAAAACGTCTTCCAATGCAGCGGTGAAGAGTTTCGGGGATATAACGTCACCCTGTCTTACACCTCTCTGCAATTGGATAGGTTTCGTACTCTGGTTTTGTACTCGGATAGCCATCGTAGCTCTACTGTACAAACACTTCAGCACTTCGATATACCGACAGTCAACTTGGCACCGCTGAAGGGACTGCAGCACCGCCCAAATTTCGACGGAATCAAAGGCTTTCTCATAGTCCACATACGCCAGACATAGTGGCAAATTGTACTCTTCGGACTTCTGTACAATTTGCTTTAGGGTATGTATGTGGTCTATGGTGCTAAAGCCCTTTCGGAAACCGGCTTGTTCGGGAGGCTGGAAGTCGTCAAGTCTGCGCGCGAGACGATTCGTAATGACTCTCGAAAACAGCACGTAGACGCGTCTCAGAAGGGAAATCGGTCTGTAGTTCTTCAAGAGAGCGTTGTCACCTTTCTTGAAGAACAAGACCACCGCACTTCTGCTCCACGCCTCCGGTGTAATGCCACCATGGAGGACGGAATTAAAGAGCTTCTGAAGGACTTCAAGTACCGGTCTTCCACCCGCTTTCAGAAGCTCCGCTGTAGTTCCATCCTCGCCTGGGGCCTTGCCGTTTTTAAGGTGCTGGAGAGCCATTCTTATCTCGCTCAGACTGACGTCCGGGATATCTTCGGAATAGTGTCGAATAAGACTCGCTCTTGGATCGTTACTCACACTTGCGTGTGGCTCCAACGATGACGTGTACAGCTGCCCATAGAACCTCTCAATCTCACTCAAAATCTCAGGTGCCCCGGAAACGATGCTGCCACACTCGGTCTTCAGCTTTGACAGTTGGCTCTTTCTGGCAGACAGATCTCTGGCAAAGACTTTGGAGCCTTGGTTCCGCTCGATCGCTTCTTCAACACGAGCTGTATTGAAGTTGCGTAAGTCTCGCCGCATGCATTTGGAGATCTGTCTGTTCAGTTGCCTGTATGCTGTCAAATCTGTTGAAGAATGTAGCCTCATCTCCCGTCTAACAGCCATGAGATTAAGAGTGTGATCGGAGAGTTTTTGTGTTCTTCTGCGGTGGGTCTTGCAGAACTTAGCTCCGACCGCATGGACAGTTTCCACGAGCTTGTCATTCATATCGTCCACTTCATAGCAGTCTTCTAGGCACTGAAAACGGTTTTGTAACTGGAGCTGAAAGGTTTCGGGACTCTGGATTAGAGCACGAGGGGGACGGAGCGTTGACTTCATCAGACGAGACCTCTCCAACTTAACATTTAGGTTCAGTGTGCCTCTAACCATTCGGTGATCGCTGCCGGTTTTCACCCTCGCGATCACTGAGACATCACTGAACAGTTGTCGTCTGGTCGTCATAATGAAGTCAATCTCATTTTTTGTCGAACCGTCGGGGCTCGACTCGACTCGAAGCCGTGTAGTGGCGGTCAAGAATATCCACTACCCCATATCCTCCCGTGGGTGTCGTAAAAGGCGACAAAGGGAAACAGGCAGGAGATGGGCAGCAGCATCTTCCTGGTAACGGCATAAATACAATAAAAAACTGCGTTTGCCAACCCGCTCGCCAAGCGTGGCAACTATGGCAATATACCCCCCCATGAGCAATGATAATAATAAACGGCCTCCCGTCCCCGGCGGCCCCGCTATTCCTGGCTAACGGCGGGGCAGGGGGTGCTAAGAATCTCCGGTGAAGGTTCGGTTGCCACCTTAGACGACTCGACCTGGCAACGTACAACGCACGCACCCTGAGGACTGACGAGAAGATCGTGGAGCTGGAAGAAGAGATAGACAAGTTGTGCTGGCATATTATAGGATTATCCGAAGTCCGAAGAGAGGGGGAGGACACGGTAATCCTCGAATCCGGCAACTTGCTCTATCACCGGGAGGGCGACCATCTGTCCCAAGGAGGTGTCGGATTTATCGTCCACAAGTCTCTCGTTAACAACGTTGTAAAGATCGGGAGTGTATCGACGAGGGTTGCGTACCTTATACTCAGAATCACCAAACGGTATTCGCTGAAGGTCATACAGGTTTACGCAACAACCTCGGCACACCCCGATGAGGAGGTGGAGGAAATGTATGAGGATATCTCTAGAGCCATGCATTCCTCCAAAACCCAATATACGGTGTTAATGGGAGACTTCAATGCAAAACTAGGCACAAGAGAGAACGGTGAGCTGAAAGTAGGGAAATTTGGAACAGGGCAACGGAACCCAAGGGGCCAGCATCTGGCCGACTTCATGGAGAAAGAGGGACTCTTTATGATGAACTCTTTCTTCAAGAAGCGGCCCCACAGGAAGATCGTGAAATAAAAAGTGAAAATTAAACGCGATAAAATCCGTAAAATTTCTATTTAAGTCGTCTCATTATTTATTTATAATAACACTTTTTGATTCTAATTCGTGGCATTTTTATAAACATTATACTACATTATCTTTTTATAATTTAATGATTTAGAAAAGTTTAATATCCTATTTAAAAGTAAGAAACTAAATATGCGACGTAGGTGTGGGTGTTATCACATAACAATGGTTGAATTAATCGCTGTTGCTGTAATTTCCCAGAGGAGCAAACAGTAATTACACACGCATTGAATAAATATCTGGTATTGTATGATAATATTAACAATTTTATTTTTATAGGTAATTTAAAAAAATGTATAATTTATAGTCATAACCTATGCAAGAAGTACTACAAAATGTCTTTACGCATCCTCTTCCAGGCAAACAGTGAAAGCTGAAATATAAGTATGTCGGAGCGTCTATAAAATATCACTTAGATCGAGGTGGGAATGAGGGTATTTCGAGAAACTCCCACTTGTTTGTGCAGTATAAAGTTCACTGTAGGTGCCGTGCGCGAGAGATTCCGTTTAAGCCATTCAACGAGTGTGGTCATTCTACGAGTGCTAAGATAGTATCGTGGTTCTGTTAATTGTTGTAATTCTTCTAGTACAGGCAAGGAGGATTGGTGTTGCTGAGAGGCTGTCCTGTGTTACATTGAGATAAGTAGTGTTGCTGTTGGTTTACATATTTTGGTTGTTATTATGTAATTACGTACCTCACGTTACACTGGTGTGTGATTAAGGCGGAGACGTGTTATGGTGTGGTCGAACTGTAATTTCACTATACTGAATGTATAATGAAACTCCGAGCATAGCCCTCTCCATAGCTCGCTGAGCAACCTTGAGCTTCCTCATACGGCCAGCAGTGAAGGACCACGTCTCAGTTCCGTAAGTCATCACTGGCAACACGCACTGGTTGTACAATTTCGTTTTAAGGTTTTGAGGTATGTCTGACGAGAAGATGTGTCGTAGCTTCCCGAACGCTGCCCAGCCGAGTTGAATCCGTCGATTGACCTCTCGGTCGAAGTTGGACTTACCTAGTTGGACTATTTGTCCCAGGTAAACATACTCGTCAACAACTTCGAGCTTAGTGCTCCCAACAACTACCGGCATAGGTGAGACATGGACATGCGTGCTATGGAGAGGGCTATGCTCGGTGTTTCTCTGCGTGATAAACTTAGGAATAAGGATATCCGCAGTAAAACCAGAGTAACCGACATAGCCCAACGGATTAGTAAGCTGAAGTGACAATGGGCCGGCCATATAGCTCGAAGAACCGACAACCGATGGGGAAGAAAGGTTCTCGAGTGGCAGCCTCGTACCGGTAGGCGAAGTGTAGGGCGTCCCCCCACGAGAGACCTGGTAAGACATGCAGGAAGTCGATGGATGCAGGTGGCTCAGGACTGTGCTTTGTGGCATTCTTTGGGGGAGGCCTATGCTCAGACTTGTGAAGGGCTGTAATGATGATGATGATGATGATGATGATGAATGTATAATGCGATCCGTTGTCTTATTACCGATAATGATTAAACTGCATAAGCAAGAGAGCAAGTTGAACATCCGCTCTCACACTTTTATTATTTTTAAGAATTAACGCTATCCTGATGTATTTCCGAGATCAAAATCGGGATCCTCTGTTTGAACATCTCCGACATCAGAAGTGGGATAAAGTCTGGATAAAGAGGAGATGGGCAGCAACATCTTTCTGATAACAACTTAAAATAATAAAACCTTCTGTGCCAATGCGCTTGCCAAGCATGGCAACCATGGCAAAATCCCCAATGAGTTAATCTATGAGGGCTTTTATATAATAATAAAATACATATATTAAAATTGCAAATAATAAAACATCTAAATATGTCATCATCACTTATATCGTCCAACATCACTTTGTTTCAAGAAGAAGTCATGTACTAACCTCTTTAAAGAACCTTTACTTGGCACTATTTTTATATTATAGCTTCGAGCAAGGAGTTCTAGAGTAGTGTTGCCTGAATAGCAAAGAAATAGTTGGGGTAGTTGGTTCGTATATACATATAATCATTTAGTTGAGTTATAGTATTAATGCGTGTATAGTAGAAGGAAAATATTTGACTTAAAGGTTCGAGGTTTCCGGAACTCCCGAACCTTTCCCTTGTCGGTTCTTAAACCTATTTTTTTTTAAATTAAGCGATAGAGGCAAACTGAATTTTATTATGGTCACTGCAAAAATAGATCTTAAATAAAGAAGGGCAGCTTAGCACTTCTGTGTTTTTATAGTGAGACTCTTTTTGCTGTGGTATATATAATAATTTTATTATGTTTGCACAGGACATAAATTTGTTTGCAACTTAGCTTAAATTTCTCATCTATAGAGTACATTATGTTTGTATATAGAGAAACCCCAAACCGAATATAGAACCTGTTCATCATGGAATTTGTCATGTTTTGGCTTCATTTTCTTACAGAATAAGGGTGACAAATGAACACCCAGTTCCCCTTGCTGGTAAGTGGATACTGTAGCTCATAGACATCTAAATCTACCCTCGGTTAAGAATCAAAATGCAGATGTGGTGTAACCTCTGAGGAATAAGGTGGAAAACATCTTTTCCAGTACCTCTACGCTAACCATACGAAACACAGCAGCATTGAGCTGCTATCTTACGCTGGTATTCTGTTAGAGCATGGTTCTCCGATCAAGCCGTCACATTCGTGATACAACCACATATGACTGTAGTATGGCTCCACCACATAAAAACCATACCACGTAGAAAATTTCCACAAATTGTAAAGAAAAAGTTATCCTTAATAATATTCGGAGCCTATCATATAATATAATCTTTCCTACATTCTTAAAACAATTGTTTTTAAACTTTTACTGGTACGGCGACGGCTCCGTGTCGCAGTGGCTTAGCAATGAGTTGTGGTGCTTGGGGGCCGCGGGTTCGAATCCCGCACGGAACAAGTATTTGTATGGCCTACAAATAATTGTTCCAGGTCTGGAAATTATATTTGTAAACTGCTTCCACGATACAGGAGAAAATCCTAATGGGGGGGTTATGTATTTCTAAACCAAATTTAGATAAAACTGAGGGCCATCATAAGCTTATTATAAGCTTATTTTAAAAAATCAGATGGTGTTGCATAATACTAACACTTGACGGCTCTAGGCTTATTACCTTTAAATCTAACTCAAAATTACATGGATTTCTCTGCAAAAGGAATTTTAATACAGGCCACTTTTCCCTCGTCTATAAGGCTATTTATTAATTAAAAAAGACTTAGTTAAAATGGTTCTCATATAAAATATAATATGCACACCTTTTCATCTTTTATTTATCATATAAATTTGTAACTGGTATACTGGAAGAAATTTAATTATGAAATAATTAACGCCCTTGTACAAACTCTTCATCATGATGCATCCTCTCCATTGTCTGTGTATAGTTACATTGTTAAATAATTAAAGCACATATTTATCGTGAATGTAGAATACCGAAGACCCTTTTCTCAGGTATCGAGGCATTCTATTTTATTCCACAGGGGTGACAACGGCGTCTAAAAGCCCTGGCATTCACATACCATATATCAGATACCATCCACCACCATCAGATATAATGTATGGTCCTTTGTCGCCCTTATTCTATAAAAAAAAAAAACTTTAATGAGGCCACGATAAAGAAGATATAGAGATTATACATTTTTAGTAATTTTATATCATAATTTTAACTTCCATTCCATTTGGTGGTGGCCTATGCAAATCCAACACCATATTTCGATCTATGGCGTCGTAGGAGATTATTTAAATGTCATAAAGAATTTATGGTCTCCCATAAAATCCGGTATAACTACCTACCTCGTTTAAAAAGTTACAGCCTTCTTGGTGGGAATGGGGCTCCTGTCATTTCTAAGAGTAAAACTCTCTTAAAAATGACAAGAGGCAAGGAAATGTGCACAACGCTGCTTCTAATACGTATTGGCAGACTTCACGTGCCTTCCAAAGAGTTTCTTTAATATCTCAAATATAGAAGTTTCATCTCGATGTTTTTCTTTACTTCAGATCACGTGGTAAATCAGCACTTAAAATTGCAATTGACGATCTCATTGGTACGGGCGGTGATTAAACTCAGTTTGCTCGCTTGCTGTGTAATGTACAGCGAACACTTAGTCCCTAAGTTACCACGGTTCACTGGTATATACCAGATGTAAATACACAGACCGACGTGATCAAGCAGCATCAGAGGTTTGAAGAAGATTTGCAGGAGATAAAAATCCTTCCATCTTATCCTCTCATATCTCTCGTTAACAACGTTGTAAAGATTGGGAGTGTGTCGATGAGGGTTGCGTACCTTATAATCAGATCCACCAAACGGTATTCGTTGAAGGTCATATAGCTTTACGCAATTACCTCGGCACATCCCGATGAGGAGGCGGAGGAAATATATGAGGATATCTCTAGATGTATGCATTCCTCAAAAACCCACCATACGGTCTTAATAAGAGAATTCAACGCTAAACTAGGCACAAAAAAAAACAGTGAGCTGAAGGTAGGAAAATCCGGAATAGGGCAACGGAACCCAAGGGGCCAGCAGCTGGCCGACTTCATGGAGAAAGAGGGACTCTTTATGATGAACTCTTTCTTCCAGAAGCGGCCCCACAGGAAGTGGACCTGGTCAGGCCCCGACGGTTCGACAAAAAATGAGATTGACTTCATTATGACGACCAGACGACAACTGTTCAGTGATGTCTCAGTGATCGCGAGGGTGAAAACCGGCAGCGATCACCAGATCGTGAGAGGTGTACTGAACCTAAACGTTAAGATGGAGAGGTCACGTCTAATGAAGTTAACGATCCGTCCCTCTCATGCCCTAATCCAAAGCCCCGAAAATTTCCACCTCGAATTACAAAATCCATTTCAGTGCCACGACGATTGAAATGAAATAGACGATATGAAGGACAAGCTTGTGGAAACGTCCATACGGTCGGAACTATGTTCTGTAAGACCCGTCGCGGAAGGACACAAAACTCCGATCACACTCTAAATCCCATGACTGTTAGACGGGAGATGAAACTACAGTCTTTAGAAGATTTGATAGTATATAGCAGTATACAGGCAACTGAACAAACAGATCTCCATATGCATGCGGCGGAACTTACGTAACTTCAATACAGCTCGTATTGAAGAAGCAATCGAGTGGAACCAGGGCTCCAAAGTCTATGTCAGAGATCTGTCTGCCAGAAAGAGCCAAGGATAAAACAAAGAACAAGGATAAAATTATATTATGCTTTTTGATGATTATTTAAAACCTAAATGACACGCTATCGTTACAACTACATGAAAGTGTGAGTAACGATCCAAGAGCGAACCTTATCCAACACTATTCCGAAGATATCCCGGACGTCAGTCTGAGCGAGATTAGAATAGTTCTCCAGCACCTTAAAAATGGCAAGTCCACGGGCGAAGATGGAATTACAGCGGAGCTTCTGAAAGCGGTTGGAAAACCGGTACTTAAAGTCCGGATAAAATTTCCTATATGGACCATCGATTTAAATGCCCATATTTTTTGTAGATAGTACTCACTAAAAGAAAGCGGTTTGCAAAGTTTCAATATGCGGAAACGCGTACTTTTTGAGAAAAAAATTATTGAAAATCAGTTATTTTTGCAAATTTATGTCAATTCCTACGGTAAAACTGACACAATTTTGTATTGTCATTGTCATCATCGGTAGAGATGTCGATTCTTTCCGAAAAAGATCGATTTTTAAATCGATTTGAATCGTAAGCTGATGTATCGATTCACAAAAAAATCTATTTCTAAAATATCGATATTTTTTCATGTTTGCATTTATAATGTAAATGTAAATCCATTTTATGAAAAACCAGAAAGATGCCATAGTAAATAATCTCTTATTGAAAGAACAATGCCCATTTTTCACCTGACAATGTATAGAAATGAAATAAATCTTAAAATTCAGCTAATTGAATTGTAAATTAATTCGGTATTACTATTGACGCGAAACTGCAATGGGGCCCCCATATATCTAAATTAGCAAGCAGACTTAGTTCTGCAGCATATGCTGTAAGAAAGATTAGAAGTCTCACAGATGTTGAGACAGCTAGATTAGTGTATTTTAGTTACTTTCATAGCGTAATGTCTTATGGAATTTTGCTATGGGGTAATGCGACTGATATTGAAGCTATATTTGTTTTGCAAAAGAGAGCCGTTCGGGCGATTTATAACCTAAATTGTAACGAGTCCCTCAGACAAAAATTTAAAGAAATAAACATATTAACTTTGGCATCGCAATATATTTATGAAAATCTAATGTATGTACATAAAAACATAAATAGCTTTAATAAGAATAAGGATGTGCATTCTTTAAACCCTAGGAACAAACATAAGCTTGTAATACCAGTTACTAGACTCCACAGAATCAGTAATTCATTTATGGGGCAATGTATACGCTTTTACAACAAAATCCCAGAACATATTCAAAGTTTATCAATAAACAAGTTTAAAAGTTTAATTAAAGAAAAACTGTACAAAAGGGGTTATTATAATATCAAGGAATACATGAATGAAAATAACCCCTGGGAATAAGGTGATCGCCACCATGCTGGTTCTATTAAAAATCATTTAAAAATTGTATAAATGAAATTATTGTTAAGTGAAATATGTTTGAAAAAAAAAGTCCCGCTGGGTTTCTTGCTGGTTCTTCCCAGGACAGAGGTATTTTCCGAACCAGTGGTAAATAAAAAATGACTTTCAATAAGAATTATGTAATAATCAATATTGAATAAAAAAATTATTCTATTCTATTCTAATTACGCTTATCACTATGTTAAAAGAAACGCAGGAAAAAAATATTTTTACATATTTCTATAAGTTTATTCTACGTCAAGGGTAAACGAATTATATGTTTTGAACGCATCTCAACTACCCTTTTTCTTGGACGTTCCATTTTATACACTGCTACTTTACTTTATTTAACTCTGCTTCTGAGTTTTATACATTATTTTATGTTTTATTTAATCAGTAAGTATTTATTTATTTGTATTTGTATAGTACATACTAATATAAAATAATATAATAATAAAATAAATTAATCATTCAGTATGTCATCGAGTGCGGACGAATGAAACGGATTTTTTTGACATTTGACAGTTCTGCAATTGGCATCGGCGCAGTTCTTCGTTGTTGCATTTGCGTCTTGTTGTGTACTGTGCCATTTTGTTTATGTTACTTCTTTTTACAACCCTATATGGTATCAAGAAAATATTTCTGCTCCAGCAGAATTTCTGGATGACTTGGTGGTGAGAGATTTAATTGAAAATGATGATAATTAATAAACCATGCCACTTTAATATAGTGTTTTATTGGTTTATCCCATTTTGTTCATCAGTAAGTATATACCATAGGCCAATGAAATGTGTTTAGTTGATAAGTAATCATTTTGACAATACAAGATGAACTAAATGTAGTTAAGTAAGTATTTATGTGTGCTGAAGAAATAGCAGATAGAGCTAGACACTCAATTTACGGTGACAATCATCGAGAGTAAGCGGTGACTTAGGGGCAGTTGGTTTCAAGAAATTCACAAAGTAAAAAAGACGTTTCAGACCATAACTAGATAAGTATTGTTATTTTAACTTCGAGCGTTAATAATAAGTTATAGCACATTTATTTCTTTATTACCTATTTGGTTACGGCAAATCCTAACCTAAAAAGTGACATTAGTATATTTTGGGATTCGTAGCGTTTAAATCGTAAAAATAACTATATGATATTATTTTCTGAGCTTACATGTAGGTTTTCTACTATACTTTATAATTATACATCAACTTTCACTATCAGGTTTTTAAATGTATGGAAAGTGGGCATGATTCTTTGTTTTATTTTAATTTATTTATTTTATTAGGGCAGATAACAAATAAAATAGGTTAGGTTCAACTTATGTCAAAGAATCGAATTGATTGACACCGACTCCACCTGGTACGAGTCTGTCCTACCCCTAGAGTGGTTATAAAGAGCCGGAGGCGCGTAGGGGGAGCAGCCTCCGCCTGCTGTAACAAGTCGTAGGCATCGGACGAGCCGGAGCGGCTGAGGCTGGTCGCCGAAGGAGACGAACAAGCTGAAGCTGCGGAGGCGAGGAGGGATGCCTGCGATTTGTTACGCAAAGGCTTTGAGGCGGCTCTTCTCGCAGCGCCGGAGACGTTGCAGTCTCAAAATAGATACAGAAACCCCTTTTAATCAGTCCCCCTATTTTATGTCTGATGAAGGGGATTTTGTTCTCATAAAATGGATTTATATTAATATGAAAATCATTCATGTAAATGCAAACATGAAAAAATATCGAAATTTTAGAAATCGATTTTTTTGTGAATCAATACATTAGCTTACGATTGGAATCCATTTATAAAATTGATCTTTTTCGGAAAGAATCGACATCCCTACTGACGATGACAATAACAATATAAAATAGCGTCAGTTTTACCGTAGGAATTGACATAAATTTGCAAAAATAACTGATTTTCAATAATTTTTTTCTCAAAAAGTACGCATTTCCGCATATTGAAACTTTGCAAAACGCTTTCTTTTAGTGAGTACTATCTACAAAAATAAAATATGGGCATTTAAATCGATGGTCCATATTGGAAATATTAACCTAAAATCCTTCAGAAGCTCATTAATTCCGTCCTCCATGGTGGTACTACTCTGGAGGCCTGGAGCATAACTGCGGAAGTTTTGTTCGTCAAGAAAGGCGAAAACGCTCTCTAAAATAACTACACAACCATTTTACACCTGAGCCGGGTCTACGTGCTGTTTTTGAGAGTCATTACGAATCGTCTAGCACGCAGACTCGACGATTTCCAGTCTCCCACAAACTAGCTGGTTTCTGAAAAGATTTTAGCACCAGAGAACACATACACACCCTTCAGCAAATTGTAGAGAGGACATAAGAGTAAAATCTGCCACTTTTTCTTTCGTATGGGGACTATGAGAAAGCCTATGATTCCATCAAAATTTGGGCGGTGTTGCAGTCTCTTCAGCGGTGCCAAGTGGAGTGTCAGTATATCGAAGTGCTGAAGTATGTGTATGTGTATATGGCTATCAGAGTACAGAACCAGAGTGCGAAACCTATACAACTGCAGAGAGTTGTAAAACAGGGTGATGTTATATCCTCGAAACTCTTCTCGTCCTGGTAAGTCATACAGGAAGTGAATGGATGCAGGTGGCACGGGGATGTGCTTTCTAGAATTCATTGGGAGAGGCCTATATTTAGCAGCTAACTTATAAAGTGCTGTAATTATGATCAAATCCTTCCACTGTAAGTGGATGCGCAATAAACTAATGGTGGCGTCGTATTTTAATTCCGAAGGATTCACGGGGCTAGCCACGTTCACCAGCAAGTCGTATGCCTCATCGCCCATGACCGCTATTAGCGTGGGCAACTTGAGATCTCTATTTATTTTATTTGCCATAAAATACATCTCAAGTCTATCGACATACGACGACCACACCCCGGTATTAACATCGAACTCGTTTACTTTTCCAATCGACATTGTCCTCAAATTAACTTGTAAACTTTTACTGACAACGATTAAAAACACAATAAAACAACGTTTTTATCCTCGTCGCCAATGTAATGTATATAAAAGCCGGAGAAAACAAAAAGAACGTAACGCAATCTATAACAGTTTATTCACCAATGAATTCGCTGTCTTATCTTAATTCACTCGCCACTTATATAATTAATCTTAACCTACTACCTTACATTACACTACCTATCTCAATAATCGAGTTTATTACTACGCAATTAAATCCACTGATTATTCCAAAACATGGTATTGTTAGTGTATCAGGAAAAACAGGACTTAACTACGTAGTATATCAAGAGATGGCTCTTATTATTCACAAGTACTCACCTAACAATGTTCAAATAAATAAAATAGATTGGTTAAAAAAAACTACTAAAAGCATTATTTGTTGAGAAATCTCACAAAATTTAATACTAATTAATAAACTGTTTTTCTGCTGACATCTATTTAAATTTTGATAGATTATTTGCTTTGCAGGCTCTAACCCTATTTCTTTTGGAAAATTGAAGTGTCACACTGACTTAAAGTCCAACTGATGGTAAATTGCTCTACAGTTCACGGATACCTGCAGCAAATTTTGAATTAAGAAGGATACAGAGGCGTTGTCACTCCTAAGAACTAAATTATATAGAGAGCATAGAGGGTATAGCGCTAGCAAACACTGTTATTTGGCAGCAGAAACAGGTAAGATGGTGGTTCTTACCTAGATGTTATCCCAACCAGAGAAGGAATTCTACCACCTAGTTAAATAATTTAAATATTTTTAGGATGAAAATGGATTATATATAACGCAGTGAATAACATCCTTATATAATTTGTGATATGTATTACTGACTACACAATCCTATATATTTCTTTTGTGGACTAGTCTATTTGTCGTTCGTTAGTTTGTCTGAGTAACTAACTACCTATATGTATGTTTTGATGCAGATTAGTGTCTTTATAGATCTTCGCGACAGTTAATAGTACAAATAAATCATCATCAATTATCATAACTTTTAATAATCTTCACACACAAAGGCAGAGTTAGTAGAAATAATATGCTTCTTTATTGATTATGTTTACCCATTTCTTATTTATATAATTTCAACTACAAAAGCTGTTGTTTTTGCACCATTTGTGTTATTTAAATTTATATTAACATAACATAAACACTCACGCCTTTCACCCAGAGGGGTAGGCAGAGACTATGGAATTCCATTTGGCATGATCCTGACACACCTCTCTCGCTTCCTCCACATCCATATACCTACGCATACACGCTCGTCGGTTAAAGGTACTCTTAATTTGGCCCATTTTCAATATTTCGCCAATTTGGTCGATAAACTTTCGCCTAGGGCGACCCTTCCCGACTCTGCCATTCACCTCTGCAATATAAATTTGCTTTGTCAATCTTTCCTCATTCATTCTTTCTACATGACCAAACCACCGAAGCATTCCTTTCTTAATCCTAGTCACAACATCATCTTGCAAACCACACATTTCTCTTATCACACTATTTCTCACCCTGTCATTCAGATTCAGCCCTAGCATACTACGTAATGACCGCATTTCTACAGCATTTATTCTACTCTCGTGCTTCTTCTGCCACACCCAACTTTCACTACCATACATTAAAGTAGGCACTAACACAGCATTGTGAATTGCCAAACGTGCCTTTTTGGACACATTCTGACTTTTCACAATAGAGTGTAGAGCCCCATTCAATCTATTTCCTGCATTCACTCGTCGTTCTATATCCTTATCATATCTACCATCCCTGCTAAACACACATCCCAAATACACAAACTCATCTACTTGCTCTATCAACTCCCCTTCTATTCTTATTTCACATATCGTTTTACTTTCTTCTCTTTCAAAAACCATAACTTTCGTCTTACTTGCGTTCACTTTCATTCCCTTTTCTTTTAATGTCCTGTTCATTAATGTAACCATCATTTGCAACTCGGCCGCCGACGACGCAAGTATGACTTGATCATCGGCGTACAAAAGGCATTTGACGGTTAACTCACCCATTCTTTACCCGCAATCTTCTACTTTCAAATTTTCCAAACAACTGTCCATAAATAGGTAGAACAGCCACGGGGAAACCACACAGCCCTGTCTGACACCTTTATGGATGCCAAACCAGTCCGAGTAGGCCCCGTTGATCCTGACACAAGCACTAGAGTCCCTATATGGAGACTTCAATGCCTGTATCAAGCCAGCGCTCAACCCAAACGAGTTCAGTATTTGCCATAACACATCCCTGTCCACTCTGTTATAGCCTTCTCCAAGTTCACAAACGCACAAAAAACTTTTTGGGTTTTGGCCAAAAATTTCTCCGTGATAATGCGCATGGAAAAGACCTGATCTGTACATCCCATTCCCTTTCTAAATCCCGCTTGCACATCCCAAATTTTTCCATCAGTTTCTTTCATAACTCTTTCAATTAGTACCTTAGCATACAGTTTTCCCACAATGCTAAAAAGCTGATACCACGGTAGTTTTTACAGTCCTGCTGTGATCCTTTTCCTTTATATATTGGGACTATCACGGCTTTGCACCAGTCTCCCGGTACACGCTTATGTTCCCAACATAAGATAAACAAGGTGTACAGCAGGTCTGCCACCATTCCTTCTCCAGCCCTTAGCATTTCGAGAGATACTCTATCATAACCGGCTGCCTTACCTGGTTTCATACTTTTCATTGCTTTCATTATTTCATATATGCTTATATCTCTATCTATTTCCTCTTCTTCCGGAATTTCTATTTCATTTAATTCAAACGTCTCATCACTCATAAACACGCTTTCAAAGTATTCTTTCCATCTCCTTAAACTCAAAACTTTGTCATTCAGAATACAGCCATTCTGGTCTCGTATAGCATTCATCCTAGGCTGTTCTGAATGTCCCATGGTAGTTCTTACGAGTTTCCAGAACATTTTAATGCTTGCCTGGAAGTTATCCGATATTCTTCTATAATTCTTATCTGTTCTTTCTTACTTTTTCCTTTCAACTACTTCTTTTACTCTCTTATTTAGGTGTCTAAAGACTGCCTCTTTCCTTTCAATATCATCATTAATACTGCTAGAATTACTAGCCTTGGTTGCTAGTAAATCTAGCCATGCTTTCTTCTTTGCTTCAACTTCCATCCGTACCTCATCATCCCACCATAACGTGTTAATTTTGCTTTCATTTGTTCTCTTACTGACACCACATACTTCGGTTCCTGCATCCACTAAACCTTTCTTGACATTATACCCCACAGTCTCCAAGTCTAAATCATTCATACACAATTCAGCCATACCACTTAAATTTTCTCTCAATCTATATTTGAACTTCTCTCTCACACTCTCTGTTCTTATACGCTGTAACGCAGTGGTAGACACAGATGTCCGATGCCTCCAACGTCTGAAAAGACCATTTATTCGGCATAAGACCAAGTAATGATCCGTCCCTACGTTAGAGCCCCGGTAAACCCTTGTATCTACCACCGCGCTCCTCATTCTTTCATCAACAATTATGAAATCTATCATACTTCTTTCACCACCTCTTTCCCATGTATACGTGTGAATCTTCTTATGACGAAAGAAAGTGTTCGTCACAAAAAGATTCTTTTCCACGCATACGGCGAGAAGGCTTTCACCATTCTCATTTATACTTTCATCACCAAACGTTCCCAATATCCTTTCATAACCAAGCCTCCTCAACCCAACCCTTCCATTAAAATCGCCTAATATCACAATATTTTCATTAACCTTGCATTTCACTAGCACCATCCTTACCAACTCTCAAAACTGCTCTCGGATATAAGTGGGCTTACACATGTCTGGGGCGTAGACCCCTAAAACAAACAACTTCTTTAAGCCCACTTTCATTCGTATCCATAGCAGTCTCGGGCTTACACATTCATACTCTTTCACACAATGACCCATTCTTTCTGAAAGGATGAAATTTATAATATTTTCCTTTAACTAACCGTGTGTTTATTATTGGCTTAGTAGTTTTAAACACATTCATTACAGACTGTAAAACTGTCTCGTAGTTTGCTTAATAGGCCTTTGCATATTTTACGTCCGGACTATAGTAACGATGCGTTTCCAGTATGTATTAATGAAACTCCTGATGAGCCGGAGCGCAAAGCAATTTTGTTACAACAACTATACACGTATAGCTGTTATCAATGTTCCCGTTATGAAAGGAAATACGGAAAGCTAAAAAATTTACTTTGAATTTGGATTATATTTTCGCTAAAGAGCTACGAAAATAAAAATGTTATACTTACAATTAATTTATACATTCTACATATTATTCTATTGCTCACCATGCGATTGAATATGTTATGTATGACAGAGGCACACAACACTATTTCATTGTAATTTAAAGACTAACTCCTTTATAAGTGCGCAGGAAATGCATGATTTAATTCCTCCCTTTCCCTTCCACCATCAGACAACCAGACGTTCGGCCAGTATCTACCCTATCGTTGTTGACTTACCACGCATTCAAGCCAAACGGTTTCATGCCTCATTCATCATGCGTACAGCAAAGGAGTAGAATAAGTTGCCAGCATCTGTCTTTCCATCCGCTTACAGTGTGGGTGTTTTAAGGGCTAGAGTGAATAGGCTAGAATAGGCATCTTAGGCTACATCATCACTTACCATAAGGTGGGATTGTAGATAAGCGCTGGTTTAGAATAATATAAAAAAAATATGATGGTCCTACCGTATATTCGACATGGCTGCTCTATATCGTAAGTACAAAAGTTTATTTACTTTGATTGGTTCATATTTAAAACTAGCCACTCGTCCTAATTCCATCCTCCTAATTATTCGATTTTTTTGAATTAAATAGGGTTAAATCACTTCTGGCGTTGATATCTATCTGTTTGTAAAGTTTCTTTACAATCGGTTCAGCCATTCCGAAAATTAAACCGGACAGACATCATCATCATCATCATCCTTTCACAAGTCCACTGCTGAACATAGGCCTCCCCAAGGAATGCCACAGAGACAGACTTTCTATTTCTAAATGTTTCTAAATAGCACTTATTAGTCTTTAGTATCATTTTATTTCGTATGCTGGACTTGTTTTTTGACAGTTTGATTGGTGCCGGCGGGGCAAAATTTTAATTGCAATTTTAAGTGCCGATTCACCACGTGCTCAGCGGTAAAGGAAAACATCGTGAGGAAACCTGCATGTCTGAGAAATAAAAAGAAATTTCTCGAAGACATGTGAAGTTCGCAATTACGCATTGGGGCAGAGCGGCGGATATTTCCTTGCCCTTAAACCCTCTCAGAAATGAGGAGGCCTGTGCCCAGCAGTGGGACGTATATAGGCTGCAACTTTACTTTACTTTACTTTACTTGTTTTTTCCTGGATATGTTAGAATTACAGACACTACTTTTATACAGATTTATTGTATTCAATTTGCATGAAAAAGCTAATTGTTAAACACATTTTGTTATTTGGTCTCTTATGTACCTAAAAGCATTTGTGAGGCTACTGCGATACAGAATTCTTTCAACACAATAAATAGGCTTCTACTCTTTTTTTTATAGGATAAGGGTGACAAACGAGCACACAGTCCACCTGATGGTAAGTGGTTGCTGCGGCCCATAGACATCTACATCTATCCTCTATTACAAATCAAAATGTAGATGCGTTGTCACCCGTGAGGACTAAGATAGAATGCCTCATTTCCAGTAAAAAGGGCCTCCAGCCACCTGCACTCACCAAGCGAAACGCAGAGGTAAACCTCTACTTCACGCTGGTTTTCTGTGAGGTCGTGGTACCACCCCGGTTCGAGCCGGCCCATCCGTGCGACAGCAAAAGCTGCTGCGTGGCTCTACCACTGTTAAAAAGTGCGTTCTTACTGAATTCCGGTGTTGGTTGTAGCGGTGGCGGTGATAGATAGCACACGTGTTATGGATATTGTAATTGGTATTGTAATCTAACTAAATAACATATACAATTTTATATTGTACGGGTTACTATTTTATTAGCAACTTTCTCATCATTATAAGATCTACGTAATAGAATAAGGCTTTCGTTTTCATATTGGGTATCGCTAGTATTGACAGACACGTCACGCAACGTCACTCACAAAATTGTATTTTCTCACAAGCGTTAGATTCCTTTACATCTCCTTCACTATTGGTAATAAGATAATATATAAAGTTAATGGTTTAAAAATGTATTTGAAATTCATGGATGCATAAGTAATCCATGCTCGGTACAGGGCGCAGGACTTCTTTCATTTTTAATTGGGTTAAGAGAAGAGTCCACCACTCTTTTCGATTGGAAAAGTTATTATTATGCATAGATTTTATTAATTCAATAATTTTAGAGCGATGCTGCAGCTATATTATGATTGTCGCACGAATGTACCAGCTAGATCAAGTAGGTCCAGACTATCACAATAAATGCGTAAAATGGCAACTCAATGCTACTATGTTTTGCATGATGAGTGTTGAGAACCGGAGACCATTTTTACTTAGAAGGAGTCAATCCATCTTTGTCTTCAAAGGTGACAACTCATCTGCATTTTGATTCTTAATCGAGGATAGATGTAGATTTGTAAGGGCCACAGTATCCACTTTTCTCTTTCTCTTTCTCTTATTTTCTTTCTTTTTTTCTTTTTTCTAACTTTTGGTATCTCGTTGTTTTACCCTCATTCTATATTAAAAAAAAGATTAACTTACTTTATATTGTTATTTCACGACACTACACACCTTCCGTAATCAAAACTATAAAATTATATTAGAAGTTAATTTAAACTTGTTAAATTCGGCGCATATTAATGAATCAATTTAAAGTTAGACCCCAAGACTTGTAAATAACTCTATTACCAACTGTAAAATCAAACAGAATAAACCTAGCTGTCTGTGTACTGCCACACTTAATTTACATGCAAATTGACCAAGCAAACTTTGCACTTTGAGGATACGAAGCAGCAATGGTGTTCATTCGCTAGCCTAATATCGGCCATACTATGAGCTATCTTATATTAAAAAAAATATTATATAGTTTTTTTTTTACTTTTAGCTGTTATCAGAAAGATGGTGCTGTCAATCATCCGATTTTATTAATTTCAACACGCTCATAATTAATTCATGGACTTAGTGTGCTCTAAGAAGGATTTGTGGGCTATTAAATGTGATGTTTTACTGGGGTCTTTCTGACCGTGTTCACAGATTGCCGACGTTTTTTTTATATAAGAGGAGAGAGAGCAAACGAGTATGTAGCTCACCCGATGGAAAGTGTTGACTGCCGCCCATGAACAACTGCAACATTAGCAAAAGCGCAGGTGCGTTACCGGCCTTTTAAAAAAGAGTAGGCTCTTTCCTTGAATGTCCCGAAGTCGTATCGGTCCGGAAAAGTCGCTTGGTGGTAGTCGATTCTACAAGTAATTTGTGCAAGGAAGAAAATTTCTAGTAAATTGCACAATAGTGTACCGCCAATCATCCAGATGATATTAATGGTATCGCGATGTGTGATGGTGAAATTGAGCGGATGGAATTAGTCCGAACAATTCCTCAGAGCACTTCTCGTCGTAGATGCGATAAAATACGTAAAGAGATTTTTTTTTATAGGATAAGGGTGACAAACGAGCACACAGTCCACTTGATGGTAAGTTGTTGCTGTGGCCCATAGACATCTACATCTTTCTTCGTTTGCGAATAAAATGCAGATGCGTTGTCACCCGTGAGGACTAAGATGGAATGCCTCATTTCCAGTAAAAAGGGCCTCCGGCCACCTGCACCCATCAATCGAAACGCAGAAGTAAACCTCTACTTCACACTGGTTATCTGTGAGGTCGTAGTACCACCCCGGTTCGAGCCAGCCCATCCGTGCGACAGCAAAAGCTGCCGCATGGCTCTACCACTGCAACTGCAACATCTCTTTGCAATGCCAGTGAGTCAAGCCGAAGAAAGAGCTCAGTCGCCGACGATTTGAACCGCTCTGCGCTGGATGCGCTCACTAGTTGGCACTGGAAGAGCCCCGGCCCAAAAATAGAGACAATATTCCATGTGATGCCAAACCTGCGCCTTGTAAAGTTGTAGGCGGTGTGCCGGCATGAAATATTGTCTCCCTTTGCTGAGCACGCCAAGCTTTTTAGACGCTAATTTGACATTTTCTTAAAAGTGACCACGAATCTGTACGTCATTCGATACGTCGACACCGATGATTCCGATATCGGCTGAGGTAACAAGAGGAGTGCCTGAAAACTGGAGAGACAAATGGTTTCTTGTTAGCGGTAAACGCGCAAATGTCTTCTGGGGATTGAACTAGACCAGATTTAGTCACTCCTGATTCGAGACCTTGATAAATAAAGTATTACCTTCAGACACAAGTTTGTTCCAGTACTCGGCGGCAATTTTCCGAGAAATATTGGCACCGGCCTTGCCAATATTTCTCGTATAAAGCATCACCAGTGTTGTCATCTACATAATATGTATGTTACCGGTTTGCAACATATAAATGATATGCAAAAGAAACGGCGTTGGTTATAGCACGCAGCCTTGTGGAACACTAAAGTTAATAGGCTTGTAATCAGAGCATGCATCGTCTATTACGACCTTAATGCTTCAATCTCCAAGGACACCGAACTTGTTTCTCACCAATTCTCTGAAGTGCTCTGACTTTGCCTTGCCAATGACACTTTTTAAGGATCTGGAGGCGGAATTTCACTTCCTTTAAGAGCGCTGGTATTTGCGTCCCGAGACGTTGATGCGTCAGCTCAGGCCCTGCTTATGGCGTGATACAATTTTACAGGAGTGACCAAACCATGACAGAGTTCTGCCTCTGATACGCACCACAGATGATGAAGTAAAAAGTTCCATTCCCTAAATAACCACATCAATGACAGAATCACCAACAACATTTAGATCAGTCAGAGAGAAACAAACCCGCCCTCAAGGGTAGGATGCAAAAAAAACGACCGCAGCCTGACACAATTGGCTGATCTATAATACTAAACACGGCGGCAACCTGTAGAAAGTAACTGCGATGAGAGCGTGAGCGGCACTGTACTCCGTATCAGACAATCGTCCGAAGAGCCAAGAGGGGGCATCGAACTCCTTAGACCTGATACCCGTCTGGATGAGAGGTCAGCAAAAGGTCCCACAGGAAACATACATGATCTTCCACATCTTAGATCCGCGTAGGCGAAGTAACCAGATCATATGCCAAGGCAAAGTCATAAATAGATTTACCCACATGATCAATAAAATGGGAACCAATCCATTCAGCGTTAAAATCACCGAGGATCACGATTTCTGTGGATGGAACCTGTTGCAACACTGAGTCTGCAGCCATGTGGACGTGTTCGATGAACCGGTCTGTGTGGCATTACCGTTATGACACCTGTAGAGGCACCCGTAGATGCGGGGATGGTCGTCGCAGTCTACGAGTAGTCGTAGGTTGGATAGGTCCGTAATTTCAAGTCTGCTGAGGCGTCAAAAAAGGATATCCCTCTGACGTATATACAAACTCCCGTCCAGGGCACAAAGGAGTGTTCTACTTTATACCCCGGGTAAGAGTGATACGAAATATCAGCTGCAAGAAACGCAGGCTACGCCGTCTCGACGTCGACGTTAAGGTTTGAATGAAGTCTCCTGATGTTGAACACACTCACGGATTCACGGCTACGGAGCGTGGCCTTCTTATTTCTCCGCTTGCACCAAGCAGTTTTAATCGCGATCGGAATTTTACCCCTACACAGAATACGCGGGGCAGTTTCAGTATCCATGCTCAGGTAGCTTTTTTTATAGGATAAGGGTGACAAACGAGCACACAGTTCACCTGATGGTAACTGGTTGCTGCGGCCCATAGACATCTACATCTATCCTCTATTACAAATCAAAATGTAGATGCGTTGTCACCCGTGAGGACTAAGATGGAATGCCTCATTTCCAGTAAAAAGGGCCTCCAGCCACCTGCACCCACCAAGCAAAACGCAGAGGTAAACCTCTACTTCACGCTGGTTTTCTGTGAGGTCGTGGTACCACCCCGGTTTGAGCCGGCCCATCTGTGCGACAGCAAAAGCTGCCGCGTGGCTCTACCACTGTAACAACTTGGGCGTGGATGCTCAGGGAGGGATTCCCCATTACCATTAGATTTGCTACGTTACTATTAAGAGAAATTGGGTCTCTGGCCACCTGCATTTACCAAGCGAAACGCCGAAGTAAGCTGCTATTTCACGCTGGTATTATGTGAGCTCTTGGTACCATTTACTTCTAGTTTTTTTACTTCTCCTTTGTAAATCGTTACCCCTACACTAGGATTTTCTCCTGTATCGTAGAAGCACTTTAAATGCACAAATTACATAAGGACAAACATCCAGACACAGAAAAAATATTTGTAATCCATACCAATATTTGTTCAGTGGGGTATTCGGACCCACGGCCTATACAGCCGAAAATGATCGCTACACCATTGCGCCACGGAGCACTCATACTAACGATTATTTCTAGACTATTTCTTTATATAAGATATTCTGCCGTATGTTATTACAGAAGCTCTCTTCAAGATGTACCCAACCTGTGACAACTCTGTCATATGCTGGTACGGAGAACTCACGCTTTATTTGGATCGTCGTCATTTGATCACCGCGACGTAGGTGCAGGACACAAAGCTTGTTGCTGTGCAAAACTTGGTTGGAGCTCGGCGGTCAGGTGTTTACTGTCACATATCCCATGGGCTCTATTTAGGTAAAGACCTATGTCTAGACCTTATAGTGGCGGTGTAAGAATATCCACAACCCCATATCATCCCTTGGGTCTCGTTCTTATCACTCGCGCGACAGATGGAAAAATCAGGAGATGGGTAGCAGCGTCTTCCTAATAACGACTAAAGAATGAAAAAAATCTGCGATTGCCAACCCACTTACCAAGCAAAAATATATCCTCCCTATAATGCAATATTTAGAGAGTTCTGTGTTCAGCAATTGACTTTAATTGACTGTGACTGAAAATCTAAAGAATTTTTTTTATATAGAATAAGGATGACAAACGAGCACACAGTCCACCTGATGGTAAGTGGTTGCTGTGGCCTATAGACATCTACATCTATCTTCGTTTGCGAATTCAAATGCAGATGCGTTGTCACCCATGAGGACTATGATAGAATGTCTCTTTTCTAGTAAAAATGGTCTCCGGTTCTCTACACTCACCATTCAAAACACAGCAGCATTAAGCTGCTATTTCACGCTGGTATTCTGTGAGAGCGTGGTCCTTCCACGGTCGTGCCGACCCATTCGTGCTACAACTATACTATTAATTTAGCTGCAGCATAGCTCTACAATTTTTTTTAAATTAAAGGAAAATTATTTACCTTTAACTTCATTCTGAATTTATTTTTAAATTATTTGCCGTGAAAATTAGCGTAAAAGCTATATAAGCATTGTTTGATTGATAATTCAAACTTAATAAAACTGTTTTACTGCTGTCCACAGTCAAAGGCGCAATTTTATTAAGCTTTCTATATGATTTCATCGTTGTAAACTGAAGATTATCATTAACCTTATTGGCAGCATAATATGAATAAAACTGTTTAATAAAAGTATAACAGGAAAATTTATCTTATGGTTGAAAATTAGGAATATATAATTTGAATGCTTTTGTTTGGATTTTCTAGCTGAATTTAGTATACAATATCTAGTTGTGTTTGTGGTTGGTCAAGGTTTTTTTTTTGTCATGTCGGAGAAATTCTTTAATGTAGGTACAATTATTGGAGAGTTCTTTATATTCTTTAATTCTTCCATACACTATGTCTTAGCACTGACTTCAAATGTGAAATTATTTTATTCTTTTTAGATCCTAGGAATCGGGTTTTCATTTTCATTTTTTATTAAAAGTCTTTTTTTTACTTCTTTGACCGTGATTAGGCCACTAAGAAATATATCAATCTCTATGTCGTCTAAATAGTTAGAATAAAAACCTAAT
Organism: Parnassius glacialis; assembly: GCA_033319125.1. Lineage (NCBI taxonomy): Eukaryota > Metazoa > Arthropoda > Insecta > Lepidoptera > Papilionidae > Parnassius > Parnassius glacialis. Next base: position 5,526,327 of record JAVANC010000011.1, read on the forward strand.
CTTCTCTTTTGCTAATAATATAAGGGTTAGAATTTTTTCTTCATATTTATGCCGGACAACTACTTATAAAAAAAGGGTTTTATAATTCCGTTTCACAATCGTTTTACCATCGACGAAGTTATCGGGTAATGTGCACAAAAAGAAACTTCAGTCTAATGAAGAGCTCAGTCTAAAAACAGTCACTGCTGTTTTGGGAGTCAGCTAAAAATCTGCAGCTTCCTTTGTTCGAAATTGGTTTATGCAAAAAAGCTTTCCCATCCTATTTTTAATCTCTTCGTACTTTGAAATTTCATTAGGTGCATGTCCACTGCTACTTTATCAATATTTGCACTCAGGCCATTAATTGTGTGACGGAGCCGGTGCTTGAAATTTAATTAAGTCAGTGAGGGCCTCTTATAACTACGAGTATATTATTTACAAAGTGACACGTTATTTTAGATTTATACTTGTATGTTAATTTTTGAATTATATACTTCGTTTTGTTTACCTATGAATTTTCTTTTTTCTTTACTTCAGTGGTCAGTAGAACCTATTTTTAAATATTTAATTTGAACAATTTACATCACTAGAACATTTTTATAATTTTTAATAAGGTGAAATAATACAACAGTTCGTTTCTTTACTGTTTATTGACAACAAAATATTTGGCACTGTAAAATTAGAAAGGTTAGTTCGAATTCCATCAAGGTTAGTTCAGTTAGTTCGAATTCCATCAATCTCTACGTTTCTAGAGTATTATGAATTCTATCTAGATACAAAATATTATACTTTAAAGGCAATATCAAATTTATATTCATATTTTTTACACAGATTTCTTTTCCATATTCATTGGAGATGATTGTAGTTACGAGGTTATTTCTAAATAAAAAATTAAAAATGAATTTGGTATATGTTGAAATAATATGCTTGAGGTCTTGGCGGGAACTTGAACTCATGTCTTTTCTTTGATAATATTTGTTGTTGATTAAAGTGGATTTTTATTTAATATAGTTTATGTCTGAGAATATAAACTATTATTAGAAATGATGTTACAAGCGCTCCAATGTTAAAACAAACCTCAAGTTATTGCATCAATTTTGATATCATCGTCATCGATTATCCCGTATCCCGTTTAGGTTGTCGTGAAAAATTGCAATGCTGGTGTGTTCCGTATCATGAGTGTAGAGTACCGAAAACACTTATTACTGGAAACGAGGCATTCCATCTTAGTCCTCAGGGGTGACAACGCATCTGCATTTTAATTTTAAATAGGGACTGTTTGTGGTCCCTAGCATCTACTTACTATCAGGTGGACTGTGTGATCGTTTTTCACCCTTATTCCAAAAATCAATCAAAATATTACTGTTGTGACTAATTTTGTTAATAAATTATTACAAACTACAATCGTTAATTACTTGACAATAGCAAAAGTACGATAAAAGAAATTGCACGCTTACATTATGTAAATATTGATATTATATTGTATCTGGAATTAATGCAATACGGATTTAAAACTTTAAAACTACTGGATAACGTTTGAGTTAAACGATTATTTGCACATCAACTCAATCATACCTACTTGTGAATAAAAATAAAAGTATTTTCAAAAATTCGAATTAACCTTTCTTCATAAATAAATTGAATAATGAACATTTAATCTAGTTAATATTGTTAGGGATTTTATTTTATAACTACCAATATTACAATAGTAAATGATATAGAAGAATATAAAATATTCGTTTTGAAACCAATTAGTAATATAATTTGTTTTCGCCTTAATAAAATATTAAAAAAAAACTCTATCAGTTTATAAGTAGGTTATTACTAAAACAGCCATGTTTTTTATACCTTAACTAGTATCGAACATTTATTTAGAACAAACCCTATTTCATTTACTTGGCACGTATGGTATGCCTTAAAGGTTAAAAAGGAAATTATGAAATTTCAAACAACTTACCTAGGGGGGCACATTTAGCACCGAGAAAACTTACAATATTATCCAAAATCCTAAATGTAGATTTTCTCAATTACTTGTAATGATTTTTTATAATTTTTATTTTTTTACACTGGAATTTAAGAAGTTTTGATATTTAAAAATTCGGAAGTTGAGTCTAAAATGCTGATAAATTTATAAAATTAAAGATAATTTGCTGATGTACACCTAGTAAAAAAAAACAATAAGTGACGACTGTAAAAAGGTTTAACATCTCAATAAGATAAACTTTTACCCCTTGGGGTACAACAGATTTATAATCTTTTTCCTCGATCTTTAAAATGATGTCCGTGAACATCACATAACAGTAACAAGAGGTTAATATAATAATTTTTATTTATTTAATTTACATTTGATCACTGTCTCGTCTTTCGTTTACAAAATATACGAAAATGTTTGATTATTTTACACTATCTATCGACTACACTACATGTTGGTCAAGACATAGTAGAAGTGAAATACAAGTATATTGATTACTCATACTATATTTTACACTATTCGTGTTTTACTTGCCGTATTTTACTCGTATTGAATAAGTTAAAAGAACTCTATTTTTCTTTGACAAAAATATTTTAATATTTTTATTTGGTAGCATTTAGAAAATACACTTTATGACTGATTTTAAATTACATAAGTCATATTATTAAATCACCATTAATCTAACGGGAGACATTATTTTTACACTAGTAACGGGACTTTACTACTAATATTTATAAGGTTTTAAAAATAAAACTAAGAAAAAGATGTTAATGTGAATTATTGTTAGGGCTACTAACATTTAAACTGCTAACTAAACTAGTATCTGATTTTATATCCATAAAATTTACATTAGAATTGATTTCATCTTAAAAATTAGAATGATTATTTTCGTTATTACTCTCATGATCATTTATATTACAATTTATACTTTCTTGTACAATATTTACACATTCTGTTTCTGATTCGCTCTCTTCATTTTTGCAATAATTGCTTTCAGAATTATCTTCATTACTATTCTTGGTTGAATTTTCAGACATGGATTCTCTTTTTTCGATTATCACATCAACGCTAGGCTTAAATGTGTCTCCATACTTTTTATATTTTTATCTGGTAAATCTGGTGGCCTTACAGTTGTTAGGGTACTGGAGAGAAATGATGACTGTAGATTATAGCCAGGTAGTAGTTTTGGTTGAAGTGGCAACATTAGGTCGAGGGATCCGGTGGTTGCAGGTCTCGGTTGCAAGGGTGGGGCGGTCATCAGAGGTGGCTATAGCGATGCTAATGAAATTGCGCCACATTGGGTATTGATGATAGGGCTCTCAACTGAAAAAAAAACAAAAACGAGGTGTAGTATGGGGTACATTTTACTGCTTAAATAAATAAGAAACAAGTGACTTTTTTTAATTTTCCCACGTTTTAATAAGATTTGAAATTTAGCTTATTCATGCATATACATCTGAATTTTAACTATATTCAAAATATCAAGTTTCCAGCTCATCGGGAAGTTAGTTTATTTAATTTTTTATGTTCAATTTTTTATCAATTAATAAAAACGACAGACAAACAAGAAAGTGACTAAATAAATTATATTTAATAAATAAATAAAATAAATTCTATTGAAGTTTTCGTAAATTTATTATTAGCCTTACTTACATAGTAATAATAATTCTTAAGTGAAAATATTTTCTAACATAAAAAGTTGGTTAACATGTAATAGCAAATGAGAATAAATTACATGCATTTCTTTATTGATTTTTATAAGCAATAAAATAAGTCAATTTAAAATTTGGTTAATTTTATTGCTTGTATGATTGGAAATTGTACCAGTACAAGTAAGATCTCATTCATATTAACCCTTTCGCTGTCCCGTGCACTACATATAGGGCACTGCTTTTGTCTTACTATTGTGTCTGCAAACCGGACAGAATAAGAAAAAAAAATATTATGATAAATATTTATTTCTTTCTAAAAAAAAATAATGTCTTCCAGGATCAATTCTGGTCACGATGGGCAGTCTCGGTGGAGATTAACCATCAGCGCAGAACAGAATTATAAAGCACGACATGCATTCTCTATTCACTTACTCTCATAGGTCAATGGAACGACAATCCAACACAATCACAGAGAGATTAGAGACAGGACCAACTTCTTTAAGTGCTTTTAGAGACACGAGGGTGAAACAACTTCCTTGCAGATCGGAGCATCAAGGTCATTGTAGACGGTGCATGTTCTGACTACAAGCCTATTAACGCTGGTGTTTCACAAGGCTGTGTGCTAGGCACTCGAAGCTAAACTAAAACATAATGAAATATTTCTTTTACATTAAATTAAAGTGACATAACCTGAAATGTTTATTTAATCATTAAGATTTTTATAGATAAACAACATACTTTATAAAGTTTCAAAGAACACTAAAGCTTATATAGATCTGCAATACGGGTTTATTTCCAAATCGGTTGAAAAAATTAGGAAATATTAAGAAACTTTACATCGGTCTGGAAAAACCAATTGCAGTAATTAATTACTCAAAGAGCAGAAAAGGTTAGTAACCGATTTTCCTTTTTTGGTTTTATCTATAGAATACTTTGAAAGTGGTCAAGTGAAAGTTTCAAGCAACTGCGAAAATAATCGAGTCGATTTATGATGATTTGTTATATTTAAGCGAATGTTACACATTAAATGAAACTAATTTTGCGGATTTCAGACAGTAGCAGCACCACATCAGTGACAGAGTCAGCAACAGCGTTAGGATCATCCGGCGAGAAGCAAATCCACCCCCATGGGTAGGGTGCAAAGAAAGACCGCATTCGTCCCAATCCGCCGACCTGTAATGCCAAACACGACGGCAACCTGCAGAAAGCAACCGCGAAGGGAGCGTGAGTGGCACCACAGTCCGGATCAGACAACGGTCCGAAGAGCCAAAAGGGACATCGACAGAAACCTGTTATCCGTCCGGACGAGAGGTCAGCAGAAGGTCCAACAGGGAAGTTGTATGATCCTTCACATCTGGAATCTGCGTAGGCGAAGTAGCCAGTTGTTTCAGACCATATGCCTAGGCAAAGTCATAAACAGATCTTTCCGCATGATCGGTTAAACGTGAACCGAGGCATTCGTCGTGGTGGGCGTTAAAATCGTCAAGGATCACGATCTCTGCGGATGGGACCTGTTGTAGCAAAGAATCTGTAGCCATTTGGACGTGGTCGATGAGTCTGTCTGTTTCGGCATTACTGCTATGGGACCTATAGAGGCACCCGTAGACGCGCGGATTGTCGTCACTGTCTACGCGTAGCCAACGGATGGACAGGCCTGAACCTTCAAGACTGCAGAGGCATCGAGAAGAGATGTCTTCTCTGACGTTTACGCAAACTCCAGCCCGGGGCACAAAGGAGTGCTCCAATTTGTACCCCGGGTGGGAGAAATATGAATTATCAGCCGGAGAGAACACCTGCATCTCGGTCAGAAAGAGCAAGGCAGGCTTCGCCGTTTCGAGATGGTAGTGGACGGCGTTTAGGTTCGGGTGAAGTCCCCTGATGTTGCAGAAATTCACGGATAGCGTGGCAGGGGTCGCCTTGGTATTGTTGCTCAGTTTGCCCCAGTTATTTTTTTGAGAGGAATGTCCCCCCCCCCCCCCCCGAATACGCTGGGCTACCCCGCGTGTTCGGGGCACCCACGCTCAGGAGTGGAATAACATGGTCGTGGATGCTCAGCGAGGGATTTTCCAGGGGTGCTGGTACCCTTATGGTGTAGTCTTTGGTGTAATTCCGCTATCATGTTGATGGGGGAGGGGGGTGGGGATTGGCGATCTCCGGCCACCTACACTCACCAGACGAAACGCAGAAGCAGAGCTTCTACTTCACGCCGGTATTCTGTGAGGTCGTGGTACCAACCCGGCTCGAGCCGGCCCATACGTGCAACAGCAAAAACAACCGCGTGGCTCTACCATCGAAACAAAATTATCACTTATATATTATAATCCGTGGCATTTATATAAACATAATGCTACAGTATTTTTTTATAATTTAACGATTTAGAAAAGTTTAATATTCCATTTAAAAGCAAGAAACTAAATATGCGACGTAGGTGTGGGTGTTATCACATAACAATGGTTGAATTAATCGCTGTTGCTGTAAATTCCCAGAGGAGCAAACCGTAATTACACACGCATTGAATAAATATCTGGTATTGTATGATAATTTTAACAATTTTATTTTTATAGGTAATTTAAAAAAATCATACTTTTTAGTAATAACCTATGCAAAAAGAACTACAAAATGTCTTTACGCATCCTCCAGGCAAATAATGAAAGTTAACATATAAGTATTTATTAATTGATTTACATAAACTTTATTGTTAACATTAAATAGGGCAACAAAGGGCGGACACAATACAAACCCGTTTTCTCTGTCAGTCAACCCTTGGAATGATGTGATTTTGTGTCATATGCAATTCTATACATTTCATCATCATCATCATCATTACAGCCTTTCACAAGTCCACTGCTGAACATAGGCCTCCCCCAAGGAATGCCACAAATCACGGTCCTGAGCCACATGCATCCATCGACTTCCCGCATGTCTTACCAGGTCGTCACTCCATCTCGTGGGGGGTCGCCCTACACTTCGCCTAACGGTACGAGGCTGCCACTGAAGAACCTTTCTTCCCCATCTATACATTTAGTATACGTTAATATATAAATAAAACACATGTTCAATCTCTATCTCGTTATTTAAAAATCAATTACTGTCCGTTAGTCTCACTAAAATTCTGAAACGGCTCCAACAATTTTAATGATTTTTTGTGTGCATTTAAAATCGGTACCTGTATAGTTTATCCTCACAATTGGACCCAGCAGATGGCGCTGTTGTCGAGATCCAGAAATCACCCGTGCGAAGCCAGGCAGATGGTTAGTATATTATATTTGACATATAATACATTAAAATATGTATATTAACCGTGAGATGGCGGTGTAAGAATATTAACTATCAAATACCGTGTACCCGAGTGTGTTGTAAAGAAAAAACAGAGAGGAAATGAAAGAGGAGATGGGCAGCAACATATTTCTAATAACAACTAAAAATAATAAGCTGTTGCCAATCCGCTTGCCAAGCATGGCAACCATGGCAAAATCCCCCATGAGGTAATCTATGAGGATGGCCCATGTTTTGAAGCATATATATATACATCATTAACACAGTGGTAGAGCCACGCGGCAGCTTTTGCTGTCGCACGGATGGGCCGGATCGAACCGGGGTGGTACCACGACCTCACAGAATACCAGCGTGAAGTAGAGGTTTACCTCTGCGTTTCGCTTGGTGAGTGCAGGTGGCCGGAGGCCCTTTTTACTGGAAATGAGGCATTCCATCTTAGTCCTCACGGGTGACAACGCATCTACATTTTGAATTGTAATAGAGGATAGATGTAGACGTCTATGGGCCGCAGCAACCACTTACCATCAGGTGGACTGTGTGCTCGTTTGTCACCCTAATCCTATAAAAAAAAGGTGGACTGGCTGCTCGTTTGTCACCCTTATCCTATAAAAAAATCTAAATATGGCATCATCATTCATATCGTCAGACATCACTTTATTTCAAGAAGTTACTAACCCCTTAAAAGAATCTTTACTTGGCGCTATTTTTATACGTCTTCGACCAAGAAGTTCTAGAGTTGTGTTGCCTGAATAGCAAAGGAATAGTTGGTTGTTTGTATATATATATATATATATATATATATATATATATATATATATATATATATATATATATATAATAATTTGGTGAGTATAGTATTAATGCGTGTATAATATTTGACTTAATGGTACGAGGTGGCCACTCGCACACTTTTTCGTTGTCGGTTCTTAAACCTATTTTTCTTAAATTAAGCGATAGAGGCAAACTGCAGTTATATTATGGCTTGACTAAAGAAGGGCAGTCTAATAATTCTGTGTTTTTATTTTGAGTGTAGAGAGCTGGAGAGCCTTTTGGGGGTGGTATATAATAATTTTATTATGTTTGCACACGACATAAATTTGTTTGCAACATAGCTTAAACCTCCCATTTATAGAGTACATTAGCTTTGTATATACAGAAACCATCAATCGAATATAGAACCTGTTCATCATGGAATTTTCATATTTTAGCTTCATTTTCTTACAGAATTAGGGTGACAAATGAATACCCAGTTCCCCTTGCTGGTAAGTGGATACTGTGGCCCATAGACATATAAATCTATCCTCGGTTAAGAATTTAAATGCAGATGTGTTGTCACCCCTAAGGAATAAGGTGGAATACCTCTTTTCCAGTATCCCTACATACGAAACACAAACAGCATTAAGCTGCTATTTTACGTTCGTATTCTATTAGAGCGTGTTCCTTCTCCGGTCGAGCCGTCACATTCGTGATACAACCAAAATATGCCTGTAGATGGTTCTACCACATAAAAAACCATACCACGTAGGAAATTGCCACAAATTGTAAAGAAAACGTTATTCTTAATAATATTCGGAGCCTGTCATATATATCTTTTCGTTCCTACATTCTTAAAAAAAATTGTTTTAAAACTTTTACTAGTAACTTTTTCGATAAAACTGAGGGCAGCATAAGCTTAGCTTATAATAAGCTTATTTTGAAAAATCAGGTGGTGTTGCATAATACTACCACTTAACAGCTCTGGAATTGTTACCTTTAATTCTAACTCAAAATTACATGAATTTCTCTGCAAAAGGAATTTTAATACATGCCACTTTTCCGTCGCCTATAAGGCTATTTATTAATTAAAAAAGACTTAGTTAAAATGGTTCTCATATAAAACATTATGTGCACACCTTTTCATCTTTTATTTATCATATAAATTTGTAACTGGTATACTGGAACGAATTAAATTAACGCCCTTGTACAAACTCTTCATCATGATGTGTCCTCTCCATTGTCTGTGTATAGATACATTGTTAAATAATTAAAGCACAGATTTATCGTGAATGTAGAATACCGAAGACCCTTTTCTCAGGTATCGAGGCATTCTATTTTATTACGCAGGGATGACAACGGATGTCTACGAGGCCCAGCATTCACATACCATCAGATATAATGTATGCTCCTTTGTCGCCCTTATTCTATAAAAAAAACCTTAATGCGGCCATGATGAAGAAAATATAGTAATTATACATTTTTAGTACTTTTATATCATAATTTTAGCTTCCTTTCCATTTGGTAGTAGCCTATGCAAATCTAACACCATATTTCGGTTAATGGTGTCGTAGGAGATTATTTAAAAATCATAAAGTTTTTATGGTCTCCAATAAATTCCGATATAACTACCTACCTCGTTTAAATTAGTTACAGCCTATAGACTTCCTGGTGGGCACAGGGCTCCTGTCATTTCTAAGAGAGTTTTAGGACAAGGAAAAGTGCACAACGCTGCATCTAATACGTATTGGCAGACTTCACGTGCCTTTCGAAATAGTTTCTTTTTTAATTTCTCAAATATGGAGGTTTCCTCTCGATGGTTTTCTTCACTGCAGATCACGTCAGCAATCCATCAAAGCAAAGCAAGAAATCAGCAATTAAAATTGCAATTGACGATTTCATTGGTACGGGCGGGGATTAAACTCGGTTTGCTCGCTTACTGTGTAATGTATTGCGAACGCTTAGTTCCTGAGCTATCATGGCTCACTAGTATATACCAGATGTAAATACAATGACCGACGTGGGCAAGCAGCATCAGAGGTTTGCAAGAAATTTGCATTATTGCAAATCCTTCCATCTCATCCTCTCATCTCTCTCGTTATCAACGTTGTAAATATTGGGAGTGTGTCGATAAGGCTTACGTACCTTATAATCAGAATCACCAAATGTATTCGCCGAAGGTCATACAGCTTTACGCAATAACCTCGACACATTCCGATGAAGAGGCGGTGGAAATATATGAGAATATCTCTAGAGTCATGCATTCCTCCAAAACCCACTATACGGTGTTAATAAAAGACTTCAACACTAAACTAGGCGCAAGAGAAAACGGTGAGCTGAAAGTAGGAGAATTCTGAATAGGGCAACGGAACCCAAGGAGCCAACAGCTGGCCGACTTTATGGAGAAAAGGAGACTCTTTGTGATGAACTCTTTCATCACAAAGCGGTTCCACGTTAATATGGAGAGGTCACGTCCCTCTCGTGCTCTAATCCAAAACCCCGAAAACTTCCAGCTCGAGTTACAAAATCGTTTTCAGTGCCTCGGCAATTGCAATGAAGTAGACGATATAAATGACAAGCTTTTAGAAACTGTCCATGCGGTCGGAGCTAAGTTCTGTAAGACCCGTCACGGAAGGATACAAAACTCCGATCACACTCTTAATCCCATGACTGTTAGACGGAAGATGAAACTACAGTCTTTAAACAGTTTGTTTTAACAGTGGTAGAGCCAAGCGGCAGCTTTTGCTGTCGCACGGATGGGCCGGCTCGAACCGGGGTGGTACCACGACGTGAAGTAGAGGTTTACCTCTGCGTTTCGCTTGGTGAGTGCAGGTGGCCGGAGGCCCTTTTTACTGGAAATGAGGCATTCCATCTTAGTCCTCACGGGTGACAACGCATCTGCATTTTGATTTGTAATAGAGGATAGATGTAGATGTCTATGGGCCGCAGCAACCACTTACCATCAGGTAGACTGTGTGCTCGTTTGTCACCCTTATCCTATAAAAAAAAAGATTTCACAGCATATAGGCAACTGAACAGACAGATCTCCAAATGCATGCGGCGCGACTTGCGCAACTTCAATACAGCTCGTATTGAAGAAGCAATCGAGTGGAATCAGGGCTATAAAGTCTTTGCCAGAGATCTGTCTGTCAGAAATCGCCAACTGTCGAAGTTGAAGACCAAATGTGGCAGCATCGTTACCGAGACACCTGAGATTTTGAGTGATATTGAGAGGTTCCATGGACAGTGTACAACTGTTCATGTCATTGTTGGAGCCACACGCAAGTGTGAGTAACGATCCGATTGCGATGATATCCCGAACGGCAGTTTGACCAAGATAAGAATGGCTTTCTAGCACCTTAAATGCGGCGAGTCCCCGGAAAAGGATGAAACAGCGAAGCTTCTGAAAGCGATTGGAAAACCGGTACTTGATGTCCTTCAGAAGCTCTTTAATTTCGTTCTCCATGGTGGTACTACTCCGGAGGCGTGGAGCACAACGACGGAGGTCTTGTTCGTCAACAACGCTCTCTAAAAGAACTACACAACCATTTCGCTTCTGAGCCGCGTCTACGTGCTGTTTTTGAGAGTCATTTCGAATCGTCTCGCACTAGACGATTTCCAGCCTCCCAAACAAGCTGGTTTCCGAAAAGGCTTTAGCACCATAGACCACATACTTACTCTTCGGCAAATTGTATAGAACGCATAAGAGTAAAATCTTCCACTTTTTTTTCGTATGGGGACTGTGAGAAATCCTTTGAATCCATAGAAATTTGGACGGTGTTGCAGTCTCTTCAGCGGTGCCAAATGGAGTGTCGGTATATCGAAGTGCTGAAGTATATGTACAGTATGATGGCTACCAGAGTACAAAACCTATACAACTGCAGAAAGTTGTAAAACAGGGTGACGTAATATCCCCGAAACTCTTCACGTCCTGGTAAAACATATAGGAAGTGAATGGATGCAGATGGCACGGGACTGTGCTTTGTGGAATCTATTGGGGGAGGCCTATGTTCCGCAGTGGACTTGTGAAGGGCTGTAATTATTATCAAATCCTTCCACTGTAAGCGGATGCGCAATAAACTAATGGTGGCCAGGTTCTTCAGCAAGTCGTAGGCCTCATCGCCCATGACCGTTATTAGCGTGGGCAACTTGAGATCACTATTTATTTTATTTGCCGTAAAATACATCTCAAGCCCTCAAGACCTCACCCCGGTTTTTAATTCGAACTCGTTTACTTTTCCAATCGACATTGTCCTCGAATTAACTTGTAAACTTTTACTGACAACAATTAAAAACACAACAAAACTACGTTTTTATCCTCGTCGCCAATGTAATGTATATAAAAGCCGGAGAGAACAAAAATAACGTAACGCAATCTATAACAGTTTATTCACCAATGAACTCGCTGTCTTATCTTAATTCACCCGCCACTTATATAATTAATCTTAACCTACTACCTTACATTACACTATCTATCTCAATAATCGTGTTTATTACTACGCAAATAAATCCACTGATTATTCCAAAACATGGTATTGTTAGTGTATCAGGAAAAACAGGACTTAACTACGTAGTATATCATGAGATGGCTCTTATTATATTCACAAGTACTCACCTAACAATGTTAAAATAAATAAAATAGATTGGTTAAAAAAAAACTACTAAAAGCATTATTTGTTGAGAAATCTCACAAAATTTAATACTAATTATTAAACTGTTTTTCTGCTGACATCTATTTAAATTTTGATAGATTATTTGCTTTGCAGGCTTCAACCCTATTTCTTTTGGAAAATTGAAGTGTCACACTGACTTAAAATTTTCGTCTGACGTCTGACTGACTTAAAATCCGTGAACTACAGCAAATTTTAAATAAAGAAGGCTACAGATGCGTTGTCACTCCTAAGAACTAAATTATATAGAGAGTATAGAGGGCATAGAGCTAGCAAACTCTGTTATTTGGCAGCAGGTAAGATGGTGGTTTTTACCTAGATGTTGTCACAACCAGAGAAGGAGTTCTTTTTTTTTATAGGATAAGGGTAACAAACGAGCACACAGTCCACCTGATGGTAAGTGGTTGCTGCGGCCCATAGACATCTCATCTATCCTCGTTTGCGAATCAAAATGCAGATGCGTTGTCACCCGTGAGGACTAAGATAGAATGCCTCATTTCCAGTAAAAAGGGCCTCCGGTCACCTGCACTCATCAAGCGAAACGCAGAGGTATACCTCTACTTCACGCTGGTATTCTGTGAGGTCGTGGTACCACCCCGGTTCGAGCCGGCCCATCCGTGCGACAGCAAAAGCTGCCGCGTGGCTCTACCACCTAGTTAAATAGTTTAAATATTTTTAGGATGAAAATGGATTATATATAACGCAGTGAATAACGTCCTTATATAATTTGTGATATGTATTACTGACTACACAATCCTATATATTTCTTTTGTGGACCAGTCTTTTTGTCGTTCGTTAGTTTATCTGAGTAACTAACTACCTATATGTATGTTTTGATGCAGATTAGTGTCTTTATAGATCTTCGCGACAGTTAAGAGTACAAATAAATCATCATCAATTATCATAACTTTTAATAATCTTCACACACAAAGGCAGAGTTAGTAAAAATAACATGATTATTTATTGGTTATGATTACCCATTTCTTATTTATATAATTTCAATTACAAAAACTGTTGTTTTTGCACCATTTTTGTTATTTAAATTTGTATAATTTTCCTTTAACTAACCGTGTGTTTATTAATGGCTTAGTAGTTTTAAATATATTCATTACAGCCTGTAAAACTGTCTCGTAGTTTGCTTAATAGGCCTTTGCATATTTTACGTCCGGACTATAGTAACGATGCGTTTCCAGTATGTATTAATGAAACTCCTGATGAGCCGGACCGCAAAGCAATTTTGTTACAACGACTATAATACACGTTGTTACGGCCAACAGCTGCCTATCCCAGGAGTAGAATCCCCCGCGGCATATAGACGGAGAAGCTACAGGCAGATACTGGTCGGGCGTCCTAACGCCAAGGGTTAAAAGTTTCTGATTACATTAAATGATTCGGGGGGAGCGTCACACTATAATAAAAGGGAGCTTACTTACCTCTATCCAAGGCGACTGGTCCCTCTTGGTTCGGTCAGGTCGCGTGTGGATGTATAGTGCTAGGAAAGTAAGGGTCAGCTATGTGTAACTGGGTGTGGCTGGTAGTGTTATTGACCTTATTAGACCGTTCCCTCTGCAGCAGTTCGGCCCTCAGCACCTCTCCAAACTACGGTCTCCTTCCGCAGTCACTTTCTTCGTTTTCTACGATGACAGTTCTTTAACTCTGTCGTACGATTAACTACCTTACAGAAGCCACTAACTCTCGTTTGTTATAACGCTTGACTCGCGAATGAACACAGAACGTACCGTTACCGTAAGGTCACCGTTATTTCTAGAATATCAAATACCGCACTAGTAACTAGTACGGTCGAATCCACTTATACAGATTCTGAATTAGACCCTAAGTCCCGGGATGAAGCTAACAAAACAGGAATGCGCGTTACAATTCCCAGTGGTATATTTACTATACGCGCCTATCATATTCCGCCTCCATCTTCCCGACAAAGAACGCGTGTTTATCGCTCGACGCGAGGAAAAGGACTCCTCTTTTTTCTCGCGTGTCCTCGAAACGACCGGACGTCAAAAACCGGTATCGTAGAGGCGCGCGTGCCCTCTGACGTCTTACATTAGCGACATTAACGCGTTTGCGCGAACACACGTGTAGCTGTTATCAATGTTCCCGTTATGAAAGGAAATACGGAAAGCTAAAAAATTTACTTAGAATTTGCATTATATTTTCGCTAAAGAGCTACGAAAATAAAAATGTTATACTTACAATTAATTTATACATACTTACTTACTTACTTACTTATCGTCACGCACAATCCCTAACGGGGTAGCCAGAGAGAACAGATTGCCAAGTGTCACGATCCTTACATACCTCTTTCGCTTCTTTCAGATTCATCATCTTCTTCATACATGCACGTCTAGGTATCCGAGTACTCTTGACCCTCCCCTCTTCGAGCAATTTGCTCACATGGTCTTCGAAAGTTAGTCTCGGTCTACCTCGACACCTTTTAAAATTAACATTCGCGCTATATATTTTCTTCACCATTCGGTCTTCACTCATTCGCTCAACGTGCCCAAACCATCGAAGCACGCCCTTATCAATTTTTGTGATAAGGTCATCTTTCAAACCTGCCATATTGCGAATCTCTTCGTTTCGCTTTCGGTCAGCCATGGTGACGCCGCACATTTTAAGAAGAGATCGCATCTCCACTGCATTCAACTTGCTTTTATGCTTCTTCTGGCATACCCAGGTTTCGCTGCCATATAACAAAGTCGGTACCAACACTGCATTATGTATTGCAAGGCGTGCACTCTTCACTACGCCTTGCCTTTTGACTAACGCAGTCAGGGCACCATTGACTTTGTTCCCGGCAGCGACACGCCTGTCCACATCTAAATCACATCTTCCATCCCGGCTAAAAGCACTCCCCAAGTATACAATTTCATTTACCTGTTCTAGACATTCCTGATTTACCCATATTTCACACTTCGTTCTCTCTTCGTCCCTTTCAAATACCAGAACCTTAGTTTTATTAGCATTCAAGCGGAGACCTTTAATTTCACATTCCTCTTTCATACACGTGACTAATGCCCGCAGTTCTGCCTCTGATGGTGCAATAAGCACTGCATCATCAGCATACAGCAGACAATTTACTTTAATGTCACCCAATTTCACACCCAAACAGCTATCTTTCAGTTTCTGTAAACAGCTGTCGAGATACAGTATGAACAGCCAGGAAGACATGACACAACCCTGTTTTACGCCCGTTTGGACGCTAAACATGGGTGACAGGTCATGCCCTACCCGCACACAGGCTTTACAGTCACAGTAAAGTGACTGCACAGCCCTTAGCAATCGACCATCCACACCATACCCCGGCAACAGTTCCCACATTTTCTTCCTTACAACCTTATCAAATGCTTTCTCAAGATCCACAAAAGCACAGAAAATCCTCTGGTTAGCAGCCAGAAGCTTTTCCGTGATCATGCGGAGAGAAAACATTTGATCCGTGCATCCTCTTCCAGGTCTAAATCCGCATTGTGCCTCCCATAGAAATCTTTCCGATTTCTCTTGCATCCTACGTGTCAAAACCTTCGAATAAACTTTACTTGCTAAACTGGTCAAGCTGATCGCCCGATAGCACCCGCAGTCAAAATGTGAACCTTTACCTTTATATAAAGGCACAATGACTGCGGATCGCCAATCATCCGGGACATCCCCCGTCCGCCAGCACAAATTGCACAGCAGATGAAAGCTGTCCCAGACGCGAGGCCCATCATACTTGACCATTTCAGCAGTAACTCTGTCTAGTCCCGCAGCCTTACCACATTTCAAACTTCGAATCTTATGTTCAATCTCTTTCATACTGATGACCTCAGTGTCATCGAGGTCCGGGTCTGGCGTACCAGTCTCGACGTCATCCCCGGATCCCTCACTAAGATCATCACACGCATACATTTCTCTATAAAATTCGCTCCATCGCTGCATTACGTCCGATTTTTCTGAGAGGACGTCATTAGTTCTCGAAAGCACTTTGTTCATTCTTAAGGCCGTCGCACCACTTCGGGTCCTTCCAACCTCTTTCCAAAAGAGTTTGGAGTTCTCCTTAAAGTTGTGCGACAACCTTTCGTCCGCTTCCATTCTACACCTTTCACGCACTTCCTCAATCAATGCTTTGGTGTGAACTTTCTGCAGCTTATATCTTTCTTTCATCTTCTCTCTCATATCCTTATCATTACTAGAGGCCAAGTAGTCTAACCATGCTTTCTTCTTCTTCTTTACAGCTTCTTTCACTTCATCATTCCACCATGCATCTCTTCTTTTACTACTGCCTCTTTTAATCGTTCCACACACTTCATTCGCTGCACTTACCATTCCATCCCTAAGGTTCTGCCATGTTCTTTCAACACACTCTTTTCTGCCATCGATGTTGTCAAGCTTTTCGGCTACCCTCGCATGATATTTGTCCCTAGTATCCGCTTCCTGAAGCTTCCAGCTTCGGATGCGACAGACCGACTGTGGTTCTGTTACTGCCGTCCGGTAGCGCCAACCCGCGAACAGACCCCTAAATCTAGTAATCACTAGATAGTGATCTGTTCCCAGGTCAGCACCCCTGAACACTCGCGTATCCATCACCTGTTTTCGCAGTCGGTCATCCACCAGGAACAAATCGATCATACTTCTCTCATTCTTACTTTCTCTAGTATACATATGGATTTTCTTGTGATTAAACATAGTGTTTGTCACAAGAAGACCCTTTTCCTTGCATACCGCCAGTATAAGCTTGCCAGCATCATTAACCCTTTTATCGCCAAACTTTCCAAGCACCGACTCGTACCCTGGTCGAGCGGTACCAACCCATCCATTCAAATCACCACATACAACAATTCTTTCGTTTCCCCTAGCCAAATCTAGAACTTCTCTTACATTTTCCCAAAACTCCTCCAGCTCAGCCCTGGACGACGAAGCTACGGGCGCATAAACAGCCAAAAGGAATAACTTCGTCAGTCCCAATTTAAAGCGAACCCAGAGAAGTCTTGAGTTCACAACCTTATATTCAGTCATAACATCGACCAACCGAGACGACAGCAGCACCCCCACTCCCTGGCGGGCGCTCTCGCTCTCCGGGACTCCGGACCATAGAGCTAATGCCCCGCCAGGGAGCTCTTCAGTACCACTGCCTTTCCGTTTGGTCTCCGACATACACACGACATCTAATTCTCTTTCTTTCATTATTTCGATCAACTCATTCGTCTTATCTCTCATGCCTCCTCTAACATTCCACGTGCCAACTCTGCACTCTGTCCTCCACCTTCCGCCGTGTCGGGCTGTGCGTGACGGGTGGCGGTCCCCATCGCCGCTTTGCGCGCTGCATTCCACACCAACGGGGACGAGCTGGTGTGCGTCGCCTTGGGGGGACGCCCTAACCCTCGTTGACATGGGTGCGCAGCTAAGTAGAATTGCAGCCCTGAAAAGGGCTGGCAGGGGTCGCGACGAGCACGCTTCTACAGTGACTGAATTTATACATTCTACATATTATTCTATTGCTCACCATGCGATGAAATATGTTATGTATGACTGAGGCACACAACACTATTTCATTGTAATTTAAAGACTGACTCCTTTATAAGTGCGCAGGAATTGCATGATTTAATTCCTCCCTTTTCCTTCCAACATCGAACAACCAGACGTTCGGCCAGTATCCACCCTATCATTGTTGACTTACCACGTATTCAATCCAAACGGTTTCATGCCTCATTCATCATGCGTACAGCAAAGGAGTAGAATAAGTTGCCAGCATCTGTCTTCCCATCCGCTTAAAGTGTGGGTGTTTTAAAGGCTAGAGTGAATAGGCTAGAATAGGCATCTTAGGCTACATCATCACTTACCATAAGGTGGGATTGTAGTTAAGCACTGGCTTAGAATAATATAAAGAAAATATGATGGTCCTACCGTATATTCGACATGACTGCTCTATATCGTAAGTACAAAATTTTATTTATTTTGATTTGTTCACATTTAAAACTAGCCACTCGTCCTAATTCCATCCTCCTAATAATTATCCGATTTTTTTAATTAAATAGGGTTAAATCACTTCTGGCGTTGATATCTATCTGTTTGTAAAGTTTCTTTACAATCGGTTCAGCCATTCCAAAAATTAAATCGGACAGACATCATCATCATCAACATCATCCTTTCATAAGTCCACTGCTGAACATAAGCCTCCCCAAGAAATGCCACAAAGACAGACTGTATATTTCTAAATGTTTCTAAATAGCACTTATTAGTCTTCAGTATCATTTTATTTCGTATGCTGGACTTGTTTTTTGACAGTTTGATTGGTGCCGGCGGGGCAAAATTTTAATTGCAATTTTAAGTGCCGATTTACAACGTGCTCAGCGGTGAAGGAAAACATCGTGAGGAAACCTGCATGTCTGAGAAATAAAAAAAATGTCTCGAAGACATGTGAAGTTCGCAATTACGCATTGGGGCAGAGCGGCGGATATTTTCTTGCCCTAAAACCCTCTCAGAAATGAGGAGGCCTGTGCCCAGCAATGGGACGTATATAGGCTGCAACTTTACTTTACTTTACTTGTTTTTTCCTGGATATGTTAGAATTACAGACACGACTTTTATACAGATTTATTGTATGCATAGACTATAAATTTGCATGAAAAAGCTAATTGTTGAACACATTTTGTTATTTGGTCTCTTATGTACCTAAAAGCATTTGTGAGGCTACTGCGATACATAAGTCTTTCAACACAATAAATAGGTTTCTACTCAGTGCGGTCTTACTCAATTCTGGTGTTGGTTATAGCGGTGTCGGTGATAGAACGCACACGTGTTATAGATATTGTAATTGGTATTGTAATGTAACTAAATAATTTATACAGTTTTATATTGTACGGGTTAAATTTTTATTAGCAATTTTCTCATCATTATAAGATCTACGTAATAGAATAAGGCTTTCGTCTTCATATTGGGTATCGCTAGTATCGACAGACACGTCACGCAACGTCACTCACAAAATTGTATTTTCTCACAAGCGTTAGATTCCTTTACATCTCCTTCACTATTGGTAATAAGATAATATATAAGGTTAATGGTTTAAAAACGTATTTGAAATTCATGGATGCATAAGTAATCCATGCTCGGTACAGGGCGCAGGACTTCTTTCATTTTTAATTGGGTTAAGAGTAGAGTCAACCACTCTTTTCGATTGGAAAAGTTATTATTATGCATAGATTTTATTAATTCAATAATTTTAGAGCGATGCTGCAGCTATATTATGATTGTCGCACGAATGTACCAGCTCGATTGAGTAGGTCCAGACTATCACAATAAATGCGTAAAATGGCAACTCAATGCTACTATGTTTTGCATGATGAGTGTTGAGAACCGGGGACCATTTTTACTTAGAAGGAGTCAATCCATCTTTGTCTTCAAAGGTGACAACTCATCTGCATTTTGATTCTTAATCGAGGAAAGATGTAGATTTGTAAGGGCCACAGTATTCACTTATCTTTTGGTATCTCGTTGTTTTACCCTCATTCTATATTAAAAAAAAAGATTAACTTACTTTATATTGTTATTTCACGACACTACACACCTTCCGTAATCAAAACTATAAAATTATAATAGAAGATAATTTAAACTTGTTAAATTCGGCGCATATTAATGAATCAATTTAAAGTTAGACCCCAAGACTTGTAAATAACTCTATTACCAACTTTAAAATCAAACAGAATAAACCTAGCTGTTTGTGTACTGCCACACTTAATTTACATGCAAATTGACCAAGCAAACTTTGCACTTTGAGGATACGAAGCAGCAATGGTGTTCATTCGCTAGCCTAATATCGGCCATACTATGAGCTATATTATATTAAAAAAATTATTATATAGTTTTTTTTTACTTTTAGCTGTTATCAGAAAGATGGTGCTGTCAATCATCCGATTTTATTAATTTCAACACACTCATAATTATTTCATGGGCTTAGTGTGCTCTAAGAAGGATTTGTGGACTATTAAATGTGATGTTGATGATGTAGCTCACCCGATGGAAAGTGTTGACTGCCGCCCATGAACAACTGCAACATTAGTAAAAGCGCAGGTGCGTTACCGGCCTTTTAAAAAAGAGTAGGCTCTTTCCTTGAATGTCCCGAAGTCGCATCGGTCCGGAAAAGTCGCTTGGTGGTAGTCGATTCTACAAGGAATTTGTGCAAGGAAGAAAACTTCTAGTAAATTGCACAATAGTGTACCGCCAATCATCCAGATGATATTAATGGTATCGCGAGTTTTGTCGCGATGTGTGATGGTGAAATTGAGTGGATGGAATTAGTCCGAACAATTTCTCAGAGCACTTCCCGTCGTAAATGCGATAAAATACGTAAAGAGATGCAACATCTCTTCGCAATGCCAGTGAGTCAAGCCGAAGAAAGAGCTCGGTCGCCGACGATTTGAACCGCTCTGCGCTGGATACGCTCACTAGTTGGCACTGGAGAGCCCCGGCCCAAAAATGGAAACAATATTCCATGTGATGCCAAACCTGCGCCTTGTAAAGTTGTAGGCGGTGTGCCGGCATGAAATATTGTCTCGCTTTGTTGAGCACGCCAAGCTTTCTAGACTCCAATTTGACATTCTCTTACAAGTGACCACGAATATGTACGTCATTCGATACGTCGACACCGATGATTCCGATATCGGCTGAGGCAACAAGAGGAGTGCCCGAAAACTGGAGAGACAAATGGGTTCTTGTTAGCGGTAAACGCGCAAATGTCTTCTGGGGATTGAACTAGACCAGATTTAGTCACCTCCGATTCGAGACCTTGATAAATAAAGTATTATTTTCGGACACAATTTTGTTCCAGTACTCGGCGGCAGTTTTCCGAGAAATATTGGCACCGGCCGTACAAATATTTCTCGTATAAAGCATCATCAGTGTTGTCATCTACATAACATGTTTGTTACCAGTTTGCAATATATAAATGATATGCAAAAGAAACGGCGTTGGTTATAGCACGCAGCCTTGTGGAACACTAAAGTAATAGGCTTGTAATCAGAGCATGCATCGTATATTACGACCTTGATGCTTCAATCTCCAAAGACACCGAACTAGTTTCTCACCAATTCTCTGAAGTGCTCTGACTTTGCCTTGCCAATGATACTTTTTAAGGATCTGGAGGCGGAATTTCACTTCCTTTAAGAGCGCTGGTATTTGCGTCCCGAGACGTTGATGCGTCAGCCTAGGTCCTGCTTATAGCGTGATACAATTTTACAGGAGTGACCAAACCATGACAGAGTTCTGCCTTTGATACGCTACACAGATGATGAAATAAAAAGTTCCATTCCCTGAATAACCACATCAGTGACAGAATCACCAACAACGTTTAGATCAGTCGGACAGAAACAAACCCGCCCTCAAGAGTAGGATGCAAAGGAAACGCCGCATCCTGCCCCAATTGGCTGATCTATAATACTAAACACGGCGGCAACCTGTAGAAAATAACCGCGATGAGAGCGTGAGCGGCACTGTACTCCGTATCAGACAATCGTCCGAAGAGCCAAGAGAGGGCATCGAACTCCTTAGACCTGATATCTGTCTGGATGAGAGGTCAACAAAAGGTCCAACAGGAAACATACATGATCTTCCACATCTTAGATCCACGTAGGCAAAGTAACCAGATCATATGCCGAGGCAAAGTCATAAATAGATCTACCCGCATGATCGATAAAATGGGAACCAAGCCACTCAGCGTGTTGGGCGTTAAAATCACCGAGGATCACGATCTTTGTGGATGGGACCTGTTGTAACACTGAGTCTGCAGCCATTTGGACGTGTTCGATGAACCGGTTTGTGTGGCATTATCCATGACAGCTATAGAGGCACCTGTAGATGCGGGGATGGTCGTCGCAGTCTACGAGCAGTCGTAGGATGGACAGGTCCGTAATATCAAGTCTGCTGAGGCGTCAAAAAAATATCCCTCTGACGTATATGCAAACTCCCGTCCGAGGCACAAAGGAGTGTTCTAATTTATACCCCGGGTAAGAGAGATATGAAATACCAGCCGCAAGAAACGCAGGCTACGCCGTCTCGACGTCGACGTTAAGGTTTGAATGAAGTCTCCTGATGTTGCACACACTCACGGATTCACGGCTACGGAGCGTGGCCTTCTTATTTCTCCGCTTGCACCAAGCAGTTTTAATCGCAATCGGAATTTTACCCCTACACAGAATACGCGGGGCAGTTTTAGTATCCACGTTCAGGTAGCTTTTTTTTATAGGATAAGGGTGACAAACGAGCACTCAGTTCACCTGATGGTAAATGGTTGCTGCGGCCCATAGACATGTACATCTATCCTCTATTACAAATCAAAATGTAGATGCGTTGTCACCCGTGAGGACTAAGATGGAATGCCTCGTTTCCAGTAAAAAGGGCCTCCGGCCAACTGCACCCACCAAGCGAAACGCACAGGTAAACCTCTACGTCACGCTGGTTTTCTGTGAGGTCGTGGTACCACCCCGGTTTGAGCCGACCAATCCGTGCGACAGCAAAAGCTGCCGCGTGGCTCTACCACTGTAACAACTTGGGCGTGGATGCTCAGTGAGGGATTCTCCATTACCATTAGCTTTGCTACGTTACTATTAAGAGAAATCGGGTCTCTGGCCACCTGCATTTACTAAGCGTAACGCCGAAGTAAGCTGCTATTTCACGCTGGTATTATGTGAGCTCTTAGTACCATTTACTTCTAGTTTTTTTACTTCTCCTTTGTAAATCGTTACCCCTACACTAGCATTTTATCCTTTATCGTAGAAGCACTTTACATACACAAATTACATAAGGACAAACATCCTGACACAGAAAAAATATTTGTAATCCATACCAATATTTGTTCAGTGGGGTATTCGGACCCACGGCCTATACAGCCGAAAATCATTGTTACACCATTGCGCCACGGAGCCCTCATAACTAAAGATTATTTCTAGACTATTTCTTTATATAAGATGTTCTGCCGTATGTTTCTATAGAAGCTCTCTTCAAGATGTACCCAATCTGTGACAACTCTGTCATATGGTGGTACGCAGAACTCACGCTTTATTTGCATCGTCGTCATTTGATCACCGCGACGTAGGCGCAGGACACAAAGCTTGTTTGCTGTGCAAAACTTGGTTGGAGCTCGGCGGTCAGGTGTTTACTGTCACATATCCCATGCGCTCTTTTTAGGTAAAGACCTATGTCTAGACCTTAAAGTGGCGGTGTAAGAATATCCACAACCCCATATCATCCCTTGGGTGTCGTAAGAGGCGACAGAGAAAAATCAGGAGATGGATAGCAGCGTCTTCCTAATAACGACTAAAGAATCAAAAAAAATCTGCGATTGCCAACCCGCTTACCAAGCAAAAATATATCCTCCCTATAATGCAATCTTTGGATAGTTCTATGTTCAGCTATGGACTTTAATTGACTGTGACTGAAAAGCTAAAAAATTTTTTTTATATAGAATAAGGGTGACAAACGAGCACACAGTCCACCTGATGGTAAGTGGTTGCTGTTGCCTATAGACATCTACATCTATCTTCGTTTGCGAATTAAAATGCAGATGCGTTGTCACCCATGAGGACTATGATAGAATGCCTCTTTTCTAGTTAAAAATGGTCTCCGGTTCTCTACACTCACCATTCGAAACACAGCAGCATTAACCGACCCATTCGTGCTACAGCTATACTATTAATATAGCTGCAGCATAGCTCTACAAATTTTTTTTAAATTAAAGGAAAATTATTTACCTTTAACTTCATTCTGAATTTATTTTTAAATTATTTGCCGTGAAAATTGTCGTAAAAGCTATATAAGCATTGTTTGATTGATAATTCAAAGTTAATAAAACTGTTTTACTGCTTTCCACAGGCAACCGCGCAATTTTATTAAGCTTTCTATATGATTTCATCGTTGTAAACTGAACTTTATCATTAACCTTATTGGCAGCATAATATGAATAAAAGTTTTTAATAAAAGTATAACAGGAAAATTTATCTTATGGTTAAAAATTAGGAATATATAATTTGAATCTTTTTTTTGGATTTTGTAGCTGAATTTAGTATATATTATCTAGTTGTGTGGTTGGTCAAGGTTTTTTTTTGTCATGTCGGAGAACTTTTTTAATGTAGGTACAATTATTGGAGAGTTCTTTATATTCTTTAATTCTTCCATACACTATGTCTTAGCACTGACTTCAAATGTGAAATTATTTTATTCTTTTTAGATCCTAGGAATCGGGTTTTCATTTTCATTTTTTATTAAAAGACTTTTTTTTACTTCTTTGACCTTGACTAGGCCACTAAGAAATATATCAATCTCTATGTCGTCTAAATAGTTACAATAAAAACCTAATCTTCTCTTTTGCTAATAATAT
Source organism: Parnassius glacialis (assembly GCA_033319125.1). Classification (NCBI taxonomy): domain Eukaryota; kingdom Metazoa; phylum Arthropoda; class Insecta; order Lepidoptera; family Papilionidae; genus Parnassius; species Parnassius glacialis. The sequence continues at coordinate 5,550,987 of JAVANC010000011.1, forward strand.
AAGGGTTAGAATTTTTTCTTCATATTTATGCCGGACAACTTATAAAAAAGGGTTTAATAATTCCTTTTCACAATCGTTTTACCATCGACGAAGTTATCGGGTAATGTGCACAAAAAGAAACTTCAGTCTAATGAAGAGCTCAGTCTAAAAACAGTCACTGCTGTTTTGGGAGTCAGTTAAAAATCTGCAGCTTCCTTTGTTCGAAATTGGTTTATGCAAAAAAGCTTTCCCATCCTATTTTTAATCACTTCGTACTTTGAAATTTCATTAGGTGCATGTCCACTGCTACTTTATCAATATTTGCACTCAGGCCATTAATTGTGTGACGGAGCCGGTGCTTGAAATTTAATTAAGTCAGTGAGAGCCTCTTATAACTACGAGTATATTATTTACAAAGTGACACGTTATTGTAGATTTATACTTGTATGTTAATTTTTGAATTATAAACTTCATTTTGTTTACCTATGAATTTTCTTTTTTTTTACTTCAGTGGTCAGTAGAACCTATTTTTAAATATTTAATTTGAACAATTTACATCACTAGAACATTTTTATAATTTTCAATACGGTGAAATAATACAACAGTTCGTTTCTTTACCGTTTATTGACAACAAAATATTTGGCACTGTAAAATTAGAAAGGTTAGTTCGAATTCCATCAAGGTTAGTTCAGTTATTTCGAATTCCATCAATCTCTACGTTTCTAGAGTATTGTGAATTCTATCTAGATACAAGATATTATACTTTAATGGCAATATCAAATTTATATTCATATTTTTTACACATATTTCTTTTCCATATTCATTGGAGATGATTGTAGTTACGAGGTTATTAATAATTAAAAAAATTAAAAATGAATTTGGTATATGTTGAAATAATATGCATAAGGTTTTGGCGGGAACTTGAACTCATGTATTTCCTTGATAATATTGGTAGTTGATTAAAGTGGATTTTTGTTGAATATAGTTTATGTCTGAGAATATAAACTATTATTAGAAATGATGTTATGTGATGTTATGTTGTAAGCCCTCCAATGTTAAAACAAACCTCAAGTTATTGCATCAATTTTAATATCATCGTCATCGATTATCCCCTCATTTAGGTTGTCGTCAAAAATTGCAATGCTGTTGTGTTCCATATCGTGAGTGTAGAGTACCGAAAACACTTATTACTGGAAACGAGGCATTCCATCTTAGTCCTCAGGTGTGACAACGCATCTGCATTTTAATTTTAAATAGGGACTGTTTATGGTTCCTAGCATCTACTTACCATCAGGTGGACTGTGTGATCGTTTTTCACCCTTATTCCAAAAATCAATCAAAATATTGCTGTTGTGACTAATTTTGATAATAAATTATTACAAACTACAATCGTTAATTACTTGACACAGTACGATAAAAGAAATTACACACTTACATTATGTAAATATTGATATTATATTGTATTTGGAATTAATGCAATACGGATTTAAAACTTTAAAACTACTGGATAACGTTTGAGTTAAACGATTATTTGCACATCAACTAAATCATACTTGTGAATAAAAATAAAAGTATTTTCAAAAATTCGAATTAACCTTTCTTCATAAATAAATTGAATAATGAAAATTTAATCTAGTTAATATTGTTAGAGATTTTATTTTATAACTACCAATATTACAATAGTAAATGATATAGAAGAATATAAAATATTCGTTTTGAAACCAATTAGTAATATAATTTGTTTTCGCCTTAATAAAATATTTAAAAAAAAACTCTATCAGGTTATAAGTAGGTTATTACTAAAACAGCCATGTTTTTTATACTTTAACTAGTATCGAACATTTATTTAGAACAAACCCTATTTCATTTACTTGGCACGTATGGTATGCCTTAAAGGTTAAAAAGGAAATTATGAAATTTCAAACAACTTACCTAGGGGGGCACATTTAGCACCGAGAAAACTTACAATATTATCCAAAATCCTAAATGTAGATTTTCTCAATTAGTTGTAATGATTTTTTATAATTTTTATTTTTTTACACTGAAATTTAAGAAGTTTTGATATTTAAAAATTCGGAAGTTGAGTCTAAAATGCTGATAAATTTATAAAATTAAAGATAATTTGCTGATGTACACCTAGTAAAAAAAAACAATAAGTGACGACTGTAAAAAGGTTTAACATCTCAATAAGGTAAACTTTTACCCCTTAGGGTACAACAGATTTATAATCTTTTTCCTCGATCTTTAAAATGATGTCCGTGAACATCACATAACAGTAACAAGAGGTTAATATAATCATTTTTATTTATTTAATTTACATTTGATCACTGTCTCGTCTTTCGTTTACAAAATATACAAAAATGTTTGATTATTTTACACTATCTATCGACTACACTACATGTTGGTCAAGACATAGTATAAGTGAAATACAAGTATATTGATTACTCATACTATATTTTACACTATTCGTGTTTTACTTGCCGTATTTTACTCGTATTGAATAAGTTAAAAGAACTCTATTTTTCTTTGACAAAAATATTTTAATATTTTTATTTGGTAGCATTTAGAAAATACACTTTATGACTGATTTTAAATTACATAAGTCATATTATTAAATCACCTTTAATCTAACGGGAGACATTATTTTTACACTAGTAACGGGAATTTACTACTAATATTTATAAGGTTTTAAAAATAAAACTAAGAAAAAGATGTTAATGTGAATTATTGTTAGGGCTACTAACATTTAAACTGCTAACTAAACTAGTATCTGATTTTATATCCATAAAATTTACATTAGAATTGATTTCATCTTTAAAATTAGAAATATTATTTTCGTTATTACTCTCATGATCATTTATATTGCAATTTATACTTTCTTGTACAATATTTACACATTCTGTTTCTGATTCGCTCTCTACATTTTTGCAATAATTGCTTTCAGAATTATCTTCATTACTATTCTTGGTTGAATTTTCAGACATGGATTCTCTTTTTTCGATTATCACATCAACGCTAGGCTTAAATGTGTCTCCATCCTTTTTTATATTTTTATCTGGTAAATCTGGTGGCCTTACAGTTGATAGGGTACTGGAGAGAAATGATGACTGTAGGTTATAGCCAGGTAGTAGTTTTGGTTGAAGTGGCAACATTAGGTCGAGGGATCCGGTGGTTGCAGGTCTCGGTTGCAAGGGTGGGGCGGTCATCAGAGGTGGCTGTAGCGATGCTAATGAAATTGCGCCACATTGGGTATTGATGATAGGGCTCTCAACTGAAAAAAAAAAAACAAGGTACAGTATGGGGTACATTTTACTGCTTAAATAAGTAAGAAACAAGTGACTTTTTTAATTTTACCACGTTTTAATAAGATTTGAAATTTAGCTTATTCATGCATATACATCTGAATTTTAACTATATTCAAAATATCAAGTTTCCAGCTCATCGGGAAGTTAGTTTATCAATTACTAAAAACGATAGACAAACAAGAAAGTGACTAAATAAAAACGTAGTAAAAATTACGAACTTATCTTATTCTAATGAAGTTTTCGTAAATCTATTATTAGCCTTACTTGCATAGTAATAATAATGCTTAAGTGGAAATATTGTGTAACATAAAATATTGGTTAACATGTAATAGCAAATGAGAATAAATTACATGCATTTGTTAGTCGATTTTAATAAGTAATTAAATAAGTCAATTTACTACTTGGTTACTTTTATTGCGTTATTAAATTAGACAGAAAGTTTCATCGGAAATTTATCATAAATATTACGATGAATCTTTATTTCTTTCTAAAATAATAATAACTTCTTCCAGATTTAATTCCGGTCACGATGGGCAGTCTCGGTGAAGATTAATCATCAACGCAGGACAGGATTATAAAGCACGACATGCATTCTCTATTCACTTACTCTCATAGGTCAATGGAACGACGATCCAACACAATCACAGAGAGATTAGGGACAGGACCAACTTTTTTAAGTGCTTTTCGAGACACGAGGGTGAAACACCGCCAAATTCCTAACTCCAACCTGTTACGAAGATTTTTTTATAAAGGTCCTGACCACATGCTTACCCAACGCGATGACAACCACTATAACAATGAGACAGCCAAGTTCTAAAATAAATGTGTTACAATATGACTAATAATTTCGCTTTACCAATTGGGGCTCTTGCTTGCAATGGTTGGGTATTGGCTGGAGGTCGAAGTAAATTTGGAGGTCCTTGCAGAGCCAAACTTATCATGTTCATTCCATTTACACCTGTAAAATAAAATTGCTATTATAGAAACAATGATATTTGAAATATCTTTTATAATACACATAATAAAATTGAAGTGTCTGGTTGTTATATCGAAATTACTACAAGTACCTCTTATTGAGCTATGCGGTTCAATTGCATGACATAAATGTCTGTCTGTGTGTATTACGGCATGTCTGGCTATATAGCCAAATCTTCGAAATTGTTGAACTGATTGTGAAGAAACTTCACGAACAGAGAGAGAACAATTCAAGGAATCACTTGAGCTATGTGTTATCTAAAAATAACTTTGGGATTTTTATGATATCGAAAGAATGATATTATGCTTCTTGATGATTATATACGTGGTAGAGCCATGCTGCAGCTATATTAAAGTATAGTTTTAGCACGAATAGGTTAGGTCAACCGGGGACAGACCACGCTCTTACAATATACCCGCGTAAAATAGCAGTGCTGCTGTGTTTCGTATGGTGAGTGTAGATTACCGGAGACCTTTTTTTACTGAAAAAGAGGCATTCCATCTTAGTCCTCACGGCTGACATCGCATCTGCATTTTGATTCGCAAACGAAGATAGATGTAGATGTCTATGAGCCACAGCATCCACTTACCATCAGATGGACTGCGTACTCTTTTGTCACCCTTATTCTATAAAAAAATTAAAACCTAAATGAACACGCACCAATAGATTCAAGCTAGGTGAAGCCGAGACAGATTGTGCTAGTTTGAAATATAGTTAAGATGATTAATGCAAATTTTCTTAAATGCATTAAAAAAAAATCACTAAACTTTCTTCAAGTTTCAACCTTATTCTGGTTCCTAACCTGTTCTGGCAATAGACTGATGATTTTGCCCATATTTCCTCTCTTATGATATGGTGACATCAAATTTATTGGACTGGTAACGAAGAGATGTTCTAACAGTATAAATATTTATTTTTTATAGGAAAAGGGTGACTAACGAGCACACAGTCCACCTGATGGTAAGTGGTTGCTGCGGCCCATAAACATCTACATCTATCCTCTATTACAAATCAAAATGTAGATGCGTTGTCAACCGTGAGGACTAAGATGGAATGCCTCATTTTCAGTAAAAAGGGCCTCCGGCCACCTGCACTCACCAAGCGAAACGCAGAGGTAAACCTCTACTTCACGCTGGTTTTCTGTGAGGTCGTGGTACCACCCCGGTTCGAGCCGGCCCATGCGTGCGACAGCAAAAGCTGCCGCGTGGCTCTACCACTGTTTTATATATATATATATATATATATATATATATATATATATATATATATATATATATATATATATATATATATATTAGGTAATTTTAAACTATTCAGTAAGAAAAAGCGTTAAATTTAGATCTTAGGTGGCATATTGCACACTTCTTTGATATTTATCGAAACTAAGCTACTTTAGTAAGAGTGCATCCACATTATAATTATTTTAATTTAAAAGCCTTAAAGGTAATTCAAAAATAATATGCAATTTACTTTATGTATTTGGTACATATTTTTTAAATTAAATCCTAACTAATTTTTATCTAATTTGTTCAAAAGCTCTAGAAATTAGAAGTTGAAATAATTAATATGAAATGTAATAATAGTACAGACGGCAAAAAGTCGTTAAGTGACCCAATTCGGAGTATTTAAAAATAACGCCATCTTGTTTCAGGCCCTGTGACCATCACTTACTAGTAACTTACCAAATTTGTTATTTGCCGGTGACAAATCCTTCAGAACCACCGGATGTTTTACTGCGTTAACCCGCCGATTGGAGGCGCTAGCGTCGCGTTTTCTTCGAGGTTGCTCCACTGGCAGTACGCGACGCCTCTTCTTTGGTAGTTTTGAACGTGCCTGTCGATAGATGGCAATATTTTAAATTAAGGGTTTTACAAATCACTAAGTTTAAAATATGCGAAAAACTGTTGATAAAACAATTGTGATATAAGGTATGTGAAATATACTTGACATTTCAGCTTAAAGGTTTTCCCAATCAATAGTAACATAATAAATTATTAAAAACATAAATTACTTTCAACATATATTCTTATAATCTATAATTAAATAAAAAAATATAATATGTTCGTTACAAAAGGACTAAAATAAAAACCTAAAATGACCTTTGAAAGAATGGTAAACGATACCATCTGGTAGACTGGTAGATAGTTCACATCTTAATGTCATGAAAGACCGTGTAGTGGTGGTTTAAGAATATAAAAATTTTCATTACCCCATATAATCGTCTCGTGGCTATCGTAAGAGGCAACAGAGGGAAATGAACCACGAGATAGACGTACCAGCGTCTTCCCAATCATCATTCATCATCATTACAGCCTTTCATAAGTCCACTGCTGAACATAGGCCTTCCCCAAGGAATGCCACAAAGCACGGTCCTGAGCCACCTGCATCCATCGACTTCCTGCAAGCCTTACCAGGTCGTCACTCCATCTAGTGGGGGGTCGCCCTACACTTCGCCTACCGGTACGAGGCTGCCACTCGAGAACCTTTCTTCCCCATCGGTTGTCGGTTCTTCGAGCTATATGGCCGGCCCACTGCCACTTCAGCTTACTAATCCGTTGGGCTATGTCGGTGACTCTAGTTCTACTGCGGATATCCTCATTTCTAATTTTATCACGCAAAGAAACTCCGAGCATAGCCCTCTCCATAGCTCGCTGAGCGATCTTGAGCTTCCTCATACGGACAGCTGTGAAGGACCACGTCTCAGTTCCGTAAGTCATCACTGACAACACGCACTGGTTGTACAATTTCGTTTTAAGGTTTTGAGGTATGTCTGACGAGAAGATGTGTCGTAGCTTCCCGAACGCTGCCCAGCCGAGTTGAATCCATCGATTGACCTCTCGGTCGAAGTTGGACTTACCTAGTCGGACTATTTGTCCCAGGTAAACATACTTGTCAACAACTTCGAGCTTAGTACTCCCAACAACTACCGGCATAGGTGTGACATGGACATTAAACATAATCTTTGTTTTGTCCATGTTCATCTTAAGACCCATCCGTTGGAAGACACTATTGAGGTCATTGAGCATAGTGCTTAGGTCCTCCAGCGATTCTGACATAAGGACTATATCGTCGGCAAATCGAAGGTGAGTGATGTACTCGCTATTGATGTTGATAGCGTATCCTTTCCAGTCCAGAAGCTTGAAAACGTCTTCCAATGCAGCGGTGAAGAGTTTCGGGGATATGACGTCACCCTGTGTTACACTTCTCTGCAATGAGTGCTAATAATCTCACACTCACCAGATGACGCTAGTTGTGACTGAGGTAAAGTTTTTTGTTACACAATGTTAGTTAATTGAGAAGTTAGTTTTAAATAATAGTTTATCATTATCTAGAGTATTATATTAATACACAACACAATGCTTCAGTGGTTTGATTTTTAATGTTTTGCACATTATAACTTTTTTTTAATGATCGTCTTTTAATTATATTTATAGTTTGGTTTATTCATTTCTAATGTAATTAATATAAAATATAACTAATAATACAAAAGAAACCTTAAAGATTACATTTTCCTAAGAATGTTTCGTCCCCGCTATGAAATCTGTCAAATATTTTACCTCACTCTAAAGTGGCGCCGCCCTGGTGGCAGATATTGTCGTGGATGCCCTCATTGGATAGGTTTCGTATTCTGATTCTGTACTCGGATAGCCATCTTAGCTCTACTGTACCAACACTTCAGCACTTCGATATACCGACAGTCAACTTGGCACCGCTGAAGGGACTGCAGCACCGCCCGAATTTCGACGGAATCAAAGGATTTCTCATAGTCCACATACGCCAGATATAGTGGCAAATTGTACTCTTCGGACTTCTGTACAATTTGCTGAAGGGTATGTATGTGGTCTATGGTGCTAAAGCCCTTTCGGAAACCGGCTTGTTCGGGAGGCTGGAAGTCGTCAAGTCTGCACGCTAGACGATTCGTAATGACTCTCGAAAACAGCACGTAGACGCGGCTCAGAAGGTAAATAGGTCTGTTGTTCTTCAAGAGAGCGTTGTCACCTTTCTTGAAGAACAAGACCACCGCACTTCTGCTCCACGCCTCCGGTGTAATGCCACCATGGAGGACGGAATTAAAGAGCTTCTGAAGGACTTCAAGTACCGGTCCTCCACTCGCTTTCAGAAGCTCCACTGTAATTCCATCCGCGCCTGGGGCCTTACCGTTTTTAAGATGCTGGAGAGCCATTCTAATCTAGCTCAGACTGACGTCCGGGATATCTTCGGAATAGTGTCGGATGAGACTCGCTCTTGGATCGTTACTCACACTTGCATGTGGCTCCAACGATGACGTGTACAGCAGCCCATAGAACCTCTCAATCTCACTCAAAATCTCAGGTGCCCCGGAAACGATGCTGCCACATTCGGTCTTCAGCTTTGACAGTTGGCTCTTTCTGGCAGACAGGTCTCTGGCAAAGACTTTGGAGCCTTGGTTCAGCTCGATCGCTTCTTCAATACGAGCTGTATTGAAGTTGCGTAAGTCCCGCCGCATGCATTTGGAGATCTGTCTGTTCAGATGCCTGTATGCTGTCAAGTCTGTTGAAGAATGTAGCTTCATCTCCCGTCTAACAGCCATGAGACTAAGAGTGTGATCGGAGAGTTTTTGTGTTCTGCGGCGGGTCTTGCAGAACTTAGCTCCGACCGCATGGACAGTTTCCACGAGCTTGTCATTCATATCGTCCACTTCATTGCAGTCTTCTAGGCACTGAAAACGGTCTTCCCAATAACAACTAAAAACAAAACAGATCAAATATCTCTCTAATGAGGCAATCAATGGAGGAGGTGTAATGGTTACAGTAGCATTATGAAAAAAACGTTATTTTTTTTAATAATACCTTATAGTATCATAACTGCAATTTCTCTTTTGTCTGTGTTCATTTTATAAAATGTTCGTGGATCTACCGTTGCAATCCGATTAAGGGCAGAAATTGATATCTTTGTTAAGCAATTCTTTTTAAACAATACTTCACAGTTACACATTTCCTGTCTATGAAAGCGGTCATAAACGGGCAAGTTTTGTGACAATTCCTAGCTACAATAGTGTAACCGTCAAGTTGCTGTCTACATCGCGCAATGCAGTGCAATGTTGTTCAGCTTCATTGCTCTGCGATTCAGTTCAATCAACATGGTCCCAATACTCTGCAAGGTGTTGCACAATGCAGCAAAAGTATTGCTGGCAATATTAATTAGCTATACTCGTAGTTCTCACCAAGATTTCCAGCAAGTTACGAGCCAGTCCAGAGGAGTTTTAGACACATAAATTGCACAAAGACGAAAATCCTGACTCGAGAAAATAGGCGAAGCCATACATGTGCGGGATTCGAACCCGTGAACTCGCAGCGCTGCAGCCAAACCCTTAGTCACATCTCTTCCAGGCTGTCAATATGTAGTCTTATTTAACTTTTACAGCCTATCAGTTTTCTGCTGAACTTACACATTACTAATCTGGGAATATTTGCCGTAGTTGCTACAGTTGCGACCGCAGTTTTTTATTATTTTTGTCGTTATTAAAAACACGCTGCTTCCCATCCGATGATTTGTTTCCCCCCGTCGCGTCTTACGACACCCACATGATGTTATGGGGTAGTGAATATTCTTACACCGCCACTCACGGTCAATAGGTAGGTTACATTAAATTATTACGAAAATAATTACTACTGCAGCTAACAACAGGTTGTTTCATTGGGTAGAGGCGGTAGTAAATAACACGCAAGTGGGTAATTTGTGCCACCACTGATTAAATTCTCTCGCCTCAGTGGTGATTTGTTGACTCGATCTTTGCTACTTTTATTAACTGAATCGCCGGCGATAAACTCAATCTTGGTTAACTACTATGAAGCGCATTTTTCTTTGTCGTTTTTTCTGTTTCGTTTAATGAAGTAGGATAGAGTTTATAGGTGTAATTTTTGTTGTTTTGTTTTTTATATGGAAGAAGGGCATCGAACATGCGAGTCCCCTGATGGTAAGTGTCAACCGCCGCTCATGAACAACTGAACCACCAGGGGAATTGTAGGTGCGTTGCTGGCTTTTTTAAAAAGTAAGCTCGTTTTTTGAAGGTCCCTTGGTCATATCTGTCCGGAAAAACCACGCTTGGTAAAATAATATTCTACAATAAGTAGTACGAAGAATAAACTATTAAATCGCACAATGGAGGGCCGCCATGCATCTAAATGGTGAGGATGATATCGTGAGTATTATTTCGTTGCGCGTTCGTGAATTTGGCGGCTAAAATTAATCCGAACAATTCCTCTGAGCACTCGCCATAGAAAATGCAAAAAAAAAAATTCATGAAAGGCTGGTTGTTCAGTCTTCACTCATTAAGCAGTTAATTATTGTGTGATGATTTGTTAATAGGTGGTGCTATACTTATAACATGAGTTTTGTAAATTTCGGTATTGAGTTTCGTAGTATTACGTTCCATAGTAATTGCATTGGCTTTGTGAAACAAAAATATCTTCAATTTGCTTTAATAATTCAGTTTGTTTTATTTCACGCGCACGGAGCCTTTTATCGGACGCTGGCAAGCCAGTTGAATATGCAATATGCGTTATGCGAAACATCAAAACGTCAGCATGACGTCGGCTTCCGCTACCATTTGTAATGTATGGAAATGTATTTCATTCATTTTATTTATAGCCTATCACAATTCAACTGCTGAACATAGGCCTTCCCTCTATATATTGCCTCGTATAAAGATAATTATCATAGTTGGCCTACTTGGCAAGCGGGTTAGATGCCGCAGTGTTTATAAGTTGTTTTCAGGAAGATGCTGTTGCTAATCTCCTGATGAAATAATGAAAAGTATGGTGAAATTACGGGTCGAGTTTTTGTCGAGAGAATTAAACGTGTGGGTCGCAGGAACGTTGCATTGCGTACTAACTCGATGTTATGGGTAGCGGGTGCGATTTAGCATCTAGTATCTGTTAACTTAGGCCCGTATTAATAAACGTTACTCAGCTCAAGTATACGCACTTGAGTACAATCTTGAGGTTATGATGTTATTAATAAACATATCTCAAGAGGTTTACGATATCAGCTGAGTGCCTCACTGATTAATAAACGCAACTCGACGCACAAGTGTGTGTACTTGAGTGCAAGTCATAGAACAGTATTCCTAAGTACAGCGTTTTGGGATACTGTTTTTTGTATTTATTAATTGGCAATCTTGAGATCCGTTAAACTCAGAAATGAGGATATCCGCAGTAGAACCAGAGTGACCGACATAGCCCAACGGATTAGTAAGCTGAAGTGGCAATGGGCCGGCCATATAGCTCGAAGAACCGATAACCGATGGGGGAAGAAAGGTTCTCGAGTGGCAGCCTCGTACCAGCAGGCGAAGTGTAGAAGTCCCCCCACTAGATGGAGTGACGACCTGGTAAGATATGCAGGAAGTCGATGGATGCAGGTGGCTCAGAACCGTGCTTTGTGGCATTCTTTGGGGGAGGCTTATGTTCAGCAGTGGACTTGTTAAGGGCTGTAATGATGATGATGATGATGAATCTTGAGATGCTGATATCGTAATGAGGGCATATCAAATGATTATGACTTGAGTTCCTTGTTGAGTAACGTTTATTATATTCGGGCCTTAGACATATAGAATAATACTCAAAAACTCAAACGGTACTCAACTTTAAGACTCCGTTCAGTCTCTACTACTTTAAGTCTTTGTGACTCTGATACCACGAGACTTAAGAACTCTTAAAATTAATAGCGTCTGAGAATTTGGCGATAAGGATAACAAATGCACACACAGTCCATCTGAAGTTAATTGGATGCTATGGCCCATAGAAATCTACATCTATCATCAATTAAAAAATCAAAATACAGATGCGTCGTAACTCTTAAGGACAAAAATGGAACGCCTCGTTTCCAGTAAAAGTGTCTCCGTTTCTCTACACTGACCATACGAAACACAGCTAAATTAAGTTGTTATTTTACGCTTGTATTCTATGAGAGCGTGGTACTTTCCCGGTGGAGCTTACCTATTCGTAAGAGAGCTGCAGCAAGAAGGTCCTCTGGTTTCACTTGTGCATAAGAAAACATTAAACAAGATAAAGAAACAGTAACATGTTCTTTTACGATTTCTGAAAAGCGAACGAGAAAGCAGAAGAAAGAATCATTTATGCCCAGAGAAACACTTTCTAAAATTGTTGTATAAAATAATGAATATAAATAATAACCTATAATTTTCTTTTAAAAAAAAACTAAAACTAGAAACTTAATTATCATATAGTCCTACTCCCCGCGGCATCGTGCCAAGAACGCTGGCTGCGTTTCCCCGCTGAATGGCTTTACTTTAAGTGCCTTTGAGCAAGAAAAGAACCAGCCGTCTTATCACCAGCAGCAGCGACCAGCCGCGGATGTTATATTATGGAGTTTCTTTAAATTTAAACAAAATACTTGTTAGTTTCTTTACAAATATACACGAAATTCTTGCAAATCCCGACCAGTGTTGAATGTGAATTTATTAATTTGCTCTCAGTATAATTTGAAGCTAGTGGCACATTTCGCGATCTCAGGTGTGCATTTAAGTTTCGTGAATTTCCAGCGTATTAATATAAAGCTAAAATCGCTAGCACTCCGCAGGGTATTGCTTAAAATTATCTTCGCTGTTGGGGAACTAGAAATGAAATGAATATTGTTTGTGAATAAAGTACCTACAACATTATACTATCGGGAATACAGATAGACTATGGGGACTACAAATCATAAATAATTTCAAAACTTAAGTATTGGTACAAACCGAAATATATATTTATTGGATTCTTATATTAATAAAAAATAATAATGCCGATATAGAGATGGTACTAAATAAAGGCAAGCGTTACTACTATGCACAACGTTTCTATACAATACAAACCTACATATATATCATTATCACAACTCCATTGCCGAACATAGATCTCCCCCAAGGAATGTTACAAAGCACGGCGCTGAGCTACTATATAATATAGACAAATGGTATAAAAAAATAATTAAAAAAAAATCTTAAACATTCTGTCTTTTTTATCCTTTGAATTCAAAATACGTGGTAATGCATTATTTTAACTGATTTTACTGCCCACGCATACTTCGTAAAGGTCGATCGGTAGACAAAAACGTTGTTGTCACATTCAATTTGGGAAATTTCAAATAAAAGTAGAAGCTTTATTTACTCGTATTTTCAAAAAATGTAATAACTATATACTTACCATTATTTTTATATTTGAACTTAAGTTTAAAATTTAGTTACTCTTTGAAAAACAACCCTGTATACGTAGTACATTGAAAAATGTTGCTGGCCAAATTAAAACGTCAACTGAGGTGATCTTCGCAAACGAGGATAGATGTAGATGTCTATGGGCCACAGCAACCACTTACCATCAGGTGGACTGTGTGCTCGTTTGTCACCCATAATCTATAAAAAAAAACTGTTTTTTTAGTTTATATAATTTATCATAGAACACATATATTATAATCTTGCAATCTTGGTAATTGAAAATGTCAGAATTTTTTTTTATAGGTTACTGCGGCCCATAGACATCTAAATCTATCCTCTGTTACAGATCAAAATGCAGATGCGTTTTCACCCGTGAGGACTAGGATGTGGATATGACTCATTTCCAGTAAAAAGGGCCTCCGGTCACCTGCACTCACCAAGCGAAACGCTGAGGTAAACCTCTACTTCACGCTGGTATTCTGTGAGGTCGTGGTACCACCCCGGTTCGAGCCGGCCCATCCATGCGACAGCAAAAGCTGCCGCCTGGCTCTACCACTGAATGAAGAATGAACAGAAGTGCTGAGCTTTTTGGCCAATTCTTATCCGGTCAAGATTTTGACTTCAAACCACTACATATATACATATTATATAGAAGAACTAAGCAACAACTTCAGAATGTGAAATTGTTTTAATCTTTTCAGTAGTTTAAAGTCAGCTTTTAATTTTTTATTATAAGTTAATTTTCTTTTACCCATTTGAATGGGCTGTGTGCAGTGTGGATATTCCTTAATATCACAATTTAATGTCGTCCCAGTAGTTCCATTAAAAAAATTATCATCCAAATTTTTTACGTCAAAACATATTTCATGTACATTAATTATTTTTACATGAATTATGCCGTGTAGTGGCGGTTAAGAATATCCACTACCCCATATCTTCCCGTGGGTGTCGTAAAAGGCGAGAAAGGGAAACGGGCAGGAGATGGGCAGCAGCATCTTTCTGATAACAGCAAAATAATAATAAATAAACTGCGGTTGCCAACCCGCTCGCCAAGCGTGGCAATATACCCCCCCCCCCCCCCCCCCCCATGAACAATGATGATGATCTCAGGTTACAAGGATTTGAAACAAGGAAGAAAAGCTACTGTAGAAAATTAACCACTGGACAATGCCGATGTTTCTGTAGCTACTGGATGTAATGGGGTTGTGAACTTGGCTTCAACTTAACTCTGTAGCAAAACACTGTCTGAAGTTCGACATTGCAATAAAAAATACAAAGGTTTGTCAAAATGTGTCATGGTTTATAATAGGATGCAGGTGGCTCAGGACCGTGCTTTGTGGCATTCCTTGGGGGAGGCCTATGTTCAGCAGTGGACTTATGAAAGGCTGTAATGATGATGATGTTGATGATGACATGAATTATATTGTTTTCAGTATATATTAACAAAATGTCCCGCTGAGTTTCGTGCTGGTTTTTTTTCTATTTTTCGAACCAGTGGTAATTAAACAAAAGAGTAACTTTAAATTAGTATTATTATTAATCTATATTGAATAAAAAAATTCTGTTTCTGTTTCAATACTGTGCGAATTCAAAAACATGATGTTTCAAGATAGTTGAAACTCAATATATTATATTAGTTATCTACGAGTATGATTCACAAATTTGCAATCAAACACAACTTGATAGCTTTGAAAAGATACGAACTTTCGCTCACGCTCGCTTTAAATTTCACAGCATGCGATGAACCCTGGTTCGGTATGTAGGACAACATCGTGAGCAAACTACACAAAATCCCTCTCATGAGGCAATCTATGAGGGAGGCCTATATTCGGCAGTGGACTTTTTATAGGTTGTAACGGAGGCATTAGAAGATAATCTACTAGGAGCACATGACGAACTGAGAGGTGAAATTATTAAATCAACAGTAACATTTTAACTATGGCAAATATCCTCTATGAGGAAGGCCTATGTTCAACAGTGGAATTTTACAGGCTGTAATGGATGGATGGCAACCTGTTACTTTTTTATAGGATAAGGGTGACAAACGAGCACACAGTCCACCTGATGGTAAGGGGTTGCTGTGGCCCATAGACATCTACATCTATCTTGTATTACGAATCAAAATGCAGATGCGTTGTCACCCGTGAGGACTAAGATGGAATGCCTCGTTTCCAGTAAAAAGGGTCTCCGGTTCTCTACACTCACCATACGAAACACATTAGCGTTAAGCTTCTAAGAGTGAGTACAACTGTACTATCAACCTAGCGCTAAGGACTGCCTTTGCAGCATATTTTTAAGTTTTTTAAACTTGTGAATTATGGAATGCATTCGAAGTCAATTGAAGTGCTATATTGTTTCTTTAGGTTAAATCATTAGCTAAATTAAAAAGACACGGAACAGAGTAAGAAGTTTTGGATGGAAGATTGGATTAGGAAAATTGAAATTGTGAAGCGACTAGTTATTTGCAGAGATGCGATAAACGGATATTGGTGTTTATGGAAATAAATAAATAAATTCTTTATTTGTTACAAATCTTTTAATAAATAAATGGAACCCTGCTTTTAAACTAGTTGTAAAATCTGTATCTAAAAAAAAAATTCTTTTCCTTTTAGTGGTAGAACTACAATAGATTCTTGCATATTAAGAATGACTAGAATTCGATAAAATAATGGATGCCCGTTGCACGAAGCACGATCGATGAGCTAACTGTTCCGGACTTATGCCCTGTTATTTTTCGGAACAAATTTAATTTGAATTATGTTAATTCAACTATCTTAATATATGATATTACAGTTTTTACACAGAACTACCCGCTTACGAAGTACGCGGGGAG